>QLOH01000021.1:1200000-2400000 GCA_026901365.1 Sesbania bispinosa | reverse complement strand
TATTGAGATTCAAACTAAGGTTTCGATGTGGTAGTATAATAAAATGTGTTGATTTATTTCAAATTTATTGTATATTTTTCTAATATATTATTTAGGGGTGTTCATTGGTTTGGTTCAATCCGATGAGCCCAATGAACCGAACCGAACCCGGTGCATTGCTCAGGATGCTTAAAGTCAAAGAAAAAGTTGCATTAACATATCTCGGTTTAACTACCAATGAGTGCAAAATACATTAACATTTACTATGGTATGCATCCTCCTCTCTATGGTGGCATTTTGAAATTTGCACTAAACATTTACCATATTTATTATATTCAAATCCACATAATATTGTCATTGTAATTGTAATCGTACTTTATAATCTATCTATAATTATAATTATACAATTCAATAGGTATTTTAATAATTTTTTCACTATTCATTCGATTTAATCAAAATTTTTATTCTTCATTGGGATTCTAAATGTCACTTTTTCCATCTTTGCTCCACATTTGCTTAACCTCGGGTGCTTTGCTCGGAGGTCCCATCTCGGATGATCACTATCTTTATCTATATATAATATGATTATACAATCTAGTAGGTATTTTAATATTTTTTTACGATTCATTCGATTCTAATCAAAATATATTTTTATTCTTCATGGGGATTCTAAATGTCATTGGGATTCTAAATGTCATTTTTTCTCACTTTTTCTTTCTCCATACGTTTGCTTTGTGCTTGGATACTTACATTTTTTCTCCACATTTGCTTAACCTCGGGTGCTCTGCTCGGATGTTCTAAATCAGATGATCACTATCTTTATCTATCTATAATTATACAATCTATAGGTTTTTAATTTTTTTTTCTATTTATTCAATTTAAACAATTTTTATTCTTCATTGGGATTCTAAATGTTACTTTTTCCCGCTTTCTCTCTCTCAACACATTTGCTTTGTGCTTGAATTCTCTGCTCAGATGTTCACTATCTTTATCTATCTATAATTATAAAATCTAATAGATATTTTAATATTTTTTTCATTTTTCATTCGATTTAATCAAAATTTTTATTTTTAATTGGGGTTTTAAATGTTATTGGGATTCTAATTATCACTTTTTTTCCACTCACGTTGCCCTCTTTTCGTTTTTGTTCTTCATTCAAATTTATTTCCTTTTCATCTTCTTTCCCTCTTTCTCTCTTTCAACACATTTATTTTGTGCTCAGATTTTCTATTTGGATGGTCACATCTTTTTCTCCACCTCAAATGCTCACATCTTTTACTGGCTTCATATTTTCGGAAGATTGAACCCGTGCATACGCACGGGCTCTCCCACTAGTTTATTACATACATGTAGATACGTACACTTCATTTTTCAATTATAATATTAAAATGTAAGTAAAATAGAAATCAACAACATTCATATTGTTCAAGGGATACTCATTTTAGAAACGGACCAATGTGGTGGAGAGATTTTAGTAATTTAATTTGAAAATTAATTGTTATTATACACTAAAAAAATGTAATGCATATTTAATCTAATTAATAAAGAGGTGGAATTCTACTGTACAATTTTTTGTTTAACCACAAGTATCCTCCACGGGAGGCAATCCTGTTCGAGCTGGGAACATCCACATTATGGTGGGGCTAGCTCTCCCAGTGGGGATTATTTCCATCCACAAGACTCGAACCCGAGATCTTGCTTAAGGGGAATCAAGCATGTACCACTTGAACCAACCCCCGTTGTACAATTTTAATTTTATGGGTACAGTTCTAGTTTATACATATCCAAATGACATTGCTTCTCACTAACAATTTTTTTTAAACACTTAATATTTTTCATTGCTTTTGGGGGGTGGGAACTGATAACATTTCAATATTCTTGAATTCTTTTATACATTTTTATAGCAGAAAAATTTTAGAGTGAAGAAATAGATGTTCAAATTCAACGTTAGAAACTCGAGTGATTAAATGCAAAAGTAGATTATAACTTCAAATAAATTTTATTTGTGAGATAAGAGATTCAAATTATGAGGTCATACAAGACTATAACTTAATCACCATTTCTAATATAATGGTTAATTTACACACACACATATAGAGGATATACTTATAAGAATACCTAATTAAAGACAAAAAGAAAAATCTAATGTTAAAATAAGCTTGCAAGGCGTTTAATTTTGGAGAACATTTTTTTTTTTTAGTTTTAATTATAAATAATGTTTTTTTTTTCATTTTATTTCATGTTTAGGGTTTTGTATAGAAAATAGAGAAAATAATATAAAGTTATTTTCATTGTTTCCCTTACAAAACATTGAAAATAGAAAATAGAAAGGTTTTTTATATATAACTAAAATTGAAAATATTTCGGTAATTAAAACTAAAAAATAGAAAATGTTTTCTCAAAATAAACAGGTGTTCCTAAATTTGTCCCTGAAGTTGTCATCCCTATCCTCATTAGTCTCAAACTAAACCAATTGTATAAGTAGTCATCTATATAACTTTCATAGTATCAGTCAAATTAGTCCTTGTTAAGGACTTATGTAATGAAATAATGTGAAAGTTGGAGGACTGAAAGTTAGAGGATTACTTATATAATTAATTTAGTTTAGGGACTAATAAGGAAAGAGATGACAGGGATGAATTTGAGGGTATACTCATGTTATATGCTTTTCTTTTCTTTTCTTTTGTTTTTTTTTTTTTGGAAAAGAATGTAATGTTTTGGTCCAAAACGACCTACTATAAGATTGGGCATTAAGGCAATATATAGACCTAGGTACAGTTTGCACAAGTTCATATATTCGTGTAGCAACCTCATCCGATATCTTTCTTTGATGTGTTAAATTAAACAAACATTTAATGTATACATTCTAACCAACTATACAGCTCCAACCGAACAATAAATGTTTAATAGAATCATAGCTGGCAAAGAAATTTCATGAAGATTCCCAAATTGTGGATGAGGTTCAGACTTCTTCCCTCATATTCAGGGCATATTTTTTGCAACCTTGTTTAAGTCGGGTAGGACATTTGAGTACTTAACATAATATTGGATATCTTGTGCTAGCTCGAGCTCGAGACTACTGATTAAGCTGGAACGACTCTTTACCAGTTGATTGACGTGCTCAGTGATATATTAAGGGCATTTCACTATGCCAAAAAAGGCCTTCAAGGGCGTTCCCGTGCAGCATTAAAGGGCGCTTCCGTGCGCACTAATAGAAACTGCTCTTGTTTGGTCATTAAAATGAGGGCGTGCAGAGAAACGCCCTGACAGAAGCCAAAAGAGGGCGCTAAAAAAAAACACGGAAGCGCCCTCGTGAAGCGTCTTCATGGGAGGGCGCTTCGTTGGAGCGCCCTTGTTTTTAACAACAAGGGCGCTTCCCTGGAGCGCCCTCCTTAAGCACAGGACGTGCTTAAGGAGGGCGCTCCAAGGAAGTGCCCTTGTTGTGTAAAACCAGGGCGCTCCAAGGAAGCGCCCTCCTATTATTTTTTTTTATTATTTTTTTAATTTTTTGCATTTTAAATGAATCTGGGAACACAGTAATCGGTTACAATAGTACAGTAATCGATTACCAGAGAGTTTTCTCATGATACATGAAATCTGGAAACCATGTAATAGATTACAAGAGATTCGCAGAGAATTCATCCTTGAAACTAAAGTAAAAAAACAGCAACAAAAAATAAAAAACAGCAACAAAAAAATAAAAAATAGCAGCACACAATAGCTTGAGTTGAGCATGATACCAACACCTGCAAAAACGCACCTTGCACAAACATAGAAAAAAAAATTAGAGTAAGAAAGATGATAAAAAAGCAGAAAGATGATAAAAAATCATAGGAAGGGGAAGATGGAGAGATGTGGGAGAAAGAAAAAGACAGGTGGACCGAGAGAGAAGAAGATGAATGGGGAAAATCCAATCTTCAAAGAAACAGAGAAAAAAATTATAGAGAAAGAGGAAGTATGAGAGAATAGGGAACGTACGTGAAAAAGAGAGAGAAGGGGGATGGGGGGCGGCTAGGGTTGAGAGTGTGAGTGAGAATGAAAGTGGGGGTGAGTCATAACTCACAAAACACAAAATTGACGCTCAAGATTAATAGAGCACACAGATTGATGATGTGGCGCGATCTGGAGTGTGTAAAACACAAAATAGGAATAGAGCTAATTAGCAAAGGAGGGCGCTCACAAGGAGCGCCCTATTAAAAAAACACGGAAGCGCCCCTGAGGAGCGCCCTCAATTCCAGAATTTTTTTTTTTTAAAAAAGAAAAAATTATGGTGGCAAAGAGGGCGCTCACGGAAGCGCCCTCAGGAGCGCCCTCAATTCCATAATTAAAAAAAATTTATGGTGGCAAAGAGGGCGCTCACAGGGAGCGCCCTCAATTCCAGAATTAAAAAAAAAAAACAAAAATCATGGTGGCAAAGAGGGCGCTCATAGGGAGCGCCCTCAATTCTAGAATTAAAAAAAAAATATATGGTGGCAAAGAGGGCGCTCACAAGGAGCGCCCTCAATTCCAGAATTAAAAAAAACATATTTAAAATTTGTGAGCGCTCCCTGGAATTGATTTTGTGAGGTTAATTAACCTCATTTTTTAATATAATTAACCTCATTTTTTAATATGTTCACCGTTTCGGGACACATAATTAACCAAATGATCACATAAAATTTGTGTTAATCATTCATGTTAACATGGACACATAATTAACCAAGTGATCACATAAAATTTGTGTTAATCATTCATTTTAACACGAGGTTAATGGTGTTTTCGTTTGTGGTAATAGAAAAAGATTTTTGGTTAATTGATTTTGTGAGGTTAATTGCAACCTCTGTTAACACGAGGTTAATTATGTGAGAAGAAATGGTGAACATATTTAAAAATGAGGTTAATGGTGTATCCATTTGTGGTTAACATAATAAGATTTTTGGTTAATTGAATTTGTGAGGTTAATTGCAACTCTTGTTAACACGAGGTTAATTATGTGTCCAGAAACGGTGAACATATTTAAAAATGAGGTTAATGGTGTATACATTGACGGTTAATAGAGTGTGATATTTGGTTAATTGAATTTATGTGGTTAATTATGTGCATAGAAACGGTGAATGAGATAGTATATTTGGTTATTAGCATCAAAATAGAATAATGATGATAAAAAACTTATGTCAACCCTTCAAAAAACACATTTATTGTATTTCTTGGTATATATTTTTATTTAATAAAATAAATAAAAAATAAAAAATATATTAATAAATTTTAAAAAATAAAAACTATTTTAAAAAATGGTGAAAAAAAAGAAACAAAACAAAGAGGAGAAAAAAAAAAAGAAACAGTTTGAAAAATAATTTTGCATTCTTTATAGCCCCAAAAGAATAAAGAAAAATGTTTTGTAAAGAAGATGGAGATTAGAAAAATGAAAGAAGAGAAAAAAAGTGAAAAATATGATAAAAATGAAAGAATTTTATATATATAAAATTTGAATGTTATGGACCAAAATGAAGGGAAAGATATTCATTCTAGTCCCTGAAAGATATTCATTCTAGTCCCTGAAAGATTCTAAGGCCACATCAGCATCCATAGTGTACAAAAAACGTGCCACACTGGCATTCTGTTAAGTTTAACAGTGACAAATTGACGGAGGGACTAGCTTGATTGACGTTAGCATCATTCAGGGATTATTTTGGTAATTTCTGTCTTTCATGGACTAACTTGACCGACTGTTAATCTTTCAGAGACCAAAATGACGTATTACTCTTTTATTAATCTTTTATATATAATTATTTATTAAATTATCATAATTAATAATGATAAAAATAGAGAAAGAACAAGAGGCCTTTTAAAAAAAAATATTTGATTACTTTCAATATAATAACATGATTTATTAGATAATTATTATTTTTAAAAAAAATTAATAAAATATTATGAGTAAGTAAACATTTTTTGGGGCCTAATAAAGCGTCGGTCTCACCGCTTTAGGATTGAGCTCGACCTGACTGTAGATCACGATCAAATTTTTAGCAATTCCGATATTTCCACACCCAAACAGTAAACACCCACCGTACACCCCTCGTTTTCTTTTTTTTTAACTGTGAAAAGTATAACTTTTTTTTTAACTGTGAACAGTACAACTTTTTTTTAACTGTGAACAATACTTTTTTTTTAAATTGTGAACAGTACCCACTTTTTTTTAAAAAAAAATTATTACTGGTTAACCAGATTAACAACCTACTTAACCACCAACGTATATGGTATTAACCACATGCTCACTTGAAAACAAAAATAAAGGTTTGCCATTTTGAACAGTTATCTGAACTGATATCAATATTAACCACTTGAGCAACTTATTTAACCACATACTAACTCACAGTTAACCACCTTTTGCCCCACTTATAATTATTAACCAGATTAATAACATAGTTAACCACCAACTTATATGGTATTAACCACCTGTTCACTTGAAAACAAAGCTAAAGGTTTGTCATTTGAAGTTATCTGAACTGATATCAATATTAACCACTTGAGCAACTTATTTAACCACATAATAACTCACAGTTAACCACTTTTTGCCTCAGTTATAATTATTAACCAGATTAATAACACAGTTAACCACCAACTTATATAGTATTAACCACATGTTCACTTGAAAACAAAGTTCATCTTGAATAGTTATTTGATCATAAGGATTACTACACAAATAATCATTGAGTATGAATTTATGGTTAATGCTATACAATTTACTGGTTAAGTATGTTATCAGTCTGGTTGTTCCAGATCAATTTATATAAAACAAGATTAAAGAAGCTGACATAAGAGGGGGCGTACATCAGGAGGCAAGGCGAACCTAGTAGAACAGTGAACCATGCAGAGCGGACTTTGCAGAACAACATACAGGGCGAAGCTGGAAGACAATGAATTATTTATACCAAAAAGAGGAGACATTTTCCTCTATCCATGCGACCTGCCCACCTGACGTTAGTTGAATAAGGAAAGAGTCGTTGGAAGCATCAGACAAAACACAGCAACTTGCACAGCAGAGTCAGCCCAGCATGTCTGACAGCGCAGTGTGACAACGCAGACTTTCACCAAAATGGAGAAACCACTTTATCCTCAAGAAAGGCCAACCAACAGAAGCACAAAACCGGAAAGAGGGACAACTGGAACAGCAGAAAGCGTGAAGCACAACAGACAGAAGGCGTACTTATTGTAATTAATTAGAACATAGGATCCAATGTAAGGCTTGGGCCCCGAGTCTAGTTATCCTATATAAAAGGCACCAGGGGGCAGCCAAGGGGAGGGGATCCAAGAACAGAAGTCCCCCCTACTTGTAACCCCATTTTATTAGAATTCAAGATGAATGAAATATTTTCCACCATGTAACCATGCTTCACCAAGATTATGAACCTATTTAATCTCAATCTCTCATTTCCCATTTTTGATCCGAAACATTTGGTCACTCCACTGGGGAAGCATGGTTGCGAAGATGGATGTGTCAAAGAAAAGAGGCAAAATCTGAGGAAAAAAAACCGCTTGAATAGCAAAGTGAGGAACAATCAGAAGCACACCCCTAAGTCTAGAGGGAACTTAGCCCAAGAAAGACACGCCCCAGGCGGCGGAAGATAGAAGAACTTCCTAATGGGAAGAAATATGCCGAAGCACGTAAGTCTCCACCAAAGCGAACACACGACCCCTTCAAAGCGAGGGGGCCGACAAAAAAAAATGGGGGGGATAACACGAAGATACAAGGGAATGCTCCATAAGGAAGCTCAATGTATGAACTTATGGAGTGCATAGCTGATGAAATTCTGGCAAGCGTACCAAAAATTCAGCAGTATAATAGTAAATATAAAGTATCGTATCCACAGGAAGCGGTTCACTTCATAAGTTTTCAGTGATCGAATCGTCAAGTGAGCAACTTTTTCAGAGAATGATTGATGTGCAGAATTTAAATAGCAAAAAGAAAAGTAAGCAGTAAAATAAGGGAAGATAGATTTACTTGGATTAGGATTGGACTTCGCTTCTTCGCACCCCTTATGTATGTGAATCCCTTCTTTTAATTATAAATTTGTTATTAATTATACCTTAGCCAACTCTGTTGTCTTACCCCGAGTCACCTGAAGTAATCCACTCAACGGTAGCCCATGCGGGTTCTCCCAAGCGACAAACTACCACGGCTTGATTGTTCTATTAGTCCATTGTTAAAACTATCAATTAATTTTATGTTCCTATAGATGCTCCTATGAACGAGCTGTCACTCACCAAAACATTTCAATCATCAGACTCCACCTATATTTCCATATAACTAACGAGTACTTTTAGCAATTGGAGGTTAGGTTTCCTATTCCTAGGCTCCCCTAAACTCTAATACTAGCCGGAAATCTCATTCTCGCTGTATCCTGATCACTAGCCTACGACTCCGGCGCACGCGCGGAAATAATGCATTAAGAACAGCATAGAAGTACCGATATAATTAAAAACAGGGATTTATAATTAAAAGCAAGAGAATTCACATACACTTGGGGATTGAATCCACTACATCCAATCCTATTTGAGAGCTTAGCTACTCATGGTAGCCATTACAAACCACCGAAGAATATGTCACCTTCTTTAATCCTTGTGCGTCTATCTTTCTATTCTATGCCTCTCTCCCTCCGTACTCTCTAAAATCCTCCTTTAGATCTGTGCAAAAGGTATTATTTATAGACTAAGGAAAACCCTAATTTAAATCTGGAAGAGATCAATGTGTATTTGAATTTAAAAGCTGGTGCGTGACTTGCGCTTCACCTGTGCTAAGAGCAGATGAAGCGTGTCCCTCTGTAAGCTACGCTCCACCTGCGCTAAGCGCAGGTGAAGCGTGAAACACGCTGTAGACTTTCTTCAATTACTCATTTATCCACTTGATCTCTTTCTGATCTTGTCTTTGCTTGATTGGTTTTCCTTGTTTCCCTTTTCTGGTTTGATTTTGTATTTATTTTAACTTGAATTCAAATTGGGGAAAGTTATCCACATGATCCTTTGTTTAAATGGCTGTTGATCTCATTTTTATTTTGTCCTCATTTAAACTTCAAATCTGCAAACAATCTCCCCATTTAATGTTATTTTCTCTTTTATTTCAAATCTTCCATAAATTTGCACAAAATAACAGATTTCTAATCAAAATAACATCAAATTCAAATTCAAACCAAATAATTACAATTATTACAATTATTCATAAAAAGGGATTATTTTGGAGCATAAATCATTATTTTAGCCTTGATAAGTGTAATAAAAACATAGGAAAATATCACATAATTTACACTTATCAAATACCCCCCAACTTAACTTCTTGCTTGTCCTCAAGCAAGATACCTTTTGCAATCAAAATCAAATCACCCTCATGTAAAATTCTCATAATCAACTACAAGGAAAAACTTACATCATCTCTTTGTTAGGCAGAAGTCACTTTCCAAATATCAGAAAAAATCAGAATCAAGAGATGTTATCAATCCTCAATCAAAAAAAGAACACAATCAACAGTTGAACTTTTTCAAAAGTAGCAATTAAAGCAATAAATGATAAACCAAGGAATTTCACTCATGCTCACAGGTACTGTTTCCCTCAATGTTTTCACCATGGTTGAACAACTAAGTTTGATAGTCGTTTCTAGTTCCTAAACATGCTCATGGTCAATATGGATCAAAAGGTCTTTTTATGGTTGTAATGAGGCTGGGCTTTCAAGAAATCATGGTTTTTCTGGATAAACAATGAACACTTGGAACAGAGAGCATCTTTTGATGTTGCTTGACTTGAATTTCTCTCCTTCCACCATCTCCTTCTTGATTTATTTCAATTCTTTACAGGCCTATTTCTTTGTTTGAAAATGCACTCCCCCCAACTTATTCAATTTATTCACTTTTTTTTTTAATTTTTGGGGGAGTGATCTTCTTTTTGCTTTCATGTACCTGCTTTTTGAATTTTAATTCACCAACCTTTTCTTCCCATTGTCTCCACTTGCACCTTGCTCTCTATCCCAAATGTATAAGGGACAAGATATAAATATAAATTTTGGCTTGGGTGCACAAGAATAATCATTAAGGCTCAAATGGGTTACCAAAAATTGGAAAAAATATATCAAGGGTAGGCTTTTTGGCACTGAGCAAATATATTGAAAACAAAAAATTTGCCTTTGTCACTTCCATATTTTCCATATGCAGAATAAGATCCAAAAACTCAATCAATAAAAATTGACAAGCAGCGCTGAAAAACTCTCAATTCAAGTGTTTGAGCTCTCAACTCACCGAATTTTTGGCTAAATTCCATGATAAAGCATTTACTTATTTTAATTAACTACCCTGATAGGTGATAAGTGTAAAATTAGCGTTATTTTCATATAGTTTTTATTACACTTATCAAGGTTAAAATAGTAATTTATGCCCCAAAATATCCCTTTTTATTAATATTTATAATAATTGTATTTATTTGATACAAATTTGAATATGACGCTATTTTAAATAGAAATTTGCTATTTTATGCAGAATTATAGCAGGTTTGGGACAAGAGAGGAAAAAGCATCAGAATGAAGGATATTGCAGATTCAGAAATTAAATAAATAAAAGAAAATCAGAGAATCCTGCAAAGAATCTTTTCAATTCAAATCCAAGGCAGATAAATACAATAATAATTCGGATAAAAGGGATAAAGGAAAACCAGATGAGATCAGAAAGGAATCAAGAGGTTAGATCCACAAATCAAGGAAAGCTGCAGCGAGTCACACGCTCCATATGCGCTTAGCGCACGTGGAGCGCATGAGCAGATTGGCCAGGCTTCATGTGCGCTAAGCGCACATGAAGCGCGTGTCCTGATTAATGAAGTCGCGCGCAGGTGACGTCAATTAATGAAAGGGAAGCTCCTGATTGGTCAAGCTTCACAACAGTGACGTCAATTAATGAAAAGGCAGCCTCTGATTGGATTAAACACTCACCAGTGACATCACAACCTGATCCCTTGAAGGTTTTCCAACTCTATAAATAGAGCCCTTTGCAAAGGTCATAGACACGGTCCTTGGGACCAAAACACTGATACACAGAGAGAGTAGTATAGGATTGAGAAAGGTGACAGATTTCTCGGTAGTTTGTAATGGCTACCATGAGTAGCTAAGCTCTCTAGTAGGATTTGATGTAGTAGATTCGATCCCCTTGTGTATAAGAATTCTCTTTTCTATTTTATTTATGATTCTATGCTTGTAATTTATCGGTATCTTTATGTTGTGTGTAATGCATCAACTCCGCGCGTGCGCCGGGATGGTAGGCTAGTGCTCTGGATACAAAAAGTGGAACTCCGGCTAGTATCAGAGGTAGGTGAGCATGGAGCTGTTCATGAAGCTTATTCTCAGATTGCTAAAGGTACTCGGTTTAATTATATCGTAGCATAAGGATTGTATTCTAACGATCGGAGGTTCAGTGAGTGACACACCCCTCCGTAGGTGCCTTATGTGAAAGTATGGTTAAATCGATAGCGCTGATTGCAAAATACGGGGAATGTTCGGGGTCGCCAAATGCCACTTTGAATGCCTGTAGAGAATAACTTTTGGCGTTTAATTATGATATTATAGGGGAATTTGCGGGTACGATAATTACCAGGCATGCCTTATAATTATTGTAATTAAACAATGCTAAGGTAATTACAAGTACGATCATAAATAAGGGAAAAGGAGTTCGAATACACAAGGGGGGAGATGAAACGAAATCAAATCCTAGTCCTAAATATTATTTTCTCGTGTTATTTGTGTTTATTTTAGTATTTTATTATTCAGTATTAAAACCAACATTTTTTAAACTTTTTATTGAAAATATAATTACTTTAACTTTACAAGTTAAAACAGCTCCCTGTGGATACGATTACTTATTCTAAAACTACTGGACTACTGGTAAACTTGCCAGGAAACCCATCAAGTTTTTGGCGTCGTTGCCGGGGAGCGGTGTCTCAATTTGTATAGTTTAGTGATTGAATTTTCATTTGTTTCAAAAATTTTCAAAAAGTGTAATTTTTATATTTCTTTTTATTTTTTATTTATTTTCGTATTTTATTTTTAAAAAAAAATTTGAAATTTGAAATTTGAAATTTATCTTACCTTATCTTCAATACTTATCCTGTTTGAATTCTTTTAGAATTTAGGATAAGTAAATATCATATTTCAAATTCAAATTCTATCTTAGAACTTTAGGATTTTATTTTTTTATTATTATTTTCATTTTTTATTTATTTTCTTTTTTTTTGTTATTTTAAAAAAAAATTAGTCCACCTTCCTGAGCTAACAATTGTTTGAGATTCTTAAATAAGTACTTTTGACAGGTATCTCAAAATCAATTAATGGAAGAAACACAATCCAGAAGGAGGACTTTAGGAGATTATATCATGCCTAAGGGGCTATTTCATCATTCAAGTACTGGTCACCCAATTTATACAAAAGTTGTGGAAATAGATGGAGCACATCTTCAACTTGTTAAAGCTCAACAGTTCACAGGATTGGCACACGAGGATCCAAATAAACATCTTTTTACATTCCTGGAACACGTTGAAACTACGGGTTTTGAAGAGAAGGACAAAGAAGCTGCATGCTTACGTTTATTTTCCTTTTCTCTTGCAGGAACAACCAAAGATTGGTTAATGTCACACCCCAGCCGAAGTCTGAACAATTGGAACGTGGTAGTAGAAAAATTTGCAAAAAGATTTTGTTGCAAGCCATGTTACATTCAAACCAAGGCACACACTTCTTCATTCAAGCAAGAATCAAAATATTTCTCTCATGCACCGATTCAAGATGATGTTTCACCCCATAAGCAGATCGTTGAAGATGGACTCAGGAGGTTGGAGCAGTCATTAGAAGCACTCAATAAGAAGATAGCCAACATTTCTCAGCCACCGCAAACAGTTCACGCTTATCCTATCCAGTCATCACAATTAATTTGTGACTTTTGCGGAGGTAATCATCTCAACGGTGACTGCTCTTTTCCAGATATTCAAGAAGAGGAAGCTGAAGAAGAGGAAACTGAAGAAGCACAAGAAGAAGAACTAGAAGAAGAAGAAGAAGAAGAAGAAGAAGAAGAAGAGGAAGAAGAGGAAACTGAAGAAGCACAAGAAAAAGAAGCAGAAGAAGTTGATGAGGAAGAGGAAGAAGAAGAAAAAGAAGTGTTTACAAATGCAGTGCAAGTCAAAGGTTTACCATATCAAATGCACTTAGTTTTTCACCGTGATGAAGAAGAGGAACATCCTTTTCTTTATTATTTCGTTCTTAATGAAGAAAAGAAATTAGAAGAAGTTGCTGAAGAAAAGAAAGAGGAAGAACGTGCAGTAGAAGAAGAAAAAGAAGAAGGAGAAAATGAAACACAAAAGATGGTGCTTGAAGAAGAATCTGACTGTGAAAGGGAAAAAAAGAAAGGTGAACCTGAAACAGAGGAAAAAGGTGAACAGAGGGATGATGAATCAAAGCCCGAGGAAGGAAGGGAAGATATATCAAAACCAACGACTGTGCCTTATCCAACCAGTCCTGCAAAGGAAGATCAAGAAAGGTATGGTACAAGTAATAATCCCTCCAGACCTCCCAAAAGAAAGGCATGCAAGCACACTGACCAGAACAAGGCAAAGAGAAGGAAAGTCATGCTAGAATCAAACTCAGAGCCTAGAGCCAGATTGAAAATCAAGTAGTCAGGAGTGTTTCATATCAAAGATCCCTGTAAGGCAAAGAATTTGAGAGCAACCAATGGTGAATCATCAAGGCTTCAAGAGAAAAAGACTCATGCACCTGAGATCAAGAAAATAAAGAAAAGAAGAGTCAAGCCAAGGGAGTCAGAGGCATGGGCTAATTCCATAAAGAAGCCCAAATGCTTAAAGACATTTCACAGTACAAGTTGCTCCAAGGCAATGTTATGGGGAGGCTTATGTGCCAAAGAAAGGAAGGGTGCAGCTCACAAGCTCACCAAAAGATTTCAGTATCAGCCACCCTAACAAAGCAGGCGTCGAGCTATCAGACGTTAAACAAGCGCTTTCTGGGAGGCAACCCAGAGATTTTTAAAGTTTTTAATTATTTTTAGTTTTGCATTTTCTTGTTTATTAATTAGGATTTTTTTTAGGAATTAGGAAATTTTCAAAATTGATTGAAATAAGTTTGTGGAAAATAAAATATTTTTTTTTTAAAAAAAAATAGGAAGTAGCAGAAAACGTGACTAAAAATTACAAAATCAAATTCTGTTTTCTGCGTTTCACTTGCGCTAAGCGCAGGTAAAGCGCATATTGCAATTTTAGTCACTGTTTTCTGCGCTTCACTTGCTTTAAGCGCAGGAGAAGCGCAACAGTACGAAAATTTAAAAATCTTCTATTTTCTCATGTACTGTTTTTCTACTTCCTAAGTTTTTCTTTTCACTTTTTCTACTCACAAACTTCAATCAATTTTGAAACTTTCAAATTTCATATTTTTTTTACCAATTAAAATCTTCATCTATTCTGTTTTCATGATTTGCACTTTAGGATAGCAACTTTAAGATTATGAATATTATTGATTATATGTTATCTTTAATGTGTTTTTGGCTGTGAGAAACATGAAGAACAATTTGCTTAATTGGAATACTCTTTGTTTTGTGAGTTATTAAATTTGAAAGTGTTATGCTCTATCTCTTTTAAAAATTTTAAACTCTCACTTTCTATGGATTGATTGAATACTTGCAAAACAAATTAGTATATTCTGTTTTTAGGAAGACATTACCAAGTGCAGTAAAATTTTTGTTGAAAATAATCTTTATGCATGCAATTGGTTAATGATAGGCTTCCATGTTCTTCATGAATTGGTGTTTGCAATAAGGTATCATTGAAATTAATTTATTTTTAGCAACTAATTGTTGTTATTTACCTTTCAGATACCAGGACTAAATTGCTAGTCTTTCCCATGGCTTTAGCTCACGAGGAGAAGACATGAAGAAAAGGATCATAGAATATGATCCCATGAGATTCAAGAGTACGCAGGCTGCTGCAAGACCCATACTCAGGCATGATGTTTGAAGAGTTCCGGATATTCTAGCAGTGGCCTGGGGACAGGCATATTCTTCCAGGAGGGAGGTGAAGCAGCAGCAACATATAACAAGGACCCACAAGATACAGAGGATGAAGATTGACATTGGTGTTTTTCTTTCTTTTCGTTCTTTTATTTTCAATTTTCTTTTATTTTATTAATTAGGATTTTGTTTATTTTTAATTTTAGGTTTTTTAAAATTTTTAGGACCTAGGAATTAGGAAAATAAGGAAAAAATTTTCAAAATTTCTGAAATTGGGCAGTTGAACTAACCAGATTAGAAAAGAAAAAAGGTCTTGTGATTAATTCCATAATCAATTAAGATTAGGATACTTCACATGAGAATCTATCAGGGTAGTTAATTAAAATCAGTAAATGCTTTATCAAGGAATTTAGCCAAGTAACCGGTGAGTTGAGAGCCCAAACACTAAATTTGAGAGTTTTACACCACTGTCTGTCAACTTTTATTGATTGAGTTTTTGGAGCTTATCCTATTTTTGGAAAATATGGAAATGAAAAAGGCAAAAAAAAAAATTGTTTTCAATATATTCGCCCAGAGCCAAAAAGCCAGCCTTGGTACAATTTTTCCAAATTTTTGATAACCCATTTTGAGCCTTAATTGATTATTCTTGTTCACCCAAGCCAAAATAAATATATATATCCTGTCCCTCACACATTTGGGATAGAGAGCAAGGTGGCAAGTAGAAAAATAATGGGAAGAAAAGGTTGAAATTCCAAGGAGCAGGTACAGAAAAACAAAAAGAAAAAGAAGATCACTCCCCTTAAAATCAAAAAGAAAAAGTAAATTGAATAAGTTGGGGGGAGTACATCTTCAAAGAAGGAAAAAGGCCTGCAAAGAAGAGAAATAAATCAAGAAAAAAAATGGTGGAAGGAGAGAAGATCAAAAGCAACATCCAAAGATGCTCTCTATTCTAAATGTTCATTGTTTATCTAGAAAAACCATAATTTCTTGATAACCCAGCCTCATTACAACCTTGAAAAGACCTTTTGATCCATGTTAACCATAAACAAGCTTAGGAACTAGAAACGACTATCAATTTTAGTTGTTCAGCTGTGGTAAAAATATTGAGGGAAACAGTACCCGTGAGCATGAGTGAAATTCCTTGGTATTTTGTTTATTGCTTTAATTGCTACTCTTGAGAATATTCAACTTGCTGATTATGTTCTAATTTTGGTTGAGTCATGGTAATATCTCTTAATCTCAATTTTTCTTAATTTGGAAAGTGACTTCTGCCTAATAAAGAGATAATAAAGAAATTTTCCTTGTAGTTATTTTGAGAATTTTAATCAAGGGTGTTTTGAAATTTGACTGCAAGGGTGTCTTGCTTGAGGACAAGCAAGAAATTAAGTTGGGGGGGTATTTGATAAGTGTAAAATTAGCGTTATTTTCATATAGTTTTTATTACACTTATCAAGGTTAAAATAGTAATTTATGCCCCAAAATATCCCTTTTTATTAATATTTATAATAATTGTATTTATTTGATACAAATTTGAATATGATGCAATTTTAAATAGAAATTTGCTATTTTATGTAGAATTATAGCAGATTTGGGACAAGAATGGAAAAAGCATTCGAATGGAGGATATTGCAGATTCAGAAATTAAATAAATAAAAGAAAATCAGAGAATCCTGCAAAGAATCTTTTCAATTCAAATCCAAGGCAGATAAATACAATAATAATTCGGATAAAAGGGATAAAGGACAACCAGATGAGATCAGAAAGGAATCAAGAGGTTAGATCCATAAATCAAGGAAAGCTGCAGCGAGTCCCACGCTCCATATGCGCTTAGCGCGCGTGGAGCGCATGAGCAGATTGGCCAGGCTTCATGTGCGCATGAAGCGCGTGTCCTGATTAATGAAGTCGCGTGCAGGTGACGTTAATTAACGAAAGGGAAGCTCCTGATTGGTCAAGCTTCACAATAGTGACGTCAATTAATGAAAAGGCAGCCTCTGATTGGATTAAACACTCACCAGTGACATCACAACCTGATCCCTTGAAGGTTTTCCAACTCTATAAATAGAGCCCTTTGCAAATGTCATAGACACGGTCCTTGGGACCAAAACACTGATACACAGAGAGAGTAGTATAGGATTGAGAAAGGTGATATATTTCTCAGTAGTTTGTAATGGCTACCATGAGTAGCTAAGCTCTCTAGTAGGATTTGATGTAGTAGATTCGATCCCCTTATGTATAAGAATTCTCTTTTCTATTTTATTTATGATTCTATGCTTGTAATTTATCGGTATCTTTATGCTATGTGTAATGCATCAACTCCGCGCGTGCGCCGGGATGGTAGGCTAGTGCTCTGGATACAAAAAGTGGAACTCCGGCTAGTATCAGAGGTAGGTGAGCATGGAGCTGTTCATGAAGCTTATTCTCGGATTGCTAAAGGTACTCGGTTTAATTATATCGTAGCATAAGGATTGTATTCTAACGATCGGAGGTTCAGTGAGTGACACACCCCTCCGTATGTGCCTTATGTGAAAGTATGGTTAAATCGATAGCGCTGATTGCAAAATACGGGGAATGTTCGGGGTCGCCAAATGCCACTTTGAATGCCTGTAGAGAATAGCTTTTGGCGTTTAATTATGATATTATAGGGGAATGTGCGGGTACCATAATTACCAGGCATGCCTTATAATTATTGTAATTAAACAATGCTAAGGTAATTACAAGTACGATCATAAATAAGGGAAAAGGAGTTCGAATACACAAGGGGGAAGATGAAACGAAATCAAATCCTAGTCCTAAATATTATTTTCTCGTGTTATTTGTGTTTATTTAGTATTTTATTATTCAGTATTAAAACCAACCTTTTTGAAACGTTTTATTGAAAATACAATTACTTTAACTTTACAAGTTAACACTGCTCCCTGTGGATACGATATCTTACTTACTCTAAAACTACTGGACTACTGGTAAACTTGCCTGGAAACCCATCAATAGGTTCTCCTGTGAAGCATCCTAATTCTAACTGATTATGGAATTAATCACAAAACCCTTTCTTCTTCCCTAATCTGGTTAGTTAAACTGCCTAATTTCAGAAATTTTGAAAAATTTTCCCTTTATTTCTTAATTCCTAAATCCTAAAAGTTTTAAAAATCCTAAAAATCCTAAAAATTGAAATGAAAAATAAACAAAAATCCTAATTAACTAAAAAAAATTAATCCTATAAAAGAAAATAGAAAATAAAAGAACGAAAAGAAAGAAAAACACCAGTGTCAATCTTCATCCTCTGTATCCTGTAAGTCCTTGTCCTTTTCTCCAGCTGCTGCTGCAACACCTCCCCCTGGAAGAATAGGCCTGTCCCCAGGCTACTGCTAGAATATCCGAAACTCTTCAAACAACATGCTTGGGTATGGGTCTTGCAGCAGCCTGTGCACTCTTGAATCTCATGGGATCATATTTTCTGATCCTTTTCCTCATGCCTTCTCCTCGTGAGCTAAAGCCGCGGGAAAGACTAGTAATTTAATCCTAGGCATCTGAAAAGTCAAATAACAACAATTAGTTGCTAAAAACACATTTATTTTAATGATGCCTTATTGCAAATACCAATTCATGAAGAACATGGAAGCCTATCATTAACCAATTTGCATGCATAAATAATTACTCTCTTCACAACAAAATTTCACTGTACTTGGTAATGTCTTCCTAAAAATAGAATATACTTATTTGTTTTGCAAGCATTCAATCAATCCATGGAAAGTGGAAGTAAATTATTTTTGAAAGAATTAGAGCATAACACTTTCAAATTCAATAACTCACAAAAAAAAGAGCATTCCAATCAAGCAAATTGTTCATGTTCCACACAGCCAAAGATAGCAATAATCAACAATATTCACAATCCTAAAGTTGTTATCCTAAAGTGCAAATCATAAAGACATAGTAGATGAAGATTTCAATTGGTAAAAATTAGAGAAAATATGCATGAAATTTGAAAGTTTCAAAATTGATTGAAGTTTGTGAGTGGGAAAATTGAAAAGAAAAACTTAGGAAGTAGAGAAACAGTACATGAGAAAGCAGAAGATTTTTTAAAATTTCGTACTGCTGCGCTTCACCTACGCTCAGCGCAAGTGAAGCGCAGAAAACAGTGACTAAAATTGCAATTTTACGCTTCTCCTGCGCTTGGCGCAAGTGAAGCGCAGAAAACAGAATGAGATTTTTCAATTTTCAGTCACGTTTTCTGCTACTTCCTATTGTTTAAAAATTTTATTTTCCACAAACTTATTCCAATCAATTTTGAAATTTCCTAAATCCTAAAAAAAATGAAAAATCCTAATTAACAACAAGAAAATAAAACAAAACTAAAATTAATTAAAAACTTTAAAAATCTCTGGGTTGCCTCCCAGAAAGCGCTTGTTTAACGTCTGATAGCTCGACGCCTGCTCTGTCAAGGTGGCTGAAACTGAAATCTTTTGGTGAGCTTGTAAGCTGCACCCTTCCTTTCTTTGGCCAATAAACCTCCCCATAATCTTGCCTTGGAGCAACCTGTAGTGTGAAATGACTTTGACCATTTGGGCTTCTTTCTGGAATTAGACCATGCCTCTGACTCCCTTGGCTTAATTTTCCTTTTCTTCATTATCTTGCTCTCATGTGCATGAGTCTTCTTTTCCTGAAGCTTTGATGATTCACAATTGATTGCTCTCAATTTCCTTGCTTCGCAGGGGTCTTTGATATGAAACACACCTGACAACTTGATCTTCAATCTGGCTCTGGGCTCTGAATTTGATTCTATCTTGATCTTTCTTCTCTTTGCCCTGTTCTGGTCAGTGTGATTGCAGGCCTTTCTTTTGTGAGGTCTGGAAGGATTATCACTTGCACCATGCCTTTCTTGATCTTCCTTTGGAGGACTGGTTGGATAAGGCAAGGTCTTTGGTCTTGGTATTACTTCCCTTCCTTCCTTGGGCTTTGATTCACCATCTCTTTGTTCACTCTTTTTCTCATTTTCTTGATCTTTTTCATCATGTACACCCTCATATGTGTTGTTCTCTTTCTCCCTTTCATAGTCAGGCTCTTCTTCAAGCACAATCTTTGCTGTTTCATCCTCTCCTTTTTTCTTTTTCTTCTTTTGCTGCACCTTCTTCTTCTTTTTCTTCATCAGCTTCTTCTGATTCCCTTTCTTCAGCTTTTCTTTCTTGTATTTCTTCAGTTTCCTCTTCTTCTTTTTCTTTTTCTTCTTCTTTTTCATTTTCTTCTTTTTCTTTTTCTTCTTCATCAGCTAGATTGTCAGTGATTTCCTCCTCTATCAGCTGAACAATGTCATTGCACTGCTCTTCAGGGTTGGGCAATGCATTTGCTGAGATTGGTTCTGATTGTTGTTTGACTCCTGTTTCTTTTAATTGCTTCAACAAAGCGTCAATCTTTCTTCTTGCTTCTTCTCTGTCCTTCTGAAATTGTATATTGTATCGATTGAGTTCTTCCAAAAACTCATCATATTTTGAGTATCTTTGTTGATATGAAGAGTAACTTTGCTGCTGTTGAAAAGAAGGTTGCATGTGGAGTGAAACATCATCTTGGTGCCATCCAAAATTCTGATTCTGGTAACTTCCCCAATCGTATGAAAAATTGTTAGAATAATTGTTGTAATTAGAGAAGTTACCTTGAATCGGTGTATGGGAGAAATCTTTTGGTTCTTGCTGTCTAACATAATCTCCAAGGGTTCTTCTTGGTGGATTTTGATAATCTCCAAGTGTTCGTCTTGGTGGATTTTGCCATCCAGAAGTTATTCAACATTTACTTCACTTGGGCTGGTTGAACAGAGAGTGTTGAGATTGTCTCCTTGCCCTTTGTCTATCTCTCCTTTTGTTCCTTCTAGTTGTCCCTTCTATCAATTGATTTTGAGACACCTGTCTTCACAAGAGCACTATTCAAGAATCTCAAACAAATGTTAGCTCAGGAAGGCGGAACAAAATAAAAAAAATAAATATTTTTTTTATTTTTTATTTAAATAAAATGAAAATAATTTTTTTAAAAAAACGAAAAATAAAAAATAATTTTTTTAAAAAAATCCTAAAATCCTAAGATAGAACTTGATAAAACCAAGTATGAATTTGAATTATGATATACACTTATCCTAAAATCCTAAAAGAACTCGAAGAGGATAAGTGTTGAAGATAAGATAAGACCAATTTGAATTTCAAATTTCAAATATATTTTTTTTAATTTTTATAAAAAAAATAATATTTTTTTTGAAAAACGAAAATAAATTTAAAATAAAGGAAAATTAAAGATAAACTTGATAATTTGACCTCCCAAGGTTATATGAATTGAAACACCGCTCCCCCGCAACGGCGCCAAAAATACTTTATGAAATTCTGGCAAGCGTACCAAAAATTCAGCAGTATAATAGTAAGTATAAAATATCGTATCCACAGGGAGCAATTCACTTCGTAAGTTTTCAGTGATCGAATCGTCAAGTGAGCAACTTTTTAAGAGAATGATTGATGTGCAGAATTTAAATAGCAATAAGAAAAGTACGCAGTAAAATAAGGGAAGATAAATTTACTTGGATTAGGATTGGACATCGCTTCTTCGCACCCCTTATGTATGTGAATCCATTCTTTTAATTATAAATTTGTTATTAAGTATACCTTAGCCAACTCTGTTGTCTTACCCCGAGTCACCAGAAGTAATCCACTCGACGGTAGCCCATGCGAGTTCTCCCAGGCGACAAACTACCACGGCTTGATTGTTCTATTAGTCCATTGTTAAAACTATCAATTAATTATATGTTCCTATAGATGCTCCTATGAACGGGTTGTCACTCACCAAAACATTTCAATCATCAGACTTCACCTATATTTCCATATAACTAACGAGTACTTTTAGCAATCGGAGGTTAGGTTTCCTATTCCTAGGCTCCCCTAAACTCTAATACTAGCCGACAATATCATTCTCGTTGTATCCTGATCACTAGCCTACGACTCCGGCGCACGCGCGGAAGTAATGCATTAAGAACAACATAAAAGTACCGATATAATTAAAAACAGGGATTTATAATTAAAAACAAGAGAATTCACATACACTTGGGGATTGAATCCACTACATCAAATCCTACTTGAGAGCTTAGCTACTCATGGTAGCCATTACAAACCACCGAAGAATCTGTCACCTTCTTCAATCCTTGTGCGTCTATCTTTCTATTCTATGCCTCTCTCCCTCCGTACTCTCTAAAAGCCTCCTTTAGATCTGTGCAAAAGGTACTATTTATAGACTAAGGAAAACCCTAATTTAAATCTGGAAGAGATCAATTTGTATTTGAATTTAAAAAGCTGGTGCGTGACTTGCGCTTTACCTGCGCTAAGCGCAGATGAAGCGTGTCCCTCTGTAAGCTGCGCTCCACCTGCGCTAAGAGCAGGTGAAGCGTGAAACACGTTGTAGACTTTCTTCAATTCCTCATTTATCCACTTGATCTCTTTCTAATCTTGCCTTTGCTTGATTGGTTTTCCTTGTTTCCCTTTTCTGGCTTGATTTTGTATTTATTTGAACTTGAATTCAAATTGGGGAAAGTTATCCACAGGATCCTTTATTTAAATGGCTTCTGATCTCATCTTTATTTTGTCCTCATTTAAACTTCAAATCTGCAAACAATCTCCCCATTTAATGCTATTTTCTCTCATAAATCTGCACAAAATAACAGATTTCTAATCAAAATAGCATCAAATTCAAATTCAAATTCAAACCAAATAATTACAATTATTACAATTATTCATAAAAAGGGATTATTTTGGGGCATAAATCATTATTTTAGCCTTGATAAGTGTAATAAAAACATAGGAAAATATCACATAATTTACACTTATCAATAGCTCATCCCATCGGAAGAACGCGGGTGCACTAAGACACCCAGCAACAGGAAAACACCTAGATTACGCTCGGATCTAGAGGTCAACACAACACATGCACCAAAATTCAATACCTTAGACAGGGAACCATAGCTAAAAAAAGGGGGACACGTACCTAGGATGTCATATCCTCCACGAATGAAGGAGGCATTGGAGTATACCATGAAGGAACGCTCAATAACAGCGAATACCACGAAGGCGGATAATACGCTACGAGGAGAGCATTTGGAAGACACCCTCCCTACTGGGGGCAGAGGACATGAATGATGAACAAAGAGGATGAGAGAGGGGAGCGAATTTGAAGATGACTCCCCGTGACTTCAGATTCAAGGAGTCAGCACGGCGAGCAACACGCCACACGCCAGGGAAGTAGGCATAATAGAGGAATATAGATTCAAGGCACTAACGCTTGTAAAGAGACAGGCGTTTCAGCGGAATGAGAAAGAAATCAACCCAGGAGGCAGAGTTGGAAGCAACCTTGGAGAAAGAAGGAGATCCCGGAAGGCGCCCAGCAGACCATATGGGAGACGTAAGATGTCATCAAGACAGGCAAGACGTAACCAGTAGCTTGACACCCCATGTGTCAGGGGAAGCAGAACGCTCATACAATAAGCGCGCCCATTCCAGTTACGACCACGATACCTGTGCTATCAAAACACATCTGCACGTAGCATCATTTAAAAAAAAAGAGAGAAGGAGAGAAAGACGCCCTACGTAGCAGATACCATGGAAGTAAGGTCCTGTCCACAATCTCATAAAGCTCAGGGCACGTCCAATCATCCAACGATTGAGAATGGTTGAATACTACAAAGGACATCAAGACTTGAAGCACAAGACGCCAAGGCATCCACAAAAAGGAGCAATCATCCCAGAAAAAACAATAAGTTGAAGCCTTCAAACTATGCCTCATGGGAAGAAAAGAGAAACTATGAAGCCATTTGACTCTGCCAGCAAGCAAAGAAGCAAAGAACGCCTTACGCTGAAGGAATAACTAATTTAGCGAAGCGCTTGAAGCAAAAGACGCCCGGGCGCAGTGTAACGCCTGGGTAAAGCACAACAAGATGTACACGCGAAGCTAGGACATATCAACCCTCAGAGCGTATAAATTCAACGGAGCGACTCACGTGATGAAACGTTGGAAGCAGCATAATGCTGAAACAAGGCAAGCTGAGCAAGCGAAATACACGCCCTATACGAAGTATTTCATGCAAATAAAGGTTGAAAGCGACCACTCCAGGTTGGAAATCTAAACTCAAAAACTATGATGAATGCATTCTTAATGCTTGAGTGCCATATATTAAACCTCATTGCATATTTAAGTAATGCTACATGATAAGTCAACATGATACATCATTGACGCATCATGCATATTGCATAAAGAAAGAAAATGATAGGCGATGATAATTTCAAACAATACTTTGCATCTGTAAACAAATGAATTGATACATCAAACCCACATATTCATTTGAATAGAACTAACTATGCACCCTTGAAAAATGATACGCTCAAAACTTAACAAAAGAAGAAAAGCTACACACCCAAACGAACGACAAATCATTCCCAATAGTAAAATATACGAGGAGAAATTCTAATATACATTCAAAACAAAAAGGGAAAAGCAAGAAGGAAACAGAATTTCAAAAAATATCGCGGACCCAAGCGAAAGACTTGGGAAAGGATTGTGGGCCTCCTTTCCTCAAAAGTGCTTGAGAGTCTAGCATGCCTAGCTACATTGCGGATTTAAGTGAAAAACCTCGAGAGGGAATTGCGGGCGTACCCTCTCCAAAGGCACTTAAGATCTAGCACGCCTAGTTACATTGCGGATTTAAGCGAATAACTTGGGGGAGGTTTGCGGGCGTACTCTCCTCAAGAACGCTTAAAATCTAGCACGCCTAGCAATAAAGCGGGTTTAAGTGAAAAACTTGGGAGGAGATAAAGGCGTACCCTCCTCAAGGACACTTAACAACCTAGCACGCCGAAAGGATATACATATATATTTATAAAGATTAACAAAAGCATATGGCAAAAAGCTCCTTGAAAGCAATACAACGCAAGAAAGCGTATTAATGATGAAAAGGACTAAGCCCTCCTTAAGACATATTTGAAGCATAAAAAGATCTACAACTCCACTAAGATATTCTTAATACTTTGATTAAACGCATATACATAAGTCATGAAGCATACTACAATGAAAGACTTGCATTCATATGTTTAGCCCTGATTAGGCGTTTTCAACTTTATTGATTGTAATGATTTTGACTCGCAAAGAGGCATTTCTCTCGATCAATTTTAGCCTTTTAACAGCTTCAACTATCCTGCTCAAATGAAACAGAAGAAAATATAATGTCGCCCTCCACAAGGGTATATATATTGACAGGAACGCCCCAGGCAAGAAACCATAACGAAGAGCATACCATAGTACGAAACAAAGAAAACCACCATGTGAAGGGAGGCGTAACCATCGCAACTTGATCTTAATGCCATTAAATATGTGTTCATGCAGGACGAAAAACATTGACAAAAGTACGCCCAGGCTTAAAATGAATGAATCTGATAGGTGTGAAGGCGCGTTTCTTGAAAGCGTTCCACACCTGTCCAGAAAAACGTCTTCTGAAGACACTTTATAAGCATCAATTGTTATGATTTCTATAAATATCTTAGCCATTCTCATTTGACAGGTACATTTCATTATACTGATTTTAATAAGGAATTTGATAGTGAACGATTACACTCTAGGAATAATTAGGAAGCACATTTGATCTTACTTGTAAAAATAATACTTGAGATATTTACTTCATATCTTCGCCCTCTAACGTTTAAGGTGTACAAGCACCAAAATGATCAACGGTGTTCATACGTAAAAACTCATGTTTGACTCATACTTGAATGCTTAACATCCTTTGTTGAGAATAAATTCAAAA
Source organism: Sesbania bispinosa (assembly GCA_026901365.1). NCBI lineage: Eukaryota > Viridiplantae > Streptophyta > Magnoliopsida > Fabales > Fabaceae > Sesbania > Sesbania bispinosa. Next base: position 2,374,206 of record QLOH01000021.1, on the reverse strand, counting down.
GCAGGATACAGATAGCGAACTAATACGCTGAAGAAGGGATGGCGAACATGAAGCCTTTGCACCTAAAGAGAAGCAGCCGCCTCCCAAGGGCAAGGGGGAAAATGCCATGGCCCCCAGTCAGAAAAGACGCCTTAGAAGGCTGAAAGGAGAACTCCAACAGAAATAGGATAAGAGAAGCAAAAAGAAGAAAACACAAAGAAGGCACAAGAGCGGAAGAGAAGGGACGCGCCTTCATGGATAAAAGAAAGTCAAGACAAAAAACTGAAGCATTATGCAGACGCCTCCCCAGTAAATGCAGCCCAATTGAGCGCTGCTACAATGAAGTAAAAATTATGTGTGCACATCACAGTACTGCATGTGCAAGGGGGCAAATGTTCCAGATCAATTTATATAAAACAAGATTAAAGAAGCTGACACAAGAGGGGGGCGTACATCAGGAGGCAAGGCGAACCTGGTAGAACAGCGAACCATGCAGAGCGAACTTTACAGCACAACATACAGGGCGAAGCTGGAAGACAATGAATTCTTTATACCAAAAAGAGGAGACATTTTCCTCTATCCACGCGAGATGCCCACCTGACGTTAGTTGAATAAGGAAAGAGCCGTTGGAAGCATCAGACAAAACATAGCAACCTGCACAGCAAAGTCAGCCCAGCATGCCTGACAGCGCAGTGTGACAACGCAGACTTTCACCAAAATGGAGAAACCACTTTATCCTCAAGAAAGGCCAACCAGCAGAAGCACAAAACCGGAAAGAGGGACAACTGCACCAGCAGAAAGCGTGAAGCACAACAGACAGAAGGCGCACTTATTGTAATTAATTAGAACATAGGATCCAACGTAAGGTTTGGGCCCCAAGTCTGGTTAGCCTATATAAAAGGCACCAGGGAGCAGCCAAGGGGAGGGGATCCAAGAACAGAAGCCCCCCTACTTGTAACCCCATTTTATTAGAATTCAAGATGAATGAAATATTTTCCACCATGTAACCATGCTTCACCAAGATTATGAACCCATTTAATCTCAATCTCTCATTTCCCATTTTTGATCCGAAATACTGGTTAATTGTAGATTTTTTGAGAAAAAAAAAGTTACTGTTCATGAAAATAAAAAAGAAAAAAAAAAGAAGTTATTGTTCTTTAAAAAAAAAGGGCAAGTGTGTGGTGGGTGTTTACTATTTGGGTGTTGAAAAAACATTATTAAATTTTTAGTCCACTAATATTTACTTCTCCCACAAATTGACGTTATCTTTATTTAAAAAAAAAACTCTTGAGATCTTGCAATTCAGGCTACCCAGCCTGGCCTGATGCGAGTAGTAAGCTTTATCGGGCTGGGTTAAAAAGCTCGGGAGTTATTCAGGCTTATAAGATAGGTGCTCGAACACTACCTTTTTGCAGGTTTTTTGCGGGTTTTTATGGGCTACCCGACCTTTTTGCGGGTAGCGAGCTTTTATCAGGTTAGACTAAAAAGCCCGAGAGTCATTCAAACTTCTAAAATAAGTGTTCGAGCTCTACATTTTTGTGAGCTTTTACGGACCGACCCGATCAAGCTAGTCAATTTTAGAGGCTCTACTCTTGATATCCAAAAATTATATTAGATCCAAGAGGAACCATCTTAGAGCCTAGAGGGGCATGGCTCTCTTACTAAGTGATACTATATTGTTACTTGTCTTATTTAAAAAATTAATAGAATAATAAAAAAAATAAAATTAAAAGTAATTATTTATGAGAAAAAATGTAAATATCATAAGAAAACTGAAAAATTTATATTAGTATAGAAAAGTTGAAAATGAAACATCCCCTCCTCCCTTTTCTCCTAGGATAATTGTAAACATACATAAACACAGTACCACCACATTTTTACCACACAAGCCCCTCCTTTCCTTTTTTTGGCGCTCTTTTTTTAAGACCCTCCTTCCTTTTTTTGAACCTTTTTCTTTTTTTTTAAAAAATAGTTTTTATTTTTTTATTTTATTATTATATTTATTTTTATTTATTTATCTCATTAAATAGAAATATAGATCAAGAAATATAATAAATGATCACATAAAATTTGTGTTAATCAACTTTGTTAACACGAGGTTAATTATGTGTCCCGAAACGGTGAACATATTAAAAAATGAGGTTAATGGTGTTTTCATTTGTAGTTAATTGAAAAGCATTTTTGGTGAATTGATTTTGTAAGGTTAATTGCAATCCTGGTTAACACGAAGTTAATTATGTGTCCAGAAACGGTGAACATATTTAAAAATGAGGTTAATGGTGTATCCATTTCTGGTTAACATATGATTTTTAATTGATTTTGTGAGGTTATTTGCAACTCCTGATAACACGAGGTTAATTATGTGTCCAAAAACGGTGAATATATTTAAAAATGAGGTTAATGGTGTATACATTGGCGGTTAACAGAATGAGATTTTTGGTTAATTGAATTTGTGAGGTTAATTGCAGCTCCTGTTAACACGAGGTTAATTATGTGTCCAAAAACGGTGAATTATTTAAAAATGAGGTTAATGGTATATACATTGGCGGTTAACAAAGTGAGATTTTTGGTTAATTGAATTTTTGAGCTTAATTGCAACTCCTGTTAACACAAGGTTAATTATGTGTCCAAAAACGGTGAATATATTTAAAAATGAGGTTAATGGTGTATACATTGGCGGTTATCAGAGTGGGATTTTTGGTTAATTGAATTTGTGAGGTTAATTGCAGCTCCTGTTAACACGAGGTTAATTATGTGTCCAAAAATGTAACATCCTGAATTTTATTAAGTAAAATAAAATAAAATTAAATTAATAAAGTAGAGGAAATAAATAAATGAATAATAGAATTAATATTATGAGTAGTTTTATCCATAAAGCTATTTCAAATTTAAAAAGAAGATAAGGGGGTTGAGGATGTGCCCAAGCCCATATAGGAATTTTAGTAATGAGGGGTTATCAGTTCAGCCTAATCCTAATTTGTCAAATCGTCAGAGAGCGAAACACTAAGGAGGGGAGAAACCAAGTCTCAAGAGGAGGTTGCTGCAGAGTAATCATCAAGAACCAAGACAAAATCTTCCTTGTTGTTCGATCTTCACTTCAAGGTACGGTGGGGGAGAGGGTGTTGCTTGTATGTGCATGTTGGGGTGCTTGGGTAGTAACTTAAGACTTTAAATTCGTATTAATATATGTTATATTGAGAATGGATGATGAAAACTGTTGATTGATGATTGATTTGTTGAATCTTGATGAATTCTCGAGTAAAATTGAAGAGGATATTGAGAATAATGAAAAGGGGTAATTAGGGGTTTGATGATTTGGGGTTTTGATGGATTAACTATATAATCTGTGAAACGATTGGTGTTTTTACTGAGTTTTGTGGATATAAACGCATGTGAATGATTGTTTAACAAAGAGGATTGATTAGAGATTGAATAGAGAGGTTTAGAGGTGATAAAAATTGTGAGAACTGCGATCTGCGTCGCGGGTAATCGATTACAGAGGTCTGTAATCGATTACCAGGGTTTTTGGGCAGCTTGGGGGGCTGTTTGTTCGCAGGTAATCGATTACAGGAATGCTGTAATCGATTACCAGAGAGATTGCTTGCAGGTAATCGATTACAGGGATGCTGTAATCAATTACCAGTGTGTTTGCTTGCAGGTAATCGATTACAGAGGGATTGTAATCGATTACCAAAGGCTTTGCTTGCAGGTAATCGATTACTAGAGGTTGGTAATCGATTACCAGTGTGGATTTTGAGATCCTGGTGTTTGATGATGATTGTTATACTTGATTTTGGTGTGACTTTGATGATATGATTATACCTTTGATGAATGGATGTTTATTATGATGATGATGATGTTGTGTATAACCTTATGGGGGGTGATTGATGATGATTAATGATGCTTATGATGTTTTATGATGATGATGAATAATGATGTTCATGATGATTTATGATGAGGATGATTAATGATGATGTTATGATGATAATAATGATGATGTTGATGATGATGTAATTGATCTTATGATGTTGACGATGCGTGAACATATATGATGTTGTACTTGAGGTACACAAGCCTAGTGAGAGGCGAGTGTAACTCAGGGAGGTGATTGTACTTGAGGTGCACAAGCCTAGTGAGAGGCGAGTGTAACTCAGGGAGGTGATTGTACTTGGGATGCCCAAGCCTAGTGAGAGGCGAGTGTAACTCAGGGAGGTGATTGTACTTGGGATGCACAAGCCTAGTGAGAGGCGAGTGTAACTCAGGGAGGTGATTGTACTTGGGATGCACAAGCCTAGTGAGAGGCGGGTGTAGCTCAGGGAGGTGATTGTACTTGAGATGCACAAGCCCAGTGAGGGGTGGAGTGCAGCTCAGGGAGGTATTATACTCGAGATGCACAAGCCTAGAGAGGGGTGACGTGCAACTCGGGGAGGTGAACTGCGCGGACCCATTAGAGGGGGGTGCAGAGACCATGATAGGATCCATCATTGGTGACAACTAGGGAGATTGATGAGGAACGCCCATTGTGCGGAGTTCCAAGTCATGATCCTTGGGATGATGATTATGATGATTGTGATGATATTGATGATGTTTCGGTATGCATGATGATTGTTGAACATGCGTTGAATGTGATGATGATGTTGAATTACATTGTGATGTTATGAGATGTATTGTTGAGATGACTATTATATATTGAGAATGAGATTGATGACTTATAAAGTGTGATTCGTGTATTTATGATGGGATAAGATTGTTTGATAATAAAGCTGAAAGATGAAATGAGTATGTGATTATTTGATGGTAATGAGGATTATATGTGGGTGAGGATAGGGTAGCCTCCTATGTGTATGTATGAATGGTATTCTTTTCCTCACCGTTACACTGTGGTTAATTTTACAGGTGATGATGATGACACAACTGGTGTCGAGTATTGATTGAAGGGAGAGTCGCTCTGATACATGTGACATCAGGGCATATTATTTTGGGGTTTTTACCTTATGTTTCCAGTTAGGAAAAGATTTTGTAAACTGTTTTAAGTGCCTTACATGGCTAGTAGGTTATTTTTAGGTTAATACTTGTGTTTCCCCTGCTTAAGTATTTCTTTTTAAAACAGTTGACTTCTCTTTCTATTTTGAATTAGTTGACCTTGAAATAAATGACGTTTATTACGATGAGATATGTGAACATTTTTACCCGTGTGGGACGTTACCTTTCTTATATTTCGATTTATTTAATTTATAAGAGTTTGGGGTAGAAGGGTGTCACAAAAAACGATGAATATATTTAAATATGAGGTTAATGGTGTATACATTGGCGGTTAACAGAGTGAGATTTTTGGTTAATTGAATTTGTGAGGTTAATTGCACCTCCTGTTAACACGAGGTTAATTATGTGTCAAAAAATGGTGAATATATCTAAAGATGAGGTTAATAGTGTATACATTGGCGGTTAACAGAGTGAGATTTTTGGTTAATTGAATTTGTGAGGTTAATTGCAACTCCTGTTAACATGAGGTTAATTATGTGTCCAAAAACGTGGAATATATTTAAATATGAGGTTAATGGTGTATACATTGACGGTTACCAGAGTGGGATTTTGGGTTAATTGAATTTGTGAGGTTAATTGCAACTCATGTTAACACGAGATTAATTATGTGTCCAAAAACGGTGAATATATTTAAAAATGTGGTTAATGGTGTATACATTGGTGGTTAACAGAGTGAGATTTTTGGTTAATTGAATTTGTGAGGTTAATTGCAACACCGGTTAACACGAGGTTATGTGTCCAAAAACGGTGAATATATTTAAAAATGAGGTTAATGGTGTATACATTGGTGGTTAACAGAGTGAGATTTTTGGTTAATTGAATTTGTGAGGTTAATTGCAACTCCTGTTAACACGAGGTTAATTATGTATCAAAAAACGGTGAACATATTTTTAAATGAGGTTAATGGTGTATATATTGGCGGTTAACAGAGTGTGATATTTGGTTAATTGAATTTACGAGGTTAATTATGTGCACAAAAATGGTGAATGAAATGGTATATTTGTTTATTAGCATCAAAATAGAATAATGATGATAAGAAACTTATGTCAACCCTTCAAAAAAACACATTTATTATATTTTTTGGTCTATATTTTTATTTAATGAAATAAATAAATAATAATAAATATATTAATAAGTTAAAAAATAAAAACTATTTTTTAAAAAAAAAGTTAAAAAAAAGAGGAGGGGACTAAAAAACAAGCGCGGGTAAAAAAAGGGAGGTGAAGGGAAGACTCAAAAAATTAAAAAAGTCTTGTGTGGTAAAAGTATTGTACGACACTGTATTATGTACCTCAATCGGGATTGTTTCTCCTATCCCCACCTTAAAAAAAATAGAGAGAAAAATTTGGCAGTGTTGGTCAAGAGAATGACTTGAAAAATCAATGTATTGCATAACTTACTATTTGAAGTTTAACATACACTTGGAACAACCCTATGTGTCTCTGACTACTTTCACGTTCTTCACCTAAGCATAGGAAGCATATCCCTCAACGGTCACAGAAAACTAGTCTACATCACTTCACACTTTCGGTTGTGAAAAGGGGAGTACTAGTAATAGGGGCGGTGATTAAATTCTTTGGAAGGAGTAGGAAGTAAGAAAGGGAGCTAAAGGAGTTGAGAAGGGACTTTGAGAGACAACATAAAAATGTAAATATCATAGGAATCTCATTTGGTATGGTGTAATAATCAACAATGAACACCTTTCCTTCACTTGTGTAAATTTTTACCCTTTCTCACTAAATGGGATGCATTTTCCTACCTCCTTTGTCCTTTCCTCTCATTGCTTAACAAACAAAGAAAGAATAGCCAAATGCCATTCAACTACAAGAAGGACACTGAGTCTCAAAAGATGAAATGAAAGGCAACCATCACAATAAAGCTAGATGGACCCCATAACCCTCCCATTCCACAAATTCCACTTGGACATAAGAGATTTTATAGAGAGAGTTCAATAGAGGCTATGTTAGGACTTTTTCATTAGTTCAGTATACCAACTGGTATTTTTGGCCACGTGTACAATAAATAATAATTCAAAATATTGAATTGAAGAAGAGGGGACATGATACAAAAAGTAGAAATGAGACAAGCATATTAGTCTCTGTTTGTTTTAGTGTTGCAATAGTGTGAAATTAAACCATAATTTCGCAGAATTGATTTAAATCACTTCCGTCCAATGTGCTTCATAAAACGTGTATCACTCATCTCAACTATTGATTTTTAGAATCAATCTTACTCAACTGTAAACCAAATAAACACTAACTCATTAAGGCCAAAAAAAATCTCACTTAACAAACTTCTGAAGTATGGAAGTGCCACTAACCCTCTAAGATATGACACCATAACAGATTAGAAAGCAAGAAATCCCCACCCCACAATAGATTAATTTAAAAACAAAGGCATATTAAAGTAGAGTAAATTTGACCAACGAATTTAAGGCTATACCTAACATGACACTCTAAATGCAGCTTTCACATACTATAGCTGCCAGCAAACCTAAGTAATCTCCTATCCCCAATAAAATTTGTCACAAAGGCATCATAATGAGTCTTTATAGCAAAGAGCATTGAAGATGTGTCAAATGTCCAAAGCATCCTTATCAAGACTATTGTCCCCAACATGTCCATAAGACCAATGCAAGCATCCTCAGGGGCATTCTTGCACAATAAACTCCTAGACATACCAACCTTACTTCAAAAATAAGACCAAATGTAGAAGAAAAATGCTACAAGATATCAAATTGATTACCATCTTATAGCCATAGTTATGAGGAGGAGGGAAGGAGAGAAAATGCTGCAAGAAGTGAATGAGTCTGAGATCATATCTCTCAAAAAAGTACTAGAAGTTCACATGGTAAGGAATGAGTCATTACAGAGAGAAAACCAGGAACTCAGAGAAGAAGTAGCTCGTTTAAAGTCACAGATAATTTCACTTAAGGCACACAATATAGAGAGGAAATCCATTCTATGGAAGAAGATACAGAAATCCATAGATGACAACAATTCAGATACACATCAACACAAAGCATCAATTCAAGCAATCATGTGTGAAAAGATTTCAGAAAATGAGAATGTGCATAGTACAAATCCAGATTTCCAAGACACAGCACCAAAAAAGGAAAAACCAGCAATAGTAGTACCAGCTCCTCCACCAAGGCCATCTTCTACCCTTCTTTCTTCACTTAAAAATGAGAAAGGAATCAAAGTGCAGCCAACAATAGCACCTCCACCACCACCAACACCATCAAAATCATCAATTGGATTAAAAGCAGTTCGCCGTGTGCCAGAAGTAATTGAATTGTATCGTTCCCTTACAAGAAAAGATGCCAACATGGAAAACAGAATACACCCTAATGGAGTTCCTGCAGTAGCATTTACCAGAAACATGATTGAAGAAATTGAAAATCGTTCAACTTATCTCTCAGCTGTAAGTATAGTTCCAAACTACTCATAATTTTAGGGGTTTGCGAGTTTTTAGTTTTTTGTTTTCATAAAATTTCAATGAAGTTTTTACAACTCAGCACTGAAAACTAAAAACCAGATTTTGTGGTTTTCAGAACGTCCAAAAACCACAAAGAGTGATGGTTTTTAGTTTTCAGTTTTGAATTGTAAAAATTTAATTGAAATTATTTGAAAACCAACTGAAAACTCGCAACCACGGCCTTATCTATCAAATTTTATACTTTTGATAAGCCATTACCTTAAAACAATGAACATCCTTTCATTGACACTATACACATTCCTTGACAGATAAAATCAGAAGTTCAAAGACAAGGGGAATTTATCAGTTTCTTAATTAAAGAGGTAGAGTCTACATCATTTGCAGATATTTCTGAGGTGGAAGCATTTGTCAAATGGTTAGATGGGGAACTATCTTCATTGGTGGATGAAAGATCAGTATTGAAGCATTTTCCTCAATGGCCAGAACAAAAAGTAGATGCACTCAGGGAAGCTGCTTGTAACTACAGAGATCTGAAGAACCTTGAATCTGAAGTTTCATCATATGAGGACAATCCCAAAGAACCATTGGCTCAGGCTATGAAAAGGATACAAGGATTGCAAGACAGGCGAGCATGTACAAAAATTAGAATTCACTAACATAAAGCTTTTGAGCAATACTTTAAATTAATTTAAAGATTCACTTTGAAATATGCAGGTTGGAGAGAAGTGTAAGCACTAAAGAGAGGACAAGAGAGAGCACAAGCAAAAAATACAAGAATTTCCATATCCCTTGGGAGTGGATGCTGGACACAGGCCTCATTGGTCAGGTAGCAAGGGGATAGCTTATTTATGCCATAAAGACCCCAGAAAAGAGAAAACTCCACCTCTTTATTAAATATTAAAAAAATGGCATTTATGGTTTATGCAAGTCCAGTGCACTCAGATAGTAAAACAAGATAATGATCTCTGATTTGTTCTTAAGAAAGAGATTTATTGGTTAGTTTTCTTAAACTCAAGCTAATGTGAAACTAACAACAAAATGTCATTTATTGTATTAATCATGCATGAGGCAATTGAATGATTCTGTGTAATGGTCATTTTCACATAAAATCAAACAGCTAAAAAACTAACAAGGATGTAATGTTACATACTTCTGCATACAAAATAGTATCACTTCAATGGCCTCATAAGCATCCAAGCCTTCTGGGATATACATTTTTTAGAAGGTGTTTATAGTTATTACCATCAAAATTGTTAGAATAAAACTATTCATGAGTTTTCACCCAACAGCTTAAACTTTTGGATAGTTGGTTAATAACATGGTATCAAAGCCTCTATGACCAAGTGGTCAAAAGTTTGATCCTTGCCGCCCTTATTGTTCCAATAAAAAAGTTTAATTTCAGCACAAGGTAGGTAGGCCTGTGCATTGTCCACGATTCAAGTCCAATGACTCTTCACCCAACAGGTTAAGTTTTTGAGGTAGTTGGTTCATGACAAAAACCAATTGAAAAGCTTTGTGTTGTTACTGATTGCAGATGAAGCTAAGTTCATTGAGGCTGGCAAAGGAATTCATGAAACGGGTAACCAAGGAATTGGAGTCTTATGAAGCTTTGCAGGAAGATAATCTCCTGGTACAAGGAGTTAAGTTTGCATTCAGAGTACACCAGGTAGAGTTAACAGTTCCTCATACTTCCAGAAGTTTAACATTTCCTTTTATCCAACTCATCAGCCATCAAGACATTCAGTTTGCAGGTGGCTTTGATCCAGAGACCATACAAGCATTTCAAGAATTGAAGAAGATTGGTTGTGCTATACCAAGCTATAGTAATCTGATCAAATGCTCCAAACTTGTTAAAACTTGCCAGAAACCTATTTCTTAACTTATAATACTTTCCTTTCTTCCCATAATTGTTTGATGTTCACACATCAGCAGCGGAATTGACAAACATGTATATGCTCCCATATTTATGTAATTTCTCAATGCATTGCCTATTTTTGATAAGTAGGTATATGCTTCCATAATTATACTAGTACACATCATGAGAAAAATTTTCATTGGAGTCTTTGTGCTTCAAAAAGCAAACCATTCCTCAAAATGAAGATTATGTATAGCACTTAATAATGAAGGACTAGTGAAAGAAAAGGGAATATATGCAAGAAGAAGCACTAGCAGCATACACAAAATTAGTCATTTGATGCCCACCAAAAAAAAAAAAAAACTATGCTGCAAGCACAATTTAGATTGCATTATATTTATTGGAGTGATGGAGTCATCATTCAAAGCAAAAGATAGGACTCGCATAAAATAGACCTTTCGCAAAAAACTGTATCCTTAATGAATTTGCTGACAGATTATTTCTAAGTGTCCATTTGGTGATAAAATTAATTTTAAAATTAATGGCTGAAAATGGATAGTACTCTAATCGAAGTGACTTTAACCTCTAACCTTGCAGGTGGGTCACACTCCATTTCGAGTGACTAACCATAGTTTGGTAGAAATGATTTTATTTATTTTTATTTCTTCAAAAAATCGATTCTACATTATGTAGACCCTATAGTCTATAAATCCAACAAAAGGCTCGAATGGTAGCTATGGTAAAAGACAAGATAGGATACTAGTATCCCATCCTATTTCTAGTATTTGTTACCACAACATGATAATATAAATTTATTATGTTAGATTATTCTATCTTGTTCTCTAATGTAATTTTTATCATGAGACGGGTCTAGGTTAGATATTGACAGGATAGAATAGGATATGATATAATAGAGTTTTTTTCTTTCCCCCTTTGCCCTAAGTCCCTAATCTATCAACCTTCTTCTTTTCAAATTATTTTTTATCGTGCTCTTATGATATCATTTCCTTATCTAACTCTCTTAACTTTTTCTATTATGTCCATCAAACAAGCCATATGTCACTATAATGTGACATGTATTATCCTAATAAAAAATTAAAAATCAAAGATTAAATCAAATGACATAGGAACTTTGATTTGATAGGGTTGGTCAATTTGGTCCATGAAAAAAAATTAATAAATTAATCTTTGAAAATGAATTCCGTCAGTCACTTTAATCCTTACGTTAGTATCTGTCTGATAACATTAATTGAAACAAATGATGATTTGATACATTAATTGCCACACTCTTATGTGGCAATCTCATGTGACTATAACGACTATAAGGGATTAAAATAATAGAAAGTGAGTGATAATTTTTGAGGGATCAAATTGATTAAAAATGAACTTTCCTAATCTAATGCAGAACCTAAATAGTCTTCTTCCCCAAATCTCTTGTAAGCCCTAATTCTACTTCAAAGACAATTAGAAAAGATTGGAGGCATGATGGGTAGGGATCAAAGTATTCTCATTAGCACAAAAAAGAAATGCATCAAATGCCTCATAAAGTGGTCCAGCAAGTTTCATGAAGATTATAAGGAGAAAAAGGTGAATGGGGTTTCATTCTTTTATTATGGTTTAAGGGTTGTTATAAAACCCCAAGAAAACTCATAGGAAATATGCAGCTCTGATTTGTTCTAGGTGTTGATTGACAAACCATAATATCAAGGATGTAAGAATGTTGGAGTTCTTTCAAAACCAAAGAATTGGGTTCCGCACTTTCCCCACCTACTGGAACAAAAGATTCCACTCAAGAAGAGCTTTTTTTTTTTTTTTGACTTGATACAATCTCAACTACCGACTGGCCTAGACAATTCCCAGCCCACCATTGCGGTAGAGACATATAATTGGTCCTGTATTTTTAAGGATAGTTTATGAATTTAATAATGTCATTAATTGTTTTTTGTAGTGTTCATTGAAGCTAGTAAATTCCAATCTTATTTAGCCACCACTTATATGAACACCCTATTTTGATCGTATTATTTTATTATTTATTTGAAGATAATAATAATAATAATAACAATAATAATAATAATAATAAAAATAAAAATAAAGGTTCTACACTAAAGGAGCACTTTGCATTAAAATTTAGATCATTTAGAGAGTATATTTTCTATCAAGAATCATTAAGATAATAGGCTATTATACTTGTCAAGAATTTCCCTCCCTATCTAAATGGGTAATATGATATCATTTGGTTCCTTTTTTTGTCTTCTATTCTTTCAATTTGTGGTGGTTTTCTTTCCAAATTTTCTTCTAATGATAGATTATAGACATTATCTATAAAGATCCTATTGTTAAATCAAGAGAATACATAGACTTGATTTATGAGGATTCTGCGACCATCTCAAGTGAATACACATGACAAATAGGGAACATGACAAATTTTGGGAAAGACAATAAGAAATCAAGGAATCTGATAAAGAAAATATTGGATGGAGAGGTAATAGGAAAATTATATATTGACTAAAGAAATTTGCGATAGGATTATTATATAAAAGAAGCGCCCTAAAAATCTTTAAATACTCGAGAGAAGAGCTATGGAAGAGCACGAGCAAAAAAGAATAAAGAGAAAAACTTTGATTCAAGGATTCTTACTTTTCTTCTTTATTTATTGGCTAGCATTTATCCCTTCATAGCTTATGTTCTCCCCTTGAGTTTAAAAAACGTGAGTACAACTTATATTCTTTTGTTGATAAATATTATCACTTTGATTAAGTTGATCATTCTACCAATGGATGACAATTGGACCCAAACCCAGTGGGTACCCTAAAAAATTATCCGTAATGGGTAGGATAATTACCCATCAAATGGGTAGGATAATTACCCATCAAATGGGTCTGGGTTCGGTATGGGTAATTACCCACACTTTTTAATGGGTACGAGTGCGGGTACGGGTACCCTACCCTACCCATACCCGCACTTATATAATATATATAATTAATATAATTTATATACATATAATTAATTTATATATATGTTGGGATATAGGCAAACATACCAATATAGCAGTAGTATAATAGTTTAAAAGTAAGGGTTGTCATACCCACGAGGAACTTGAACTACTATTAACTCAACGCAATTTAGTTCACTAAGTATTTACACAAGAACATTGAAATTTGCATTTGGTTTTTGTGAAAAGTTTGGTAAAACGAGTTCATAAACTAAACAAAGGCAGTAAAATGATTTCGAAAACAAATTTATAAAATGGGGATTGAACTCGTCGTTCTCCCTCCTTCGTATTCCGTTAGTTCCTGTATTTATGATTTCATTGACATTGATGCAATACATTAAAGTCGCCTAGGTCGATCCCTTGCACCTAGAGACCCTAAGAACATACCCTTGAATATCGATCCCTCGCATACATAAACGTATATTCCAGGTTTAAAAACAAGTATTCAAAAGCATTCGATGAATCAATATCTATTCCTAGCATATTAAACCCACCAAGTAGAAACGTTTAGTTCGAAATCAAAGAAATACCTTTCGGTCAAGACTAAGATTTTATAACAAGAACTATCTTGTAAAATAAATTCAAGTGTTAATACAAAACGAAACTACCAATGTCAAATAAAAGTAAAATACAAGAACCTAAATTGAATACATCGGAGTTTGAAGACTTCGTTCAATCCCAGATGAGAAGGTTAGCCACTCATGGAGGATGGCAACCCAAGAGATGGAGTGGAAGGAATGGAGGCGCAAACCCTAGCAGAGCTCTGGAGAAGAAACTTGGAGAAGAAGATTACCCAAAAAAAAAGTCTGCCCAAAAGATCCTCGAAAAGCCTCCCTTTCTGGAGCCTGGCGAGAAACACGTGCACGCTCAAGCGCACTCATCAGAAGTTAAGGCTTGGCTCCAGTTGTCTCAATTTTGTGCGCTCAAGCACACTAAAAGTGCGCTTGAGCGCGCCTTTGGGAGAGGCACAATTCAGACAATGGTTGAAGGAACATTTCAGACAAGTGGTGCGCTTCAGCGCACCTTCAGAAAATGGCTTTATTAGCTTCTCTTATCTATGTTCTGCTTCTTTTAATTTCTTTCCACTCCCAAAACCTACAAAAAGTCAAATTCCCCATCAAAATAGCTTCAAAACCCCAATTTAAATTAAAAGTTAACTAAAACTAAAATCAAGCAATAAAAGGGCAATTGGGAGCAAAATTAAGAGCAATTATCATCCCAAAGTGCTAAAATTATGCATAAAAACTACTAATTCTACGCACTTATCAACTCCCCCCAACTTAGCATCTTGCTTGCCCTCAAGCAAGATAACTCAATCAAAATGGAGTAAGCAAACTGCTGTAACACAAATGAGACCAAGTCTTTGTTTGAACAAAATCAATTTCCAATCATCAAAACAACCAGAACAATTAATCAAGACATTCAACTCACAGAATTTAGAATTTTCAGTCAAGTAGAATCAATACACGAATACACTTCAGTTACTATAGCAGATAAAAGAAGCAAGGGAATTACTCTCACAAAGAACCACTCTCAGTGTATGACTCTCCTGGGTGAGTGTTTCACTTATTCCCCAAAGTGATTGATCAGCACAACCTTGCCAGTCATTTTCCATCAAATCACAGACACAATATTAGCATGAATCCTAAGGTCTTTAAAGGTTGTAATGAGGATGGGGTTCCAAGAATCATTGTTTTTCTGGATATTCAATTTCACACTTTTGGGAATAGAGAGCTTTTATACAAGTTATACACATTTTACACTACCCCCAAATCTCAAACTTGGAAACTCTTTTTTCTGGATCAACAACCATCATTCTTTTCTTCTTTTTATTACATTTCTCTGTACAACCCATTTTTCTTTCTTTTTCTTTTCTTTTTCTGTTCATTTTTCTTTTTTCACTTAAGGGTTGTTTTTGACTTTTCAATTCTTCTTTTCATTTGCCTATATCATCAAAGCAATTTGATACCCATTCAATTACATAACTTGCACCTAAGCTCTCTTTCCCTAAGCATGGAAGGAAGATTAATTCAATTGTATGTGGGGTGCAGGTTTTCAGAACAAACATATAGCTCAAATGGGCTATCAAAGAAAATTGCTTACTCATGATGCAAGGGTGGCTATTTGGCACTAGGCTTAAAGAAGAATTTCAACAAATTTGCCAAAGTCATTTTCATGCTTCTAATGATAAGTAACAATGGAAAAATTAAGGCAAGACCAGCTTCACAAATGATAGTGAGGACTCTCAATTTTCTTCTGATTTCACTCACTCACTTGGTTAAAAAGAACAAGGTTCCTTGATCAAGTCATTCAAATGCTTCAAAAATTTGCCTTCTTCACTATCAGGTACAAAATCTTATGCCTACTAAACTGAAAAAATTTGGTTCTTTTAAGTTCCCAATTTCTTCAAAATTTTCTGTTCTAGGCTAAAAGGATGAAATTGAAACAATTGATTTACTTTTCAAACAAAACTTTCCCAAAAAGAAAAATTTTCTGTGATTTCCCTTCAAAATGTATGTACAAGGGAAATATTTGCAATAAGTTCTGTAAAGTCAATGATTTCCAAAAATTTTTGTACTCCTAAGTCAAGAATAATGGTTTAAATGAAAGACAAAATGACATTCACACAAACAAAGCATCCACTATCCACAACAATAACCAAACTATCAGTTAAGTTTAATCTAAAAACTGGAAATAAACTACTCTAAAAACAGTTATTAAAAACTCCTAATTACTGAAAATTAAAAACTGAAATGAAACATAGTAAAACAAGTAAAACACTCCCCTCAAGCATGGTGTCATCCCCATCATTGCCATCAGCTGCTTGGTCCTGAGCTCCAACATCTGATGGTCCTACTCCCCCCCGAAAAAGAAGGCTTGTCCCCGAGCCATGAAACATAGGCAGAAAAACTTCTCTGGCGAAGGCCAAGGCCAAGATCCAGGGACATGAGCAGACTAAGACAAATAAGCATGGTGGTAGGACTCATTTAGGAGCACTTGTCCTCGATGAATGACAACTAGCTGACTCTGGGTGTGCTGCTGAGAAAGCTCTCTGCACTCACAAAAATCAGTTCAAGTCGTACAACATTTTTAAGATCAATTCAAGCATGCACAAGTAATTTGGGCATTTTACCAAACACATAGTGGGCATAAAATTTTGTAATGAAAAAGAACCTGCAAGCACAACCCATCGCTTCCAAAATTCACAAAACCAATAAAAACAAACAATCATTCCATTAGGCAAAGTAATCAAAACAATGGAAGCAATTAACCTAAGGAATTTTTAAAAGAAAATTTTCTATAACTAAACTGATGTGCATCCAAAGGGGAGGAGAATTAGAAAAAGGGAAGCACGAAAGAAAGAACACACCTTGGGTAAAGAGGTGAAGGAAGAAGGGAAATGGGGATTGAGTGTGTGAGAGATTTGAAGAAGTGAGGTGGAATGGGGTTGTAAATATGTGAGGGGGACGGGAGAAAGAAAGAAAATGAAAGAAGGCAGTTGGGTGGTGCGCACGTGAGGAGACACAGAGCTTTAAAATCTGGTCGCGCATGTGCACTCGAGCGCGCGCTGGCTCCGGTTTTGTGTGCTCGAGCACACTCAACTCAGAGAGGTCTAGGGAATTTGAGGAAATTAACTCGCTTGAGCACACTATTATGCGCTCAAGTGCATTTCAAGCAGATGCTCACAATGATATATGAGGAGAATGTGTGCTTGAGCTCACACATGGTGCGCTAAAGCGCGCTCAAGTCAGAGAACCTTAGCAATTTTAAGAAACATGTGCACTCAAGCGTACATGTGGTGCGCTCAAGCGCACCCAACACAGAGAGCTCCAAACTCAAATATTTGACAGCATCAGTCATGCAGTCTCCTCCTATTCAGCTTTCCCTTTTTTTAACACTCTCTTGACCTTGGATTTTATTTACATCCTACTCTAACAACACCTACATCTAAACATGGCAACAATCACAGATTTATCAAAACATCCTATCAATTCATTTAATCACCTCACTTATCATTCCAACTTGGATTTCATGCACAACACCTCAAGCATGCCTCAAAATGCATAGATATGTATAATTCACAGCTATGAGATGATTAAATGTACATAATGACAAATTGACACATCCACACACAATTTTCACTACCTAAAACTTATGCACAGAAATAAAACACAGTTAACACCTAAGCAACACATAAACAAAAATTTAAATTTCAATAACACTGGGTTGCCTCCCAGGAAGCGCTTGTTTAACGTCACATGGCTTGACGCCTATTTCTTTACGGGGGCTGAAACTGAAATTTTATGGTGGGTCTTGGTGCTACACCCTTAATCTCTTTTGACAGCAAACTCCAAGATTCCATTGCTTCATGCAGCTCTTTGACAGGAGTTACTTCTGGCCATCTTGACCTCCTTTTGGATTTGGACCAATTTCGACCATACCACTGCCTTCTTTGGCCTGAATTTTCTCTTCTTTGATTTCTTGTTGCAGTCTGCATGAATTCTCTTCTTTTGAAGTTTAGGAGAGACATGACAGTTCTCTCTCAAATTTTCAACATCATGCAGCTGTGGCCTACTATCAGTGTGGAAGACTCCTTCAGTAGAATCTACCTTGAAGCACTCTTGTTAACCTTTTTGATGTGGAGTAGCTTTGAATACATTGAAGGTGACCTCGTCATATTGTGCTCTAACCTTGAGTTTATCATCATCAACATCAATAATCACCTTAGTAGTTTTCATAAATGGTTGACCCAAGATTAGAGGCACATCACGATCCTCCTCAATGTCCATGATCACAAAATCCATAGGAAAAACAAATTTATCAACCCTTACCAAAACATCTTTAGCTATACCATAAGGTTGTGTGATGGATCGATCAGCCAATTGGAGGTTCATCTTTGTAGGCCTCACACTCAAGTCACCAATTGTTTTGAGCATAGACAGGGGCATTAAATTAATGCTAGCTCCAAGATCAAGCATTGCCCTTCTCACTGGCAAGGCACCAATGGTGACTGGTATGGTGAAGCTACCAGGATCTTTTGATTTCTGTGGTAGAGGCTTCTGAATGATGTCACTACAACCGGCCTCTAGCTCCACAGTTTCTTCTTCTGAAATTTTCCTCTTCTTAGTCAAGAGATCCTTCATGAATTTTGCATAGGTAGGCATTTGCTCTAATGCTTCAAGAAATGGAATATTAATTTGCAATCCTTTGAAGAGTTACATGAAGCGAGCAAATTGCCTTTCCTTATCCTTTTTGGAAGGAGCACGAAGATATGGTAATTTCTTAAATGGGTGCACTCTATCCTCACAGCTCTCTTTTTTCTTATCCCTCTCTTTTTTTTTTCTATTTTCTTTTTCTTCTCTTTTCTATACAATTTCTTCTTTATTGTTTTCTTCCTCCTCCTCACAATCACTCATTTTCTTTTTACTCTTATTCTTTTCTCTTTTTCACTCTCCTCTCTTTTTAACACTGCCTCCTCAACAACTAAATTATCTTCAATACCTTTCCCTATGGTTATACCACTCCTTATGGTGATAGCATTGCACTACTCCTTGGGATTGGTTTGAGTGTTGGCTGGGAATTTCCCCTTTTTCTGCTCAGCTAATTCCCTTGCCAACTGACCAACCTATATCTCCAAGTTTCTGATTACAGCTTCATTATTTTTCTGATTGGCAAGGGAGACTTGCATAAATTTCTCCCAGGTATCCTCCAATTTTGATACTCTGTCAGCGAGAGGAGGATATGGATCTTGGGGTTAGTAAGGAGGTTATTGTGGTCTTGAAGGTCCGGCTTCTTGTTTCCAACTATAGTTGGGCCCTTGGTTATTCCTCCAACCTTGAGAATAATTACTCTGGTAGGAATTGTTGGAGAAATTTCCTTGCCTTCCTTGATTGCTCATGTACTGGATTTCTTCTTGTTGAAAATTCCCACCAGAACAGTGACCATTGGGATGATCACCTCCACAGAAATCACATCTCAGATTTCGGTGAGAGCTTGGACCAACACTTACAACATTTAATTGTTGAGGGAGTTTGGCCATTTGTTTGGTGAGAGCCTCAATCTGTTGAGTCAAGATCTTATTTTGAGTAAGAATGGCATCTGAAGTGTTAAGATTGAAAACTCCCTTTTTCTGAACCACTTGTCTCCCATGTTGAGCTTGTTGGTCAGTGGATGCCAATGCATCAATAATTCTCGTGGCTTGCTCAACATCCACAGCCATCATGGTTCCTCCTACTGCAGCATCTAAGATCATCTTTATGTCAGGCCTCAGACTATTGCAAAAGATGTTAAGCTGGGCTATGTCTTCAAACCCATGATTCAGACATATCCTCAACAAGGATTTGAATCTCTCCCAGGCTTCACAGAATGGTTCATCTGGTCCTTGCTTGAAGGTAGAAATGTCGGACTTTGCCTTGATGTATCGAGAGGGTGGAAAGAATCGGTTCAAGAATTTCTTCTCTACAATACTCCAGCTTGTCAGACTTTGGTTAGGATGAGATTTTAGCCACTCTATTGTCTTCCCTGCCAAAGAAAAAGGAAATAAATGTAAGTATACAACTTCCATATCTCCTTTATCAAAACCCATAGTTCCTATTAATTCATAGAAAGTAGAAAGATGGGTATATGGATCCTCATGATCCATTGTCGTGAACTAGTGGGCGCTGATCAGGCTTAGAAAAGCTGGCTTCATCTCCAATGATCTTGTAGTGGCTGGAATTGCAATGCTCGAGAAATGTCTCGGCCTTTGCTGCATGGCGTAATCTCCCAATGTCCTTCTTGGGGGAAGGGGATTTCGTTGTTCCTCAACCATGATTGGTTCAGGAATCGGTTGACTTGGTGTGGGTTGTGGTTGTGGAGTAGAGGAACGTCCTGGTTCTTCTCCTTGAGTGGTTGCTTGCCTACTTCTCCTTCTTCTACTGTTGTTTCTCCTAGCCATTCTTTCAACCTCTTGATCAAACGCCAGTTGATCTGCAGTAGCTTTGCCTCGAAGAAGCATATAACACTCAAACAAGGATTAGTACCAAATAGTAATTAAAACAAAAATAAACTATGAACAAAAAACTAATTACAAAAATCCTAATGAACTAACTTGTGGAATCTATAAAAGTTACAAAGTTCCCAAGCAATGGCGCCAAAAATACTTGTTGGGATATAGGCAAGCGTACCAATATCGCAGCAGTATAATAGTTTAAAAGTAAGGGTTGTCGTACCACGAGGAACTCGAACTACTATTAACTCAACGCAATTTAGTTCACTAAGTATTTACACAAGAACGTTGAAATTTGCATTTGGTTTTTGTGAAAAGTTTGGCAAAACGAGTTCATAAACTAAACAAAGGCAATAAAATGATTTCGAAAACAAATTTATAAAATGGGGATTGAACTCGTCGTTCTCTCTCCTCCGTATTCCGTTAGTTCCTGTATTTATGATTTCATTGACATTGATGCAATACATTAAAGTCGCCTAGGTCGATCCCTTGCACCTAGAGACCCTAAGAACATACCCTTGAATATCTATCCCTCGCATACATAAACGTATATTCCAGGTTTAAAAACAAGTATTCAAAAGCATTCGATGAATCAATATCTATTCCTAGCATATTAAACCCACCAAGTAGAAACGTTTAGTTTGAAATCAAAGAAATACCTTCCGGTCAAGACTAAGATTTTATAACAAGAACTATCTTGTAAAATAAATTCAAGTGTTAATACAAAACGAAACTACCAATGTCAAATAAAAGTAAAATACAAGAACCTAAATTGAATACATCGGAGTTTGAAGACTTCGTTCAATCCCAGATGAGAAGGTTAGCCACTCATGGAGGATGGCAACCCAGGAGATGGAGTGGAAGGAATGGAGGCGCAAACCCTAGCAGAGCTCTGGAGAAGAAACTTGGAGAAGAGGATTACCAAAAAAAAAAAGTCTGCCCAAAAGATCCTCGAAAAGCCTCCCTTTCTTCCTTTTATAACACGCACTGGAGCCTGGCGAGAAACACGTGTGTGCTCAAGCGCACTATGAGTGCGCTTGAGCGCACCTTCAGAAGTTAAGGCTTGGCTCCAGTTGTCTCAATTTTGTGCGCTCAAGCACACTAAAAGTGCGCTTGAGCGCGCCTTTGGGAGAGGCACAATTCAGACAATGGTTGAAGGCACATTTCAGACAAGTGGTGCGCTTGAGCGCACCTTCAGAAAATGGCTTTATTAGCTTCTCTTATCTCCGTTCTGCTTCTTTTAATTTCTTTCCACTCCCAAAACCTAGAAAAAGTCAAATTCCTCTTCAAAATAGCTTCAAAACCCCAATTTAAATTAAAAGCTAACTAAAACTAAAATCAAGCAATAAAAGGGCAATTGGGAGCAAAATTAAAAGCAGTTATCATCCCAAAGTGCTAAAATTATACCTAAAAACTACTAATTCTGTGCACTTATCAATATATATGTTTATATAATTAATTAATATTTTTCCCAAAAAAATAATTAATGTTAATATATATTATAGTCACCAAAAAAATTAATATATATTACTAATTTAATTAATTTAAATATTATAATTTTGTCTTAAACACTAAAATAGCAAAACATGAACTAATTTCCATTTCCCCTCCCATTGTTTTAATTTCTCATCCACTTCCACATATGATAGTTGTTTTATAAGTTAAACTTGAATGATATATGGATTATTTTTTATTTTCTAATTAATTTATTTTTTTATGGTTAACAAAAGTGCGGGTAATGGGTACAGGTACGGATACTTGAGTACCCAGCGGGTAAGGGTACGTGTACTAGAATCACTACCCACGCGGGTATGGGTCCGGGTACGAGTATTTTTTAAAACGTGGGTATGGGGACGGGTACTATAGTACCCTACCCAGACCCTACCCATTGCCATTCCTAGTACAATTAAATAGGTGCTAGGAGAGTTTTACCCCTAAACTCTAAACCTTAAATAAGGTTTTAGGTTAAAGTCCTGTGAATGGAAAAAAATAGGTGGCAGGAGAGTTTTGCCTACGTAAGCGTGTCCACCTAATTTGGCTCAAATTAGATGGATTCAATGTGACTTTCAAGTAACAATCCATGTATATTTTTTGGTGCAAGACCACAAGTATCTTCCATGGGAGACAACTCTGTTCGAGCCGAGTAGGACCTCTATGGACAACAAAGCTTTTCCTCCGAGTATTTAACACAACCACATACCTAGGGTTGAACTCGAGACCACTAGTTAAGTTGGAACAACCCCTTAACAGCTGATCCAAATGTTCAGTGATACAACCCATGTATACGAGTCTCCATAACTTGACATTGTACCTTTATAACCCATTGATTTAATTTTTTATCCAATGATTCTTATTCATAACTTTTAACTTTTACATTAACATGCATGGTTTGGATTGGCAAAATTAGAGAGAATGAAATAGAAAGGAGGAGAGAGTTAAAGGATAGGAAATAGAAAAAAGCCACCAGTCTATGTGATAAAGAATTTTTTGACAAAGAAATTTTGGGTATAGGACCCAAAAATAAAATCTCTACTTCATGGGTGAGGCTTAGGGATGGAAAAAAGTTAGACCGTTGATCGTCAATAGAAAAAAGGTCAGACAGGGATTTTTAAAAAAAATTTTTTTAATTAAATAAGTTGGGCTTAAACTTTTTAAAGAGTTATTATGTTTGTTAGACCGATCTGTTTATAAATAATATTATTTTTAATATAAATATAAATATAAATAAATATGTAATGAATAATATAATAATATATAATTTTTTATTTCTTCCATTGACCTTTAAAAGGCCCAGGTGAGTGACATATTTACATGATTTAAAACAAACCTATTAGTCTGTAAGCTTATATTAACCTATTTAGAGATAAGCCTGGTGGTCTATTTAAATGTCATGATATGAAATGATTTTTTAAATAGACAAATAGATCAGACCAGACTTTTAAACACGCCAAACTTAAAAAAGATGACTTATGACAGGTGATAGAGCAAACTTGGGCCATGAAATTATATAGTAAACCAGACTTAAAATTTGCAAAGTTTGACTTAGTCTAACATATATTCATCCCTAGTGAGACTTTTGTACGAACGAGATAGAAAAATGTGTTTTCCATGTATACCCCTTCTTTTAGCATTTATAATGTTAATATATATATAAGGGAGTAATAGGGTTAATTTTATAGAAGTGATATGGATAAATATTGACCATATAATTATTATCAACCACTTAAAATTAACTGTATAATTTTATATAGAGTGTTCAAATTCAATCCAATCCAATGCAATTGGAACTGCAACAGCCGATCCAAAAAACTGCAAACCAAAATAACTGCAAATCAAAAAAATCGCAAACAGCGAAAAATCGAATTTTTTATTGGATTGGATTGGATTTTCGGATCTACCTGTGAGAACCAATCCAATCCAAACCGATCCAAAGTTTTCTAAACATTTTGATATATTATCATCATTATTGATATTATTTTTAAGTGATGATGTAAAAAAATTATTATTGTACAACTATATTTAACGAATAACATTTAATCATGGGATTGGAAGCCATCAAGTAATTTGTATGTTACAGATAGAATAAGATAATTGCATGTTTTTATCATATGAGATTTACCATACCAAATAGTTGTGGCTCAGTTGGCAACGCAGGCTGAGATTGTAGGAAGAGCTCCTGGGTTCGATCCCCACTAAACACATTCTTCGGGAGGGGTGAGGAGCCTTAACTGTGACTAAGCCCCGAATAGGATTGCCCCTGATAATAGGGGATAATTTGGCAAAGCATAATTTTTCGGCTTTAAATTTGTAAATGATTAATAATTTTGGAAACTAGCAATGATGTCATAATTTTACTTTCATAACTTCACTTTTTAGTGTATTTGAAAAATCAAAATCCAATCCAAACCGATTAAAATTGGATTGGATTTGATTGGTTTTGGAAAAAAACCAAAATCGATTGGATGATAAAATAAAAAAATCGAAATTATTAAATTGAATGATTTTTCCCTCAAAACCGATCCAATCCAATCCGCAAATTTAAACACCCCTAATTTTATGTGTCAATCCTGATTATGGCGTGTTAGAATCTTGGTGCATTAATGCATCCAATGGGATTTGATCCACCATAGAAACTTTATATAATATATATTTTCTTACGGCAATATAGTTCAATAATAAACTAACATAAAATGATAAAAATCAAGTAAAGTAAATTTACATCAAAACAATATTATATGGCGCTTCTTATCTGATGATTGGCGCTTGTTATCTGATGCGCAACGGTCATCTTGTGTTGCTTTTCTTTGACAACAATTGATACAATATTCTAATGATTGGTTGGAGTCAATTCCATGAACGTTGTTGTTGGTTTGGTGGCTTACTATTGCTGTTGGCTAGGTGCTGGATTTGTACTTTTTATTTGGCTTTTGTAATTCATGGTTTTTAGAGCATTGTTTGATGATGTTCTTGTGATAGTATTTTATGCCTAGTAAATTTTTCTCTCTTTCATTTTTGGTTTGTAACTGTGGATGGTTTACACTATCCCTTCTATTCCCTGTTAATTTTAATTTTCTTTATTTGATAAAAAAAATCTAATTAATTCATATATTGGTTCAAATGGTGAGAAATTTGATTTTCCTTAAATAAGATTTTGAGTTTGAGTTTTGTGAACAAAAAAAAATAGATGTTGGAAGAGTTTTATCATCTTAAGTGCGTCAACCTAATTTGACTCAAATTAGATGAGATTCAATGTGACTTTCAAATAACAATCCATGTATACGGTTCTTTATAACTTGATATTGAACCAATGTGCATTGATTCAATTTTTTTATCGAAAAATCATTATTCACATTTTCTTAACTTTTACACTAGTGCATTCTTTTAGATTGTTAATATTAAAGAGGAAAGAAATAGAAAGAAGAGAGCCTTAGGAAGA
The DNA here is from genome assembly GCA_026901365.1 of Sesbania bispinosa. Classification (NCBI taxonomy): domain Eukaryota; kingdom Viridiplantae; phylum Streptophyta; class Magnoliopsida; order Fabales; family Fabaceae; genus Sesbania; species Sesbania bispinosa. The sequence goes on along the minus strand of QLOH01000021.1, from coordinate 2,348,975 downwards.
AAATAGAAAAGTCACTAGTATATAATAACAATGATTTTTCCACACCAAATTTTCTACATTTTCTTATACACTTATTTTTTATTTCTATTTCTCTCTTTCTTTCCCATCACATCAATTATCACACATTTCACTTTCTCACTCTTTATTTTATTTTTTCTTTCTATTTCTCCCCCCTATACTTTTTACACTCAATTTTTTAGTGTAGAATTATTTTCCTAACAACAAAATTAGGAACCAAGAAAATTTGGGTGATAGATCCACCAAAAATAAAATCCCTACTTCATAGGTGAGACTTTTATACAAATGAGAAAAATAGTGTGTTTTCCATGTATTACCCCTCCTTTGTTTAGCATTTATAATGTTAATATTATATATGAGAGATATATATACTCATATGGTTATTTTTATAAAAGCTTGAGATGAATAAATCACTATCAACCACTTAAAGTTAATCACATAATTTTATATTTCAAAACTTCATCATGGACGATGTCTAATATCCATTTAATGCTTTGATTTATAGCTAAATAAAATTAATAATTAAAAATAAATAATATATGCTTTATAAAATAAATTGAATGGAAATAATTTAAAATTAATTATGTAAAATTGATTCAATATTATTTTTAACTGATAAAGTTACGAAATTCATTGTTCACCCCTTGCTATAAATGTAATTAATCGTGTGATTTCTAACAAAAATCTTTTATATATGGATCCTTAATCAGTGACCTTAGATAAATGACACTCGTTAGCATGATCCTTAATATAAAAATGACTACACAATCTACTTGCTTGCATATATGTGTGCCACATTAACTTCTTCATATTTTTTTTTTTTGTTAAATGTCGATAAGACATTAACTTCTTCATATATCATTTCCTTTCATCCTCCAAGATTCAAAACACGTCATTCTATTTCTGGGATTATAAATTAATATTAATATTAATTAATTAATAATTTATATTACGCTTCTATCCTTTTCTCCTCTGTCTCTCACTCTCCATGTCACACAGATCATACATATCAAACACACACACTATATATCCCACTAGCACACTTGGATAAGGACTGACGCACACATTACATTCATTGTTAATTGTTCTCAGTTCTCACAACGTAAAATCTTCTATCTATTCTATTTCAATTGCAAACGCACCGTTACAAAATCTCTGAAGAAATGGGGACAAGTGGCGAAGAAGAACGAGATGGCCTTCACCAAACGCCGTTACAAATCCCGGGATTGCTCTATGTTTCGGTCAAAATGGAGAACCACAACCTCGCTCTCGTTGGGAACCTTTTTCCTCACGTTTGTGGCTCCTCCCCTCTATTCGGCCCTTCTTGGGATCCTTCCAAAGCTGTAATTTTGATTCATACCCACTTCACCATTTCGTTCCTATTATTCTGGGTTCCTCTTAGTTCTTATTATTGTTGTTATCTTTCGTGCAAAATTTTTAGCTTTCCATGGAAAAGGAATCGGCGTCAATGTGGGAGTTGAGCTTTGTTGTTCCACCTAATCACGGTAATGTTTTCTCACATGTTGCCTTTTAAATGCTTGTTTGTTTTAAATTTTGATTCGTGTAGAATTTTAAATCATTTCCATTTAACATGCTTGATAAAACCTGCATCACTCATTTTCAACAATTTTCAACCAAATGAATAAGTTAAGTTGTAAAATTTATGTAGAACGATACATAATGTCTTAAAAAGGTAAAGAAACAGAATATATATATATATATATATATATATATATATATATATATATATATATATTAAATGCTAAGTCTTACTCTGTGCATTGAGCAATAGCTTTATTGGCTTCCCTATAAGCAGAAACAGAGACTCTGGTATTAAGGTGTCTTGAAGTTTAGATTTGGTTGTTTTCTCACTGAAGTGAATAGGGTGTGTGGACTACATTTCTAACCTGATTGGTTGATTTTGTTTGGGATCTTCAGAGCCTTTAGATTTCAAATTCCTCCTAAAGCCCAAGAATATCAATTCACCTTGCTTTGTTGAGGAGGGTTCAAGTCGCCTACTTATTGGGGGAGCATTGCAGGATGGTTCCAGCCTTGCTTTGTTTAAGCTTGATAATGATCAGGTTCTTGAGTATCGAGTATTTGTTGAAGCAAGCAGGGTTTCTCCCTTTGACCTTGCTGCTAGTTGGAGGGTTTATCAGGAGCATTTCCATCTTTCCGCTGTACGTGGGATACCTGATGTCAGCATAAATTCAGAAATTCAGACAGGTAGTGAGGTAAGGCTCCTACTACCAGTTTCCTTTTTGTCTGTTGTGGTGTGGTGGTGCATGACTTTGAGAATCATGTACTCTTTAAGAAAGTTACTTTTTATTTTTGTCTTTGTTTTGCAATTCGGATGCTGACTTAAAAAAACAAATGTTTACACTCGTGAGATCTAAAATGTCATGGCTTGGAATTAACTTTGATTCATGGTACTCCACGACTTTTTTTGTAATTAACATTGTTCCTCTGCTAGTAGCTGTAGAACAAAGTGTTATTCTGGCTGCATGTCTTAAGATAGTTGAATTAAAATAATAAGCCTTTTTTAAACATGCAGGATGTCTTGTATGTTCAATGTGGATTAGTTAAATATTAAATATGCTAGTTTGTGTGGATAATCTAAGGAAGTTTTCATTACCTCTGTCTGTTTCCAAATTGTAATTTTGACTTAGAAAATGGTCATACTAAGTTCTATTTTTGTTATTATTGTTATGTGGAAAATAGTAAATAGTTGTATTTCGAAGTTAGTGCACAGCTGCAGAAACTTGAAAAAGGTGTTATTTCTTAAAATAAATAGAAACAGAGGATTTGCATTTTTTCATATACTGGTTTTTCCCTATTCACGTTCTATAATTTTAACTCTCTCCCTCTCCCCCCCCCCCCCTCTCGTAATATTCTTTTCCCTATGCCTAGTCATAAACCACACTTTATTGTAATCAATTTTTGTTTTTCTATTAGTGCAATGATCACTGTGATAGTTCAATTAATTTCTTTATTTTTTGTTGCACAATTAACTAATTTCTTCTTTAGTTGTGTGGACACTGGTCATAGACTAAGGATTTTTCTTTAATACCAGTCAATTTCAATTGTCATTCTCTTCATGGACCAATAGTTTGTCCAGTAGTGTTTTTCTAATTTAATAGTGCGAAATGGACATTTTCAAGGGTGAAGTGATTAATCTCGTAAAACACAATAATTTATTGTTGAAGTACATGTCTGTCCCTTACATTGCCATGTCACGTATCACAACTTGTCTCAAGTATCTTAACTGGTGGTCTTGATAGGATCTCCTCTTTTCTACTATTCCAACTTATGATTAATATAGCTATAAAACAGTTTTTTGCAAACCATTACTGTGGACCTTATTCTGAAATTTTACTTTTTGTTCAGAATGTCTCTTCTGTGAGTTTGGATCTTGATCTTGAGCATTATGTTGTCCCAGCTCCCTCAACTTCGGCGAACTCAGCTCTTGTATATGCTGCTAACTTGACAGAGAATCCCAGATCACTAAGTAGTGGGTCTGACAGCAGTCCATATTCCATCAGTGATGACATTGTTTCTATTGATCAACTGGCAACAGTAAAGATTTAACTTTCAAATTCACATTTCAAATTTATGATTATTGAAATTATAGGGATTAGGTAGGGAAGGAGGAAGAGAGAGCATAGAGGTTGTGAATGAATATTCTATTGTGTATAATGACATGATACAAAAGACAAAATATTAACCCATATTTATTTATTTATTTATTTGTAATATTACTAGACTCTTAATTTTAATTGAATAAGGAAACAAATCATGAAATATGGAAACAACTCCTAAGAGAATATCTAAGATATTGTAAAATACTAATTTTAATTGAATAAGGAAACAAATCATGAAATATGGAAACAACTCCTAAGAGAATATCTAAGATATTGTAAAATACTCTATAAGATAAAATAAGAGTTTAATAAGTATACATTTCCAGTGTAAAGATGTTTTACACTATCATCCAATGATATGTTGCCATATCATTTAATGAATATGACACCTCATGTGTCATTAATTTCAATAAATGACATTAAATGACAATGTAAAACTTTTTTACACTGACTGTGTATATCAATTAAATCCATAAAATAATGATATTGTAAGATATTTTCTAGATATTCTAACACTCCCCGTCAAGCTAAATCTAGCTAAATCTTGCTAAGCTTTAACCTTGTTACAAATATGAATAACAAGTAGCAGCACATATGATCTTTAAGATGCAAAATACCACTTCTTGAGGTTAAGAGGAGAAAAGAAAGTAAGCTGATGGGTTATATTAGTTCTTGATTATGCAATATATCACATATAACAGGCTTTGTTGATGTTCCAACTAGGAGATGGAGGTCAATGCCCTATCTAGGGTTTATCAAAGTTCTGCAATGGTTAAATCTCAGTCAGTGGGAACAATTTCACCTCTGCAAAAGGAAGATGGACAGAGGGGACTTTATGTTGATAGGGGTGTTGGATCTCCCACACTTGTAAAATCTTCTAGTTCATGTACTTTCACTACTACTCTTGATTTGGATACTGATACCAAGGTTTGTATAAATGACTTCCTATTTTTGTATATTATTCAAATTTATTTCCAGTGGACTAATATATATTAGTCAAAATGTTAATTGAGGCTTTTTACAAATAATTGCTTCTTCCCCTCCTTTTCTTTTGATAGAATTCAATTCCAGCAGCTGCTGGAGCTGTTGCAGCTGCTGCCATTGCTGATCAGATGCTTGGTCCCAAGGAAGATAAACATTTGGCTATTGTCATGGTATTCTTCTAGGGAATAATTACTCATGAACGTTTTTTTGGCTCTATGTTGGAGTTTTGGCTGTAAAATAAGTGAGATTCAAAACGAAAGAATATATCTTGAAAGTTAGAATTGGAAGTGCTTGGCAAAATCTGCCACCATTCCATTTGTAGTTAATCTAATTTAGTAAATTAAAATATTTGAAATTAAATAATTCTAACTAGTTTCTTTTACTTAGGTGAGTCTGCCAGCTCGAGGTAAAACTTATACTGCAGCTAAACTTACAAGATATCTTCGCTGGTTAGGTCATAATACCAAACACTTCAATGTTGGTAAGGTTGTTCACATTCTTGGCTTGATTCTTCTTTGTAATCAATAGTCTTGTATTGTACCTAATGGAAGATTGAAGGTATGTCAAATATGAAGTTAACAAACTTACATTTTGATGTTTCAGTATCGTCGCCTTAAGCATGGATCTAGTCAGGTAAATGTAAATGACTCCATGGAATAGTTTATGCTTTATCATTTGCTGATTATCTACATTCTATTAACAGACCCCATTCCCAAACATTAGATTCGACACAATTTATAAATATAAGTCACGGAGCTTTGATTTGACACATTTTATCACCAAAGGGTACTAACCTTGCACAAGACCTTGATTTGACACATTTTACCATCAAATAGTATACTGTGCAAGGGTATGGGTTTGTGCCTAAAATAGGTTCATAGAATATTCTTTTAACAAAATTGAGCTGAAGGGTGGAAGAATACAAGTTTGAAATGCCAGGGTTTCACAGTGTTGAGAAGGACACTGGTTGTTGATGATCTTTTGGTGTCCTATAATTTTTGCAATATAATTTTTTTAAACAGTTGTCACGGTGTGACCTTTCCATGGAAGAACATGTTACATGACTTCAAAGAGTTCATAATTCAATTTATTCATCCTCATTAAGAAGGTACTCAGGATCAGGAGAGTTCACAAAATTATAGATGAGCCACTTAACCTAAAAACTCAAGCTATTTAGTTTTGCGACCAAAATGTCTATAATAATAACAATACATCCCTTCAAATTAAAGTCCATTTGGCTTGAAGTAAGCATAGGGTTACTATTTCCTTGTTTGGAGCTTAAAGCTACTATATGACTGAATGTAATAAGATGGGAGGTGGCTAGTGTTGAACTCTCTTCCAGTCAAAGAGTACTAAGGCATGACCCTAAGAATACAACAACAAACAAACTAAGCCTTTTCACACTAGGTGGAGTTAGCTACATGGATCATACAATGCTATAATGTCCTATTAAGTATTAAATTCAAAGATAGATCATTTACCTTTTAATCTCTCTTAATGGTTTGGCCTATTGATTTCCCTCTACCTCTAACTATTAAATTATCCTCCATTTAGTCAACACTCCTTGCTAGTGCTTCTACATGTCATCATCACACATGCCCAAACCACTTAAGATGTGGCTCTACATCTTTTTCTACTACAAGAGCTCCCTCAACTTTCTCCCTAATGATTGTATTCCTAAACCTATCTTGCCTTGTGTAGCCACTCATCCATTGTAACATTCTTATCTCTGTGACATTAAGCTTACTTCCTTACTGGCTCTTTACTGCTCAACATTTAGTCTTGTACAATATTGCAAATCTTATAGTTGCATGGTAAATTTTTCCTTTAAGCTTGAGTGGTACTTTTCTATCATATGGCGTGTGTTGCACAGATACGGGTACGATACCGGTACCGGGTACGGATACGGATACGGGTACGTGGTACGGGAATTTTGAAAAAACTAGGCTATGGGTACGTCAATATATATAAATATATATTAAAAAAATTATATATATATATATATAAGTATATATATGTGAAAATAAAATTCTAACATCAATTCTCTGTGAATAAGACCAATAACCTAAAACAACATATTACATAACCTAAACCAGTAAGTTGAATTAATTTCCTTATGAAAGAAAATATACTATGTCTATATTGACTATAAAAAGCATGATTAACATTTTATATTCATAGTGTGAAAAACAAACAGCAGCAGCAGCAGCAATCAGACAGGGTAGTGGGACACCAAAAATCAAAAGGAATTGGGGGGGGGGGGGGAATTTTAAAAACCATAACTTTTAGTGAAAAACGACTTAATTTTGGTACCGGAGTACCCACAGCATACCCAAGAGTACCCAAAACGTACCCAAATGCGTACCCGTTTTTTTATTTTTGAAAATTTGTTTGGGTACGTACCCACGTATACCAGGTGCGTACCCATTGCGTTCCTGTACCCGGTACGTACTCGGTACGGGCACTTCTCCATTTTTGGAGTACCCGTGCTTTAGAGATCACGCCTTAAACATTCCTTCATTTCATCCACCTTGCTTGGATCTTGTGGTTGACATCTCCCTCTATCCCCATCATTTGGTATGATGGACCCAAGGTACTTAAAATGTGAGACTTATGATATTGTTTGTTCTCCACTTTTCACCTCTAAGCTAGGACTTGTGTGTCTATTGCTAAACTTGCATTACGCATATGTTTTTCTTCTACTTAGGTGGAAGGCATGTGTCGCCAAGATTTGTCTCCATATCTCTAACTCTCCATTTATTTTTTTCTCTTGACTCTCCAACTAAGATTATATCATCTTCAAAAAAGCATGCATTGTATTACTGTCTCTTAGACATGTTCAGTAAGCACGTCTAAACTCAAAAAAAGTTAAAAACTCAAAGTTGACTCTTGGTGCATAACTATAAGGAAATCTTCTGTATCCCCATGTTGTGCTCTCACACTAGCTGTGGGTTGTGGCGCTCTCATACATATCTTTAATTGCTTGAATGTAAGTAATTCGAACACCTTTTTTCTCTAGAGCCTTCTGCAAAACCTCTCTAAATACTCTATGACATGCTTTTTTCAAATCAATGAAAACCATGTTTTGGTCATTTTGGTTCCTTTGATATCTCTTCATCAGTATTTGTAGCAAATATATAGCTTCCATGACCTCTTCATCAGTGATGTAGGTCTCTCGTCTTAATCTCCGCTCAATTACTCTTCCCCAAAGCTTCATACTTCATAGTATAAGTCTTAAGTGTAATCCATTTGTAATTTTGCACAATTTTATATGTCACCTTGTTTATAAAAATAGTAAGTACTTCTCCTCCGTCATTCATCATACTCTTAGATTTTGTAATCTTGTTGAACAACTTTATGAGCCACTTAGGTTTCTCTCCTAACCCTTTTCGTACCTCAATAAGTATATTATTTGGTTCAACTGTCTTACTATTAGTCATCATCTTCTATGCTTCTTTTACCTTAGATTCTTAGATTCTTCAGTGGGAGTAATTTGATCCTCCTCTCTATTGTTAAGTCTATCAAAGTTCAGAGAATACTCTAGTGTTAAGGCATGACCCTACGAACATATATTTTAAATCTAACACCACCAATGCTTTAATATAATCTCTCGTACTTTGCTAGGCCATCAACTTTTAAATCGCAATACATCATGTGATCACTATGGGGAACTTGATTCCCTGCCTTAATTGTTAGTTTTATTCTTGGAATCATGGTATTACAGTAGACTGCACTGCATGCTTTCTTGGAAAATTTTTAATTTATGTCATTCTTCTATGCAGTCTGCTGATTTCTTTAGAGCTGACAATCCTGAGGGTGTGGAGGCACGAAATGAGGTAACTCCTGGCCAATACAATCTTTTGTTTGAATAGATAATATGTGAAGCTTATTGATTGTGTATATTAGGTCATGTTAGTTAGAATAATGAAGATGCTGAGTCTAGAATTCATACTTTTCAATTAGTATATTTTATTATGGCTCCATTTAACAGCAATTCCTTTTTGTTTTCTTGGTTCAGCCACCAATAATTCACTAATGTTAAAATTAATATATGACTAATGACCTGAATAAATATAGGAGAAAAAATATTTTCAGGAACAGGAAGTAGTTTTTGTGAGAATTTCATAGCCTTTTAAAAAGACCTTTATTACCGTTTTGGTTTTGAATCATACACATCATTGTTTCTTTAGTAAAAATTACAATGTTCTTGTATAGATTCGGAGACAGAGAGATAGAGTTTCATGCTAATATCCATGCATCTCCACTACACCACGGACTCGATATTTATATAACGAATACAATAAATATAAAGATACAATTTTTTTAATTACTATATTTGCATGATATACTGAACCTAGACACTTACATTGAACCGAGACATAATGATACACCTTTCAGATACTCCCCCTCAAGTTGGGGTGTATTAGGTCATATGCATCAAGCTTGTCTGCTAATTACTCATTTGAATTGACAAACTAGTGCTGATATCTTCAAATCAAACCTTTTCTCTGATAAGTAACAATCTATCTCAACGAGTTTGGTCCTCTCATGGAAAACAATATTAGAAGTGTATGCAATACAACTTGGTTATCTCAAACAAGTGTAATTAGAATGGTATTGGCCCTCACATGAGGAATTTGAAAATAGACTAACTACACTTGCTGCAAAAGAGATGTCTAGACAAGCGATTGTAAGGTAGTTTAGTTTTCCGACTACTATTTTGTATTTTCCTGGCTTTGATTGTGCCCCCCTCCCCAATCCAATAAAAGATGTCTATAGCATTCCACATAGGAATGTCAAAATGCTTTGCATTCAACAAACTTGCTTGTTTCCTTAAAGATGTCTATAGCATTCATCTTTTGTGAGATAACCATACCATCCTTGGATTGTGCTGTATCAATTCCAAAGAAATATCGGAGTTTGCAAAGATCTTTTGTCTGAAAGTTATGGAAGAGATGTTTTATTTGAGTTATGCCATGGTGAAGGTTACCAATGATAACAATGCCGTCCATATACACAATAAAATAGATGCAATTTTAGGGCATGTTCTGTAGAACACGGAGTAGTCAGCGAAGAAAAATGCAAAGAGGGCAACTGAAGAAAAGAAGGAAAAATTGGCCAAGATGAAGTAACATCAGAAGCTAGGTGAATGATGGTGATACTTTTGGGACCAAGTGTAATAGAGAAAATACATTTTAGAGACCGAGCTGAAAGTTTGTTTGGACCAGGAGTGAGATTATGGACAAAACAACAGGTCTGATGAAAATTTCATTAGAAATCATGAAATTTTGAAAAGGTTGGGATAAATATTCACAGACATTATCACCATGGAAAGTACAAATTTGGAATGGAGGTGATTTTGGTGATGGGGTTGTCAGGAAAGTGACTAATAGAGGCAAATGGAGAGGTTATCTGCTGGAAGGTAATGCGGTAGAGGGAGGCTGCCAAACTTGTAGGGAAAACATGACTGGACAGATTTATTTTTTTCACACTAGGGGGTAGTGGGTCCATAGGACATGCACAGTTTTTGGTTGGCTCTTGAGACCCAATTCCATGTTTAGATAGTGAGAAAAGAGAAGCATAGACTAAAAACCGGGTCTCAACTATACCACAAACTCAATATTTATATAATGAATGTAATAAATACAATGATATTACATGATACACTAAACCTAGACACTTATCTGAACTTAGGCATAATGGTAAACATTTCTAACAGTTCTAGTTTTGTCTATTTTAAGAGATTGCTAAGTGCAACATGATGAAATAACTCAAAAAGGATGGAAAAGCAGACAGTGGGAAATGGGTTGATATAGTTTAACTGTGGCGCTGGACAAGGGTTGATGTTATAATACAAAATGAGTTTACTAATATCATTTCTAGAATGGCAACTTCTTTTACGTATGACCTATGAATATAGAACAAAAAAATACAGAACGGACTCATATTGGCTGACATTAGCTTGTTAAGACTATTTACTCTTTAATTCAAGTGCTTCTTCTGACATTTGGTTTACCTTGAATGATTTTGTTAGTGTTGACATGTAGCAAATGTAGAGTAGAAGATCCAACAGAAAGATTCATATTAGAATATCTGTTAAGAATGTGCTACCCTTTAATATAATGCAACTTTTAAGTTTTAATATTTGGTCTGTCATAGATGATTCTGGTAATTTTAACACCATGTTGACCTTTCTCTGTGTACATAGTTTTAATATATCATATACCACTAGGTAGCGAAGCTGGCATTTGAAGATATGATATCTTGGATGCAAGAAGGTGGCCAGGTAAAATCATTCTTGTTGGATGACTGTTACTTTTATGCCTTCATTCAAGTTCTTTTGCATAAGTTTTAGTTTGGATTTAGGTGGCGATATTTGATGCTACAAACAGTAGCAAGCAGCGAAGAAACATGCTGATGAAATTGGCTGAAGGAAGATGCAAGGTACTGTCGTCATAGATGGGTACTGTTATGTATATAATATGAAAATGATATGTTTGTGTCATGAACCAACTATCCCAAAAGCTTGAGTTGTTGGGTGACACATGAATGGTTTTATTCTTACGCGCCCCCTCACGCAAGAGCCCATTGGGCTTGAAGCGTGGACAATACACATGCCCACCTACCTCGTGCTGAAAATAAACTTTTTTTTATTAGAATAATGGGGGCAGTAAGGATCGGACTCTTAACCACTTAGTCATAGAGGCTCTGATATCATGTCATGAACCAACTATCCCAAAAAGCTGTTGGGTGAAGTCACATGATTGGTTTTATTCTAACAGTTTGATTTCAAACTCTTCTAATGCATCTTTGCATTTTTATTACAGATTATCTTTTTGGAAACAATATGCAATGATAAAGACATAATTGAAAGGAATATACGTTTTAAAATTCAGCAAAGTCCTGACTATGCAGAAGAGTAATGTTTCCTTCAAACCAGTGACATCTTATCTTGATGACTAAGTGGATACATATTCAATTAACTTTTCTTTTGCAGGCCAGATTTTGAAACTGGGTTAATAGACTTCAAAAATCGTGTAGCCAATTATGAGAAGGCAAGTCTTTCATATGTACTTTTAATGACCGTTCTATGTTAGCTTTTCTTTAAATAGTGTTGATTTCATATTACCAGGTTTATGAGACAGTAGAGGAAGGATCTTACATAAAAATGATTGACATGGCCAGTGGACACGGTGGGCAAATACAAGTAAGTTTTACCAATAATTATGTCATTTTTATGTGTTGAGCATAGCCCTTCATTGCTGTCTTTTTAACTAGTATCACAGGTTTGATATGCATGTTTCATGTCTGTTGTCCATATAGTAGTTGTTGCTTGGGTTAATAAAAATTTTCATAAAATCCCATAGTTAAATTAAATGTAAAACCTTGGTTTAGGAAACTTAAATAGCATAGTTTCACTTTCGCCACTAATATTTGTTAGACTTTGTCACATGTAAATATCTGTACAATCCCTAATTAGTTGCTAAATTAGGATTAGATTTAGCAACCATATTTATTTTGTATTTAATGTATACATATTATAAATATAGACTTGTGTGGTTTGAGTTAGACACAAAATTCAAACATAATATGGTATCAGTTGCTTGTTGACCCTAGGGAATTCTTTTACTGTGTTTTTTTTTTTCTCCGGTGCCATTTCTCCTTTTTCCCGTGTAGCTATGCTTCACCAGCTGCTTTTCCGGTGAGACCCACTGCCGACCACCACCTTGGACGGCCACAAACATCGTTGATGAGCTCATTCGCCAGTGACCCACCATCTGCCACTGCCACACACGCCGACACCTTCTCGGCACCTTTATCTCACATGCAAGCGCGTCTCAGTGTGTGCGCCACTTTTTGACCACCAGTTTTCGCCGGCGATCGTCACAAAGGTCCCCCCAACCTCCCTGTGACATCATACACTTTGTTTCCCTCCATCTCCAGGAACCCTTGTTCACTCCTTTTTTTACATGTCTGCCGCTAGTGCTTCGTCCGAAACTTCATTTGTTGTCAGTTTCACTACTGTCCACTAATTCCATGTGAAAAATTGGTGGGCACTGCCAACTATGCTTCTTGGGCTGCCGCTGTTGAATTGTGGTTTGAAGGACAAGGTCGTCAGGACCATTTGATCAAACAGTCCAAGGATATTCCTACCAAGGACCAAGTTCGTTGGAAGCAGATTGATGCCTCTCTCTACAGTGTTTTATGGTTCTCAATCGATGCCAAACTTCATACTCAATATCGTTCCTTTGAGACATGCTATTTGGGTAAAAGCAAAGAAGGTGTACTCCAACGACATTAATCGCCTATACAATGTCGTCTTTAATCTCATTTTCATGAAGAAATAGGACATGGATATGCAAAGCTACTTGAGTAAGCTATTGCTAGTTTTGATTCTCTTATGCCATTTACTGACTATGTAGAGAATCATGCTGAGCAACTTGGAGGTTCTTCATGGTTCTTGCCCTTGCTGGTCTCCCACCTGACCTTGACTCCGTCTCCAATCAAATATTGTCTAGCCCTTTAGTTCCTTCATATGATACTGTTTGTGAACAGTTACTGCGATTCTTTGTTCCTCAATTCTTTGCTCTAGCAGCTTCTGCATCCTTGCCTGTGTCTGTTACTATACTACTAGTCCTGAATTCTTTCTTCCGAGGTGGAAAAGGAGGTCGTGGAGGTATTCACACTCGTCCTCATTGTAACTATTGCAAGTGTAGCTTGAAGCCTTTGACAACAACTGTTACTCCCTTTACACTGTGGAGTATGATGAATACATCTTACTCAAGGCAGCTATGCAATCCACTACACTTGTTGCTTCTGTTGCTCATACCGATAATCTTGATGTCTTTGTCTCTCAGTCTTCATCTCTTGGACCTTGGGTTCTTGATTCATGCGCTTCTGATCATATATCTAGTAACAAATCCCTGTTTTCTCACCTTACTTATATGAAAACACTCCGTAGTGTTACTTTAGCTAATGACTCCCAAACCAAAGTACAGAGCATTGGCCAAACTAATCCCCTTCTCACACTTTCCTTGGATTCTGTTCTTTATGTTCCTTGCCCATTTAATTTGATCTCCATCAGTAAACTCACTCGTACCTTACCTTTCTCTGTTACCTTTGCTAATAATTTGGTTCTTGTGCAACATCAAAGTACTAGACAAACGATTGGAGTAGGACATGAGTCTCGAGAATTATATCAACTTTCAATACCTGAACCTCCCATTGCTTGTTCATCAATTGAGTTTACACATCTCATTCAACAATGTTTGCGACATCCTAGCCTTTCCAAGTTGCGTCTTATGGTTCCTACATGTCTAAAGTATCCATACTAGAATGTGAGTCGTGTCAGTTTGGGAAACATGTTAGAAGTCCATTTCTCAATAGAGTCAATAAAAGAGTTGCATCTCTGTTTGATTTGGTTCATTCATATATTTGGGGTCCTAGTCATGTTACTTCCTGTTTGGTTTATCAGTATTTTGTTACTTTTATTGACAATTTTTCCCGTTGTACTTGGTTATTCCTCATGAAAAATCGCTTAGATGTCTTCTCAATTTTTTAATCATTCTTTTAAGAAATCCAAACACAGTTTGGTACCAAAATTGAAATATTGCAAAGTAACAATACTCGTAAATATCTGTCTACACCATTTCAATTTTTTTGACTTCACACATCATGTGCTCATACTTTACAACAGAACGGTGTCATTGAAAGAAAAAATCGACACTTGGTTGAAACAGCTCGTACCTTGCTTCTTCACCATAATGTACCACTTCATTTCTGGCAGGATGCAATTCTCATTGCTTGCTACTTGATCAATCGCATGCCCTCTTTTGTTCTAGACAACAAGGTACCACAATCCATCTTGTTTCTTAAGCAGGATCATTATTCTCTTCCTCTCTGCGCCTTCGAATGCACATGCTTTGTCCATGACCTTACTCCAAGGAAAGATAAGCTTGCTACCAAGTCACTCAAGTGTTTGTTCCTCGATTACTCCTAGATGCAAAAAGGTTATCGTTGCTATTCTCTTGACCTTCATCGGTACATTGTCTCTACTGATGTCACTTTTTTGAGACTCGTCCATTCTTTCATTCCACTCCCAACGAGTCACGTGATCCTTATACTTCTTCCAACTCAACCTTCTTTTCAAGTTGTTCCCACATCTGTCTCTATCCCTCCTCTTCTGATTTATCAAAGGAGGCCTTGCCTGCCACCAAGTGCTCCAGCATCTCATCCTCCTCCAGACTCATCTCTTGCTCCACCGGACTCTCCTGCTTCTCATCCTGCACCAGAACTTCCCATTGCATTGCGCAAAGGTATCAGGTCCTCTCAGAACCCTCATCCTATTTATGCTTGTCATTTGAATTATCTCCTTCCTATTATGGTTGTGTTCTTTTTTGGATTTTGTGTCTATTCCTAAAACTATAGGTGAAGCTATGTCTGATCTAGGATGGCGACAGGCAATGGTGGATGAAATGGTTGCTTTACACTCTACTAGTACTTGGGACATGGTACCTTTACCTGATGGCAAAACAACAGTTGGGTACCGATGGGTCTATGCAGTTAAGAATTAAGATTGGGCCTGATGGAAAGGTTGACCATTTAAAAGCTCGTCTAGTGGCCAAAGGCTTCACACAAATTTTTGGCCTTGACTATGGCGATACTTTCTCTCTTCTCTAGTAGCTAAGATTTTCTTTGTTGTACTCTTCCTTGCTATGGTTGCTATTCATCAATGGCCTCTCCATCAACTAGACATAAAAAATGCCTTCTTACATGGTGAGTTACAGAAGGAGGTATATATGGAACAACCACCCAGTTTCATTGCAAGTGGTGTATCTCACCTATTTTTCCGACTTTGCCACTCTCTCTACGGTTTGAAACAATCTCCCCGTGCTAGGTTTGAGAGGTTTATCACTATTTTCCAGCAGTTTGGCATGACCAAATGTGAAGTCGACTACTTTGTCTTCCTTTTACATTCCTCACCTACCTACCACCTATATTTGCGTGCTTGTCTATGTCGATGATATCATCACGAGAAATGACTAGGATGGAATCCATCAACTCAAACAACATTTGTCCACCCACTTTCAGACAAAAGGCTTGGGTCCCCTAAAATATTTTCTTGGAATTGAGGTTGCTCACTCTAAGACAGGTGTTGAACTGTTGATATAACCCAGAAGAAATATGCTCTAGATATACTCGAGGAAACCATCATGTTAGATTGTTGACCAAGTGATACTCCTATGGATCCCAACGCCAAACTTTTACCGGGTCAGGGGGAGCCACAGGGGGAGCCACTGAAAGGCCCTAGTAATATCGACGCCTAGTAGGTAAACTTAACTACCTTACAGTAACCAGATTTGACATCACTTTTGCTGTAAGTGTAGTAAGTCAATTCCTAAATGCTCCTTGTGATAGTCATTGGAACGCTGTGGTTCACATCCTGAGGTATATCAAGAGTGGACCAGGTAAAGGATTACTTTATGAGAATAAAGGTAAAACCTAAGTAGTTGGCTATTCAGATGATGATTTGGAAGGTTCACCATCAAATAAAAGATCCACTTCAGGGTATTGCATCCTTGTTGGAGGCAATTTGATCTCATGGAGAAGCAAGAAGCAAAACATAGTTGCTAGGTCAAGTGCAGGAGCAAAATATCGTGTCATGGCAGCAACAACTTGTGGACTCACATGGTTGAGGCAATTGCTAACTAGGATTAGATTTAGCAATAATATTTATTCCGTATTTATTGTATCATATTATAAATATAGACTTGTGTGGTCGGAGTTAGACACACAAAATTCAAACATAATAATATTAAGTAATTTAGAGCTACAACACCCTTGAGTCCACTTTGTGCCTGTCCTAATTATTATTGCATGGTTCACTGAAAGAATAGAATTGAATGTATGTTTGTTCTGCATATCCATATACTCTATGATATGCGCAAATAGTTTATCTGACATTGTTTAAGCCTAGAGAATATTAAAATAATTCCACTGTTTGAAAATTTTTATAGGGAGGCTTCTCTAATACTCTGGAATTTCTTGTTGCAAATATTTGTGCATCTCCTTGAATTTTTCTCTAGCCATTTAGAAATATTGTCTATGGTGTTGGTGTGAGTGTGACTATAATTTGTTAATTATTTACAGCTTCTGTCTTTTGGTTTAGGTGAACAATATCAGTGGCTACCTACCTGGCCGGATTGTCTGTTTCTTGGTAAGTTTCCTTGAAGAATGAAGTTAATTACAGTCAAAGCTTCACAGGGACATAGGCAAGCAAAACAATTGAGTATTTATAAAATATGACCTAGTAGGCCTGTGATCAGAAATGTCATGGACTAACTATCCAAAAAAATCTTAAGCTATCAAGGGAAAACACATGAACAACTTAATATTTCTAACTCACCCCCTTGTGCAGTAGCCCTTTGAACTTGAAGTGTAGACAATATATAGGTGGACCTATTTTGTGTTGAAACTAATTCTATATAGAAAAATTGGAACAACATTTTGTGCTTTGCATGGTGAAAAAACAGTAAAAGTTTATTCAAATTAAATATTCATAATTTATAAAAAAATATAAAAATGCCATTAGATGAAAAATTTATTAGATATCTATCTTTTAGATAAGTAAACTATAAACTATAAAAATATTATTACTATTAGAAAAGAAAAATGATACAAAAATTTAATGTGACATAATATTGAATAAATTTATCATAATATGAACAAAAATAAAAAACTAAAATGATATGTAAAAGAAAATAATTGTGTTGTAGTAAAAAAAATTAAAAAATTGGAAAATTTATAAAATGGAAAAAAATAATGATTCATCATTTTGTATAAGAAAAAACTTGTAAAATAATAAAAAAAATGCATAAACGCATAAACAAAGCAAAAAGACAAAATGAGAAAGCAAATGAAAAATAGACACTCTTTTCATATATGATACTACATGACCAAAAAATTGAAAAGAAAAAAAAATCATGATATATTATTAAAAAACCAAGTAAACAAAATTAAGCAAACCATGAAGAGAATAAAAGAAAATATTA
The DNA here is from genome assembly GCA_026901365.1 of Sesbania bispinosa. Lineage (NCBI taxonomy): Eukaryota > Viridiplantae > Streptophyta > Magnoliopsida > Fabales > Fabaceae > Sesbania > Sesbania bispinosa. Next base: position 2,331,280 of record QLOH01000021.1, on the reverse strand, counting down.
GGAGGATAATATGTTTATCCTTTCTAAAATTTCATCCAATTGAACATTGCCTGGATACTTGCATGTAATGATGGGAATAAAAAGTCATAATTAATTCTTCAAAAATAAGAGAAAGGAATATTGTAAAAAGAAATGAAATTTGCTGTAATAGATATATTTTCAAAATAAAAACAGAGAATCAGTAAAAAAAAAAAATGAAGAATAAAAGAAGCATAAAAATAATGGAAAAAAATAAAGTGAGATGTATTTTGTATAAAAGGAAGAAAAATATAAATTATACTAAAAAATGTTTGTCAATCTTTTTTCTTTGTTTGAAAAAGATGTTTTCACTTTTCTGTGAAATAAGAGACCCTTTCCAGTGAAATGAAAAAAAAAAGGGTACAATTTTTTTTTTTAACAAAGGTTAACTCTCTAGGTAAAAAGAACAAATGTGATAATAGAATTGTGGAGCAAGTGCTACGTTTCACTCTATTAGACAGATTTAATATATTTATTGACAAGGGCAGGAAAAATCAAACTCTTGACCATTTTATAATAGAGGCTCTAATACCGTTTCATAAATTAACTATCCCAAAAATTAAGTTATTAGGTAAAGACGCATAAATCGTTTTATATCTCGATTAGGAAAATCAACTCTCTATATTATAATTTTGAGATCTAAACCCGGAGAGTAAGACATTCACTTACCCTACTCTCTGCCTAATTGAATTTTTAAATCCTATTAAATGCTAATCCTAAATTTTGAAATTTATTAAAATTCAAAATCTTATTCTATCATTTTCTATTTCAATCCTTTTTTTTAATATAAACATTTATTCTTATCATTATAATTTTAATTTATTTAATAATATCTTATTATCAAATAATAATATAAATTATATTTCAATAGTAAAATATAATCTACTATTATAATTTAAAGTTAAATAATTATCCAACATTATTCTAATTTTTATTTTTTTAATTTTGAAGATATTAATTTACTTTAAATTTAATTAAATAAAAATATACCTTTATCCGTGTAACACATATTACGTTGGTTAATATACTAGTTATTGGAAATTAGCTCTCTCTTTGATCTTTTATCCTTTGAAGATAGAGAAGTTCCCTAGTAACTCACATATTTCATCGTATAATGGGTTGGGCTTGCTTTATAGAATGAAATGTATTAAAGTTTTGTACTTAGTCTCATGGAAAGGGCACGTCCCTTAGAACTTATGGGAAGCAGAAACTTTAGGAACCTTTGCAAGTCTGATGATTCAGTTGACTTTTTGGTCATTAGTTTGTGGAGCAATGAGCCTTTCACAGTGGCCCGGAAGATTTTATCTCTAAGATGGTATAGTTAGCTAAGCTTTCTATGTTGGATGTGACATATAAGCATGTTCCTATAGTAAATTGACATATAATTGAGAAAAAGTTAGTGACATTGAAAAACATAAATGATGAGTTAAGAACAAATAAATCTTAATGTATAAAAATGAAATTTATTAGCAAAAAGTATACTTCAGCCTTGGTGAAGTTTTCGACTTTAAATCACATAAGCAAGTTCAGTTAGTGGATTTTATGGAGTCTGACAGAGGAAAACATTGATGACATTTCAAAACGTAGAGTTAAAATGAATACAACTTAAGCAATAAAAATAAATTCAGGGACAAAAATGTATTTTTGCCTAACTTCCTGAGATAATGGCCTCTTTGTTAGAAAGATTAATGATATGTATCCAGCAAATGCTACATCATATCAGTTATAAGTTTCTTAAAAATAATTTGTTATTTTCTTGCAGGTTAATACCCATCTTACACCGCGCCCAATATTACTCACTCGGCATGGAGAAAGTCAGGATAATGTGAGAGGCAGAATTGGAGGAGATACTGCATTGAGGTATATTCTCATATTTGGCTTCTGTCTCTATTAACTGTAACATTAAAATTGATGAGGGCACAGACTAACAAAAAGATAGTTGTATGAATGAAAATTAAAACACCCATTGTTTTGCTTAAAAGAGCAACTGGTAGAATTTTAGGATTATTATTGTGTTATTAGTCTTGTTATGCTAAGGGTCCGTTTGGTTTACAGTTGGCTAGAATTGATTTTGATAGATTTATAGAATTAATGGTAGGAGTTGAATGATGCACGATTTACGAAGCTCGTTGTTCTTGGTTACTTCCTTTTAGTATTATGGGAACCACGACCATCATATTTTTTATCTCAGTATGAGGCTTTAAGTTATCTACTTGTGCTGTGGGACATTGGTTTCTAAATGAAATGAAGGCTTGTTTGAAACCTAAACAGATTCTGTTTATTGGAAAAGCTCTTGTGCTGAAGTACCTATTTCGGCAGCAAATCAAGAAAATTTCAATTTGATAAGGCCATTTAGAAATCTAAAACAGATCTAAGGACAAGCCAATTACTTTGACAGCAGTATTAAAAAAAAAAGAATTAACTGCAAGATGTTCATATGCATTGGCTGTTGGTGGTATAAGAATATATTATATTTGAAAATATCTTTACCATTATGGATTTTCAAGAACCAGATCAAACTTCACAGAAATACCTCAGGAGCTCATCCTGTAGAGCCGTTGCAATAGTTAGTCAATCAGCCTGACTCAACCATTCTATTGGTTAGAAAAATTGTCACATTTTTGGGACTCCCAAGCTATATTAAAGAAGTTCTTTTTCTTTAGTGTCTTGCTAGCTAATATCGATAGTTCTTTACTGATTTTAGATTAGTGTTTGGAGGTCCTTTCGTCCCTTCTCTTTTGTTGGAACAAGATATAAAAAAACGCAGTCCATTTAAATAAAAGGTTCTGCTTGTGTTCTTAAGGACTTCGGTATCATCTGTAGTTTAAGACTGATTGGTGTATTGGTGAAGTCCTTGTTTATTTTTTCCAGAATTTTTAGTTGGTAAAGTCCTTGTTTGTTTAGAACTGATTAAATGTAGTCTGTCCTTGTTTATTAGTGAAGACTAATTCACGGATCTTTCATCCTGCTTTTGAGATACATTGTATCTTTAAGAACTAATAGTTTTTATGTTCTTAGACATTACTTTTGTTTCTTTCATTTTGCTTTGGGTTTCTCCTTGTACGACTTCTGTCTTTGGGTGTACTCAACCTCTTCGCTGAGAAGAAAAAAAAATTAGCAACTCTTTGATGTAGGGGACTTACTGAAAAATTAATTTTAAGGATTGTCTTGCAAAGAGAAATGGTGAAATAGTTCTAGTTCCTCCATCTTTGAATTATTTCTTTACTCTATTTTCTTAATGTGATATCTGGTTTCTTTCTTTAACAATTACTATGAATTTTTACCTAACTAACTGGATCATATTGCACGTTGTTTCAACAGTGAGGCTGGAGAGCTCTACAAAAAGAAGCTTGCCAAATTTGTTGAAAAGCGTCTCAAATCAGAACGAGCTGCTTCTGTAAGCTTTTCCTTCAATTTCTGGTCTGCCTTTTTTTCCTTGGACCTAATGCTTGAACTTGATGCTTGTATGCCATGTTCCTTCTAGCAATATTCTTTTCTTTGCTATAGCTACATGTAACATTGATGTTGAACTGTAATCTAGTATCAATGACAAAGGTTATATATCCCTTAATCATGATGAAAACAGTCAGTTATACATAAGTTGGTGATTGGCAATGTTCTGTCAGTAACTTTTTTCTGATTTGGATTGTGTATTTGTATTGGGGAAGAGGATGGGGTGGGGGATTCTGAACTATGTAGGGTTGGCATTGAAGTTAAGGTGGGAGGTAATAGTTATACACTTGTACTGTTGCTGTGGGAAAGTCCTTGCTACTTGCTAGGGCCTCTTGTAAGAAAAGGTGATCTAATAAAGAGATTTTAGGATATTGATCCAGAATAGGTAATTGTATTGGGTATGTTCAGAGAAGATGCAAAAAGGAGATATCATAGGTTCTTTCCTTAAAGTTACATGCAGGTTTCATTTTGTTAAACAAAAAAAGTCCTTGTACTGATGTTAAAATTCAATACGAATGGAGTTAGAAGGGGGTCTACAGGGGCATTTGATCATATCCAAGCTTGAATATGGGGCAGCTCCATGAATAAGCATATGCCCTACCAAGCAAGTCAAGCCTCTTGGGCATGAAATGAAACATGAATTAGAAGGTAGCATTCCAATATTGGCTTTTCATGAGTTTGTATATCAGACACTACCAAAAAAACAAGTATTCTCTTTACTTATAGTCTTTTATTGATGTTATTTTTAATTTAATGCTGAATAGGTTCTCATATCAACTAAGTGCATCTATAAAAATGTGTGCAAACATTGAAATGATGAATGACTTGTGATATTTGTATCTGGTTTCTAGATATGGACTAGTACACTGCAGCGAACAATTCTAACAGCAGCTCCGATTGTTGGATTTCCCAAGGTTAGTGCCATCCTTGAGTCAGGTGACATGGATTGACAATGTTACACATTAGTGGTGTTCCTGCACTTACCATCTATATATGTTAAGATACAATGGCGGGCGCTTGATGAGATAAATGCTGGGGTGTGTGATGGGATGACATATGAAGAAATCAAAAAGAACATGCCAGAGGAGTATGAGTATGTCACAAACTTATATGCATCAGATAAAAAGGAGCATAATGCTGTTTAAAAATGTTTAAGCGCCTACAGTTATTTTATTTTATTTTTTGCTTTTTTTATTGCAGATCCCGCAAAAAGGACAAGCTTAGGTATCGTTATCCTCGTGGGGAGTCTTACTTGGATGTTATTCAAAGGTTGATTACATTACATCTTCTGACACTATTTAGCTCCTATCTACTACTTGTTTTGATATAAATTAACTTAAACTTGAATAATAATGCAGGTTGGAGCCTGTAATTATAGAGCTTGAGCGACAACGATCACCTGTTGTTGTGATATCTCACCAGGTTTTGCATATGAAGTTAAAGTAAACTTGCACTTAAGTAGGCCCTATGGTTGACTGGTTTTAATCCTTAAGGTTCTTCAATGCTTTTCTCATTGCAGGCAGTTTTGAGGGCATTATATGCTTATTTTACTAACAGGCCTTTGAAAGAAATTCCACATATGGAGGTAATATGTGTATTTATATTTAGCTGAATTTGATGTTCATGCTCTCTTATGGAAGATGAAGTTGATACAGAAGCCTAATAAAATGAATTTTAGTTACTTTGGTGTTAGAAAATTTCCTGAGGTTCATCTCATTTTGTGAAACGTTTTAATGAATCATGAATTTGCACAAGATGTCTAATGTGGAGGTTTGCTCATTCACAGGTGCCCCTTCACACGATAATAGAGATACAGTTGGGAGTTACAGGTGTCCAAGAGAAAAGATACAAACTGATGGACTGAAATGACACAGGTTAAGTGTATGTTTGACTTGGTGTTAAAAAGTAACCAAACTCGAGGTTATATCTCTTAACACAATTATTTGTAGCATTGGAAACGTAAATTTATCCCGTTACAACACTAAACTAAACATATTCTAAGAAGAGAAGAAATGCTAGGAGAAGGATAGATTTTATAGTGATATCATTGTTTTTCTTTTTTTCTTTTTTGAGGAGGAAAAATGATGAAGAATCATTATGTAAATTGCAATCCTCTAAAACCTCCTTTATTCATTTGGATTAGCATTCTTTAGTTTCCAATTTGAAGAATTTTAAACATTTAAACAAAGAGTACAACTTTTTACTCAACTTCTCATCTTCACTTAACACCCCCCCCCCCCCCCCCCCCTCCATTTTCCCACTCAAACACATCCTAGGTGGTGTTTGGTTACACTTTGCAAATGCACTCACTGGAAAGGAGAAATACTGATATATTTAGTATTGGGTCTTTTAGAATGAGTGGTGATTTTTTCACAAGACTTTTTTTACACTCACATTTACATGGTATAAATGTGGTGTAAAAATATTTAGTATGAAACACTCATTATTCTTCTAGAATATCTTAAACAGATCTGGACCAACATCTGCTGAAATATGATAAAAGTTGGTGCTAACTCCAAAGAGCAATCTCAGCAATCTACGGTACTTGCAGTTGCAGGCCAACAAAAGACTAAACAAGACAAACAAATAAAATTTTCAACTTTTTACGTAAATTTCTATATTAGTGACACTTCTCATAGCAAACTTTAAACAGGCATTTAAATTATATATATGGGTCATTCAATTTTTACAAAATATCAAATTGATTGATTATTGTAAAGTGATCCAACAATAAATAAACCTTTTTAAGAAAAAAAAAAATACAAGATAACATGCGTAATGATTTCCAACTCCCCAAAACCTGTATGAATTTATAATCAGTATTGGAAGAGACCTTTTTGTCATTACTTATTAGGTCCTCCTTACAATACATTATAGGCACCATTATGGGTACGTTAGAGGTCACGAGCCTATACTACATTGCCTACTCTATAAAAACTAAAAAGAGATAGATTCATAGCCGGAAACATGCAGCAAAATATGGTGGGGTGTGTGCAAAGATCTACTAGCAGTGAACTCTGGTGGTGGGTGTAGTAGGGTGGTCAAAAAACCATTAAGAAAGAGAGAGAGAATATTAAAAAGGCCTTATAGTGTCTTGTTTCATTCACATGGGACCCCTGATCTCACATTCATCTCTTTAAAACAGAAATTGTGGGTCCCATCCTCTACCTCACCTAGCTGAAGAAATACATCACCTCCCCTAATATTGACAAAGTTTAAATAAATGCATGAAAGTCCCCCAAAAGAAAATAATGTGTTAGTAATGTGAATGTTAAGAAACTGTGGAGGGATGCCTCTCTTTTCATGATTGACTTTGGCTTTGTTTCAATTTGCTAGATCTTATTTCTTGGTCATGAATCACAAGGCCTTTGCCTTAAGAATTATATCCTTTGCACAACTCACCAAATATAACTTTTTTTTTTTGGATTTGAACAATGAGTATTCTTTACGGGAGATAATACTATTCAAGTCGATAACATCTACATCATGGTAGAGCTAACTCTCTCAATGAAATTTTTTTTTCATCTATCAAACTCGAACTCAAAATCTTACTTAAGAGAATTGAACACATATCACTTGAATCAACCTCGTTCATGTGAGTATAACTAACTGAAACTACATATAAATAAATAAATATAAACCCTCCACATGAATCCAATAAAACTCACCTACCCTCCACTGCCGTTGCCTTCACGAGTGCTTCATTTCTTGCCCCTCCTTTTATCTCTTCCTCTTCCCATGCATGAGTCTCCATTACCACCTTGCATATAGGGATTCTCCTTTGACTTCAATTGCACCCCTCACAACCTCTTATCCCTCACTCTACAGAGCACCCCCAATTTATTTATTATTCCTTTCATTTTCACGTAAACGTTCTCACATACTCAACTACAAGTTGCAAACCAACAACCACAACAAAACAAGACTCTTCTGCATTGCACAAACTGGATGTTTGACTATTGAGTGAAGTTCTGTTCAGTATGTGAATTTTCTCAGCGAAACACTTCAAGTTCAAACCTTTCCGCAAAAAGAAAACGACCCTTTTCCCCCCATTTAAGCAAATCACATTTCACCACTTCGCTTCCCTCACAATGCTGAACCAATCCGATTCACCCAACTCGCCCACCAACCCACTGAGTCAACTCGCTCGGAAAATGTTCTCCGACGACGACGACAACAACAACAGCATCATGCTCGCAGCTATCATTTCCTTGCTCCTTGTCATCCTCTTCGTTCTGCTCCTCCACGTGTACGCCAAGTGGTTCTTATCTCACGCTCACGCACAATCACAGTCACAGGCTCGCCGCCGGCGACGTCGCCGGCGAGCTCCGGTGACTGTCTCCGGCGTTCCGGGGCCGTCCCAATTCCACCAGATCAACATAGAAACCTCACCCATCTCGTCCAAAGGACTCGACTCGGCGATAGTTTCGGCGATTCCCATGTTTGTGATTGAAGCTGAAGCAGAGGAAGAAACAGAGGAATTGGAATGTGTGATTTGTTTGAGTACTTTTGAGGAAGGAGAGATTGGAAGGTGTTTACCAAAATGTGGCCACGCTTTTCATGTGGGTTGCATTGATATGTGGTTAAGTTCTCATTGCAATTGTCCAATTTGTAGAACTCCTATTGATCAAAATGATTCCCAATTGGGTTCTGTTGATGATGGTGTGGTTGAGATTGTGATTGATACTCCAAGTTATGAGAGTGAGCGTGGGAGAGATTCTTCATCAGAAACATCACTGTCTTTGTTGGGTTGTTCTTTGAAGAGAATGCTGAGCAAGGTTTTTCTGTCTTCCCATGTAAATCAAGTAGATGGTTCAGAATAAGTTGAACTCTTGTCTTGTCAATGTCTACATACACAAGACACAACCATATGAGCAATCAATCATTAAGATCAGCAGCTATTTGTATAAAGGTTATTTATTTTGTTGGTTTTCTTATGCATATTTCTGTGAATTTGTTTGGTTTCATTTTGAGTTGTCAATTTTTCTTTCTGTTTTTTCCTCTCAAGTGGCTGAGAGAGATAAATCATACATCCACATACACATAAGCATATGCAAGAGCAAGATTCATAAATCTCTTTGCAAATTTGAATAATTCTATACAAGGAATGTACAATTCTTTTATGCTAATCTCTTCCTCCTTTCAATTTTGTTGGTTGAACTTGGTCAATGTGATTAATAGTCTGTTGGACGTTTAACAGTGGAAAATCATAGTTTCGTGTAAGTGATTTTAGGGTTTAGGGTTTAGAGCCCAATGTACTTCGTAAAACGTGCATCACTCATCTCAATCATTGATTTCTAGAATTAATTCTACTCAACTGTAAACCAAACGGACACTAATTGAACTGGGAAGTGTTCTTGTCATTTTAGGTGTCTATATTCTTGTTCTTATTTAATTAATTTGTATACAGTTATGCTTTGTTATATTAGTTTAAACAAATTTTATAAATAAATAAATGACAATAAACACATTTGAGTGATAATATAAAATATAAACAGATTCATCCTAGCATCACTTTCAGTTTTGCTGTATTTCTGTTGCTAGCAATGCTGTTTGCAACTGTTCTATATGCAGGAAAGAAGTGCTAACTGTTAATTGTTAAAGGTAGGGTAGCTTCCTCAAACTGTAAGAAAAGACAAAAAGACAGTACTTATTTGGCTATAAGTGATGCATTGGTTACACTTCTGTAATGAGTGATGACACTTTCAACAGTAATTGATTGTTCTGAAATCTGAAAGTCTAGGCTTGTGCTGTTTCCATCATGATTAAGTAGTCAAAAAAGTTGTGTTTGTGGGTAGCAGAAAACGAATAGGATGGCATTAAGGAAGGATAAGAGTCACAAAACTCTATGTACAGCATTCTTCCATGTTTTATGGTCAATGTTTGGTTTAGTTGTTGTTCAATGAGCCCAGTTCTGTAAATGGGGTGGTCAAATAAACTGCCACAAGTGAGGCCATATACAGTGACGTTTGCTTTGCAGTATTTAATGGAGACCTTAGCTTAGCCAATACTGCTGAGACTACAAGCATTAATTATTAGTTGTATATAGAAGATTATTAGTACAAACATACATTCACAAAGAGGCCCCAAGTTATGCTTTATCACATCCCAATGGTATACTTTATAAGAGGCAATTTTCTGAGTCAAGAATATGATGATATTACTTTTTCAAGCAACACTCAACATTTGAATCCCAAATCTTATTAAATATAAATCATTTTGAACTAACCACCTATGTAATCTTAACATGTATGGATTGATAATTTATTTTAATTATAAAATCATTACATTATTTTTATTTTAAAAAGTTTGTATAGGAATTAAAGAAGATAATTTTTTATTTTTATTATTTTTATATAAATCTTTTTTAAAGTAAAAAAAGAATAAAATAGGGAGGTATTTTTATAATTAAAAATCAAAGTTAAAATAAAAAAATTAAAATAAAATTATTTTTCTAATGAAACACACCTTGATATTTATTGGGTGAAGGTGATACTAGCTCTCAAGTATAGAAAATGAGAATATAAAAGTGTATTTGACCAAAACAAAAAAGAATATAAAAATGTATTTAATTATGTTTTATTTTTTAAAAAATTTATGAAATTATTTTATAAAATAATTTTAAGAACTATTATTAATAAATAAATTGATTTATTTATGCTATCATCACGATAAACATAAAAAATGAAATAAAATAGTTTTTAAGAAATCCAGAAATTATTTTAGAATTTTAGTTTTTAGTTCAGATTTTTTAGGATGTTGTCACTTGCATGCGACAAGCTTTTTCTCTTTTTTTCTTTGGCCACTTCTAGCTTCTGGTACATGTTTTAAAGACTCTGGATATCTTGCTTCTAAAGAGTCAAAATTGAATCCTTATGAAGTATATATGTTTGCTTAAGGAGTGTGGGGATCTCTTTCATGATCCTGGATCTTAGACTTAAGGACATCAGTATGAAGCATTTCTTTTCCATCAGCATCTCATGTCTTAGAATGTTAATCAGTCTGATGAATTTAAAAGACTCAAGTTTTAAGCTAATTAAGCGAGACTAAAGACCAATCTCTCTTTCGGACAAAGTTCAAGACTAAATTTTTTAAATTTCAAAAATTATACCTCACACTCAAAGATTGCAAATAAGTTTTTAGAAGAAGACACAATGTACATTTTTTAAAAGACAAGCATAACAGTAACAAAGCAGCAAAAATATTAGAGAAGAACAACTGCTATGCACTAAAGCATTGTTTTTTTGACAAAAAGGTACCCGTTGTAGCCCATAAGTAAACCAACAAGTTCATGCTATCCACGGACGGCAATCTCTCGCTCGTGTTGGAACCTCCACATCCCAGTGAGACTAGTTTTCACGTGGGAGTTTTTTTTTTTTTTTTCATTCATAAGACTTGAACATGAGACCTTACTTAAGGGAATCAAACATATAGCACTTAAATCAATCTCCATTGGTCTATAATTTTTAATTTTAAATTGTAAAAATTTAATTTTTAATTTTGAAAAATCAAATAGTAAAAACTATAAACCACCCTAAAGGGCACCTAAATTGCTCAGCTTTGCCCTCTCGGGTAGTACAATTAATGGATGGTTCTGACTTCTGAGGATCAGTTTTCAGGCAAACTAGTTGTTCCTCTTCTTGATCTTTTTGTTCATGTTCCTTGCTCTTCAAATGCTCCCATCTTGGTGCTTTCTTCACTCTCTTTCAATCTTACCTATATTTTATTCTCTTTACTTAATTTGGACACTAATAACTTGATAATCAAATGGTTGGTTTTTTTTCATATATTTCAAGTGTATATATGACGTTAATCTTGAGACATCTCAATGACATATCAAATAATTTCATATTATTGTAAAATTTTATATGTATGATCTATATGATAGTAATTTTCAATCCAACGATGAATTAATTAATATAATGATATATTAAAAAATTATTCAACGGCATAATACTTGGTGTAACTTACGCTGATGTAATTTGATCCCTCCTCTCTCTCTCTCTCTATATATATATATTTATGAAATTACTTATATTAATATACTTTTATAATTTTATTATTTAATACCACATTAATATCTCTATAAATAAATTAATTTTAAACTAATGTTAAATTGGTTTTCATGTCACATGTTCTTTCATTTATATGTTTTTGTATTTATATTAATAAATATTAAATATAAATTTCAAAAAAAAAATATTTACTATTTTTTCATCATTATAACATTTTTATCTCGCTTCAAAAAACTAAAAATCGATCAAAATCTAATCAATGTAAATTGGATTTGATCGAATCATATTTAAAAAATAATCAAAATCGATTGCATAATGAAAATTATGGAACCACAATCATTGGATCCGGTGATTTTTTTTTTTTAATCGATTTAAACCGACCAAAACATCCCTAATTTCAGGTCTCTTCCCTATCTATTGCCGCCACACCATCACCCCACCATTTTTTTTCTTTTTTACGTTCAGAATTTAATTAGATTTTCGATATAATATATATAATTGTATTTATTATTTATTTTATTACTCATTGTAATATATTTTAAGAAATTATATAATTTTATATAATATACTAAAATTTATATTTTTTATGATTTGATAAATTATAATTATAGATAAATTAGAATTAATTTTTTTGTATATTTTAAATAAATTATAATAATTTATTAATTATAATTATTTTATTATAAATTATAGCAATTCTGGTCAATTGTAGAAATTTCCAGTATTAGGATTATTTTATATAAAATTATATGTGTGTTATTGTGTGAATAGATGATAAATTGTGCATCATTTAGTTTTCAATAACTGATTTTATAATTCTATCAAAATTAATTTTACACAATCATAAATTAAATACTTTTTATTAATACATAAAATATTTAATATTATAAATATAATCAGTACTATGATTTTTAATAAAATCATTTTATATATTGATTCCTTAACCTAATGTTTTTTATTTTCATTAATGTCACATATGTCTTCATAATCGCCTCATTCTTTTTTTTTTTGGTAAAAGGGAGGGGGAAACCCCCAAACTACAAAGAGAAATGTCGATAGAAAGCCACCCCAGCTAAGTCATCCCTGAGGATAGGCCAAAGCCCCTGGGGAGGATCAACAATTACATTATACCCAAAACTAAAATTGAAAGCATACTCAGCTAGCCAGTTAGCAGCTCTATTCCCCTCCCGATATGCATGAGTAATTTTTACTGTCCAGGGATGTGCAACAAGCTGTTAATAGCTAAAATGATTGAGGAACAGGGGTGGTGCTCATCAACTCCCTTGGATATAAGTTCCACTGCTGTTAGGGAATCCGACTCTATCCACAAATGATTGAAATGCAAACTTTCAGCTGTTTGCAGAGCTGAAAAGATGCCCCATAGTTCAGACATTGTGATTGATGCAGAACCAATATTCCTAACAAAACCTCCAATCCAAACACCAACCTCATTCCTAAAAATTCCTCCACAAGCCGCACTAGCTCCCATGCCCCTTAATGATGCATCGACATTACATTTAATAAAGGGTGCAGGTGGAAAGGTCCATCGAATTAAAGTTGGCATAGGTGCAGGGGACAAGTCCCTATGAGGTTCCTTTTAAGGAAGACCTGATGAAATTTTGTTGCTCTTTGAATAACTGATGAGATCAACATAGAGACTGAAGGATCCTTATTGGTGAAGACAAAACCGTTTTTGTAATGCCAAAGAGTTGACAAGGTTGAGACAAAGACAGTGGACCAATGGGGCCCAAAGAGGTGGGAGCTCTGGTATGTTATGTTCCTGTAGATCCAATCCAGGATATCCTGAGAGAAAAAATCAATATCCATGTCTAGTACCCAAAGCAAATTCCAGATATCCCTAGCCTTTATGCAGTCTCAAAGAATATGTAGGGGGTTTCAGCATGACAGTTGCATAAAGGGCAATTAGCATCGTCAGTAAGTTTCTTAGACCATCTCAAAGAGTTTGTTTTTAACCCCCCTTAAGGATCATCCACAGAAAACATTTGCATCTATGGGGGACTTTCAATTTCCAAACTTCCCTCCACACTTTATGGACTGGCCCTTGGGCTGAATGATTCACTAAGTGATAAGCAGATTTAGTGGAAAATCTGACATCGTGTGTAAGGTTCTGATAAGTGCCAAAGATTAGGTTATTTTCATATAAAAACATGGCACTTATGGGTTAATTGCATTAATTCTTTAGTTGATTTCCTCCAAATTCTAGAACTTTTAAGTTAAGCAGTAATATCTGAGTGTTGGTTTAATTGAAACCTTCTAATCCCAATTTTTGGTGTTTAATTGCAAGAAAAGTTGAAGAGGATTAACCAGGAGCAGAGGAATTGGAATAGTAAGGAGAAAAGGAGGAATTTAAGTGCTAACAATTCGCTTGAGCGATTTTCAATTCGCTCAAGCGAATTTGGACCACAGAAGGGGTTTTTGAGGTGCTTAATTCACTCAAGCGAATTTCATTCGCTTGAGCGAATTGACTTTTCTTCACCATGAAGAATTCCATTCACTTGAGCTAAAAATTTTAGCTCAAGCGAATTTCCACTTACGCAGCAGCACAAAACAAGTTTCAGAATCAGTTTTCGGCAGTTCGACATTTTCTAAAAATAGAACGAAGACTCTGAAGAAGAACGAAAGCTGCGAAACCAGATTTCTTCATTTTCTCCTTCATCTGTATTGATTGTACAAGCTACCATGAGTAGCTAATCTCCTCTTCTGGGATTGAATGTAAATCGATTCGAACTCGGATGTATTCTAGTTATATTTCTATATAGTATATTCATTGTAACGATATTGTTATTTTCGTTCCGATTTCATTTCTTTGATTCTATCTGATCAATAGTTTCAATGTTTAGATTTTTAGATTTGACTGGGAAGTATTTCTGAAAATCCGATCTGAACGAAAATAGTCGTTATATTGTTTTACTAGGAATAGATTTCAATATAGCGAATGCTTTACACTTGATCTTAATGCTGGATGATTTGTTGAGTATATGAGGAATCAATATTCAATAGATCAATCTTATGAATTTTATATGTGAGGAATCAATATAAATGACTACTATGTATGCATCAATATCAATAGTTATAATTGCTATATATTGATATACAACCAGAATACAAACGAGGGAGATAGATGAAATTCAATCCCTGTTTCTCTCACTGATATCTCAAAGCAATTTTTATACTCTGTTCTATTACTTACTAGAAATTTACTTTAATTACTTATATCAATCATGAACCAAATCACTCTCTTTTGCATATATTTACTTTTTGAATTAGTACAACTTTGAACTACCAACTCCTCGTGGGATCGACACTCTGAATTTATTTTCATATTACTACAGTTGACTAATAGGTACACTTGCCTAGGAGTTTAACAAGTTTTTGGCGCCGTTGCCGGGGAGGCGGTGTCAGTTTAAAGTTTATCTAGTTCATTAAGTACTGTGAATAATTTTACCTTTTTAGTTAGCTTTTGTTTATACTTTCATCCTTGTGCTAATCCTTGTTTGAGTTGTGTTGATTTATGTTATTGAGAGGTCAGGTACCTGAAGATCAACTGGAATTTGACCCAGAAATTGAAAAGACAGCTCGTAAGAATAGAGGTAAAAACAAAAAGAAAAAGCAAGGACAGACCACATGAGAATCTTCCAACACTCTCAACACACAAATTTCAACAGATCAAGGAATAGAAAACATGGCTGGAGAAAGAAGAGATCCACCAAGGAGAACTCTGGGAGACTATGCTTTGCAACAGGGTCCCAGACATTTTTCAAGCATTGTAGTACTAGCTGCAACAAAAGCAACTGAGATGAAGCCTGCACTCCTTAGCTTGATCAGTTCCCATCAGTTTCATGGAATGGATCATGAGGATCCATATACCCACCTTTCTACTTTTTATGAATTAATTGGAACAATGGGTTTTGAGGAAGACGACTTAGAAATTGTATACTTACGTTTGTTTCCTTTCTCATTAGCAGGAAACACAAAGGAATGGCTTAAATCTCATCCAAATCAGAGCCTGACTAGCTGGAATGTGGTGGAGACAAAATTTTTGAAAAGATTCTTTCCTCCATCTCGCTACATAAAGGCTAAGTCAGATATTACATCATTCAGACAGGGTGTAGATGAATCCTTATTTGAGGCTTGGGAACGGTTCAATTGAATATTTTCTGTAATGGTCTTCTACATGATACCAAGATGATTCTAGATGCAGCAGCTGGAGGAACAATGTTATCAGTGGATGCAGAGCAAGCAATCAGAGTAATAGAAGGTTTAGCATCTACTGATCAACAAGGTCAGCATGGAAGGAATACAGTGCAAAGAAGAGGAATGCTTGATCTGAGCACTACAGATGCAATATTAGCTCAGAACAAAATCTTGACACAGCAGATTGAGGCACTGACTAAAAATATGTCTAAGCTTCCTCAACAATTACATTCAGTACATTCTGGTACTGGTCCGGTACAACAACCTTTGGTTTGTGATTTCTGTGGAGGTGACCACCCAAACGGTCACTGTTCTTATCAAGAAAATCAACAGGAAGAATAGATCAATTATATGGCTAATCAAGGGAGGCCAGGTAATTTCTCTACTAATCCTAATAATTATGCTAATAATTTTTTGCAGGGGTGGAGAAATAACCAGAATCAGAACTATGGTTGGAGACAAGAAGCTGGACCATCCAATAAACAGCCTCCTTATCAACAACAGCAACAAAATTATCCTTCTGTACATGAAAGAACATCAAAATTAGAGGATACTTTAGAGAAATTCATGCAAACCTCAATGTCAAATCAGAAAAGTAATGGAGCTACAATCAGAAATCTGGAGACACAGGTTGGACAGTTGGCCAAGCAGCTATCAAATCAGCAATCTGGACACTTTTCACCCAACACTCAAACCAATCCTAAGGAACAGTGTCATGCTATCACTACAAGGAGTGGAAGAGTTGTAGAGAGAGGGATTGGTGACAACCTAACTGTGGAGGAGGAAGTCTTGGAGGAAAAAGAGAAAGAAAAAGAAAATGAATATGAGGGAGAGGAAGAACAAAATAAAAGTGATATTGTAAATAGAGAAGTGAGTAAAGGAAAAGAAAAAGAGGGAGAAAATAAAGGTGAGGGGAAAAAGAGGGAGAAGGGTGAAAAACAGGTACCCCAACTGAAGAATCTGCCTTATCCTCTTACCCCCTCAAAGAAAGATAAAGAAAAGGCATTTGCTCGCTTCATGAGTATCTTCAAGGGCCTTCAGATCAACATGCCATTTCTTGAAGCATTGGAGCAAATGCCTACATATGCCAAATTTATGAAAGACCTCTTGACTAAGAAGAGGAAATTTACAAAAGAAGAAACAGTGGAATTAGAGGCCGGTTGTAGTGCCATTATTCAGAAGCCCCTACCATTGAAATCAAAAGATCCTGGTAGCTTCACCATTCCTATCACTATTGGTGCTTCGCCAGTAAGAAGGGCTATGCTTGATCTTGGAGCTAGCATTAACCTGATGCCCTTATCTATGCTTAAGAGAATTGGTGACTTGGATGTGAGGCCTACAAAAATGAACCTTCAATTGGCTGACCGGTCCATCACACACCCTTATGGCATAGCTGAAGATGTTTTGGTAAGAGTGGATAAATTTGTTTTTCCTGTGGATTTTGTGATTATGGACATTGAGGAAGATCGTGATGTGCCTCTAATTTTGGGTCGACCATTTATGAAAACTACTAAGGTGATTATTGATGTCGATAATGGTAAACTCAAGGTGAGAGTACAAGACGATGAGGTTACCTTCAATGTATTTAAAGCCACTCCACAACAAAAAAGTTAGCAAGAGTGCTTTAAGGTAGACTCTACTGAAGGAGTCTTTCATGCTGAAAGCAAGCTACAACTGCATGAATTTGAGAAATTGAAGAATAATTGTCATGAATGTCCTAGGCTTCAGAAGAAAAAGATTCACATAGATCATAACAAGAAACCAGCAAAAAGAAAAGACAGACCAAAGAAGTTAGTGGTGTGGTCCAAGTCCAGAAGGAGGTCAAGATGTTCAGAACCAGTCCTTATCAAAAATCTGCATGAAGCAATGATATTTGGGGGTTTGTTGCCACAAGAGATCAAGGGTGTAGCATCAAGGCTCACCACAAAATTTCAATTCCAATCACCGTGACGAAAAACAGGCGTCAAGCTAAGTGACGTTAAACAAGCGCTTCCTGGGAGGCAACCCAGTGGTTAATTCTGTTTTGCATTTTAGATTCCAGTTTTGTGTGTTTGTGTTTTTGTACATAATTGTGTGTTTGTGTGCTTTAAGTCAATTTTTAGCATTTCATTGTCTCAATTAGCCCAAACATGTGTATTTGAATGTTTTGAAGTTATGGGAACAAGTTTTGAATGGAAAAGAGCTTTGGTGCTAAATTGAGACAGTTGGATGCTACAAATTGCCTTAAATGTGGTCACTTATGAAAATGGGATTTTTAATCCTAGATTTTGATTATGAATTGATGAAACTTTGTTGAATCATAGAGGTCGGTATAGGGATTGAATTAAGGATTGAATTAGAGTCCAATAGAGAGCAATGATTAAGGATTGAAGGTTTGAAAGTGAAAAAAAAATTTGCAAAAGGTAAAAGAATTTGAGAAGCAAAAGTTCAGAAAATTCACTCAAGCTAAAGTAATTAGGTCAAGCGAATTATGCAGAAAAACTGACAAAAGCAGTTTCTGCTAAATTAGCTCAAGAGAATTTCAATTCGCTCAAGCTAATTTAAGGGTGAAAAATGATACCCTCTGGACAAAATTAGCTCAAGCGAATTTGGATTCGCTTGAGCTAATTTGGGTACCAAAAGAAGGCTCTCTGGACGCAAATCGCTCAAGCGAATTTGTATTCGCTTAAGTGAATTTGGGCATAAAAAAATGATAATCTCTGGACAGAATTCGCTTAAGCGAATTCATATTCGCTTGAGCGAAAATTTTAAAGAACCCGTGTTAAGTGCACAGCCGAGGGAAAACACTCACAATTTCACACTTTTCTCCCCAAAACTTTTCTCTCCCGCGTGCATTCCTCTCCTAGGGCATTCAATTTCTTCACTCAAATTATCAATTTCTTGCCCAAATTTCTTCCTCCCTCTTCCAATTGCTCTTCAAGGTAAGTTTCCCTAACTGTCTCCTCACTTTCACCGATAAATTTCTTAGAATTTTATTGCTCTCAAACCCTAGGGTAGAGAACTCAAATTGTTTAAAATACCTAGGAATGAGATGTTTTTGATAAATTGGTTTATGAAAGTGATTTTGTACAGTGTTGTGAAGAGGAAAAATGGGTAAAACAAATTAGAAGTGTTTATGAAGTAACTTTTTGCATAATGCACATGTGTTGTTTGATGAAATGACTGAATGAAAGAGGCTCTAATTAACTTGTTAATTCTGATTTTCCCTATGAGTTAATTGGTAGTTAATTTGTGCATTATGTAAGATTCTATCATGAAAGGTGATGAGTTAAGATTGTGGTGCCTATGCAATGTGCTTATTTGTTGATGTGCTGACAGGATACTACAATGCATTGAACTTGATATGTACTCAACTTATTGCCATATTGTCTGAGTTACTTCAAAAAGTTAAATGCATGTTGCTTGTTAAGTGTTACCATGCTGTACATGTTGTATAAATTCATTGCTCACAATGTTACATAAATGGTATAAAATGGTAATGTTAGCAATGAAATTGAGACGCAACTTTTGTTTGATTAATTATTATGATGGTATCACTAATTGTTACCTGCTGGTTGGTCAATTTTACAGGACATGGCTAGAACAAAGACCACAGCAGAATATGACTCCTTCTTGAATGGCATTATCAGAAGGAATTGGAGGATATTAGCTGATCTTTTACCCAAGGGACCCTATCCAGGCATGACACCAGAGGAATTTCAGACTTACTTTCAGTGGCCTGGGGACAGTCCAATTTTTCCAGGGGGGAGTGGAGCTGCTGATTATGATGTGGGCTATTCTGGAGCTGTACCAGCAGGAGAGGGACCCTCAGGAGCTGCAGCTAGAGATGAAGAAGGAATGGATAGAATGTTGAGGGGAGACTGACATACCCTACTATTCCATCTTTCAAAACTCTGTGACATGGTTTCATTGTTCTTTCGGTGATACTTATACTTTAGTACTGTTTGTGTGATTGTGTTGGCAGATAACTCTAGTACTGCAATGTTTTGGTGTGTTAAATAGTAGTTGCTTTTGTGATATTTGTATTAGTTGTTTTGGTTTAGATGCTTGTTACTTTATTTTGTTAAGTTAGGATTAACTGTTTTACACTGCTTTTACTTAGTATCTTGAATATAATATTGGTAGATACATAGTTAAAATTTTTTGGGAATCACAGAAAATTTTTTCTTGAGGAAACTGGTTAAAAAGGAAACCAAGATTCAGTAAGAGTCTTGGATAGAATAACTGAACAATTCGGATGAAAGAAAAGAAAATAAGAGAATGTGGTAGACTACATAATTGAATAGGATTAGGACATACCTGCATGATAATTGACTAGGATTAACAAGTATTGCAATAAGTGATATAATCAAGGAAAAGCCACAAGAGAACCTAGGTGAGAATGTGAGTCATAAACAGTTTGAGAGTTCACTGTTGTTGACCAGTTGGCATTGCTTGAAAGTCCTTTTTGATAACATTACTTAAGAAGTATGGAAATGATTAAGGCAATTTTGTTTTGTAAATAACAACCTAGAGCCAAAAAGCCAACCTGAGAATTAACCAATTTTTTCTTAGCCCTTTGAGCTTAATAATTCCTTGATCATGCACCTTGAACCTTAAATTGAAAAATTTTCATCCTTACCTTTGCACACTAAAGGAAGGAGAGTATAGTGCATGTGATTAGTGCAAGTTAATAGAGATGAAAATGTGTTGTAAATAAAAAAAGTGGTTGGTGATACAATTTACTCCTTAATGTTAAAAAAAAGAGAGAGAGAAGAAGAAGAAGAAAAAAGAAAAGAGAAAAGAAAGAAACATTCAATAAGTGAAAACGGAGTAAATTGTGTATAATAAGGTGGAAGTATTGAGGTATTAAGTCAAGAGAGTTATGTGAATTGAGGTAAAAATGCTTATACTCTCTTTTCTTAAGTGTGCTTTTGATTGACCATAAAAACCAATGTTTTTGAAAGCCCAGCCTCATTACATCCTTGTTAAGACCTTAAGATCCATGCTAATTATGTAATATGAGTGAATTGGAAATGACTGGCAATGCCAATTTGTTCAGCTTCAGTGATAATTGAGAGAAACACTCACTTGTGAGCTTTGAGAGAAAATTTCCTTGATTAGAATCATATCATTGTCATACTTGTTTCTCTTGGTAATTGATTGCGTGATTGTCCTCTTTGTATTTGATAATGTGGTTGCCATATGATCTTGATTCAATTATGTAGTCTGGATGTTAGGTTATTTCTTGAAAGACCATGGAAATGATTTCCAAATAACCAGTTTCAGAAATGAATTCATGAATAGTGAATCATATCTGCTTACTTTGCTTGAGGACAAGCAAGATTCTAGGTTGGGGGGAGTTGATAAGTGCCAAATATTAGGTTATTTTCATATAAAAACATGACACTTATGGGTTAATTGCATTAATTCTTTAGTTGATTTCCTCCAAATTCTAGAACTTTTAAGTTAAGCAGTAATATCCGAGTGTTGGTTTAATTGAAACCTTTTAATCCCAATTTTTGGTGTTTAATTGCAGGAAAAGTTGAAGAGGATTAACCAGGAGCAGAGGAATTGGAGTAGTAAGGAGAAAAGGAGGAATTTAAGTGCTGACAATTCGCTTGAGCGAGTTTCAATTCGCTCAAGCGAATTTGGACCACAGAAAGGGTTTTTGAGGTGCTTAATATTCGCTTGAGCGAATTGACTTTTCTTCACCATGAAGAATTCCATTCGCTTGAGCTAAAAATTTTAGCTCAAGCGAATTTCCACCTACGCAGCAGCACAAAACAAGTTTCAGAATCAGTTTTCGGCAGTTCGACATTTTCTAAAAATAGAATGAAGACTCTGAAGAAGAACGAAAGCTGCGGAACCAGATTTCTTCGTTTTCTCCTTCATCTGTATTGATTGTACAAGCTACCATGAGTAGCTAATCTCCTCTTCTGGGATTGAATGTAAATCGATTCGAACTCGGATGTATTCTAGTTATATTTCTATATAGTATATTCATTATAACGATATTGTTATTTTCGTTCCGATTTCATTTCTTTGATTCTATCTGATCAATAGTTTCAATGTTTAGATTTTTAGATTTGACTGGGAAGTATTTCTGAAAATCCGATCTGAACGAAAATAGTCGTTATATTGTTTTACTAGGAATAGATTTCAATATAGCGAATGCTTTACACTTGATCTTAATGCTGGATGATTTGTTGAGTATATGAGGAATCAATATTCAATAGATCAATCTTATGAATTTTATATGTGAGGAATCAATATAAATGACTACTATGTATGCATCAATATCAATAGTTATAATTGCTATATATTGATATACAACCAGAATACAAACGAGGGAGATAGATGAAATTCAATCCCTGTTTCTCTCACTGATATCTCAAAGCAATTTTTATACTCTGTTCTATTACTTACTAGAAATTTACTTTAATTACTTATATCAATCATGAACCAAATCACTCTCTTTTGCATATATTTACTTTTTGAATTAGTACAACTTTGAACTACCAACTCCTCGTGGGATCGACACTCTGAATTTATTTTCATATTACTACATTTGACTAATAGGTACACTTGCCTAGGAGTTTAACAGGTTCCAGGTAACACTATCCTGGCAAGAGTCAACAACTGGAGGAACCATGCCTAAGACTTCCTTGAGTGTTGCATCCGGGATTAAATTTTGGAATTGATCCAAATCCCACTCCCCTGTATCAGTAGTCATATCTCTTACAGAAGCAAATTGGCTATATAAAGGAATAGGACCATTCGCCACCTCACTCAAAATAGTCCCAGATCGAAGCCAATTATCTTTCCAAAACAAAATATTTCTACCATCGCCAATGTTCCAGCGCAGGCCTTCCTGTAAAGTGTCCCAAGTTGCACAGATTCCCTGCCAAACAGAAGAACATCCTTGCCTCCTAGTAACAGTTGGAATTACATTGTTGCCCGCATGATATTTGCTTCTCAAGACTTGGACCCATAATGCTTGAGGTGTATTAATAAGATCCCAACCCAGTTTAAAAAAAAGAGCCTTATTAAAGGACTCCAAATTCCTAAACCCCATGCCTCCCTCAAATTTTGGGGCATTAAACTGCTCCCAAGCTATTGTATGCATTTTCCTTTCTCCGCTCTTGGAGCCCCACACAAAGTCACGAGCCATCTGCTCCAGCTTGTTACAAACAGTTTTTGGCAAAAGAATTGTCTGCATGGTGTACATTGGGAGTGCTGCCACCATAGCCTGCACAAGGGTTATTCTGCCAGCAAAGGAAAGGCATTCAAACCTCCAAGTAGAAATTCTCTACTGTGTTTTTTCAAGGAGATAGTTGAATTTGGATCTGCACTTTCTACCATGAATCATAGGTACACCCAAGTATTTTCCCATATCAGAGGTGATTTTGAAACCCCCCATCTGACTCAGCTGCAACACCCGAGAATGACAGACATTCCTAGATGCATATAACATTGATTTCTGATAATTCACCTTTTGCCCCGAGACATCACAAAAGAGATGAAGACAATCCAACATGATCTGCATTTGGTCTATTGAAGCTTCTCCAAAAAGAATGAGGTCATCTGCAAAGAAGAGGTGGCTAATAATGGGACCCCCCTCTACTAAGGACAATCGACTTCCACTCATGACTCTGTATCCGTTGCTGGATAAGGTGCCCCAACCTCTCAAGACATAGGACAAAATATAGGGGGATAAGGGATCTCCCTATCTCAAACCTCTAGATGGAACAAAGGAATCGGAAACTTCACCATTGAATAGGATTTTGAAAGTTGCAGTGGTTATGCAAGACATAATGATCTCACAAAACTGATCAGATAGACCGAGATCCTTCAAAGTGATAAGAACGAAACTCCAACTAAGCCTATCATAGGCTTTCTCCAACTAAGCAATCTCTTGAGCTACAATAATGTTGTCAGTTGTCTGTCTCCCTGGCACAAAGCTAGCTTGATTGCTATGAACCAAAATCGGCATAAATCTCTTCAAACGCAGGGCTATACATTTAGTAAGCATCTTATAAGCCACATTACAGAGGCTAATAGGCCTAAAGAGGGACATTCTGTCAGGAGCCTCAACTTTGGGGATCATCACAAGAAGAGTTTCATTAATGCTTCTGATCTTGGTTGGGTCATTTGTAATTCCCTTAATGAAATCGCAAACTGATTTCCCAACAGTACTCCAATTTTGGTGAAAGAAAACCGGGTGCAATCCATCGGGGCCTGGAGCTTTCAGAGGTCCCATATAATCGCCTCATTCTGTGATAGTTTGAAACAAGTTATACACACTATCGTGTTGCTCTATGTACCACGAGTCTCACTATTTCTTTGTTTATTTCTTGTCTTTCTTTTTTAAAAAGCTACTGATATCTATATTGATTAATGTCCAGCTCAACGTACTGCCTTAAACCACATTAATTAGAAGGAGGTATATTTAACAAATAGATATGTACTGTTTTTCTTCCATGTAAAGTAGTACTCCCCTTTCTTATTTTATTTTACTTTTAAGCTTGCGACATGAGAATAAGGACTATTATTTAATATTTTAAGTTTTATAAAAATTATAAACTATCTACTATACTTCTTATTTCTTATATTAAAAATACATTATTCAAAAAATCCACATTAATTGATAAGGGAGAAAAAATCATTTAATAATATATTAATAATATAAAATGATAATTAAATTGGGATAAAAAATTGTTAAAACGTCACATAAAATGAGACGGAGGGAATAATATGTTTTAGTATTTTGTTTTATTTTCGCTCATGTTCTTTATTGAATCTAAATATGCGTTTTCTTTATGATTAAAGCGTCATTCAATAGTTTTCCACTTTGGTAGAGGATGAATGGGTTATAAGGAAAATTTTCAAAACAAAAAAAGAACTAAAATAATTAACTTTATGCGAGATAAAGACTTGCACCACTAGGAATCAAGATCATAGGATCCCAAATATTCCACCAAAATTAAATAAGCACTTAGTGGAATCTGTGTGTATACTTTCACCAAAAGTTTGAAAGAAGCAAATTTTGAATAGTAGGTTTAAATGAGACAATAAAGTGATACTAGTACTTTAAACTGTGTTGGCAAATAGTGGCACTGGCATTACTCCATTCTCCACTATGCTGGCATGGCATACAGCTTTTTCCATTACAATTTGCGCTAATTAATGTTCAATCACTTTCAGCTTTACCCATTTTTACTTTACGGTAACTTCCACACTAAACGCAACTCTTAATTTTTATAGTACAAAGCAAATAATTTCCCAATATTTTTACGGTTTTGTAAACGTTGATAGAATGGATATATCAACATTTACAAAATCCAATTAACAAATTTTATAGCAGTTCTATTTGATTAATTTTAAAAGCAGTTCTTCACCAAACAATTTTTTAAAAGCAGTTAACTCAAAATGATCGGTCTATAGGTAGGAAATTTGGATAGATAATTTACCTGAATTAATTCCTTATTCAAACCTCAATATTTTTATTATAACGGTTTTTTTAACATAAAAGTGAAAAAAGTTTTATTGGAAATTACAACTTTTAACATTACCAATATATTGAATGTTGTAATAGTGGTAATTTTTAATAAAACATTTCCACTTTTGATTTATTATCATGTACTCCCTCCATTTCATATTGATAGTCGTTTTAGGAAAATAAATTTTTTTTCATAATATGAGTCGTTCTCTAGTTTCTATGTGAGTATTAATGTTAGTTTTCCATTTTTACCCTCCCACTTTTATGGGAAAAGAAACTTAAAAAACTGTGCACCACACTACTCATTAATATATTTAGGTAAAATGGAAAAAATGTGTAGTAAATTAATAAGGGTAATTTAGTAAGATTACTATGTCTTTTAAGTCATTTATTATTATTCTTAATTTGTGTGTAGAAACCTTAAACGACTGTCAAAATGGAATGGAGGGAGTATAAGGTTGCACATGTTATAACATCGTTATGAATCCTTAACCGATACTCTTAGGACACTCGTTATCAGCACCCTAAAAAAAAATAGTTAACACAAAACATATATCGTTTAACTATTTTAGTTATTTTCATGGCTTAAAATAAAGGGGCAAAAAAGCAAACAATAAGCTATTTATGAAGGGAACAATTATTCAGTATGTTTGGAGTAGTATACACTATTCAATACTCCATCTCCTAATATTTGACCGTTTTGTCTCTTTTTAATTCTTAAAAAAAATTAAAATTGGAAATGTAGAAAAAATAATATCGTATATTTGTTTTTAGAAGGAATACATATTTCTAGAATGCCCTAGATTTTTTTGAGATAAACCATGTTAGCAAGAAAAACTTCCTGCATGTCCACATGAACTTCAAAATTCAAATATGTAAAGATATTTCAATGTGTAATTAGTTTTCATTAAAAATTTAAAATCACGTCGAATTTAAATTTACAATATGGAAATCAAACATATTAAAGATTTAAGTGTAAATATGAACCGTTATAACGCACACATGCATTGAGGGAGAGTATGTGTTTCAACGTCCACTACCATTAAAGTATATAAATATTACCACAGAATTTTTCTAAAATACAATAATGATCAATTTAATCATTGAATTCTGTTATATTATGATAATAATCATATACACTAAATTTTAGATAATGTAGATATTTATAGATATATATCTAATAACAAATATTTACTTATATTTTAAATATATAAAAATTATATGTTAAAATAAAATAGATAAAATAAGTATCAATTAATTTTTCAATTATATTATAATTTATAAATTTAATTTTCTTTATGATAAAACACAATAGTTAGACTGATAAATTTTATTATTTATAAAAAATTGTTATGAATAAACCCCTAAACTCTAAACGTTAGTAAGTTTACACCATCGGGAGCAAATTAATTCATTGTTCATTGATCCAACCTTAGTCGAACTGCCTCTGAGGTGATGATAATTAAATAATATTTTTAATATTATATATAATATATTGAATAAACAACCAACATAATCTAACAAGAAATTAAGTCAAGTAAAATTTAAATTAATATAAATATTGACTATGTTATGTGTTTTGTACATAAGGTAGAAAAATGGATAATAAAAGGATAAATGATAATGATGATCCATGCGTCAATATCAATGTCATATCAGGCCTTCCTAACTTGACATTGGACATTTAATTTTTCTTATAAAAATTTTTTGGTTAAAAAAATATAGAAAATGTTAAAATTAGCCATTCACTGGTTTTTCGATTGAAATCTATCGATCTGGTCTTACTTTTACATCAACGATAGATCCATATATATGTACATGAGGATGAATCGGTCTATATTAATTCAAAATCATTACTTTTAAAATATATAAAAATAAGAATCATTTAATTAAATTTTATTATCATTCAATTTTATAATATTTCAAATAATTATTTTCAATGGATAATTATAATTTAATGGGTTACATTCTATTTAAAATTATTCACGATATAAGAGTGTTAAAATCTTAAGTCAATCAAAACCCATTTATGCTTATATACATACAGAGACAGGACCCTCATTAGATTTTCAATTTAGGTCAATACGCTTTCACCTCACTTCATTTTCGCTCCTTTTCTGATCTGTATTGTTACATTTAAAAACACTAAATTCTTTTGGGTAAACAGGTTTGAGCACAAGGTACAAAAATTTTCAAGCCCAGAGGGCGAGAATAGACATTGCTGCAGAACCAAGGGTTAAGGCAACAAAAGATGCCTTTTTCAACCGTGGATCAGAGTTCATAAGCTTGTTGTGAAAGAAATCAACGGCTATGAGATCAACAAGAGCCATGTAAATCAATATTCCTGAAGAAATTGAACCCAGTAACCCTTCCATGATTAAGGCATTTGGGCTACTATCATCTAAACCTGTCAGTGAGAATAATCCCATACCCAAAATTATCCCCATTGGTGTTGTCACTGAGAACATGAAGCACATGTATGCCATTGTTCCAAAGCTGAATCCCGCCTGTATAGTTATTACCATATAAATTAGAATCTTATAGCTAAAAAACATAAAAGTAATTAAGGTATAAACAAACGTATCCTCAATATAATTTTCATGAATACATGTATCTTTTTGGTTTACATAGGAGATATGAAATAATGAGATATGAGATATAGCTAAATTACTTTTTTTTTTTTTTGTCAAGCCTCGTTCATTTCAATTGGGCTCCTTGTGGTAAAAAAAATTAGGGTTTCTTAAATACTTATTTGGGTCAAATCGTTTATTTTCCCTCTTTGTTATGAGAAGATCTTTTAATTGTGTGTTTCTCCATGACAATGACATAACATGCTCATAGCCATAGGTTATAGGATAATATAAAATTGTGATATACAATCCTCAAAATATATATATATATATATATATATATATATATATATATACCTTATTACCTGGGAAGTAGAGTGTGACTGGTTGTTATTTTATTAAATAAAATGTTACAAATCAAGCAATAATTTATTCCCTTTAGAATGGATTTGTGAACGCCTGAAACATTGTTATCAATTAATAATTAAGAATTGGGGATGAAAGGTGAAGAACCAATATACTATATATTATTTAGACGGTTATTCCTTTTAATTTATTATTTTTTGTCCCATAGAAAGTAGAAACTGCAATCAGAAAGACCTCTGGTCAACATTTCAACCACATATCTCGCTGCTGATTTATGGGCAAAATTTACAAAGGTCAAGCACATTATCTAAGGTCAATTTACATTTTCTAGTTTGTAACAGATGCTTTCCTCCGTCGTGACTAGTGACTACACAACCCCATAAAAAGACAAAACATAATTAACAAAAATGCTGAGTAAATAATAAAGTAGAGAGGGGCTAATAATAATAATAATAATAATAATAATAATAATAATAATAATAATAATAATAAAAAAGTACAATGGTAAAAACAATTCAAACTTTTGTTCAGGATATTTTAAATTAATCCAAACTAATCCATACTACTGTTTGTTAATTTTTGGTCAATATATAATTTAGATGGTAATTTACAACGTACTCTCTCATTTTCTCTTTTATCTACCCTCTATCCCCTAATTAACACCCCTACAACTACAAGCATCATTACTCTAACTAATTAGCAAACAAAGAAAATATCCGTTACCCTTTTTGTTAATTACCTGTCGGGGTTAAGTTTAAAAACCATAAATATACGTTTAAAATTAAAACAGATAATATTTTGCCAAATGAAAAAAAAAATGTGTAGCACAATAAAATAAATGCCGGCATAGTGGTTGGAGATTTGGATAGTTTAATATAAGATTCTAGTTTTAAACCTCACTGCTTTTCTTATACACCGAAATAAATAGAAAGACATTGATAAATTAATATATTTAGAGAAAAATCCCCACAACCACAAGAATAATATAAAAAAGGCCGTGGATCACTTTCAGTTGTAAAAAGAACTGCATGGAGTGTAATTCCACGTCCCACCTCACTATCCATAATTGCTTTTGCTTATCTCCCTAAAAAAACCTTATCTATCTTTTTATTAAAATGTTATTAAATTTAAAATAATTTTCAATCAGTAAGATGTATGCAATTAGAGATGGTAAAAAAATCTTGAATCATGGATCTCGCGGATATATCCGTAATGGTTACTCACATATTTACTAAATGGGTGGGCACAAATATTATAGTAATCCGCCTCACATGACTCGTATACTCATTAACATTTATTTTTCATTAAATATATTAAAATATTAAATATTTTATTATTTTATAATGAGATAAATTTTTTTTATTATTTTATAATGATATTTTTAATATATTAACATGTTGTAATCTTATATAATGTTAATTTGTATTATATAATATTATATTATAATATATTATATATCATTTTCTCTCTTTCTTTTTATAAATTTTAAATTTTTAAATATTAATGTATATTCATTATTCATATGACTACCCATTATTTTTAAAAGATACGAATACCGATAGTATACTCGTGTTTCCGCTCCACCCCTTTCACGTCCCTACGTGCAATTCCTTATCGGAAAGGCAATGAGCGCTAAGCCACCAACAATAGAGAAATCCAACATAATGCATATTTTGATTGATATTGAGAAGATACAAAAGAGTTTAGATCTCTTAATATAATAATGAGCATGTTTGGTTTAATTTTAAAATGTGAAAACTCGTGTTTTATAACACTAAAATTAGTTGTATTAAACCCACGCTATTTGTATCATTGGATACGTTAAACAAACATACCCAAATCAATTAATCATCCCCAATAATTTTTGGTGTTTTCAATCTAATAAATGGTTAGAAATTTGGAAAAATTTCACTTCAATTTCAGAAACCGAACTATAAAACCTTAAAAAATTGATAAATGGTTGGAAAAGGGAAATCAATTACCTGAGCAACGCAGCCACCGAGACCCATGCCTTCAAATATTTGATGAAATGCCAAAGCAGCAACAAGAGGTCTAATGGTGCAAACGTTCTGAGACATTCCCATAGTGACCCCAATGATCACTGAGTGAAATATTATCCCAATTTCTAGAACCTGCGAAACCAATCTCTGCTTCAATTTAACCAACTCTTCACCCCTCTCACCTTCCGCTTCTCCTCCACCGCCGCTGACGCCGCCGCAACCGCCTCCGAGTTCAACTGCCGATTCCTTCTCCACCGCAACCACCGGCGCGTACTGAGCGTGCTCCACGTGTGAGCTCGCGGCGAGGTCCACCAACAGCGCAAGCAGTGCCCCAACCAAAGTCACGAGCCCTGCGAAGGGGAAATCCTTCCAGGGATGACGCGTTGCCACGTGGCAGTCCGCGAGTGAGGCGTACGCGTCAGGGAGCACGTGGACGAGGGAGGTGGATAGGATGACTCCAGCGGCAAAGCACTTGATAGCCACCACAGCTCTGTCGTATAACGGTTTTCCCTGGAAAATACGGGCAAGCACCACCGGCGATGACATGCCGGCGGCGCTGGTGAAGAAGATGACGAAGATCGATATCACTTTGAGGTGAGCCGCCGCCGCGCCGTCACGGCACGCCGCCGCGCGAGCTAAGTCCATCGTCGCGCACGCCGTCATCGCCATGCACGGTGGTGTATCTGTCGGTGTGAGAAGAGATAGATAGAGAGTGAGAGAGAAAGAGAGAGAAGTGTTTCGAGGATTTGGTGGTGGAAGCGTTACTTATTGTGGAAGATGAAGCTTTGAATGATGTGGACCAGTTTCTGTGTTTAGGAGATTGTGGGGTTCACTTATATTAACAGAAAGAGCCATTATCTGCTGTTACGTGTTGGAAACTTTGGAATGTTGAATGATTCATCACTCGTGACTCACTTTTCGTTTTGGTTTTTTTTTAAAGAAATAACCAGTTTTTAGTTTTTTATTTTTAAAAAATTTTAATCAAATTTTTATAATTTAAAATTTAAAATTAAAAATCACTTATAGGTTAAAAAAATATTTTTAAAATCGGATTAGATATTAAATCGATTAAGGTCGGATTAGATATTAAATCGATTAAGGTCCTAGTTCAACCGTTGTCGAATCGGAAAAATAAAATAATATATTTTAAAAAATATATGATATATTAAATAGTATTTTAAAATTATATATATTATTTATTTAAAATATATAATACTTTTTTTTAAATATATTATTTTCTTATTTTATTTTACCGGTTCGACAACGATTAAATTACAGTTAGATTATTGAACCTTGAACCAGTATCTTAACCGGTTCAATGACTGATTCAGTTTTAAAAACATTGATATATAAAATAGATAGCGTACTATTGTCAAATAACATCTTTGATCTAGTGGGTGCTTGCTTGGTCCATGGTCATTTGGTTGTAGGTTCGAACCATGTTGGAGCTCTCTTTCATATTTTTAATAACAACTTTGCATGTGCAAGCTTCAAGTGGTCGGGGCGGTTCTGCGGTTTCTCTTTCACATTTTTAATAACAACTTTGCATGCGCAAGCTTCAAGTGGTCGGGGCGGTTCTGCGGTTTGTAACCGATTCCTACCGTTTATTCGGTCCGACACCGATTTATTAGCATGTGCAGTCTTTGTTCCTAACTGGACTGGTCACAAGTCCTGTTCACAGCTGAAAATGTCCAGATTGATTTTCTTAACAATGTTAATAATATTTATTATTTATCTTATTATTTGAAAATTATGTTAAATGCATTTTTAGATCTTTAAGGTATTTTGTATTTTTTATGTTTTTTATTCAAAAAGTAAATTTAATTTTTTTTAAAGTACACAACATAAAATTATTTATTCTATTAAATATTTCTTTGATCCCTACAAAATTTTTGAAATTTGGTTTTGGTCCCCCAATTTAAAACCATTGAGTTAAGTCCCACAAGGTGTCTAATACTGCAGTGTCATGTGTAATGTTACGTATAAAATGCTTACAAAATGTATATCTATGAGGCTTAAGAAATTCATGCCTTTGTCCATCCCAACTAAACTAGCTTTGTCCCTGGTCGTCACACAACGGACAACATCATTATAGCTCAAGAGATTTTTCACTCAATGAATACTAAAAAGGGAAAGATTGGCTTCATAGCCCTCAAGGTTGATCTTGAGAAAGCCTATGATAGGATCAACTGGGTTTTTATTCATCAAACTTTAAAGGACTTGGGGTTATCTTATCATTTCTGTAATTTAATAATGAGTTGTATTACCACAACTTCTATGCAGCTTTTGTTTAATGGGAAGCCTATGATATTTTCCTTCCTTCTAGAGGGTTACGGCAGGGAGATCCCTAGATGTGTCAATTTGGGTTGAGCTCGGTGAGCCAACCTGGCCCAACCCGGCTCACCGGTGGGTTGGGTTGGTAAAATATAGGCTCACATTTTCGCGAGTCAGAAGTGGGTCGACCCACTTAACTCGTGAGCCAAAGTGGGTTCGAGCCAGGTTGAGGTGGGTTGACTCACTTTTTAATTTTTATTTAATTTATATATTTTTTAAGTCATTTTTATAATTTTTCTAATTTTTCTAATTTTTTTTACCTTTTTTATTATTATTATTTTATTTTTATAATTTTTAAAGTTAGGCGAGCCAGCCCGCGGTGGGTCGAGCCGGGTTGGTATTTTTTCAGCTCACCAGAAAAGTGAGCCAACCCGGCTCAGCTCACTTTTAGCCTAACCCGTGGTGGGCCAACCCGGGTGAGCCGGGGTTGGCTCACTTTGACAGCTCTACCTATCCCCATAGATTTTTGCTTTATGTATGGAGCGACTTAGACATCTCATTAATCAAAAGGGTGCAAAGCAGGGATTGGAAGCCTATTGTTTTGAGTAGGGGTGGGCCTCAAATTAAACATATGTTCTTTGCAGATGATCTCTTGCTTTTAGACAGACCAACTTGAATCAAATGGAGGTTATGATGGAGTGTTTAAATGTCTTCTGTCAAGCTTCTGGGCAGAGAGTGAATCCTAGTAAATCTTTGCTCTATGTCTCAAAGAATTTTTGTCACCAAAGAGCTTCTCAACTGAGTTCTTTTGGGGGAGTCAAACTTACTTCAGACATGGGGAAATACTTAAGGAATCCTATGTTACATGGTAGAAAGTCTAAGGTGAAGTATAACTATTTAATTGAAAAAAAAAAACTCACCAAAGGCTATCTTCTTGGAGAGTTGAATCTTTTTCCTTCGCTGGGAGAGTTACTCTAGTTCAAGTTGTTATTGCTGTCTTGCCAACCTATACAATGCAAATTGTGATGTTGCCCAAAGGGATTTGTAGAAAGTTGGAGCAAATGGCCAGGGGATTTGTCTGGGGATCTTCTAGTGGTGTTAGGAAGATGCATGTTGTTGCTTGGGACCAATTCACTAATCCCAAGGTGGAAGGTGGAATGGGGTTCAGGGATCCGTTTTCTTTCAACATAGCTCTTTTCCTAAAGCTTGGATGGGGTTTAATTAACTCACCCAATGCTTTATGGGTGCAGGTCTTGAGAAGAAAGTACCAAGCTAGTTAAGGTTTGATACCTATTTTAAATAATTGTACAATCTCTTCACCTGTGTGGCAGGGTATATGCAATATCTAGAATACTTTACAGCAGAGTTGTAGGTGGAATATAGGGGATGACAAATAGATTTCATTTTGGAATGATTCTTGGCTCAAATCAGGAATGATGTTAAATAGTGTGGTGGAAGGAATCAGCCCCTTGCATTTAGTGTCTGATACTGTTAGAAGTATGTTAATGTATGCACTAGAGACTCATATGTTTTTGAACATTCATCACTTGTATCATATTATTTATCTTATAAAGACAATTCAGTTTTCTTATTTCTTTTGATGGAGTATAATAAATGTCTTTAGAATACTAAGTTTAAACTTCATAAGACATCAAGTAGACGACTTAATCGTGAGATCTTATGAAAAACTTTTTTTAAAATAGTCCCTAGTCAAGCATCATCTTAGGACAATTTGATGCATTAAGACTAGTATGTGAGTTTATTGTTGATTACATCTCATGAATCATGGATATGAGATATAAAGTACTCACATAAGTACATATTAAGAGTAATGATGTATTGGATGGACCCGCTATAAGAACGTTGCATGGTTTTTTACATAAGTGTCATGAAAGATTCTTAAATTGATAATGTTATATGAAGTCTTTTGACCTGAAATCACTACGATTCCAACATGAGGAATTATATGTTTTAATATCATCAAACGCCACTTGTAACAAGGTGATTATAAAGTTGATTTTTTGGACATATAATAAATTATGTGGTGAAATGTGAGTGATCTAGATGTGATTTGTCCCTCCTATATATCATGAGTTATATCTATGGGCCTCTTGATAAAGTTAAACTACAAAATGCATGGGCCATGCTGAAAAGGTTAAACATGAGATGTTTATTTTCTGTATAGTCAGCTGCTAGGGCATCAAGAAAACATAAATTGAACTATACAAGGATGACACATTCCATGCATTTGTGTTCAAT
The DNA here is from genome assembly GCA_026901365.1 of Sesbania bispinosa. Taxonomy (NCBI): domain Eukaryota; kingdom Viridiplantae; phylum Streptophyta; class Magnoliopsida; order Fabales; family Fabaceae; genus Sesbania; species Sesbania bispinosa. Next base: position 2,296,629 of record QLOH01000021.1, on the reverse strand, counting down.
TAGATATTTGGACAAAGGTATAGTTCATATATAATATTATCACAAAATAGGATACGTCAAATTGCTGACATTCTCAATATTTGTGCATTAGTGATTTATTGCTAGATACGACTCACTATTTATGACATTTAATATAAAATGTATTATTTTAATATCATAACCAGATATTAAGAGAACCTATTGGGTCATACGCATACAACAAACCTACTAGGAATATTAGAAATTCTAATAAGATTAGAATAATAACATAATGGACCAGACCCATAATTGATAGGGTTAATGAGTGACGGTTAACCCTAGCCACCACTCTATATATATTGCATAAGAATAAAAACCCGAGATATATGAGTAGCCGCTCTTTACTCTCCAAACACTACTAGTACAGGTGAGGAGGGTTTCCTAGTTCGCTTGTTGGCGTGAATACCTCTAGAGACGCGGCTGCAACTGCCATGTTTAAAATTTGAAAGGTATAATAATTGTTTTTTATATTAACGCCTTAATACATGTTTTCACAATAACGTTCAAAAAGGGGGAATCTAATTATTCCAATGCACCCTGACGGTGCTTGATTCCCTTCAATTGGTATCAGAGCCTTGGTTTGTGATAAACATGTCTTAGGTTTTTAATTGATTTATCTGTATCATTCAAAAACATAGTTTTTAATCAAATATGTTTTTTATTACTATTGCGTTTTTAAAGTTCCATTATTGATTGTATTGTGATTATATTATTCTATGATGTACGTATGTTCTGGTGTTAGAAGGTCCCGTGAAACATGAAAAGTCCATGTCTTTGGGCATCAAATGGTTCAATTGTTGAAGTCTTACCATCGCCATTACCTAAACATATTGTAAGGTAATAGTGAGGCCTTACTATTATCGTTAGCTAAACGTATTGTAAAGTAACGATGAGGTAAGAAGCTCGACTCAAATATTGGTTGCGATAAACTTACCAACTATCAATTTGCTGACAAGAACGTATCATATCATATATATATATATATATATATATATATATATATATATATAAAGGAAGGAACAAGGGGTAAATGGGTAAACTCCATTTTTTCACCTAAAAAATGAGTAAGTTGGTCAATTATTACTTTTTAAAACCCACTTATTCTCTCTCCTTCAATTTCTATATATGAGCATATATTCTTTTAAATATTTTCATATTTTACTACATTAAAAAAATTATTAATAGTTTATTTTAATTAGTGATCACTATTAATAAGATAAAAAAAAGTTAGAAGATCTTTTTTTATCTAATCAAAAATCACCTTTTTCATTTCATTTTGGAAAAACATAAATATAATACATTATGTATTATTAAAAATTAATAATTTAATTTTGAAATATCATTATTATAATATTCTAAATATTATCATTAGTAAAAACATTTATGCCTTTTTAAGAAAATAATAAAGAAAATACTTTCAACGTAAATTAACTATTTTATATAATTGTTAATTCTTTTTCAATGATAATAAGTACAAATTACGGGTCAAATATTAAAATTACACTAAAAGGATAGGAAGGAGTATTATTTAATTGATAATTTAGTATATACATTACAAGAGGTGGGTTAATTTATATGATTACTATATTTTGGAAACAAAACTCATATCAAGAAACAACGATGGACAAAAAAAAATCTTTATCCTAAACCCGAAATTATCACTATTAAAAGGATACTATTTAAATATTAATGTAGATTAATTGTCTTCTATTGTTCTTTTATTGACCACTTAAATTTAAATGTAAATTAATTATTTTTTATTATTGTTTTATTTGCAATGACAATAAGTAAAAATCACAGGTCAAATATTTAAATTACGGGTTAAAAATACATAAAAAATCTTAATAGTAAATAAATCATAGATAAAACCAAATCACACGGAAATGTAAGTTTTACAAGAAATTATTATAGGGTGGAAATAAATCCCATATGATAAAAAAATTACATAAAAATAATTGAATACATAAACTACTTTATTAATGATGTTAAAATAAAATATGAATATTAAAAATTGTGTTGATTGTATCTATATAAAAATTTATTATTAATATTATTATTTTTTAAATTATATTGTAAGAATAAATCACTCGGGAATGAACATTTCACAAGAAAGCTCATAAATATCTAAATTAACAGTACACTTTAATTAAATTTTTAAAAATAAATTTCAGTTGATTGTAAATATTTTACTTTTGTTTTGTTGTTTTTAGCTGTAAAAATAATTACAACAAACTAATTAATAAAATGAATGACTTTTTAAAACTGAATTTTGTTTTTATTGATATAAATTTTCCTTTTAATCTTTCTTATATTTTTATTTATATACACGTGGAAGGAAATATTTATATTGAATTTATTAATATTTAATTCTTAATTCAGTATATTGATTATAATATGTAAAAATAATTTATTTTGGGATAAAAAGTTTACTAAAAATGTATATTTAATATTTAAATTTAATAAATTATAGATGTAAATACATATAACACGTAGGAATAATTTTTTTAAGCAAATCATGTTAATATCTTGATCTTAAAAGTAAAAATATATCACACAGAGATGATCATTCTACATTAATACAATTGTACTCAACCTACAATAATTCAGATTAATACTTATATTTTGGAAGCAACATTCATATTAAGAATGTTGGAGAAAAAATAATTATTCTGAGACCATCAATAATTTTAGTGTAAATTATTTATTTCTTATTGTTGTTTACTTACAATGATAATAAGTAAAAATCATGTTCAAACATTTAAAATATAGATTAAGAATACAAGAAAAGTCATAATAAAAAGTAATTTATATGATAAAACCAAATCACATGGAAATGCAAGTTTTAAAAGAAAACTTACTAGGGATTAATTATAGCGTAAAAAATAAATCACATAATAAAAAATTTTACATAAAATATAAAAATATAAATTAATTTATTAATAATGTTAAAATAAAATATAAACAATTTTTTTATTATATCTATATGAAAAATTATTATTATTATTATTATTTAATTTATAATGTAAGAATATCATATAGGAATGAACATTTTGCGAGAAAACTCATAAATATCTAATTTTTTTTTTGGTTACAAAGGAAAATAAAAGACAAACAGAACAAAACTACAAAGAGGTGTCTGTTGTCAGCAGCTCCACTAAATCCAAAGGAGGCTGGACAAACACATGCAAACCAGCAGTGCTTCTAGCACCAAGTTTGTGACACCCTTCTACCCCATACTCTTATATATTTAAGAAATTGCAGTTTAGAAAAGGGAAAGTCTCACGTTAGGTAAAAAGGTTCACAATCACTCTTATAATATCTCATAGTTCGAAAACGACTTTATTAAAAGAAATTAAACTTTCAAATATAATTCAAATATAAAGCAGCGAAATCTCCAATACATAAAAAACTACTAATAGCCTACTGCCATACAAGGCATCTGATCGAGGTCGTACTCAACCAAATAAAATGAATTAAAGTGCAGTAGGTTGATTAACCCAAAGTCGTCTCTCTCAAGGAATCCAATTACAAATTCAGAATTTCAATCTCATAGCAACACACACACACACATTCAGGGGATTTTCTTTGTTCATGACAGTTTCAAATTTCCTAAAACAGAATTCGAAATTCCTAATTCAATTCAACAAAAACAGATTGATTCACAAGCTCATTCGCATTTGGATGTCTCACGGATTCAGAGATTTATTTCAATTTCCTTAGCAAATCCGAATTAATCAATGAAGCATCAATCAATTCTTAACAATCTCATACAAAGATTAAGCAAATTTGTATCAAGAACCTAATCCCTAACCTAATGAGTTAAGCAAACAGTAGATACATTTTAGGATTAAGCAAGCTAAAATGTTAATTTCAGATCATGAATCAAAAACTGAATTCAATAAGCATTCATCCAATTCAAGACTCAATAACCTAGAATTATAGAGATTAGGAGAAGAAGGAATTTGCACAGAAAATTAAAATTCGAAATTCAATTAAAGAACCTCAACATCCAATGCTCATGATACTTGAGAATCAATCCTCAATGCTCAGGCTTCCATGGAGGAAGTGGAGAATCCAAAATTGCAAGAAGAGGAAGAAGAAGAGAGAAAATTGGAAGAAGAGAGAAAAAGAGGGAAAGTGAAGAGTCTTTTTTTCTAAAATCTGAAAAATGAGAGTAAAGTGTTCAAACCACTCAGCAACACACATATTTATAGAGCCTAAATCATTAACAAACTGATTAGGCCTTAATTGGGCCGAAATTAATTAAAACAGGCCCACAAACTAATTACAAAACTAATCAAATTCGGACTTGTGACAGACAGCAACAGTAGGCGATATTGAAACAGAAACTGCTCCTAATTTCTTCATGGGAATATGGTCATATAGCATATCAAATTAAAGCCCCGGAAGTTAGCTTTCCAATGCCACTGGAATCACTCAAATCGGACACCTATATCTCCAGATATCATCAAAACAAGACAGGTAGGTCAGTAGGCTTAAAAATCCGAATTTAAACAACATTTACAGTTAAATCCCAATTAAGCCCAATTTGGTAAATTCCAATTAAAACTGTGAATTTAATCACAATTAGAGCCCAAGAAAGCTAAGATTAATTATGCAAAGTGTGAATAAAAATGTGATCATCAGCATCCAAAAGTTCACAAAAATACTTCTAATCTAGAAACATATTAAAACATCCCGAATACACCCTGATGTCAAATCTATCAGAGCATACCCTTTCAATCATAGTCGACACCAGTCGTGTCCTCCTCAACACCTGTAAAATATATCCACAGAATACGGTGAGGAAAAGGAATACTACTTATACATACACATAGAGAATACCCATCCTCACCCACAACATCATTACATCATGCCAACAATACATTAATCACCGATAAATAACATTCATCTAAAACTCAACATATATTTAATCATCTATATCAACATATACATGTCAAACCATCATTCCTATTCATAACACATAAATATATCCTTTATACATTCATCAACCTCATCATCATTATAACCTCATTCATATATCATCATATAGTTCTCATACCATCATTCACCAAATTAATCATATATTCTATTCTCACGCATAATACTCATCATCATCAATATTCATAACATCATTTAATAACACCATTTCATCATGAAATATCACACACCAATACTCCTCTCATCGTCTACCCAAAGATCATGACTTGGAACTCCACACAATGGGTGCACCTCATCAATCACTCTAGTTAGTACCAAGGTGGTCTACCGGTGTTACCACACACTATCTGATAGGTTGTACCCCCTCTATGGGCTCGTACAATCACTCCTAGGTTGCACCCCCTCTATGGGCCCGTGCATCGAACGCCCCATATTGATCCCCTGATTTGTACCCCCTCTATGGGCCCGCACAACTCAGTTCACCTCCCGAATTGTACCCCCTCTATGGGCCCGCACAATTCAGGTCTCATCACATATGCTCAAGGCATCTCTCCTAAGTTGTACCCCCTCTATGGGCCCGCACAACTTAGATAACATCATCATCAAAATGTGATATACACCATCATCATAAATCATCATTATCATGCATTAACATGCTCATCATCAAACATCATCATAATAAGGTGATATACACCGACATCATTATCATCATCACACTCATCATCAATTATCATCATAATACATCATCACACTCATCATCAAATATCATCATTATTCATCATCATAAGCATCGCAATCCTCATCAAACATCATTAATCATCAACACCATACCCATTATAAAGTACTCTCAAACAACATCAATCATCATCAAATAGTTAGGATCTCAAAATCCACTCTGGTAATCGATTACCAACCTCTAGTAATCGATTACCCGCAAACAAGGTCTCTGGTAATCGATTATAACCCCCTTGTAATCAATTACCCGCAAGCAGACTCTCTGGTAATCGATTACAGCACCCCTGTAATCGATTACCCGCAAACAAACTCTCTGGTAATCGATTACAACACCCCTGTAAACGATTACCAGCAAGCAAACAGTGCTTCTGGGTTGCCCAGAACACTCTGGTAATCGATTATCACTCCTGGTAATCGATTACCCGCAACGCAGATCGCAGAGTTCACGATTTCAAACCTCTCTAAACTCATCCAATCAATCCCTAATCAATCTTTTACGTCTAATCGTCATACATAATCATTATTAGCATCCAATACTCCGCAAATCAACAATCAATTACAGATTATACCATCAATTCATCAAAATCCCCAATTTCTCAATCCCTAATCACCCATTTTTCCATTATTCTCAATATCATGTTTAATCTCATTCAATACTCTTCAATTTACATACAATCAATCATCAATCAACAGGTTATATCATCGTTCTAGGTCATACATTCATCAATTCATAATTATGCTCTTAGATTACTACCCAAACATCCCTACATGCATATATAGGCAATACCCTCTCCCCCACCGTACCTTAAGTGAAGCTTGATCACAGCAAGGAAGTCCTTTCTTGGATTCTTGGCGTTCACTCCACAGCAGCTCTCTCTTGAGACTCCGTTTCTCCCCTCCTTAGCGTTTCGCTTACTAAAGAATGATACGAATATGGATTAGAGTGCTCTGTTACCCCTCCTTACAGAAATAACTAATTGGGCTTGGGCCCACTCTCACCCCCTTTATTCTATTTTCAATTAAAACTATCTTTACGAAATAAAACTAATAATAGCAATACTCCTATTATTTATTTCCTATTTAATTAATTATTTCCTTAATTAATCTATTTAATTTAATTAATATTTATCCTAATAGAATTTAGGATGTTACAACTCTCCCCTCCTAGAAAGAAAATTCGTCCTCGAATTTTACCTGAAGCGAATAACTCTGGATAAGACTCCTTCATCTTCTCTTCAAGTTCCCAAGTGGCACTCTCGGGTGTAGGTCCTCCCCAGATCACCTTAACTAAAGGAATCTCTTTACCTCGAAGTTGTTTCACCCCCCGATCCTCAACTCTCACCGGCATGGTTTCCACTGTTAGGTTTTCCTTAACCTCAAGATGATCCGACTCAATCACATGCGAAGGATCGTGAACGTATTTCCGGAGTTGAGAAACGTGGAAAACGTTATGAAGATTAGACAAGTGTGGAGGTAAAGCGATTTGATAGGCCACATTGCCGACTCTTTTAAGGATTTGGTAAGGACCAATAAATCGAGGTGTAAGCTTTCTAGACTTTAATGCCCTACCAACCCCAGTCCACTGAGTGGCTTTCAGGAATACAAGGTCCCCTTCTTTGAACTCTAACTCCTTCCTTCTCTTATACGCATAGCTCTTCTGCCTACTCTGGGTTGTCCTCATCCTCTCCTGGATTATCCTAACCTTATCAGTGGTCTGCTGCACTATCTCAGGTCCTAATGCAAGACTCTCACCCGGCTCACACCAACATAAAGGGGTTCTACACCTCCTACCATATAATGCTTCATAAGGCGCCATACCTATGCTAGAATGAAAGCTATTGTTATAGGTGAACTCTATTAAAGGTAAAAAGCTATCCCAACTACCCCCTTGGTCTAACACACAGGCTCTAAGCAAATCCTCTAAGGATTGGATGGTTCTCTCGGTCTGACCATCAGTCTGAGGGTGATAAGCTGAGCTAAGCCTAAGCTGGGTCCCCAAGGCCTGCTGTAAACTCTCCCAAAATCTAGAGGTAAATTGGGATCTCTATTGGAGACTATACTAGATGGTATGCCATGCAACCTTACAATCTCATTGATGTACAACTGAGCCAACTTCTCTAAAGAATACTTAATATTGATGGGAAGGAAATGGGCACTCTTAGTTAACCTATCGACAATAACCCAAATTGAGTCATGTCCCTTCACAGTCTTAGGCAAGGCAACTACGAAATCCATAGAGATACTATCCCACTTCCACTCAGGTATACTCAAGGGTTGAAGCAATCCTGAAGGTTTTTGATGCTCTACCTTAGCCTTCTGGCACACTAAACAAGCACTCACAAACTCCTCTATGTCTCTCTTCATCCTAGGCCACCAAAATACTTTCTTCAAATCCTGATACATCTTAGTGGATCCTGGGTGGAAACTAAGCTTACTTCTATGCCCTTCTTCAAGTACTAATCTCTTAATGCTAGGTTCACTAGGCACACACACTCGATCCCCAAATCTCACTACCCCATCGGTACCAATTACAAACTCCCCACCACTACATCCTTCTATAGCCCCTCGCCTGCTAACAAAAAATGGATCCTCTAACTGGGCCTTACTAATATCCTTCAGCAAATCATTACTTACTCTAGTCATCCCTAACCTCACACTGGAAGATGTTACTTCATAAGCCAAACTTAGATCTCTAAACTGGGTTAAAAGATCCATCTCTCTAATCATTAGGGAACTAACATGGATAGACTTCCTACTCAAGGCATCAGCCACTACATTGGCCTTACCGGGATGGTAACTTAACTCAAAATCATAATCCTTAAGAAACTCTAACCACCTCTTCTGCCTCATGTTCAACTCTTTCTGGTCAAACAGATACCTAAGACTCTTATGGTCACTAAAAACCTCAAATCGGGAATCATAAAGATAATGTCTCCAAATCTTCAATACAAACACTACGGCCGCTAGCTCTAGGTCATGGGTGGGGTAGTTCCTCTCATGGATTTTCAATTGCCTAGAAGCATAGGCTACTACTTTACCCTCTTGCATCAACACCCCACCTAAACCCATCTTAGAGGCATCACAGTACACCACAAAAGATTTACTAAGGTCAGGCAACACTAACACTGGTGCACTAGTCAACTTCTCCTTAAGGGTTTTGAAACTAGTCTCGCACTTACTATTCCATACATAGGCAACTCCTTTCCTAGTCAACTCAGTCAAAGGCAAAATTAACTTAGAGAACCCTTCTATGAACCTCCTATAGTACCCGGCCAACCCAAGGAAACTTCTAATCTCACTCACTGACTTAGGGGACTCCCACTTAAGCACGACTTCTACCTTAGAAGGATCTACACCTATACCTCCCTTAGAAATTACATGACCCAAGAAACTCACTTTCTCTAACCAGAACTCACACTTGGACATCTTAGCATACAACTGTTTATCCTTAAGAACCTATAACACTACCTTTAGATGTTCCTCATGCTCCTCCTTAGTTTTGGAATACATTAGTATATCATCTATAAAGACAACTACGAATTTATCCAAATAAGGGTGAAAAATCATGTTCATATAATCCATAAAAATGGCAGGAGCATTCGTCACACCGAAAGGCATTACCAGATACTCATAATGTCCATACCTAGTCCTAAAAGCGGTCTTAGGTATATCCTCCTCCTTAACTCTAATCTGATGATAGCCTGATCTAAGATCTATCTTACTAAACACACGTGCCCCCACTAACTGATCCATCAAGTCATCTATCCTAAGCAAAGGATACCTATTCTTAATGGTTACCTTATTTAACTGGCGGTAATCAGTACACAACCTCATGCTACCATCCTTCTTCTTAACAAACAATACAGGCGCTCCCCAGGGTGACACACTAGGCCTAATGAACTGTTTCTCTAACAGATCTTCTAGTTGCTTCTTAAGTTCTGCTAGCTCTATGGATGACATCCTATAAGGTGTAGCTGAAATCGGTCTTGTACTTGGAACTAAGTCTATGGCGAACTCTATCTCTCTCTCTCTCAGGTGGCAAACTACACACATTATCAGCAAATACTTCAGGGTACTCACACACTACAGGTATTTCACTCACCACAACGCTACTATCAGATTTCAAAGAAGTTAAAAGCATGTAAACCTGGGCATCTTCCCTTAGAGACGCCTTTACCTGATTGGCAGTCATAAAATCCTTATTCTTACACTCGACAGGGTGACAAAAAACAACAGACTTATCAGCACAGTTTAGAAGGACATGGTTGGACGATAACCAGTCCATACCAAGAATGACATCTAGTTGACTTAGAGGCAAACAAATCAAATCAACTAGGAAGTTTCTATCATTAACAGATATAGAACATTTTAAGCAAACATCAGAAGTAGAAACTGACCCACTAGCTGGCGTTTCCACACTCAATTCAAAAGGCAAGGAAGAAACAGGCAATTTAAGTTTAGACACACAGGCATGTGATATGAAAGAATGAGTCACACCAGAGTCAAATAAAATCACTAAAGGATTACCCGCAATGAAACTCATACCTTGGATCAACTCCTCGGATTGAGCAGCTTCAGTACCACTCAAGGCAAAGACCCTTCCTGTAGCCTTAGGTTTACTGGCGCTCCCCTTGGCATTCTCGCTTGTCGCTACCGTTCCCTGCGTCTTTTGAGGACAATCACAAGCGATGTGTCGCTTCTCCTGACAGGTATAACAGGTGATCTCTCTGTCTCCGCATTGGTTTGCTCGGTGACCCTCCTTTCCACACTTGAAGCAGGTAATAGGAGTGGTAGAACCAACACTCCCAACCTTTGACGCTCGACCAGCTGCTGGAGCATAACTCTTCTTTTGTGTTGTGCCTTCACTGCCACCTCCAATCTTGGGGTTTCCGGTTGCTCGAGAGTATGGCTTGCCCTTACTAGTTGCTTGGAACTTGTTCTGACTCCTCAAAGGCCCTCCACTCTTATAATGTGTTGTCTTTGCCTGGTTGTCTTCATCATAGATCCTACACTTGTTCACCAGCTCGTGAAAGCGCGTGATCCCTTGGTAGTTGAACATTTGTTTAATCTCGGGACGAAGGCCGCTGAGAAACTTGACGCACTTGGCTTCTTCATTGGCTGCTCCCTCATATGTCGGGCAGAATCGTGCTAGAGCTTCGAACCTGGATGCGTAGTCTGCCACGATGTCGTCCCCTACCTTTAGATCCAGGAACTCTATCTGTTTCTTGTTGCGCACGTCATGTGGAAAGTACTTCTCCAGGAATAACCTTTTGAAGTTGTCCCAGCTCAAGGCGGTGCCCTCATCAATCATCCTTTGGCAGGTGCTCTGCCACCAGAAACCAGCATCTCCAGATAACATGAAGGCTGCTAAGGTCACCTTCTGAAGCATAGGGCAGTCCATTGCTCTGAAGATCATCTCAATCTCATAAACCCAGTCAGCCCCTCCATCCGGGTCATAACCTCCTCGGAACGTAGGTGGATGGTTACTCTGGAACCGTGCAAGCCAGTCCGTCTCGTGGTGTTGGTTAAGATTGCCAACCATTGCTCGATCATTTCTACCCCCAGCCATTACTCTTTTTGTATTTAAGAAAGGGTAAGCACACATACTAAGTAAAGCAGAAAAGCAAGGAAATCAAACAAGCAACAATCAACCAAGCAGACAATTCACTCAAGCAACCAATCAATTACTCAACCAATCAGTCAGATTAGCACATCAAAAGCATAGTAAACTCATAACTCAAGCCGGTGAACCGACCTGCTCTGATACCAACTAATGTGACACCCTTCTACCCCATACTCTTAAATATTTAAGAAATTGCAGTTTAGAAAAGGGAAAGTCCCACGTTAGTTAAAAAGGTTCACAATCACTCTTACAATATCTCATAGTTCGAAAACGACTTTATTAAAAGAAATTAAACTTTCAAATATAATTCAAATATAAAGCAGCGGAATCTCCAATACATAAAAAACTACTAATAGCCTACTGCCATACAAGGCATCCAAAAGTTCACAAAAATACTCCTAATCTAGAAACATATTAAAACATCCTGAATACACCCTGATGTCACATCTATCAGAGCATACCCTTTCAATCATAGTCGACACCAGTCGTGTCCTCCTCAACACCTGTAAAATATATCCACAAAATACGGTGAGGAAAAGGAATACTACTTATACATACACATAGAGAATACCCATCCTCACCCACAACATCATTACATCATGCCAACAATACATTAATCACCGATAAATAACATTCATCTAAAACTCAACATATATTTAATCATCTATATCAACATATACATGCCATACCATCATTCCTATTCATAACACATAAATATATCCTTTATACATTCATCAAGCTCATCATCATCATAACCTCATTCATATATCATCATATAGTTCTCATACCATCATTCACCCAATTAATCATATATTCTATTCTCACGCATAATACTCATCATTATCAATATTCATAACATCATTTAATAACACCATTTCATCATGAAATATCACACACCAACTCCTCTCATCGTCTACCCAAAGATCATGACTTGGAACTCCACACAATGGGTGCACCTCATCAATCACTCTAGTTAGTACCAAGGTGGTCTACCGGTGTTACCACACACTATCCGATAGGCTGTACCCCCTCTATGGGCCCGTACAATCACTCCTAGGTTGCACCCCCTCTATGGGCCCGTGCATCGAACGCCCCATATTGATCCCCTGAGTTGTACCCCCTCTATGGGCCCGCACAACTCAGTTCACCTCTTGAATTGTACCCTCTCTATGGGCCCGCACAATTCAGGTCTCATCACATATGCTCAAGGCATCTCTCCTAAGTTGTACCCCCTCTATGGGCCCGCAAAACTTAGATAACATCATCATCAAAAGGTGATATGCACCATCATCATAAATCATCATTATCATGCATTAACATGCTCATCATCAAACATCATCATAATAAGGTGATATACACCGACATCATTATCATCATCACACTCATCGTCAATTATCATCATAATACATCATCACATTCATCATCAAATATCATCATTATTCATCATCATAAGAATCGCAATCCTCATCAAACATCATTAATCATCAACACCATACTCATTATAAAGTACTCTCAAACAACATCAATCATCATCAAACAGTTAGGATCTCAAAATCCACTCTGGTAATCGATTACCAACCTCTAGTAATCGATTTACCAACCTCTAGTAATCGATTACCCACAAACAAGGTCTCTGGTAATCGATTATAACCCCCTTGTAATCGATTACCCGCAAGCAGACTCTCTGGTAATCGATTACAGCACCCCTGTAATCGATTACCCGCAAACAAACTCTCTGGTAATCGATTACAACACCCCTGTAATCGATTACCAGCAAGCAAACAGTGCTTCTGGGTTGCCCAGAACACTCTGGTAATCGATTACCACTCCTGGTAATCGATTACCCGCGACGCAGATCGCAGAGTTCACGATTTCAAACCTCTCTAAACTCATCCAATCAATCCCTAATCAATCTTTTACGTCTAATCGTCATACATAATCATTATTAGCATCCAATACTCCGTAAATCAACAATCAATTACAGATTATACCATCAATTCATCAAAATCCCCAATTTCTCAATGCCTAATCACCCCCTTTTCCATTATTCTCAATATCATGTTTAATCTCATTCAATACTCTTCAATTTACATACAATCAATCATCAATCAACAGGTTATATCATCGTTCTAGGTCATACATTCATCAATTCGTAATTATGCTCTTAGATTACTACCCAAACATCCCTACATGCATATATAGGCAATACCCTCTTCCCCACCGTACCTTAAGCGAAGCTTGATCACAGCAAGGAAGTCCTTTTTTGGATTCTTGGCGTTCACTCCACAACAGCTCTCTCTTGACTCTCCGTTTCTCCCCTCCTTAGCGTTTCGCTTACTGAAGAATGATACGAATAAGGATTAGGGTGCTCTGTTACCCCTCCTTACAGAAATAACTAATTGGGCTTGGGCCCACTCTCACCCCCTTTATTCTATTTTCAATTAAAACTATCTTTACGAAATAAAACTAATAATAGCAATACTCCTATTATTTATTTCCTATTTAATTAATTATTTCCTTAATTAATCTATTTAATTTAATTAATATTTATCCTAATAAAATTTAGGATGTTACAAAGTTTGGCTAAGAAAGTCCGCAACGACATTAGCCTCGCGGAGTATAGGGACACCTTAATATCCCAATCACAATGAAGAAGCTCAAAAATCTCTAGAGGAATATCACCAAACTGAATCGTCCCTGTTGATAGAGAGTCTCTGTTAATTAGATGAAAAACTTCCAAAGAGTCTGTTTCAACCATCAGCTTACGACCACCCTTATCCCAAGCTAACAACAAACCAGTGTGCAACGCATGAAGTTCAACTAACAAGATACTCCCCTGACCACCTTTCCAACAGAAACCCCAAAGCCAATTTCCAGCAGAATCGCGAAGGACACCCCCTGCACCCAAGCTGCCTGAAGAAGGATTACAATTGCCATCCACATTGAGTTTAAAATACCCCTGAGGTGGAGGATGCCACCAACACCGCTGAATGAATTAGGAGTCCGCAGAATCCAGCAGCGGAGTAGAATCCAAATCAGCCTGCAACATGAGAATGTTACGAATAATCATTTCCAACGGCCAAGGACTTGGATCAAAGATAACATTATTCCGCCATTTCCAAATCCACCAAAACACTGCCAAGAAGAGCGTCTCCTTCGCACCTCGGACATTAGAGCTCAACCAAGTCCATAGATTATTCTCAACAAAGAACTGATGTGAGGAAAAACCCAAACGAATCCAGAGTTGATGGATTCGCTCACAATCACGGAAACAATGAAAAATTGTCTCCGAGTGGTTTGAACAAACAGGGCAGTGGGCATTTTGCAGAATATGCCTTGATGAGAGGACTTCCCTTGTAGGTAGAGACTGATGGAGCATAAGCCATATAGTAAAACAAATTTTTTCTGGACAATTCAAACGCCAAATCCACCTCTAGGTGCACCGCGAAGAATGCTCAACCTCCCTGGACAACAGTCAAAAATAACCCGCCCGAGCAGTATAAGGACCACTGGACGACCCTTTCCAACACCAGTGATCAGAATCTTCTGAAGCAAACAAGGGAATAGGCAGCTGCTAAATGAAATGAGCAATATCCTGAGGAACCAGAGTAGACAAATCGGACAGACACCAGGACCCATTATGCCAAAGATCTAAATTAAAAGTACATTTTAATTGACTTTTTAAAACAACATTGAATTGATTGTAAAAATTTTAATTTTTTTTAGTTGTAAAATATTTTTTTAAAAAATTAATTAATTAAAATAAATGACTTTTTAAAACATAATTATGTTTCAATCGATATAAATTTCATTTTCAATCTTTCTTATTATTTTTGTTTATACATC
Source organism: Sesbania bispinosa (assembly GCA_026901365.1). Classification (NCBI taxonomy): domain Eukaryota; kingdom Viridiplantae; phylum Streptophyta; class Magnoliopsida; order Fabales; family Fabaceae; genus Sesbania; species Sesbania bispinosa. The sequence goes on along the minus strand of QLOH01000021.1, from coordinate 2,281,466 downwards.
ATTGAGAAGTAAATTTTTAGATTAAACTTATTAATATTTAATTGTTAATTTAAAATATTGATTACAAGAGGTAAATAAAATTCAGCTAGGGATGAAAAATTTACAGAAAATGTATATTTGATATTTAAAATTAAATTATAGAGGTAAATACTTAAAATATGTGGGAATAAAATTTTAGAATGAAAACATGTTAATATTGTCTTGATCATAAAAGGGCATATATATAATTAAACTCATAATAGTAGTAAAAATATAACACACGAGGATTATCATTCTATATGGAAACAATTGTACTTAACTTATAATATTTCAGATAAACACCTATGTTTTGAAAGCAAGATTCATGTTAACAAACATTGTTGGACGTAAAGTCTTTATTCTAATATAATCATTAATTTCATCTATTAAAAGCATGTTGTTTAAATTTCAATGTAGATTAATTGGCTCCTATTGTTGTTTTATTGATAATTTAAATTTTAGTATAAATTAATTGGTTCTTATTGTTGTTTCATTTGCAATAAAATAAGTAAAAATCATGGGTCAAACATTTAAATTACATATTAAGAGTACATGAAAAGTCTTAACATTTGTTCTTATAATAGTTTTTATACATCACAAAGGAATAATTTTTAAATTAAATTTATTAATATTTATTTAGTAATTTAACATATACATTAGGTAAATATAATTTACCCGAATCAAAAAATAATGTTGCAAGAAAAGTCTTAATAAAAAGTAATTTATATGATAAAACCAAATCACCTAGAAATGCAATTTTTAAAAGAAAACTTACTAGGGATTAATTATAGCGTAAAAAATAAATCACATAATAAAAAACTTTACATAAAATATAAACATTTAAATTATTTTATTAATAATGTTAAAATAAAATATAAATAGTAAATTTTTTTATTATATCTATATGAAAAATTATTATTATTATTTAATTTATAATGTAAGAATATCATATAGGAATGAACATTTTGAGAGAAAGCTCATAAATATCTAAATTAAAAGTACATTTTAATTGAGTTTTTTTTAAAAAAAAATTGAGTTGATTGTAAATATTTTAATTTTTTTAGTTGTAAAATATTTTTAAAAAATTTAATTAATAAAAATAAATGACTTTTTAAAACTTAATTATGTTTCAATCGATATAAATCTCATTTTCAATCTTTCTTATTATATTTGTTTATACATCATTGAGAAGTAAATTTTTAGATTAAATTTATTAATATTTAATTGTTAATTTAATATATTGATTACAAGAGGTAAATAAAATTCAACTAGGGATGGAAAATTTAGTATATTTAATATTTAAAATTAAATTATAGAGGTAAATACTTAAAATATGTGGGAATAAAATTTTAGAATGAAAACATGTTAATATTGTCTTGATCATAAAAGGACATATATATAAACTCATAATAATTTAAGAGTAAAAATATAACACACGAGGATTATCATTCTATATGGAAACAATTGTAATTAACTTATAATATTTCAGATAAATACCTATGTTTTGAAAGTAAGATTCATATTAACAAACATTGTTGGACGTAAAGTCTTTATTCTAATATAGTCACTAATTTCATCTATTAAAAGATGTTGTTTAAATTTCAATGTAGATTAATTGGCTACATGTGACACCCTTCTACCCCCAAATGATAATACAATCATCAAGTTAAATTATAAGGAAAATTATAGTCAACATTAAGGTAAAAAGGTTCACATTCCTCATTTAAACAATTACTGAATCCAAATCCAACTAAATTTCCATAAAAGTAAAATCAATGTTTTAGAAAACTAATTTATCAACATAATAAAAATACGTCTTGGCCATGTAAGACCCTTAAAAGCAATCTCCTTAAATAGAACAAGTTCCTAAACACTAAGCCCCGATGTCACACGTATCAGAGCGAGACCCTGTCCCTTTAAAATTCGGCACATTGAGTGCCATCTTCATCACCTATAAAAACCACAGAAGAGTACGGTGAGGAAAAGAATACATACGTATACATGCAATACAGAAGGCTACCATTATTCCCACCCATCACCATACATATCATCATTCATCTCAATCCAAACTCTTTACATTCAGCACATTAATTTCACACAAATATATAAATCACACTTCTCAAACAATCATAAAATGACAAGTATGCTCACTTTATGCTCATGCACAATGCCTCTTCCTAAGAGTCATGATTTGGAACTCCGCACAATGGGCGCACCTCATCAATCTCCTTAGTTGTTACCGATGATGGCCCTATCGTTAAATGCCCTTATGGCCGATAGGTTGCACCCCCTCTATGGGCCCGTGTAAAGATACCCGCTCCCTCCCACCATCACCCACCTCTTATGGGCTAGGTGAGTCGCATTGTAAAACACTCCCTCTTGGAGTTATGCATCGGATGTCTCCCATCATGGTCTCCACCCTCCTCGTCGCCCCCTCTTTGGGCTAGGGTATTTTTAGCCACGTCTGGCTACTCATGTATCTCATGTGTCTCATACATCATATGCTCATGCTCAATGCATCATCATCATTTCACATATCTCTCACACAATCTCTATGCTCAAAGCATCATCATCATTTCACATATATCTCATACAATCTCTATGCTCAATGCATCATCATCATTTCACATATATCTCATACAATCTCTATGCTCAATGCATCATCATCATTTCACATAACGAATATTATAAACATAGAACATCACATAAGATACTCACACCACAATACTTCATGCCACAGTTAATATACTCTATACATCCAATTTAATCTCATCAATTCCATAAAACAATTCGTATATTAGGTAAACATCCATCTCAATTTCACGTTTTAAGAAAAGCTATCTGAAATTTGGAAGGAATTTGTTGAAATTATATTCAAAAAGCTTGATCCGCGTTTCTGCGCTTCACTCTGCGATCAGCGCAGGTTCCAGAGAGCTACGCTCCATCCTGCGCTCAGCGCAGGTGAAGCGTAAGTGTCGCAGAACGCGACTACACCTGCGATTTTGCCCCTTTCAACCCCCCTTCTTCAATCTCTACTCAAATCTTTAAGTCCCTAACTCAATTAGACTCGTTTTTACCGATTAAAATCAATCAATTCATCAATTGTATCAATAGATTGCAGTTAAATCAAGTATCAAATCAATTTATGAAATCTCTCTCCCAAATCCTAATTTGACCCCTTTGGACAACCTCGCTTCCTACTCTCAATTCCAACAAGAACATGATAGTAATCGTCGCAACAATCACGAAATTCATCATATTGCAGACAAATCATCATTCATAATTTAAAATTTAAGAATCCTAGAGGGACTTATGGTTGCCCTCACTACCCAAGCACTCCAGCATACACATATAGTAGCACCCCTTCCCCCCGTACCTTAGAGATGACGATCGAAAACGAATGGCAGAACTCCTTTGATGATTTACTCTGCGGCACCTTCTCCTTGTGGAGTCGCTTCTCTCTTCCCTAAGGTTTGGTTATTTGACGTTTGAAAAAGGATGAGGTGAAATAGATAACCCTTCTCTTATTTAAGTATCTAATTGGGTTGGGCCTACTCCAACCCACCGATCCCCTTTTTAATTAAATAATATGATTTCTAACTAATAATAATAATAATAATAAAGATAATATTAATACTGTTACTTCTTCATTCTATTTTATTTTATTTTATTTTAGAAATATTGGGATGTTACAGCTACTATTGCTGTTTTATTGATAATTTAAATTTTGGTATAAATTAATTGGTTCTTATTGTTGTTTCATTTGCAATAAAAATAAGTAAAAATCACGGGTTAAACATTTCAATTACAGATTAAGAGTACAAGAAAAGTCTTAACATTTTTTCTTATAATAGTTTTTATACATCACAAGGGAATAATTTTTTAAGTTAAATTTATTAATATTTATTTATTAATTTAACATATACATTAGGTAAATATAATTTACCCTAATCAAAAAATAATGTTGGAGGAATTTTTTTTACTTTTTGTGTATTTCAATCATTATGTTATCCTAATCAAATGCTCTATGCAACGCATCGGTTCAACACGCTAGTTCAAATGACACGAGGGACTAACATGTTTATCGATTCGTGAAGTATTCATTTGATGCGAGACACTTATTGATGATTGGTTAAGGGTTTATCAAATCCAATTTTTTTAGTCGGGGGTGGCCTCCCCTTGACCCCCGTCAGCGGGAACCCCGTGCTAACATTGCGTAGTGTGTTATTCCGTACACACGAAATTAAACCCGACTTAATATATACATCTATATATCACCTGTTTTTACAATAAAAATGGATGTTGGTTTTGCATGGTGAGCGGTTATGATCTTAGTTGTTTTTATTTTAAATATGACCTACGTGTCGTGCCTTACCTCTTAACATTCTATTTGTAATTATTTTCTCATCTCTATCCCCTCACATGTTAAACGAGGTTTCTTCATATTATGTAATATAACTTGAAGGACATGGATTCAATGGAACATATGGAGACTTTTGGATGGTGACTTCAAGATTATAAATACATGTTGTAATTTTGTATTGGATATTTTAGGAGGCCATAGCCATATCATTGATTTGTATGAGATGCATGCTTGTATGTTTTGTTAAATGGTTTAACAAAAAGGAATAAAATTGAAGCGATCAAATCCCTCAAAGAGAATATTAAGTAATATTTTACCTTCCAATGCATGACACTCATCAAGGTTAGAATCGATTATGTGTAGGTCTGCCAAAGCAGGATACCTTTATCTATACTAGTGAGGTGTGATAGAATAAAAGTAATATCCAACTGCTAATCATTGGGTTTTGGCTTAACTAGGTTGTATTCAATAGGATTGAAAAACTTAGAGGCATTAAGTTGGGTATCAATTCATAAGATGAATTAGGATAAAAGTTATCCACCTAACTACACAAGAGTTGTATGAGATACAATTGGAAGTCTTGTTCCTACCTAAATAACCTTTTCTTAAGCGATCAACCAAAGCTGACTTAAAATTGGGGTAAATATGGATCTTGGCCCACTAGAAAATTTAGTGACGAGATTTTCTGATTTTATATTGATGGTAGTTATCTTGAGAACACGGAAGCATACAATTGGTAGGTTGCCTTATGCTTGCTACCATGAATGTTGAACTCCAAAAACAACATGAGAACATGGAAGCATACAATAAAAAAGAGACTTTATCAAGGCCAAGCTAGGTATGAAAAATTTAAAGTCTCAAAGAAACTTTATCAATGTAGACTAATAAAGGGAAGTTCTGTTGGTGCTCATGTACTTAAGATGATTGGGTACATTGAAAACCTAGAAAGACTTGGATTCCCATTGGGCCAGAGTTGGCCACTGATCTTGTTCTGTAATCTTTGCCAGAGAACTATAGTCAATTCATCATAAACTATAACATGAATGAGTTTGACAAACCACTGCCTGAATTATTGAGCATGTTGAGAACAACTGAGAAAAACATTAATAAAGGTAAAGGGAAGGCCATATTGATGGTCCAACCTGGAAAAGGTAAAGGCATGAAGCCCTATTACAAAACAAAGGGCAAAGATAAGCCCAATACCTCTGCTTTGAAGCCTATGGGTGGGGTAGCTAAGGAAGGAACATATTTCCACTATGGCCAATCAGGACATTGGAAGAGAAACTGTGCAAAGTACCCAGATGATATCAAGAAGAAGGGAAGTGAGACTTCCACTTTAGGTATTTATTTTATAGAAGTCAATTTATCTAGTTCTGCATCTTGGGTATTGGATACTGGATGTGGATCTCACATTTGTGTGAATGTGCAGGATCTAAAATGGAGCAATAGATGTTGCTTTAGTTGTAGGAACTTATTATTTGACTTTGCCAACTGGGCTAGTTATTGAATTAAATAATGGTTATTTTGTGCCTGCCATTAGCAAGAATATAATTTCTGTTTCTTGTTTGGACAAGAGTGGTTTTTCATTTATAATAAATAACAAAAGTTGTTCAATTTATTTCAATGAAATTTTTTGTGGTTGTGCACAATTGAATAATGGACTTTATGTTCTTGATTTTGAAATGCCTATCTATAACATAATCACTAAGAGGTTCAAAATAAATTATTTAAACCCAACTTATCTTTGGCATTGTCGCTTAGGAAATATAAATAAGAAATGCATTTCCAAACTCCATCAAAATGGATACTTGGACTCTTTTGATTTTGAATCAATTGAGACATGTGAATCTTGTTTATTGGGAAAGATGACCAACCCATTCACCGGAAAAGGTGAAAGGGCTAGTGATCTTCTTGGTCACATACATAGTGATGTATGTGGGCCCATGAGCACAATGGCTAGACGATGTTTTTAATACTTCATCACTTTTATTGATTATTTTAGTAGATATGGATTTATGAATCTAAGGAAACACATATCAGAATCCTTTGAAAAGTTCTAGGAATTTAAGAATGAAGTACAAAACCAACTTGGCAAGACTTTAAAAACACTTCGATTAGATCGAGGTGGAGAATACTCGAGCCAGCAATTTGATGACTATCTAAAAGAGTGTGGGATAATATCTCAACTCACTCCTCCTGGAACACCTCAATGGAATAGAGTTTCTGAAAGGAGAAATCAAACTCTATTAGATATGGTTCGATCCATGATGAGTCACTTTGATCTCCCCGACTCCTTTTGGGGTCATGCTTTGTTAACAACAACCTTCACACTAAACCGCGTTCCATCGAAAGTTGTTATAAAGACACCATATGAGATATGGACTGGTAAACGACCTAGTATGTCTTTTATGAAGATTTGGGGTTGTGAAGCTTATTTGAAACGCCAAATTTCAGATAAACTAGGAACCAAATTAGATAAGTGCTTATTTGTGGGATACCCATAAGAAACTAAGGGCTACTATTTCTATAATCCTAGAAAAGGCAAAGTGTTTATCGTTAGGACTGTTGTATTCTTAGAGAAGGAATTTATCTCTAAGAAAATCAGTGGGAGGAAAGTAGAGCTTGAAGAAATTCAAATACCACAAAGTAGCAATGAGCTGATAATGGAATAAGAGTAGATACCACAAAGTATTATGGAGCCACCTGCTCAAGTAGCGCAAGACTTGCATAAGTCAAATAGGATACGTCACCAACCTAAGAGATCCGGTTTCCTTGTAACTTAGCAAGGGGATGTATTACTAATGGATCAAAATGAGTTAATGACTTACCAAGAAGCTATTTTGAGTCTAGAATATGAGAAATGGCGTGATTCCATGAGATCTGAAATGGATTCCATGTACACTAACAAGGTATGGACCCTGATTGAGCTACATGAAGGGGTAAAACCCATAGGGTGCAAGTGGATTTTCAAAAAGAAAACTAACCTGGATGGTAATGTAAGTACCTTTAAAGCAGATTGGTGGCTAAGGGCTTCAAGCAAATTCATGTTGTAGACTATGATGAAATCTTTTCCCCAGTTGCTATGCTTAAATCTGTTCGGATCTTGCCTGCCATTGCAACTTACAATGACCATGAAATTTGGCAAATGGATGTCAAGACAACTTTCCTAAATGGAAGCCTTTTTGAAGATGTGTATATGACACAACCTGAAGGCTTTGTTATGCCTGAAGATGCTGGAAAAGTATGTAAGTTGCAACGATCCATTTATGGATTGAAGCAAGCGTCTAGAAGCTGGAATCTTTGTTTTGATGAAGTTGTTAAGCAGTTTGGTTTCAATAAAAATGAAGACGAACCTTGTGTCTACAAAAGGGTTAGTGACATCATAGTGATTTTTCTGGTTTTGTATGTAGATGACATCCTTCTCATAGGAAATGACATTCCAACCCTTCAGTCTATAAAGACTTGGTTAGGAAATTATTTTTCTATGAAAGATTTAGGCGGAGCAACCTATGTGTTAGGTATCAAGATCTATAGGGATAGATCTCAAAGATTACTTGGCCTAAGTCAAGGTACATACACAGGTAAAGTGTTAAAACAGTTTAACATGCAAGATTCCAATAAGGGGTTTTTGCCTATGTCACATGGTATAAGCCTATCTAAGGCTCAGTCTCCTTCTAGTAAAGAAGAGAGAGATCGTATGAGTAAGATTCCTTATGCGCTATAAGGTCTATCATGTATGCCATGTTATGTACTCGACCAGACATATCATATGCTTTAAGCATGACTAGCAGGTACCAGTTTGATCCTGGTGAAGGTCACTAGATAGCTGTCAAGAACATCCTCAAGTACTTGAGAAGAACTAAGGATTCATTCTTGATATATATAGATGAGGAAGAGCTACTTGTAAAATGTTACACTCATGTTAGCTTCCAAATTGACAAAGAAGATTCAAGATGACAATCAGGTTATGTGTTTTGCTTGAATGGTGGCGTTGTGAGCTGGAAAAGTTTAAAGCAGGCAACAATTGCTGATTCTACCACAAAAGCTAAGTATATTGCGGCCTCAAATGTTGTGAAGGAGTCCGTTTGGATTAGGAAGTTCATTATTGAACTTGGTGTAGTTACTACCATTGTGAATCCTAAAAGTCTTTACTATGATAACAATGGGGCTATTGCACATGCCAAGGATCCTAGGTCTCATCAACGATCCGAACATATACTTAGATGTCTCCATCTCATCCGAGAAATCATTGATATGGGAGATATGAAGATATGCAAAGTGCATACAAATGATAATGTTACAGACCCAATGACAAAGCCCCTTGTGCAACAGAAGCATGAAGGGCACACTAGATCATTAGGCATTAGATTTATGTCTGAATGGCTCTAGTGCAAGTGGGAGATTTTTAGTGTGTTCAATAGAGACTCATGTTTTTGAACATTCATCACTTGTATCATACTATTTATCTTATAAAGGCAATTCAGTTTTATCATTTCTTTTGATAAAGTATAATAAATGTTCCTAGAATAGTAAGTTTACACTTCTTAAGACATTAAGTAAACGAATTGGTCGCGAGATCTTATGAAGAAATATTCTTAAAATAGTCCCTAGTCAAGCATCATCTTAGGACAATTTGATGCATTAAGACTAGTGTGTGAGTTTATTGATGATCACATCTCACAGATCATGGATATGAGATATCAAGTACTCACATAAGTACATATTAAGAGTAATGATGTACTGGACTGACCCGCTATAAGAACGTTGCATGGTTTGTTACATAAGTGTCATGAATGATTCTTAAATTGATAATGTTATATGAAGTCATTTGATATGAATTCACTACGATTCCTACATGAGAAATTACATGTTTTAATATCATCAAACTCCACCCGTAACAAGGTGATTATAAAGTTGGTTTTTTGGACATATAATAAATTATGTGGTGGAATGTGAGTGACCTACATGAGATTTGTCCCTCCTATGTAACAAGAGTTATATCTTTAGGCCTTTTGATAAAGTTAGACTACAAAATGCATGGACAAAAGGAACTATACAAGAATGACACATTTCATGCCCTTGTGTTCAATTAGATATTTGGACAAAGGGACAGTTCATATAAAATATTATCACAAAATTGGATACGTCAAATTGGTGACATTCTCAATATTTGGGCATTAGTGATGTATTGCTAGATACCACTCACTATTTATGATATTAAATATAAAAGGTTTTAATTTAATATCATAACCAAATATTAAGAGAACCTATTGGGTCACACGCATACAACAAGTCCACTAGGAATGTTAAGAAATTCTAATCGGATTAGAATAATCAAATAATGGGCCAGACACATAATTGATAGGGTTAATGAGTGACGGTTAAACCCTAACATCAATCTATATATATTGCATGAGATGCACAACCCAAGATATATGAGTAGCCGCTCTTTAAAGCATTGCATTTTTTTTTTTGGATTTTTTAGATAATCATTTTCAAATTTATAATATACATAAGATAAACATTTCAATGAATAATTTAATAGGTTATACAAATATATATAAAATTAATAGGTTATGATTGTGTACGTCTTAAATCTTATCTTTTGGGTTTAAACACATGTATCCTTTATGGGAGGCAATCCTTCTCGACTGGGAATATCCACATCATGGTGGGACTAGCTCTTCCAGCGGGGATTTTTTCTATCCACCAAACCCGAACTTGAGATCTTGCTTAAGGGGAATGAAACATGTATCAGTTGAAGCAATCCCCGTTGCTATGCACATCCTAAATCAGTTGATGAGTTTGAGATGATTAGATGAAAAATTCAGTTGATGAAATTTTTATAATTCAGAGGCTATGTAAGAAAGATTTCAGATTAATTTTAATTTACAAAAGATTCCAAATTTATTATTTTAAAATTATTTTACCTATTATAAAACAATAAAGTATCAATTAAAGACACATATATGTCATATAAAGTACATAATGATAATAATAAAATTAAAAAACAATTAAATAACATTTTATTTGTTACAATAATTAATTATTTTATAGTAATACATCCATTAATTTTTAAATTTAGTTGCTATAAATATCACACACGAACTCAATATGAAGGGCTTATATAAGATTTTTTTTTATAGTGGAACTGGTATAAAATAATAAAAAATTATAATAAAAACTATATATATTTTAAATAAGAAATATTTTCTTTAAATATAATTCATCATTTTTTATGATACTAAATTTATTTATTAATGTATCGACACTGAACTTTTCAACAATTTCCTTCTCAATGTATATTACTTCAATGTGGATCATGGAGTCTTCAATGTGCTTCAGGAGGCCCAATTTTGATAATTAACTACTTAATATATAAGTAAAAAAGTTGGTACTTCATGATGATGCTCCACCCTACATGGGACATCTCATTTCTTCAATCTTACCTTTCACCATTGATGCATAAAGGATTTTACTCATTTATGCAATTTCAATTTCTATATTAAAGATGATGACAATCGGTTCATACATACCCAATCAGAGCCATCAGTTAAAAAAATATTAAATCCAACGACTTTTATTTACATGTGTAGCTTGCAACACCTTTTATAGATGTATATATTAACATTTTGTTTAGTTGGCTTGGAGCAGCGAGGAAATGAGGTGTAGAGGAGAGAATATATAATAAAATGAGACATTTCTCTAGTTTGGTTTGGGTGTGAAATAGCTGAGAAATAGCAAAAGGTTCGTTGGGACCCACGCTAAATGAATTTATCCATATACAAAGCTAGATGGAGAGAAGAAATTAGGGGGGGACTTGATGCCCATCGGTGGACTTACTGTATCTACCTTTTTCACACACTGGAGAGCTCACAGAACCGCAGAAGGGGAGACATTTTCCAGCTTCTAGTTAGATCGACTTCCACGAGCATTATTCGTTGAACGGATTCTGCGTCTCTACTCGCAACAATGAGGTGAGGATGGTAACTAGTGACATTGTGGTAGTTGGTCGTGGCTGATGACGAAGAAGTACTAGAAGACAACCGCAACCTGTAGATCTGGAGGTTTGAGGTTGCGATTGCTTCTTCTGCTGGGGAGCATGCAGATCTGGCCAATGCCAATTGCATAATAGAACTTTATTCTCTCTCTCTCTCCGTCTTCGTTGGTAGCAACATAACCTAAAAAATCCCAAGTTTCTGAGTCACTTCCGAACTTGCTTCGCTTGCAAGGTTCTTCTTATTCAATCCCACTTATAACTGCTCCTTGTTCAGTTAACAAGGTGATGATGCCATGCTTATATTTTCTGTTGACTTATGCCATACAATTGTCATGCATTGATTATGTGTAAATATTTGGGTGTGACACCGTTCAGGATCACATAGTGTATTACAAATTATCAGTAGATTATCTTAAACAAAAATAAGGAAATAGATTTTCTTAAATAATAAATAAATTATGTAGCGGGTATAATGAACAAAATTAATAAAAAATAATACTATTTCTTTCATATCACTTCAATCAAACCAAATAACTCAACTTTACATTTCTCTTCTATTTCTTATCTATTCCTCTCACACCAAACAACCTATAAATTATTTCTATCTCCATCCTATTTTTCTATTATCTATTTCCTTAATATCTACCAAACATAGTGTAAACGTGATTGAGGATTGAATTGCAATTTGCATATTTTTTTATAAAATGAACATATGTGATAAAAATTGGGTATAAACGATTTTTTAGGAGGTGCAACTTACCATGGTGTATTTTAAATGCCATTATATTTTGAGCACAATTAATGATACATGGTGAAGGCTACAGTGGGTCATAAAACCACTCGTGAGACACATTTTAATACCTATCTCTACCTATCAAATTATGAAATAATATTCTAATAGTTATTAATGGAAATTTAATAAAAATTTACAACAAAACCCCGTAAGAACCCCATCATCATCACAATTTGCCCAAATTCATATGTCAAGTTCTAAATAAGAAAGAACCAAATGAAAAAATAAAATAAAAATAATAAAAAAAATAAATAGAATGCGGTCATCTTCCGCTCCAGAAAACAAATTGTGAAAGGCCTGCAATTACGAGGAAGAAAGAAAAGAGAGGTGAGAAAGAGAACCTATGGTGGTGAATGGACATGGAAGTGGTAAAGGAGTTGATTTCAGGTGTCTGTGTGTGTGAGAGAGAGAGAGAGAGAACTCATTCCGGTGTGGGAAACTTGATAAATGAATTTTTGTAGACATTTTGTAACCTTAATAATGACGCAATTGAATGATATTTAGGCGTAATTGTACTTATTTAATAAATGTTTGATAAACTGGATCTTATTTGAGCTTATTTGTTTATTTTGATTAAAATCGGATAATTTGGCCTAATGACCTTTGCTTTCTTTTTAGCTCATATGTTGCGTTGTAGGTCGAACTTTCATGCCCTTCAAATTTTATTACAAAGTTGTCATCTGGGACTTTAATTTGATGTATAATTTGACATCATTTGGATATAAGGCCTCGGAGAAATTTAAGTCGCAAGTAAGGCCCTAATTTCGGCCAGTGATGAGCGATTTTTATTTACGTGTTTTAGTTATTTTTGGCTCGAGCTAATTATATTAGACCTATTTTTAAATATTTCTTATTAGGGATTGACTAGTTATTTATTTTATCTATATACGGGACTAAGGAACCACTTAAGAAAAAACTTTTGACTCTTGAATTTTAGGAAGAGAATTTGAGAAAATTCCATCTTCTTTTGTTTTCTATTATTTTAGGATTTTATACTCTGCAATACAATTCAATTTTGCTTGGCTTGAAGTCTCCATATATGGAAGGATAAATCACTATTGGATTAATTCTCTGGTGTAGTTCATAACTCGAATTTTGAGGTTTTGTATTAATTTCAATTTCAGATTATTATTATTAATCTTCTTCTCCTATTCTCTTCTTTTGCTGTAAAATTTGAATTGGTTGCTTAATCAATTTGGTTTTTTTTAATTGCAGTTTGCTTAATTCTATAATCTAGGGATTAGAGGTTGCATGTGAGTTGCTTAATCTTGCATGAGTTTGATTGGACTTTAGTTCTTATAATCATATTAGAATTTAGGGTTGCTTAATCACCATCCTAATTTGATGAATATATGCATGCTTAATATAAAGGGTAAATTCATGAATTAATTAAATCTTATTGGTTGATTCACAATCGAACTGGGAGTAATACAATAATTAGATTTTCTTTTGGATACCAATGATAAATTTAGTTATGAATAAGTTGGAGGGTTAACCTGTTTTCTTGATTTATTTTCTTCTCAATTTCAATTTCTATTAACTTTAATTCTAGTTTTCAACAAAACCCCATATGTGTGAGTTCCTTGAGAAATGACCTAGGTTGACCTCTAGTATATAACATTCAATTCTAAATATGTTATTGGACTAATTATGATATCAATCAAATTTGGCCCTGTTATCGGGAAACATAAATCCTCGACTAAGTTCCTTGAGAGATGAGGTTGACCCTTAGTATACTAAAATATTCAATTCTGAATCTGTTATTTGACCGACTACGACATCGATCAAATTTGGCGCCGTTGCCGAGGAACAATAATCCCCGACTAAGTTCCTTGAGAGAGACCTAGTTTGACTCCTAGTATACTACATTCAATTCTGAATATGTTATTTGACTGATTACGACATCGATCAAAACTATCGCGTGGACAGGGGGAGAATGGCGCAACCGCCAACGAGCAGAAACATGGCAGAACCCCTTGCAAGAGCCAACCACTTGCATGTGACTCCACCAACACTTCCCTTGTCCAATCTCCAAGCCGCTGCTTCTAGATGAAATCACATTGCCCGCCATCGCACATGATCTTCTTTGTTGAATAGCCCCACCGTAGAGCCTCTGCATCACTATTGTGTCGTTGTTGGTGGCCTGGGAGCATCTTCTTCATCCGTATTATCACATGTTTGTAAATTTGTGATAGCAATAAAGTTAGAACAAAGAGGCCCTAACCTACTTTTTTACCTCTTGATCTCAATCACTCTGTATTCTCTCAACTCACAATTTTTGCTCATACAACGATCCAATTTTGGTTGCTGGCATTAACCCCAATTCAATTGACTTTAGCTCTGACAAATGATAAGGAGCAAAAGTTTTACAGAATTTTGAAGAATATAGTATGATTATTTCTTATTTTTGTTTCCATATATAATTGGTAATTAATCATCATAATAATAATATATCCAATGGTCAATAAAAGTGACTAACCGGTGAGCCACTCTTTTGGTGACTGAGTACATTCTACACTCTAGACAACACTATGATTCATGATCACATTTCAAAAATGTTGATCAATATATATTTCATACCTCTCATATCTTTTATATGGTCTTTTTTCTATCACATAAATAAACTTTTATAGGGTCGGCCTAGTGGTTGGGGGTTTGGGTAGTTTAACATGAGGTTCTAAGTTCAAACCTAATTGCTTTCCTTATACACCGAAAAAATAAGTTTTCTCTTCTCTCTTTTATGTCCGTTTGATTTACGGTTGAGTAGAATTGATTCTGAAATTAATGGTTGGAAATGAATAATGCACATTTTAAAAACATGTTGGACATAAGTGATTTAAAATCAATTGTATGCAACGTAGTTTAACATTTACTAATTATAATATTAACATTTACTAATTATATTCACTTTCTATATTCATTTGTATGCTAAAAAACAAACTGGGAACACAAAGTGTGGATTTTATGTCATGAGGCATATGTTAAACATTGTTTGGGAAATCATTATTGATTCATGGAATGAGGTAACTGAAATTTTCAAAAGTAAAAATGGTTATGTTCATTTCTAGCTTATTAGCTTATTTTTTGTTTAATTGTTACTTTCAGAGATTCACAATTACGGATCCATTTTCTCAAGAGGAAATCAAAGACATTCGGATACGTTGGTCAAATTTTATAGATCAATTTTCTAATTTGGACTAGTTGATGATCTATTTTATATAGTATAGGACTTGACATGGTTTTTTGCTTCCATACTAATGGACTTGGCATAGTTTATGATCTTGTTTATAATGATGGACATAGTTTATGATGTTGGACATAGTTTATGATCTTGTTTGTAATGCACATCTATCTTTCATGTTGGCTTTTGTTTTGGTGATGTTATGCCTCTGGATCTATTTTTGCTGCTAGGTTGATAACAGGTTTAAATGAATTTAAGGGAAAGAACTAAAAACAAACAAAACTTAAAAAAAACTCAACTTTCTAGATCGGGTAATGCAAGAGACGATTTAAAAAATTACTTACTAAATCGGCTGGTCTAAACAATCCGATTTAAAAGTGACTTTCTAAATCGGTATATACCATAATCGATCTAAAAAACTACTTTCTAGATCGACCATTGTAAACAGTCGATCTAAAAAGTGAACCTATGTTCACTATATTGACCCTTTTTAGATCGGATGTGGTATACCACCGATCTAGAAAAGTACTTATTACATCGGTGACGCAACCGATTTAAAATGTGATGACTTTTTATACTGGCTATTTTTATACCGCCTCATCAGCCGATTAAAAATCCTTTTTTAACTGATTTAAAAAGTTTTTTTTACTAGTGTATATAAATCAAACAACACCCGATGTGTCATTTTCCTTTGTGCACTCTTATGATAGCATCTTGTTCCGTTGGTTAATGCTGTCGACTTCAATTAATCAACTCAAGGTCTCTTCTGGCCCCTAATTGTTTTGGTCCTTTAGATGACTTTGAGCATGTAGTTTCCGTTACTCATGTATCTCGAGTGAAACGGCAAGACATCAGACTTAGCGGTGTACAGTCAATGCATTTAAGGGATATGGTTAATTTAGCTGAACCATTAATTGGGAAATCTAAAACACATCGCAATTGACAAATCAAGAAACATGCATGCCAGCCACACTTCACGATGGACCCGCGTAGATTTTTAATGTGGAGAAAAATACTGATAATAAGAACTGAGAATATATTCGACCAAAAAAAAAAAGAATTAAGAAGAAAAAACGTTCACTTGCCAAATAGGTCTTGCCCAGAAAATTAAAGTCAGCTTTAATATATACTCCTATAGATCATGTCCATGTTTGTACAGGATGTTTGATTGCGATGTGGATTCTCTCCTGAATGAATCACCAAAAACTGCAAGCTAGGTCATAACTGTTAAATTATGTATAAAACTATATATATTTAACGACTTTAATTAATAATGTTCCTAGTAAAAGAGCACCTATATATTAACTCGGACTCATTAATTACTATCATTTTATTTAAAACATGAAACATATTTTTCCTTGTATATATATTTTCTTTTTGACAAATTAGTAATTTAATATATATATATATATATATATATCTAACTTAAAGTCGTTTGATAAATAAAAAATCTTATTCATGGTAAGTCAATTTTGCATAATATTCAATTGTCCTACTTAATTAATTAAAATGAAAAATTTTGAGAATTAAAAAAATTGGTTCAAATAATGAGATTTAAGATTAAACAAATTACATTTGAACTTAATTATTAAAGGCGCTTCCATAATGATAATATTTGTCCACCTCCAAACTTGCTTCTTCTCTCTCAAAATGGAGTTCTGTTCATATATATATATATATGAGTCAGGATCCGTTGACGCTAGATGTCAAACTTCAAGACTTACACTAATTAATGACTTTTTGAAGAATGTGAAATTGACCAATCCAACCGTTGAATATCATATTATATTACCTTCATGATCATGCATATCAAGTTTCAGATAATTTGGACATTCGTAGGTATGTTATCTGATAGTGGACTTTTACTTATATTTTAAAAACATATTATACGTTAAAATAAATTAGTTTGGTGAAGTATCAATTAGTATTTGATTTTTATGAAATTTTATAAGTTTGATCTACTTTATAAGAACTTTCAATTCAACGGTTGGATTGGTCAATTTCACATTCTACAAAAAGTTATTAATTGGTGTAAGTCTTGAAGTTTGACACCTGGTGTCAACGGATCCCAATTATATATGTGTGTGTGTGTGTGTTACGTACCGGCTAAGCTCGTACTCTCCCCAAATAAATCGGCTAGGAGGAGTTCGGGGTTGGATCGACTTGAAACATCACATTAGAGACAGTTAAGCTACTTCACTGTATTACACTTTGTAGCTTGAGAGGCTTATGTTACGTACCAGCTAAGCTCGTACTCTCCCCAAATAAGTCGGCTAAAGGAGCTCGGGGTGGGACCGACCTGACATTCCGTATCAGGATTCTTGGCATGACTAAAGAAGGAAATCAGGACAGATAAGGAAGGAGTTGATACTAAGCAACTGGATAGCGGAATCGGCGCGTAATACCTCCCAATCAGCAGATCACGCCATAAATAGAAGCTATCCCTCAGCACCTATAAAAGGAGAGGCGTAGGCAGCGTTAGGACACACACTAGTTTCTTTACATTAGTCTTCTTATACTATACGAGTAAAAATTAAGCTTTGTAAGAACAATATATATATTGGTTTTAAGTTGCAGCTCATCCTTCAAACTTGATTTTTTATTCCAAATATGCTTTTCTTGCTTTTAGCGGTGTTCAAGACCCGGTCCGTCCCTTTGACCAGTCCCAACCCGTCCTACTCGAGCCGAGTCTGTTCCTGTCCTACAAGAAAGAATAGAACTAAACCGGGTCTCATCGGGTCTCATTTTTTGACCCGGCATCGGGTTGAGGACGGGTTCGGGTTAACCTTCGGGTTTCCCGGCCCATCCTTTATATATAAATATAACATTTATTACTTATGATTTTCTATTATGTAAAGTCTTAACCTTATTTTTTTTTCATTTTAAATGGGGTTTTTAAGTCTAAGTTTTCTCTATTTACCTTTAAAATTACATTCTATACATAAAATTATATAGTGATATAATGTTATTCTTGGTTTAGTAATGTCCCATACTTTAAAAAAAGTAAAAAATATTGCATACATTAAGAGATTTTTTATTGTATGCAACATTTTTATTAATTGTATGAACTATTTTCTTTTGAACATTGTTATATGATCATTTCATGATTATATTTAGCTTATATATCGGGCCAACCCGGTCTTATCCTACTCAGACCCAGTCTTACTTAGACCGACACATCATCGGGTCGCTTCAGGTCTATGGACGGGTTCGAGTCTATAGAATTTGCCCGGTCAAAAAATAGGGTCGGGTTAGGGACAAGTAAAACCCGTCCCACGAACACCGCTACTTGCTTTGCATATATCTACTGTAATCTATATTAAAATAAAATAATCTCAATGGTCAATTATCCGCTTGAACCCCTTTGTAGTATGATACGATTATAATAAATAATATTTCCTTTATGGAATTTATATTACATCGTTCTAAAGCTTTAACAATCTTATAATATTTAATAATTTTTTACTGAATAATTATATTGAAAAAGTTATTGTTGAATTGAAATCTATTATCATATGGATTATATCTATAAAATTAATATTAATTTAAAATTGTTTAATATGTCATTAAAACAAGTTAAAAATAAAATCATATACACTTTTAAAAATATATAAAAATAAAAATTTAATTATAAACTTATATATTGTTATTTAAAATTTAATTGTAAGGTTTGTTTTACACAAATAATTAAGGTAACGGATATTTAGGATTTAATAGTTGAACTAATAAAAATCACATTTTATCTAAAATTTTTAATAGTGTAAGAGTGCTAAAATGTTACATTAGTATAACATGATCCCCTTAATTTCCTTTATGCTAATTATCAGAATTAATAGCAAGTGGTCACAAGAATATTAAAGTTTATCTATAATTAATGATTGTAATACAATTTTAATCAAGCATGTAATATAATAAAAAATAAAATTTCAAAAACTTTAAAGAATAAAAGATGATTTTATATTAATTGATAACATTAAAATAATTCATTTTTACTGTTTTATTGTGCATTTTTTTTGTCAAGTTTTATTGTGCATTTAATTGTGTAAAAAGTACTAGACAAGGATGCACTTTTTTTTGGGGGGTTTAAGTATCTATTTGATTTATTGTAAAATCACGTTTCAAATGTGAATCCGAGCCAACACTACTCTCTATAATATTGACTCGAATTCACGTTTGAAACGTGCTTGTGCAATATACCAACACACATTAAGTGTGACTTTTTTGTTTTGGTTCAAGTGACTTATTATTATTTTTTAAAAAATGTAGATTCGAATTCGATCCTTTCACCCAGCTCAAAGTCTGGCCCAAATAAGACCCATTTACGTGAAAGATAATTGGGCTGGCAGCGCTGTAAGAACAATTAAGAATCACGGTTTGTCCAAAAAAAAAAAATTAAGAATCACCGGTCTAAGAAAAAGACGTCTTGTTGGGTACTAGATCTGACATAAATGTATTAGTATTGACCAAAAAAAAAAAAGATATAAATGTATTAGTAAATATAAATATTATCTTAATAATCCTAATGAATATTTGAGTTTTTCGACAGAAATTCTCTGATGTTACTATGAGACTAAAAGGCTAAAATTTATGTATTTAAGCCATCTATGATATGATGATGTTGAAGTTTGTGACATTATCTGCTATGGGGGCATCTATGTTTAGTTTAAGCAACAAACTATATATTTAATTGACATTATTAATGAAACATGTTTGAAATGTATAGGAATTGCTTGTTATTTACTGAACAGTGATGCTGTCTTTATCATTGACTCACTGTCCTTATAGAACTTTATCTATGATACTTGATTGTATGTATGTATGTATTTATTTATTAATCTTTAATCTTTTTTATATGAACAATTGTCAGTGTGCAGGTGTTATCCAACATTTATTGAGGAGGAAACTCCAATCTCATTCTCCGGTAAGCATTTCCCCTCTCTTCATGATAAATTGTACGTTTAAACTGTTTTTTCTGTGTAAAGATTTCCTTCTAAAGATTTATTATTCTTTTGTTTTGTTCTTCTTTTGCTGGTTTTTTATTTACTACTACACAACATTGTATCTTATTTGCCTCTTGTTCCTCTTCATGTCTAAAATTTGGGAAAATTAATGTGATTCACTAAACTTAGCTATATGGTGAAGTATAGATACACCCTGTACAAATTATTATCATTTGAAACTTATAAAACATTTCAATTGGTCCTGTTTACTTGCACATTCTCTTTCACCATTTTTCTTGGTCCTATTTCCTTATAGTCTAATTTATCAATTTAGTTTGGAAGTCTCGCTGATTTATGAGTTTTATTTTATTTGTAACTCTTTTGGTATTCAAATGATTAAACAGGAACTCCTTTACCACCACCCTCTGACAAGATGCTTTTAGAAGTTCTGTTTCTTCATACTTGACAATACCATGTCATATATGGTAGTTTTAATCTGCTGATATGAGTTTCATTGACAAGATGCTTTTGATATGTAATTGATGTGTTATATGTTTCACAGTTTCTTTGTGGGGCCAGTTCTACAGAATTCATCATACCTGTCCAGAAATTATCGAAGAGTCTTGATTGTTCTTATTCAGTTGGAATGAGGTTTAGCCGTTTAGGATGCGTTTTGAAACTGGAGATGCTGTAGAGAGAAGGTTTGGCAATTGTCATGCTTGTTGTTATTACACCTATCAATAATTGATCATGGTTAAACCTCTTTTGGGCAGGTTCATTGGATTAATTTGCTGGAATCAGTGATGTGGATGGCCAGGATCATAACGGAGATGCTTACCAGTATGTCACTACAGTCATTCAAATTTTCTTTAATATTGTTATAGTTGTTTATGTTCGTGGGATATGAGATTTCTATTATTGATTGTAGAAAAGGAAAAGATAATTATAAAGGGTTTGAGTCACAAATTTGTAATAATGAATAGAACAATTGTACAATAACAGAATAGAACAGTTGTACAATAACAAAATAACAGAAAAATAACTCTCTAGAAGTAAAATACTCTAATATTCCCCCACTCCCGCAAGATCAAGGTGGGTGACTTGGAGCAGAATAAGAAGAGTCTCCCACATTGAGCTGCCTAACTTTTAACTCATACAACAGAGATTGCAACTAGGAAACTTCTACCGTAACCATAGCTAAGCTCCTATACTCAGCTTCTGTGCTCGATCAGGCCACCACAGTTTGCTTTTTGGACCACCATGAAATTAGGTTGGGACCAAGGTAGACACAGGCTCCAGATGTAGATCTTTTATCATCAGGATCTGATGCCCAATTAGCATCACAATAAGCTGTAATGGCGAAGGGAATAGGGATAAATCTAATATGAAGACCCCAAGAAATGGTTCTCTTGAGATACCTCAGTATGTGCTTGACAACAACCAATGTGTCTCAAGAGGAATGCTCATAAATTGGCAAACTTTATTCACTGAATAGCTAATTTCAATCCTTGTAATGGTAGCATATTGAAGAGATCCAACAACTGATATGTACAAGAATGGATTAGCCAAAGGTTCAAACCCAATTTTGGATAGTTTGCAACCTGAGGCCATAGGATAAGAGATAGGCTTGGTTTCTAGCATGTTAGTCTTAGTGAGAAGATCTATAATGTACTTCCCTTGAGTAAGAATAAGAGAACCATAAAGTTTATGCTTTACCTCAATGCCCAAAAAATAATCTAGTTGACCAAGATATTTAAGACAGAAGACCTGCATATTAAGTTGTGCTACTATCTTCTGTAGGAATGAATGGTTATATCCTGTTATGATGATATCATCAACATAAACCAACATATAGATAGTGGATAAGTCTTTGGAGTACACAAAAAAGTAAGGGATCACATTTGCTGGATTTGAATTCGAGTTTGATCAATTGGGCTTTTAGTTTGTCAAACCAAGCCATAGGAGCCCGCTTGAGGCCATAAATAACCTAGTTCAGTTTCCATACCAGAGATTTTGTAGAAGATTCAAACCCTGGAGGTTGATGCATATACACTTCCTCTTTCAAAAAACCATTTTAAAAGGCATTATTCACATCAAGTTGCTGAATTGGCCAACAATAAGTGGCTTCCAGTGAGAGAAGGTGCCTCATAGTGATAGGCTTAATAACAAGGGAAAAGGTTTTTGTATAATCTGTCCCATATTGCTGATGAAAATCCTTAGGGTGTGTTTGTGAGTTTAGAGAGGAGGGAAAGGGAATGATTGGAGGGAGAAGAGGAGGGAAATACTTTATAAAATACTCAAACACACAAACACAAAGGGGGGAAGGACTTCCAATAAACCCTTCCCTTTCCCTCCAAAATTCAACTCACAAACATACCCTTAGCCACCAATCTAGCTTTGTACTTGTCAATAGTGCCATATGCATTCTCTTTGACCCTAAAAACCCACTTGCATCCTATAGGAACTCTATTAGGAGGAAGGGAAACAAGACACCAAGTATTATTTTTAAGGAGCATCATATTTTGTCTGCATGGCTACCAACCACATTGGATTAGCAAGTGCTTGCTTGGTGGATTTTGGTTCAAGATGTGTGAGTAACAAGGTAGGATGGATCCGCCTCTGAACAATGCCTGATTTTGGATCTGGTTTGCATAGGATGAGTGTTTTGAGGTTGAGGTTGAGGTTGTATAGGTGAAGGTTTAGGTTAAGTTGTATGTGAAGAAGTTGATGATGCTGAGGCAGAGATGGTTGTTTGTGAAGGCTATGAGGTGGATACAACGATAGATGAGTCTTCTAGCTGGGAATGTAGGTGGTGTGATAACAAGAGGTATTAGGTTGGGTATAATAGGAATAGATGCTATTGGGAGCGATGAAGAAGCACTAGACATTGAGGAAA
This sequence comes from Sesbania bispinosa, assembly GCA_026901365.1. NCBI lineage: Eukaryota > Viridiplantae > Streptophyta > Magnoliopsida > Fabales > Fabaceae > Sesbania > Sesbania bispinosa. Next base: position 2,258,275 of record QLOH01000021.1, on the reverse strand, counting down.
ACAGTTCAGTGTAGGGAAAATGGGTCTCGTTGAAAGTAACATCTTTTGAAACATAAATCCTACCCTCAGGTGACATACATTTGTACCCCTTGTGAATAGGAGAGTATCCAAAAAAATGCACTTTTAAGACTTGAATTGAAGCCTATTTTTGTTGTAGGGTCTCAAAAGTGGAAAACAAGAGCATCCAAAAATTCTAAGAAAATGAAAATCTGGTTTTTGTTCAAACAATTCTCCCATAGGGAATGTCAAAATTGATGGAGGAACTAGGGAGTCTTTTTATAAGGTATACACTAGTCAGAAATGCATGATCCCAATAGTTGAGAGGAAGAGATGCTTTGGCTAATAGAATCAGCCCAAGCTCTACTATGTGTCTGTGTATTCTCTCAATAACACCATTTTGATGATGAGTATGAGGACATATGACCCTGTGTATTATACCAGATTGTTTAAGAAATTCAATAAAAGGTAAAATTCTCCCCTAATTAGATTGAATAGCTTTAATATAACATTCAAATAGCTTTTCAGCCATGACTTTGAATTGTTTGAAAACATTTTGGGTTTTAGACTTAGTTTAGAAAAAGCCATGTACATCTAGTGTAAGCATCAACAAAAGACACATGGCATTTAAAACCCATGGAAGAAACAAAGGGAGCAAGGCCCCACAAATCGGTGAATATCATCAATTCAAGAGGATGAAAGTACAATGTAGAGGATATAGAAGAGTGCAATATGTGTGCTTTACCAAGACAACAAGAAGAACAAAAATTGAGCTCAATTTTGTTGATAAAGGGGACATTACACAGTTGCATTACAACTTTCTGTGCAATAACACTTGGATGTCCTAATCTAGAATGCCAAGTGTTGGTTGTAACAATATTTGTAAAAGTAGAATTATAAAATGTTGTAGTGTGAACATGGGAGGAATGAGAAGTAGGCTTAGAACCAGAAAGCCTAGAGGAAGGAGTTTTGTACAACAAGAGAAGAAGTTTGTATAGACCATCAGATCCAAGGTGCACTTTGATTAAGACCTCATTGGAAACGTGAGATTTAACCAAACAAAAATTAGGATGGAATTCAAAATAAACAGAGTTATCCTTAGTGAATTTACTGACACTTAGTAAATTTTTAGAAATAGATGGGACACGTAGGAGATTTTGTAAAATAAAACTCATATTTTTGTTACAGGGAGAGAGAATGGAAAAAAGAGCCAGTAGATTTAATGGCCAAACCTTGACCATTGCCAACAACAACTTGATCAGATCCTTGAAAAGATGCACAATGTTGGATGTTCTCTACATTTGAGATGACATTGTGAGACGCACCTGAGTCCGGATACCAATTGGCAAATTGAAGGGTAGTAGAGCTAATAGCCATGACCTGTGCGCTATGTGCTTGCATAGGAGAGTGAGTCTGAACAAATGTAGAGGGGACAAACTGTTGAGTGGGCTGCATAGGCTGAGGTATGACAGTTTGAACATAGTTTCCCATAAGGAATTGTGGTGACTGCATAGGTTGTTGTGGCACTAAAAGAAAGACTTGTGGATAGGAAAAAGTACCAAACATTTGAGGACTCATATTCATTTAAGGATTAACTCCAAAGGGAGAGAAAGGAAAATACTTTGTGGGTATGGGGAAAATATTAGAAATGCAGCAGAAAAAGGTGTGCAGGTGCGACAATAGTTTTGCTGCATTATGGCCAAAATTTTGGTAGATGTAGCAGTGAAGACTACTTCTACCATGGCCTGCACGACAACGTCTACCTTCATTGCGACTGCCACGACCTCCAGTCTAGTTATTATTGTATTGACCATCAAGAATATTGTTCTGAAGCTAAGTTTGAGTATGGGAGGATGGTTGTTGCACAATGTGTGCTTGAGTAGGTGTTGTAGCAGAGGTAGAGCTAAATTGAGAAGAAATAGTAGAACCCGAGGCAATAACGGTGTTAACAGAGGCTACAACTTTCTTTCTAAACTTTTCTATCCGACCCTCATGACCAATAAAGAAGGTTTCAACTTCATTGATAGTAAGAGGAATAGAATTGTTATTAATGAAAAAAATAGAAGATTTATAAGTTTCTGGTAAAATTTTAACAATAACGTCAATATGTTCTCAAAGGGAAACAAGATTTCCAATAGCATTGAGAGAGTCAACAAGATTCTGAAATTCATAGAGGAATTTAGAGATGGAACGTCCTTCGAGGGTGAGTTGGCGAAGCTCAGTGCATAACTGTCTTGACTTAACATTCATATGATTGACGAAGTGAGTATGAACTTTTTCCCATAGCATCCAAGAACATGTGCAATTAATAAATTTTCGCAACACAAAGGGTGAAATCGTTGAATGAAGCCATGAAAGTAGCAGTTGATCTTGATGTTCCCATAGATGATAAGTGGTTGAGGCACGTCCTGTAGTAGCATCTTCAATGGAAGAAATTTTTTTATGGAATTTGCAGACCTTGAACAAAATGAAGGAGATCATGGCCTCAGATAATAGGTTCCACCTGTGATTTCCAGAAGAGGTAGTTAACTGAATCCAATTTATCAGCAATCGTTTTGAAATTCTTGATGAGAGATGAAGAATGAACATTTTGATAAACTTCATCATCAGGTGTCGACATTTCAACAATCAACACAAACCAAGAACACTGAAAGGAACATAAAATTGAAAAGAATGCAACACAAAGATGATCACAGTAAGATCCTTTCAAGATTGAGACCTCAACGACAAAGATTGCTCTAACACTGAAAGGAACATAAAATTGAAAAGAATGCAACACAAAGATGATCGCAATAAGATCCTTTCAAGATTGAGACCTCAACGACAAAGATTGCTCTAACACTTGCGCCTCAGGTAGCGAACTGAACACAAACAAAAGAGAAAGGCGCAAAAGACACAAATAATATGAACTAGAGAGCTCGAAAAGGAGAAACAATGGATTAAAAGGGCTTAGAATGAAAAAAAGGGGGGAAAGAAAAAAAAACACCCAGATCTAGACCTAGCTCTAAGATACCATGTGAGATTTCTATTATTGATTGTAGAAAAGGAAAAGATAATTACAAAGGGTTTGAGCCACTCTATATATAGAGTGATAAAACAAAATACAAATGTAAACAAATTAATGTAGTTACTATAACAATTTTGTAACTAACTAATAATGAATATAACAATTGTACTATAACAGAATAGTAACAAAATAGAACAGTTGTATAATAACAGAAAAATAACTCTCTAGGAGTAAGATACTCTTAGTGCATTAGGAGATGGTTGTATGTTTGTGTTACAAGTTGTAAGGATTGATATATAAATGTTTATTGGGACTTCTCAGCTTGTTATGAAAGACAACCTCTGTACTCATATTGTGATTTGCACCTAATGATTTTCTAGACTATGATTAATTAAACACTATACTACTTTCATTGATTTTTCTTCTATTTTTAAATTAAACTTGAATATTTGAATTAAACAATAATTCATGACTAAAGTGGGTGTACCAACTTTAATTTTGCTAATGATTATCAATCTGGAATTGATGATTTAGGTTATGGATGTGATTGTTATGGATAAAATCTTTTAAGTTCTTAGTTTAGAGACGATTTTTTCCTAACAAATGATTCAGAAAGTGACTTTCGAGATCGGATTTGACTAATAATCAATCTAGAATGGAAAAAAGTAATCAATTTAAAAAGTTTTTTTTTACATCTGATGTAAGAAAGTTTCAGGATTATATCTACATCGTCTATTTCTAGATTAGTTGGTCAACCTATCTACAAAGTCAATTTTAACCAATTTAGAATTAAAAAATTAGAGCATTTTTGGTCAACCGATCTAACATGCCCGGATGAGAATGATTATTGGTGCTTGGGATTGTTGGAAATAGAAAACTAATTGTAGGAAGAAAATGAAATGAAACTGAAACTCATATTTCTCATTCATCTAACCATATTTAAATACAAGAAAAACATAACCAGGAATTATAAGTAATCATAAATAAAAAATTGCCCATTAATTTGTAACAACTTATAATTAAAAATTGAAACTATCATAATCGTCAAAATAATAAAACTCTTCCATAAACTCTAATAAACTCTAAAACATGTGTTGATACATATTCTCAACACTCCTCCTTGCATCAGTAGCTGTTGACTCCAAGCTTCTCTCTCAAGTTCTCGAATCTTCCTTTTGAAAGTGCCTTCGTAAATATGTCTGTCAATTGGTCTTTTATCTTGCAATATTCTAATAAAACTTCTCCTTCCTTATGAACTTGCCTAAGAAAATAGAGCTTAATATTAAAGTGCTTAGTCTTCCCATGAAAATTGAATTATTAGATATTGCAATTGCTGCTTGATTATCTACGAACACCTTAGTTGAATATGCTTGTGCCATTTGTAGATCATCTAGAATTTTTCTTAACCACAAACCTTGATTAACAGTTGCAGTAGCAGCAATGAATTCTGCTTCCGCAGTTGACTGCGCCACAATATCTTGCTTCTTTGAAATCCAAGAAAATATTGCAGAACCAAATGTAAAGCAATAGCCTGAAGTGCTTTTCATATCATCCAATGATCCTCCCCAATCACTGTCAGAGAATCCATGTAGATTAAATTCTTGATTATAATTAAACAAAACTCCATAATCAAGAGTTCCTTTGATATATCTAAGCACTCGTTTAGCAGCTTGAAGATGCACTTTGCTTGCATAATGTAAGAATCTTGAGAGAATGCTCACAACATGCAAAATATCATGTCTTGTTGATGTAAGATACATGAGACAACCAACAAGACCTCTAAAATAAGTCTCATTAACATTTTCTACACCATCTTCCTTGCAAAGATTTAACTTATGAAACATTAGAGTACTCTCAGGTTTACAATTCTCCATTTGAAACTTCTTCAGAATCCCTTTTGCATATTTCTTTTGACTAATAAAGATTCCCTTTTCATCTTGTTTTACTTCCATTCTGGGAAAGAAAGTCATTTCTCCACAACCTGTCATTTCAAACACCTTCATCATATTTTGCTTGAACTCCTCAACAAATAGAATATTGCTTCCTGTTACTAAAAGATCATCCACATACAGAGAAATAATTAAAATATCAGAATTCAAGCTTTTCACATAAAGAGTTGACTCACTGAGACTTTTTATAAAGCCAATACTCAGCAAGTACTCATCAATCCTATTATACCAGGCCCTTGGAGCCTGCTTCAGACCATACAAGGCCTTTTTCAGCAAATACACCTTATCTTCCTACCCTTTAATTACAAACCCTTCAAGTTGCTCGACATATATCTCCTCCTGCAATAACCAGTGAGAAAAGCGTAGTTCACATCTAACTGAAACACATTCCAACCTTTTTGTGCTGCCAAAGCAAGGACCAATCTGATTGTATCAAGCCAAGCCACTGGAGCAAATGTTTCAGAAAAATCAACTCTAAATACTTGAGCATATCCCTTCACTACAAGTCTGGCCTTGTGCTTATTAATGGAACCATCTGCATTGAGTTTGGTTCTAAACACCCATTTAACACCAATAACATTTTTGTGTTGGGGTCTAGAAACCAATTTCCAAGTTTGGTTCTTCTCGATCATGTTAAGCTCCTTCTGCATTGCAACTATCCATTTTGGATTTTTTTTGCTTTTGAAAAATTTTCAGGCTCAAACACAACAACATTACATCTTTCATAAATATCAGAAAGTAGTCTAGTTCCTCTAACAAAAGGATCATCAGCATTTTCCACCTTTTATAAAAGAAAAATTAGAAACCTGCTTCCAATCATCTTTCTCCCAGTTCCATTGCTTATCTTCAGCAAAATGAACATCTCTATTTATTAGAATCTTACCAGTTTGTGGTTGGAAGACTCTATAAGCCTTTGAAGTTGTGCTATAACCAATAAAGATTACTGCCTCTGCTTTTTTTATCTAACCTATCTCTTTTCACCATTGGCATATAAGTAAAGCAAATGCATCCAAAAACTTTGAAATTTTAAACAAGAGGTTTACGGCCATACCATGCTTCAAAACGAGTTTTTCCTTGCACTACCTTTGTAGGAAGCCTGTTTAATAGAAACACAACTGTATTAGCAGCTTCAGCCCAAAATTTCTTTGGAAGTCATTTCTCATGCATCATACATCTAGCCATCTCCATTATTGTTCCGTTCTTCCTCTCACTCACTCCATTTTGTTGTGGACTGTATGAAGTAGTAAGTTGCTGCTTAATCTCACCCTCTTCACAAAAAGAATTAAATTGATCGGAGATGTATTATTTCCCATTATCAGACCTTATAACCTGTATTTTACAATTAGATTGATTTTCAATCCAAGCCTTGAACCTCCAAAACACTCATGCAACTTCATACTTGAATCTCAAGAAATAAATCCAACACATTCTAGTAAAATCATCAATAAAGGCAATGTAATATAGACTTCCCTTTAAAGATAATTCAGTACCATTATTTGAGCTTGAAACAATAACTTGCACCTCCTCCATAAGATCCAAAGAGAAACTTTTTCCCTTCATTTTGACCTTAAAAAGATCTTGTCCTTTTGCATCTTTAATTAAACACATTTTGTCTTCAAACAAAACTTTGTAGCCCTTCTCAAGTAACTGGCCAACACTCAACAAGTTTTTATTAATATCCGGTACATAAAGCACATCAGTAATGAGTTTAGTACCTGAACAACTTTCAATTGCAACAATTCTCTTTCCTTTAACATCAGTGCACTCTCTGTTACCAATTCTAACTTTTGAAATATTTATTCTGTCCCGCTCCTTGAACAACTCTTCATCATAGGTCATATACACCATAGTTCATCATCAACCAACTTTCACTATAGTTGATGATTGTAAAACAGGTTGTTGCAAATAACTGCTCCCCCTCCTCTTGTTGATCGGCTACTTGAGCTTAGATTGTGGCTGCCTTTTGTTCTTTTAAATTTTTCCAATATGACCAAGTTGGTTACATTTGTTGCACCGTATATTAGGCCTCTTCCAGCATCTGAAATGAGGGTGGTTCCTTTTTCCACAATGCTGACATGGAGGATGATTTGTCTTTTCATCTTCAGCTTTAGTCCCTTTGTTGGAACTCTCTCCTTGTTCAAAGCTGCTCCCCTGGGCCTTTTTTTCTTCCATTTTTGATCTTGATTGAGTTTCAATTTGGCCTGTAAAGCACCTTCAATCATGCCTTACTCCCTCATAAGTCTCCTTTGTTCTTGGGCTTGCAAAGCATACAATAATTCTGCTAATGTGATAATTGACAGATCCTTGGAATTTTCCCGAAAGGAAATAGTGGATTCAAACCTCTCAGGAACAGTCACAAGAATTTTTTGAATAATTCTCGTGTCAGGAAGTTCAGTTCCAAGCAACCTCACCTTGTTGACAATGCTTAGAAGTCTGTCAGAATATTTCTTAATTGTTTCTAACTCCTTCATCCGCTGCATCTCAAACTCTCGGATCAAATTCAACACTTCCATCCCCTTGATCTTCTCATTTCCTTCATATTCCTGTTTGAGAAAATCCCAAATGGCCTTTGCTGACTTCAGAGTCATGATTCTGGTAAAGATTGCTTGAGAGAAAGCAGAAAATAGACATGACCTTGCCTTCGATTTTCGTTGTTTTCTTTCCTTGTGATTCTTGATCTGAGCAACCGTTGGATTGCCTGGTAATGGATCAACCACATAATCCTCCTCAACAGCCTCCCAAAGATCACATGCATCAAGATAAGCCTCCATTTTGATTGACCATAGGTGATAATTCTCACCCTAAAAAATAGACAATGTTATAACTGAGTTATCGGATTGCATTTTCAACTCTCGGGTTAGTGTTTGGTGGAACTCTCAACCTTACTAGGTCCCTCAAGAACAATAAAGCTATTATTACCAATTTGTTGGAAATAAAAAACTAATTGTAGGAAGAAAATAAAATGAATCTGAAACTCATATTTCTCATTCATCTAACCATCCTTAAATACAAGAAAAACATAACCAGAAATTATAAATAATCATAAATAAAAAACTGCCCATTAATTTGTAATAACCCATAATTAAAAATTGAAACTGTCACAAGTCATAACTATCATAACAATAAAACTCTACCATAAACTCTACAACAAGTGTTGATACATATTCTCAACAGGGATCATGAATATGAAATTTCACCATCCTTATTGTTAAGTTTACTTTATGTTTTTTTTTTTCATATGCTTTCTCCTATTCTTTGAATTGCTTCTATCTACCTTTTGTCGTTCATTATAACTTCATTATAAAAACAAACACAATTAAATTGGAGGCATTTAAAATACTTTGGTTGAGTATTCTATCCTGTCCAGATTTAAGTTATTAGGATAATTTTGTTAACCAAAATTCATGCTATACACACTGATGGTGAAAATCCAATTAATTTTGTTAATCCCCATAACCATAAGCTAGGATAAATTTAAACAACCAACAACTATACTCATTATGTCTGGAACAATGCTTCGGAACAAATGAAGGAGATAGCCATCTGAGATAACTTCAACTACTGAATTTTTCTTTATCTAAATAGATTAAATTATCCTACTCTGACTTGAGTAGAATGGTTACTTTCATGATCACATAAAATGTCTCCAAAAATCTCTTTTTCCCTAATGACCAATTGACCATCTAGTTGTGATGCGACAAAGTAAGGGATGAGGGTCCAACTCAATTTTTTACCTGAAGGGAAGTGACAAAGTTTGGACCACTTGCCTGATTAAAAAGTCTGAAATCATGAGCCCAAGGATGGAGTTATTAACAAGGACACACCAAAGGGTGGCACCTAGTTATGGAAATCTTTTAAGATTTTGTGTCACCAATGTGAAAGGAACTACTGGAAAATCCCCACCAGAAGTGATGAAATGGACTTATCAAACAATACATGAGGGTGGGGTTTGATTCTTAGCCAAAGTTAAGGAAAGAAAAATAAAAACTATGGTTGGGATGTTTTTGAAGCTTTCTTGGCCCTCCATTTTATTACTTTTTTACATTTTTTTAAGCTCATATAGTACCTTTAGATTAGACCTCTCTTGGGTCTACAAAGAGTGCTCTTGGTGGGGTGTTGGTTAATTCACAAAACATCTTTGTCCTTTCATTTTTCAAGGCCTTTATGCACCACAAATCCGGGCATGAGAGCAATTTCCAATGTGGGATATGATGATTGAGCTCATCTTGTCCTCCAACTTCTGTTACAATGATGTTGCAATTCTCACTCTTGGACTTTGCAGCCATGTTGTGCACAAATTGGCACAAGGCCCTCACTAGCTTCTCAGAGAATGGCCCTTCATGGTACACCCCATACATGAAGTAGAACCCAAATGGGTTGAAGAAATTAGGCAAGGTAGGCAATTTCAAGCATGGAAAAATTTTACCAATCAAGCTCCAACTCTTTGTGAATAACAAGCAAGATAAAGGTGCTTTCCCTAGCCTTAACTTGAAGATTTCTCCACTGTTCCATACACTAAGCATAGCCCAACTACAGGGGACTTTTCCATCTGACTCAATATCTAACCACCCACTATCTTCTTTGAAATAAGCCACCCATGTTCCCAAGCTAAGCTTGTTCTTTAGTATATTTTCTATGTCATTAGGAAAAAACTCAGTGGAGCCCATGAATCTTCTATAGAGAGATTCAGCCTTTTCAATCTTGACCCTAGCTATCTCAATGTTGGATGAGATTTGAAATGAGTGTTGATTCACAGGATTTATGAGTACAGCCAGAGTCCTAAACTTGGTGTAGCCAAATTTCTCCATGAAAAGACTCATTGAAGCATGGTTGTCTTTCTCTGTAGCCACATATGCATAGTCCACATCATTGGAAATGAACCATTCTTCTAGCCTTTGCACTAGGCTAGAGCCAATGCCTTGTCTCCTACTATGAGGAGCAACCCTTAGGCCTAGGACATAGCCTACCTTTGCCAAATCTTTTGGAGGATGACTTTGAACTGTGACCACTTTTATTGAGCCTTGAATGACACCAACCAATTCATTGTCCACCTCTGCTACCTAACACCAAATTGCCAAGTGAGTGATGTATATTAAGATCAAAGATTAAATTGAGATACATGGGAAAGAAAAGGGGAAATCATGAGTACTAATTACTAAATACTAATTAAGTATAATTATTACTAGTATAGTTTATATACCAGCATCATGTAGATGGGACTGTTTCGAATCCTACAAATGGGGTCACCCATAGTGTCTAACACGCTTTGTGATGGTCCTACTTTGCATCTTCTTTCAAGATCTTCAACTTGAGCTCTATCAGATTGACATTCATAGCTTCTGATTATGAACTCCTTGAATGCCATATATGCAAGAAAACTTGGTCTTGTTGAAGGTGTTTGAGTTATGTGTGAAGAAACAAAAGAGAAGTTCAAAGCTAAAGAAGGTATATATGGCAAGATAGTGTAACCAACGAGAAGTAAGGATACAAACCATAAGATGAATGGTTTGGCAAAGACTTGATAATGATAATGATTTTATATATGCAGGGGATATGTGGAGAAAAAAGAGGTGGGGAGAATGGTATAAATAGAAAGAGAGTGACATGGTTGGAACGTGGGAATGTTTATGAGAATGGAATAAGCAATAACATAGGCCTCCATAACAGTGGTTGGTTCAAGTAGTACATGCTTATTCCCCTTAAACAAGGTATCGGGTTCATAGAAAAAATCTCCGTTAGTCCTACCATAATGTGGATGTTCCCGGCTCAAACAGATTGTCTCTCGTGAATGATACTTGTGTGGTTTAAACTAAAAACATATACCTCCATGATTATAATACTTAGTAGACAAAATTTAGTTAATAATAGAATGTCTTGTTTTGTCTCTGGCTTTTTGGTGCCCACTCCTCATATGTAGGCTTTTATATAGAATCTTGATTTTTATATATATCCACGCTAAGGTTAACCTCAGGCACAGTACGTAAGCCACCGTGCACGCCTAAGGGGACTTGTGTTTTTGTCCTACCCTGTTCCGTTAGCCAATTGATGATGATGGATTATGCACAAATTCAAGTGTCCTATTGCAAATTTGCGATTCCACATTTCATCCGTACCAAATACAGCTGGCAAGTTATTAAATATTTTATATTATATAAACTGTATTTCAATAATGGATTAACGATATAATTAGTTAGGCACTGTTTGATAAACATGTTTGATTGAATCCAACATGTGGTGGCTGTGTTCTAACTTCTAATTTGTTAGCAAAACAGTAAAAGAAGACGCTGTAAACACTATAGGAGATAAATGGTAAGAATAACTATTGACTAAATAATTCACGGTTAAAATTGTGATGAAATACAAGCATACTATAATAAATAATAAATGTAGGGTTTTGGGTAATTTCATTGAGCTGGAATGGTTTCGAGCTTGAGGCCAACGGCTTTAAAGATTACGGAAAGTAATGGGCTATTTCGAAGCTCCATGAGTAGTTCAAAGTCTAAGAGCTCGAAGATCCAGTTATGAGGCTAGCCTATAAATACTTAAATAGGAAGAGGATGAAGGTTACAGGGTCGGTAAACTGAACACTCAAGCACACAAGCCACGACGTCCATCCAGGGATCAAGGCAACCCGTTACAGAGAGAAAGTAGGGACTGCATATCACCATTTTTATTCCTTGTACCTTTATGTTTTCAGCAATTTATATATATTCCAGCATTTACTTTTGTAATGTACTCTTGTTTGTTTGCTTTAAATTCGAGAAGTGCAAGTTCATCTTCTTCTTCTTATACTTTAATCTTTCTTTTTCAAACCCTTAAGAACAAGGCTTAAGTGAAGAGGACTCGTATCTCGTCCCAGATTGCTCGAAAGATACATTTGTTTAACCAATTTAAGGGATAAAGAACTGTTAAAATATCAACTGTTGATTTTTCAATTAATGATTATACTTTTATATACTTCATTCTCTTCTTTACACTTTAGTGGTGGAATCCCTCTAAAATAAAGAGAAGTAAAGTTGATATAAAACTTGGAGTGCACAAGTTCAAATGGTCTTAGTTTTTTTTTTTTTTTGACAAAAAGTGTATTTATAAGACATTTCAATCATATAAAAGCTAAAATTGGTATCTCAAACTATTTTATTAACTATGTTTGGTAAGATAGATTTTTTAGATAGTTACTAGTTTAATGCAGTAAGAAGCTACTTGAATCACTTTTTTTTTAAAAAAAAGACTCATTTTTCAACTATTACCTAGAATTTTTTTTATAATTTTATCTCTCAATAACCCTCATTCATCATTATATGCTATTTTACAATCTTAAACTAATTTTACCAAACACTTTCAATAAAATGAGCTAGCTTATTAACTTTCAACCAACTTTTTAGCTTTTGATTAACTTTTCAGCTAATTATACCAAACACACTCAAAATAGTTAACAACTCTCAAGTCCAATCCAATAAAAACAACTCACTTTCCCGCGTTCTAAGACTTGAATATGGCTTACTCTAAATTTCAATGGGGATTAATCTAGAATTTAATTTTGATTTATTACAACTAAAATTTTATATTGTTATTATCCAGTCTTATAACGTACTATCATAAGAGTTTGCCGCTAATTAATAAAAATTATTTAAAAATTAAATTCTATTAATTATACAAATAAAAATTTACACTAATTAGTTGATTAATTTAATTGTTGGGGAGGAAGTTGAAGGGGGAATGTGATTGTTGGATTAATAACAAAACTACAATCTAAGGTACCATTTAGGATGATTGCGAGTTTTCAGTTTTTTGTTTTAAAAAAATTTAACTAAATTTATACAACTCAAAACTAAAAATTAAAAATTATTTTTTTGCGATAAAAAACTAAAAATTTGCAATTACCCCAAACGGTTCCTAAGGGCCTATTTGGTTTACATTTTTATTTCCTGTTTTTATTTTTTATTTTCTGTTTTCTGAAATTTTACAAAGGAAAAACTGGAAATGCTGGAAAAAATTTGTTGTTTTCAACATTTCTAGTTTTTCCTTTATTAAATCTCAGAAAACAGGAAATAAAATGAAAATACGAAATAAAAAAAAGAAAATGTAAATGGAAACTAAATATGTCCTAAACTTTTCATTTCGTAATTTTTTTAATTATAATTTTTTTGTTAGATGTTTTGTGGTCGCGGCGGGTGGCCCCCTCTCTTTAGACACGAGATTCGAAAGTGAAAGTTAATCCCACTAACAAAGCCCACGCTTTGCTTTCTGCTAATTATTGTAAGTTTTATAGTGATAATTAACAAGATTGCCTTAAATTCCAAACGAAGGGCAGACTGCTACCACAAAGAGTCACTATTATGATCATAAAAGCAACTTTTTGAGAGAGAAAAAGAAGGAACTCAGGAAACATAGCAAAATATCCAAAGAATCGTTGTTATTAAATGTAAAAGGGTTAATTTTTAGAAAGTTAATATCCATAAATTGATTAAAAAAACACTAGCCTTCCACCATAAAAAAAATGTTAAATATATTTTTATTTATAAAAATATAACGAAATTGATTTTCATTACTCATTTATTATTTTTTCATTAGTTTTAGCTATCATCTATTTTTTAAAATCATATAATTTTAGTCACTCTTAGTTTTATTTCGTTAAGGGATAACGTAACAATTAATGTTTATATATTATAGATTTTTTTATAAATTTTAATTTTCTCATAACTTTTTGCGGATTTCATAATTTATAGAAAATTTCATTCATATTCTATTATGGAATCCTACGGATTTTTCTATATCAAAGTAAAAAAAATTCACACCAGCATTTTTAAATGAAAAATTGGTAGCTTTTTAAAAATTTACTACAAATAATATTCTAAAGAAAAAACTACAGGAAAATTCATATCAATTTTTATCAAAAAAATTCATAGTAAAACCGTAAATGTGACTTAACAAAGAACAAGGAGGACTAATAAAATTTGATTTTAAAAGATGGAGAACAAAAATCAAAGAAAAACATAAAAGAGGGACCAAAACCAAATTTTGATATATTTTTAAGACTAAAAATATATTTAAACTAAGAGGGAAGAAAATTCTTAAATTATTAGGAGTTAAGAAAAGAATTATGGATTGCCTTGTTTCACTAAATATGAGAATAAAATTAAAAATTAAAATGAAAATAATAAGAGTTTGTTTTGTTTGAGAAAATATCTTTTATTTTTATTTTTATTAATAATTAAAAATTTGTCATATTTTTTATTTTGTTTTCTATTTTCAAATATTTGTATATGAAAGAAACATCAACTTTTCTAATAGTTAATTATGGATACATAGTGATAGAGATCGACTTGTGATATAGTGATAGAGATGACCATTGTTCAACATTGATGTTCACTCACAACATAGTCATTGTTTGTGTTATCTTAACATTCTTCACTTATTTGATTTTGGTGTTTATGTCATGGTATACTCATGCACATAAAGCTCCCTAAAGCTGACCTATAGCTACTTTAGATGTTGTAGTTAATAAATAATTCAGATTGAAGTTAGTTGAGAAGTTAGTTTGAGTTAGTTAGTATAAATCCATCTGATTGTTTCTTATGAACTATAAATACATCTATGAATGATTTTTTGAATAATAAAGACTTTTCTATTCCTTCTTCCTTTAAGTTTCTGAAGCTGAGTTACATTTGAGTGAATTAGAGATAATTTCTCTAACAAAATTGGTATCAAGAGCTTGAAGATCTTGGGGCCAAGAATATAGTTTGAAGTTTCATAGCGAACACCATGACAGGTCTCAATGGTCACATCCCTGGAAATTTTCCAGTTCTTGATGGCAAAAATTGGGACAAATGGAGTGTGCAGATGAATGCATTGTTTGGTTTCCAGGACGTTCTTGAAATTGTCAAGAATGGTTATGCACCACTTGTTGAACCCGCAACTGAAGTCCAGAGACAGACTTTCAAAGAGAATCGAAAGAAAGATTGTAAGGCTTTATTTTTCCTCCACCAATGTGTTGATGGTTCTCACTTTAAGAAGATTGCTTCCGCTGAAACCTAAAAAGCTGCGTGGGATGCCCTGGCTAAAGCTTGTTCTGGTGATGACAAGTTAAAGAAAGTGAAATGGCAGACTTTGACACGAAAATTTGACCTGCTCCAAATGGAAAACAATGAGAAGATCACGGATTACTTCTCAAGAATGCAAGTTCTTGTGAATCAAATGAAAGTGTGTGGTGCTACTGTTTCAAATCGGTTAATGGTGGAGAAAGTGATGCGGACTTTGAGTGCAAAGTTTGATTACATAGTTGTAGCTATTGAAGAATCCAAAGACCTCTCAATAATGAAGGTGGAGGAGTTGCAAGGAACTCTTGAAGCACATGAACAACGTTTGGCTGAGAGAGACCAACAACGAGAATCTGAACGTGCTTTGCAAGCCAAGGTGGGTTTAAAGAAGGGTGGTGGCAAGAAATGGTGGAAAGGCAAAGAAAAGGTGTTGTATAACAAGGGTGGTGGCAGAGGAAATACCTCTGATAGTGATGAAGCTGAAACTTCAAAGAAGGGTGGTGGAAAGAAAATATGGAAAGGAAAAGGGAAGAAAAAATTTGATAAGTCCAAAATTGAGTGTTATAATTATGGCAAACGTGGGAACTTTGCTGATGAGTGTTGGTCTGGCAAAGTCAAGCAGGGAAATGATGAGGCACATGTAGTAGAAGAAAAGGAGAGTTCAGATTCTGAGAATGTCATGCTTATGGCCACTAGAGGATCAGAACCTGAGGATGACACTTGGTATATTGACACAGGGTGTTCCAATCATATGACCAGACATAAGGAGTGGCTCATTGATCTCGATTCAAGCATCAGGAGTAAGGTTAGATTTGCTGATAATAGTTTTGTTATGGCTGAAGGACTTGGAAAAGTGTTAATCAAAGGGAAGAGAGGTAACACTGCAGTAATTCATGATGTCTTGTATATTCCCTCTATGAAGAATAATTTGTTAAGTGTCGGACAGTTAGTTGAAAAGGGGTTTTCATTCAAAGTTAATGATGCTGGATTGAATTTATATGATCTACAACATAGACTTGTTTTGAAGGCTCCACTTGCTAAGAATAGGACTTTTAAGACAAGCCTATCAACTGCTTCTGTTTCTAATTGTCTTATAGCTTCAGTGGATGATGTGAGGTGGTTATGGCACCAGAGATATGGTCATTTGAACTTTAAAAGCCTAAAGTTGCTCAGTTCAAAGAAAATGGTGATTGGTTTGCCTAACATTCAGATACCTACAGCTATGTGTGAAGAATGTGTGATAAGTAAACAACCAAGGAAGCCTTTCAAATTTGCTGCATTCCATAGAGCAGGTTGTCCATTGGAGGTCATCTACTCAGATATTTGTGGGCCAATTGAGGTACCTACTATAGGTGGTTGCAAGTACTTCATTTCATTTGTTGATGAGTTTACAATCTTTGAAAGGAAGAGTGTTGCTTTCATAGTGTTTCAAAAGTGGAAGAAGCAGGTAGAGAAGGAAAATGATAAGTGTATCAAGTTCCTAAGAACTGATGGAGGTGGTGACTTTACATCTGCTGAGTTTGAAGATTTTTGCAGTGAAAATGGTATCAAACATGAGGTTACACCTCCATATACTCCTCAACATAATGGGCTTGCTGAAAGAAGGAATAGGTCACTCCTTAACATGGTCAGAAGCATGCTGAAAGGGAAGTCAGTTCCATCTGAATTTTGGGGTGAAGCTATAGTGACTGCAGCTTATATTTTAAACAGATGTCCTACCAAGAAGCTTAGTGGCATGACACCTGAAGAGAAGTGGTCTGGGAAGAAGCCTAGTGTTAATCATTTCAGGATATTTGGTTCACTTTGTTATGTGCATGTGCCAGATCAAAGGAGAAAGAAACTGGATGACAAAGCTCAACCAATGCTATTGGTTGGTTATCACTCAACTGATAGATACAAGCTGTACAATCCTGATACTAAAAAAGTAGTAGTGAGCAGAGATGTGACTTGTATTGAGAATGAAAGCTGGAAGTGGAAAGATGCTGAAGAAAGTGTTAGAATTACAGATGATTTGCCTCTGATTGATGAACTTGAGGATGAATTGTTTAATGAAAATGAAGTTGTGGGAACAACTCATGCAGTGCCTAATAGAAGGTCTCAGAGAACTAGAACTGAAAATGACAGACTTGGTGATTATGTGAGGTTCTCTGATAGTGTAGTAAATGAGGAAGGAGATTTGGTTCACCTAGCACTTGCTCCAGAAACTGAGCCATTAGATTTCACTGAAGCAATGAAGAGTGAAGTGTGGAGAAGAGCCATGAGAGAAGAGTTACAAGCCATAGAGAAAAACCAAACTTGGGAGTTGGTGGATTTGCCTCCAAAGAAGCAACCCATTGTTGTCAAATGGGTGTTTGCTTCCTGATGGATCAATTTCAAGGTACAAGGCAAGGTTAGTGGCAAAAAGCTTTCTACAAAAGGCTGGTGTTGACTATTCTGATGTGTTTGCACCAGTATCCAGGTTGGAAACAATAAGGTTAGTAGTTGCAGCTGCTGTTTCAAGAGGTTGGAAGTCCTTCCAGCTAGATGTAAAATCTGCCTTTCTCAATGGGGATTTGGAAGAGGAGGTATATGTAGAACAACCACCTGGTTTTACTCTTAAAGGGAAAGAGGATAAGGTATACAAGTTAAAGAATGCATTGTATGGATTAAGGCAGGCTCCTAGAGCTTGGAATAAGAGAATTGACTCTTATCTGTTGCTGCTTGGTTTCAAAAAGGCTTGAATGGAGTATGGTGTTTATGTGAGAAAGAGCAGCAATGGCAACTTGTTGACAGTCTGTCTTTATGTTGATGACCTATTGGTCACTGGTTCAGATATTGTTGAGATTAATAGATTCAAACTCACTATGAATTCAGAGTTTGAAATGACAGACTTGGGGACTCTATCCTACTTTCTAGGCATGGAGTTTGTGCATTGTCATAGTGGTATCTTTCTTCATCAAGGAAGGTACATTACAGAAGTGTTGAAGAGGTTTGGAATGCTTGACTGTAATGCTGCAGTTACACCAGCTGAAGTAAATCTGAAGGTAGTGAAAGATGAAAACTCTAAGCAGACTGATAGTTCACTTTGCAAACAAATTGTAGGTTCTCTAAGGTTTATTTGCAATAGCAGACCAGACATTTGCTTTGCTGTTGGAGTTGTTAGCAGATTTATGGGTGATCTGAGGGTGATTCATATGGTTTTGGTCAAGAGAATTTTGAGATACTTGAAGGGAACTACAGATTATGGAATTCTTTTTCCTAAAGAATGCAAAGAAAAACTGGTTGGTTTCTGTGATAGTGACTGGTATGGAGACAAGGAAGATAGAAAGAGCACCACTGGTTATCTTTTTATGTTTCAAGGTGCACCGATATCTTGGTGTTCTAAGAAACAACCAATAGTGGCTCTATCTAGCTGTGAAGCAGAATATGTAGCAGCTGCTTACCGTGCTTGTCAAGGAATTTGGTTGAAATCTTTGGTAGCAGAACTGGGTTTGGATGATGAAGAGAAGGTGCAATTGTTTATTGATAATAAATCAGCAATTGAGCTAGCTAAGAATCCAGTAGCTCATGGGAGGTCAAAACATATTGAGGTCAGGTTTCATTATCTTAGAGATCAAGTTCACAAAAGAAAGATTGAGCTGATTTATTGTAGAAGTGAAGTGCAACCAGCTGATGCTCTTACCAAGTCTATGAAGATTGAAAGATTTCTGGAGCTAAGGAAAATGCTTGGAGTTATTTCAATGTTGAATCTGAATTAAAGGGGGTGTGTTGTAGTTAATAAATAATTCAGATTGAAATTAGTTGAGAAGTTAGTTTGAGTTAGTTAGTATAAGTCCATCTTATTGTTTCTTATGGACTATAAATACATCTGTATGAATGACTTTTTTGAATAACAGAGACTTTTCTATTCCTTCTTCCTTTAAGTTTCTGAAGCTGAGTTACATTTGAGTGAATTAGAGATAGTTTCTCTAACATTAGACTCCTATATATGATAGCCCTAGAGTTGTTAAAATGGTGAAGATGATATTTGTAACTCATGCATGACTTGTATACTTCTTAGTTTGTGCTCATTAAAGTATGATTGAGGCATGTTAATGAAAAACTCCTTGATTGGAACCTCATTGCAAGGATCGATTTGGTCTTGCAACAAGATTGTTAGTGTTGACTAATGTGCCATCATGGCTGAATATTGTTTTATTAATTCTTATGATTAGTTTCAAGTGTAATTCATTCTCCTCAATTTTCTAATTAGTTGTTAGGTCGAGGTTTAAGAATAGCTAAGGGTGGAGACATTTTGAGTGTAGGTTCAAATATGGGATGAGCTCGACCATGTCGAGTGATATCTACTACCTAAAGAATGTCGATGTATGCCTTGATTTTGGATGAGTGACTAGGGAATGAGGTACAACTCAGTTAGGAGGGCACTTAACCCCCCAAATTTCAAGCCTGAATGACTAAGAAACTTGTAAGAAAAAATTATCTAAATAGTCTAGAGTTGATTCAAGCTGAGGTATAGCTCAGCTAGGAGGAATAACACATTTTACATATCTCTTAGATTTTCACACCTTATCCTAAGTCTTAATTCTCATCAGTCTCTCCACCCTTTTTCTTGCTTTGTCTTTTTTCTTTCTTTCTTTCTTTCTTTCTTTTCTTAAATCTAAGTTAAACTAACTTTTTGAACTTGATCGATTGGAAGTTATTAGGTCACATCATTTTAATGAATTGGTTTTGTAATTACTCATCCCACTATTTTGATGAGTACAATAGAAATGACTCATAAACACAATTTTCTTTGACCCAATTCTACAAAATAATCTAAAATTTTATATATATATATATATAATTAATCTTAAAATAATTCTTAGCTAGTTAAGAAATACTCGTGAATCTAATAAATAAAAAAGTTTATATAAAGATTATATTCTATATGCCTACATCATGCCTTTTCTTTTTCCTCTTCATTTATTTATTTATTTTTAGCTTTATATAGCCTTTACAATAAGCTTTAACCCCCCTTCTTATATTCTTCCTTCTATATACCCTTTTATTCACTAAATTATCAAACCCCTCTCGTTATTAATGGAAAGGACACGCAGCACCAATATGAACTTTAATTTATTACACCAATGGGAAAGTGCACATGTGTACATAAACGGGGTTGGGTCCAACTGCAATTAAGGCTACATAGAAAATTAAAATAAAGAAATTAATTAAAAATAATTGTAGTGGGGATAACGGGATTCCCTTCAACCTTATGATTTTATCGTCCACAGCATATTGCTAATGATCCAATATTTAGTTAATTTACTATGTGTCTTATCGTGTCTTTCTTTCCATGCATTATGTTGTCCTCCTTTACATATATATGGCCTTTTGGATGGATAATTTTGGAGTTATCATTTATGATTAACCGTGGGGACTTAGTGGAGGACCCAATTTTTCTTTTCCTTTCCCATTGGGTGGGGGAAGTATATGGGTCCCAGACATTTCCAACATTAAGGTGTTTGTTTTCTTTTGGAGTCTTTATTATTCACTTTCTCCAAACCCAAACAATCTAGTTCTGATCCAATCTCCACTTCTCAGCTCTTACATTTCTACCACTTCCCATGCTAAGGCCTCTTTCTCTACCAAACAAAAAGGTGTACTATTGCTTGTTGGGGGTGTTGGCTCGTAGCATATGTTCCAAAATACTTCACATTAGATCCTCCATTAATTCATCATGTTTATCCACTTTTCTCAAATCTTGGTATAGGGTAATGAATTGGAACTCCATTAATTCATCATGTTTATGCATGTCCAAAAGCATCACGATGTGGATCAAGTGAGATTGTTACAATATAGGGACCCTTGATTCATCCAAATCTCTCATGAGTTTATTCTGTCTTGGTCTTTCATTTCAACCTCTTGTTAACAAAAACTAGAACTCAATTTTATGGTGAAGTTATAAATTAATTATAAGGTTAAATATATTTTTGGTCCTTGAAATATAGTTTAAATTTATTTTTAGTTTTTATAATTTTAAAAATTAAAAATACACCAATTTAATCTTTATCGTATAATTTTCTTACATATTTTCTTACGGATTGTCTTACTAATTTTTATCAAAAATTTAAAATACTTTTTTTTAGTTTTTATTGATAAAAATTTGTAGGAAAATTCGTAGGAAAATTTACGAAAAAAAACTAAATACTAATGACTAAATTATTGTATTTTTAATTTTTGAGAGACCAAAATCACTGATTTTTTCAGAAGGACTAAAAATAAATTTTTACTATAATTCAGGACAAATAACCCTATAAATGATAATTATAAGCAAATGGAAGAAAAATTCATACCAATATAAGAGAAGTGATGTTTCCAAGATCTTAATTTACACAAGATTAAAATCTGTTCCATTAATTGGTCAATATTTATAAATAATTTTGGATCAGATGGTATATTTATACTTTGTAAAATTATTTTTGATCCCTCCAAAATAAGTGAGTTTTGATTTTGGTCCTCATAGAACTTTTTCTTTTTTTTTTTCATCCTTTTAAAAATTAAAACTTTGAAAAACATTCTTGTTTGATGATGTGACAAGTCACAAAATTGGCACATAATTCAGCTTATCATGTTACCAAGTAATGACATTTTTCAAAATTTTATATTTTAGGGGAATAAAATGAAAATGAAAATTTTATAAAAACTAAAACTAAAAACCTACTTATTTAACATGGACAAAAGACATATTTTACACTTATTTATAAATATTGACTAATTAATATGTAACTACTAAAACTAAAAATGAATTTTTATTTATATTTTTTTGGAAATCCTCCACTGACATAATTTAGGGTTTAACCCTCGGATTGAGGGTAGTGGTTACATAAAGTCCTTTCAAGAGTGACGACTCTTGTGTTCAAATCCCCTGACCTTGAGTGTGTTTGGTAAGGCATTTCAGCTAGCTGAAAGCTGAAATTAGTAGTTGAAAACCATTTCATTTGTGTTTGGTAAGGTAGCTTTTTTGGGTAGCTACTAGTTTTTCTTGAAAAGCTACTTGATGTAGCTTTTTTTAAAAAACTCACATTTTCAGCTATTAGCTGAAAATTTATTATAAGTTTATCTCTCAACCACCCCCACTCACCATTATTTAATAATTAATTAATTATGTCCTTGTATGTCATTTTACCATTTTCAGTTAGTTTTACCAAACACTTTCAATCAAATCAGCTAATTTTTCAGCTTTCAGCTAATTTTAAACGCACTCCTTGAGTTAAGTTTCGTCTAGGGTCACAATTTATTTCCTTTGTGACCAACCATTGTTTGGTAATTGAATTTGATAATGTAAGAACACTTAATGTAAAACTTTTAAATATAATAAATGGGGAAATGCTAACAAGTGTATAAACAATTAAAATTAGAAAGTTTTTATTAGATTACGCAACATTTAATATTATAAATGCAATGAATACCATGATTTCCAATAGAAAAAACCCATCATATATGGATTTCTTAACCAATACTTTTATGACACTGATTGACTCTAATAAAAATTCGGTGTGGTAGTAAAAGAACTACTCTGCTAGAGAAGGCCAAAGTTGAAGTCCTAAAACAGAGTAATTGTTATATTGAGCTTCTTAATAATTGCAATAATGTCCGATATAGGTTGTCTCACAAGGAAAAGTATGACAATATA
Source organism: Sesbania bispinosa (assembly GCA_026901365.1). NCBI lineage: Eukaryota > Viridiplantae > Streptophyta > Magnoliopsida > Fabales > Fabaceae > Sesbania > Sesbania bispinosa. Next base: position 2,235,628 of record QLOH01000021.1, on the reverse strand, counting down.
ATGGCCATTGATAAGGGAAAGGTAACAAGAAAATATATATAGCGCATTTTCGCAACCAATTAAATTAGTACGGACAGAGGTAACATGCATCTTTAGTTCTTTACATTCTGCCAAAAGAACCCGGTCTCTAGTTTTTCGTTTTCATGAATGGGCAAGTTTTGTTTCGCTTTATAGTCATATTCATACAAAAGTATCCTATTTTGTCGATCAAAAAAAAATAAAAATAAGTATCCTATTCCCTACCATAACCTTGTTTTTTTTTGCTATTCTAGTTAACATTTTGTCACGGACGAAAAAAAAAGTTAAGATTCTGTCGTCTTGTGGTCTTTGAGTTGCACATAGTCATTCAAATTATCATATGGGATATTGAAGCCAAGAGAGAGAAGACAAAAGATCAAGGATTGATTGATAGGCTAACATATCTAACTTGCTGGATGTTTTTGGGCTAGATTCATATATTGTTTAGGTACTTATTAATTAACAGCTGACTCGAGATTCGATCGGATAGGCTACTTGCTTATGACAATTACCTAATTAACTTTCTAATATTGAAAAATGGGAGACTCTGCTTTACATTGATTTTTGATAGTGAAGTTTTAAGGAAACAAATATGTCTTGCATTTTGGAATCTTTACTAGCAATAGCAAAGAAAGCAGAATTGCATATGATTTTGTATTCCTTTTAATTGTTGACCTCGACTTTTGTTTCCTTTGGGTAAAGATTTGCAACTTTAATAATCATGAAAATCTATTTGATTTTATATATATCACTAATGTAGTCCTAAACATGATAGTGGCAGTTCTTTTAAAAGAAAAAAGGGGGGAAAAGAAATTCACTTCACAATTTGCAATTCCATCTTCATTGTGTTATGTGTATTAGTGTATATATCACTACCTCCATTTTTATTTACAACTACATTAAGATAAAAAAACAAATCAATTAAAAAAATATAATTAATTAATATTTTTAATTATTTTCATAAAAATTATTAAACTTCCTATTATACCATTTATTATGTATTTTATACTATCTCTCTTTGATAGTGAAACATTTATTGCTACTAAAATTTGAAAAAAAATGTAATTGATATTATCTTAAACTTGTGATGATGTGAAACCACTTGCCAATAATTCTGAACGGATCTTTTTAGGGGCTATTTGGTGATGGTTTAATGAAAGGGTTATGAGGGGATGGTGGTTACCAAATTTGTATGGTTGTAGTGCTGGTCAAAAATGGAGTTTTTAGGAATGGAAAACAAAGCTTAACAATGAGAATTAGAAGAATGTGGTGGTGATATTAGGTGGTGCCTCTTCCAGGGAGGAATATAAGCCTTAAAGACGCCCCAAGTGGGATGGAAAGTGTAACATCCCAAAATTAGGGCTTAGAAACTATAGTGTGAATTTTAGGCTGTGGATCCAGCCAAGAAAAAGGAAGTTGGAAGTGGCATAAAAACTTGGGGGTTAGGATGTGAATTTAGACAAAAATTAGGTGAATAAACTAAGAGTCTTGAATTTTGAGAGATTTTGGAAGAATAACCAAGCGTTATGTGAAATAGCTGTAGGCAGAACTTAGAAGCAATCTCACCCTGAGTCAGAGAGAGTTATAATGGTATAAGGATGAGAAAAGGAGGTTAGATGAAGAAGAACTAAGTGGGCAGGGTATGTTATTAGAAGGAGTTAGGGAGAAGTGAATCACCCTATGTTTTAGTCATTAGGTGTGTTGAAATAGCAATGGAATAGGCTTTAGAAACAAAGGAGTTGATTTGGCAAAGATTAGAGTGGGGAGAGATTTGGATGAGGAAAAACTAAGTTAGAAGGAGGTTTTAGGGAAAGGAATTAGGTTTGAGTGGAAGAGAATTGAGTTAGAATCAAAGACGGGTAAAAATCAAGTTTTAGGGGGCTAATATGCTCGCTCAGTCTGCGCTCAAGCGCAACCTGAGCGAGGATATATATCAATAATAAGGGGGAAATTCCAATCTAGTTTTCTAGCTCAGTCTGAGCTCGAGCTCAGCCTGAGCGCAAAAAACAGAGAGGAATTGAGTTAATTCGGTTCAAGATGAGCTCGAGCTCAGCTTGAGTGAAGAAAACAGAGAAGAAGTGAGTTAATTTAGCTCAGGCTGAGCTCGAGCGCAGCCGCGCGAGTGGGAATTTTATTCTCCCACTCAAAGCTCGCCCAAGCGCACTCTGAGTGGGAGCTTGTCATCAGAACCCCTTAAAAACACATTTTTAGGGTTTCTTCCTCATTATTTTCCCTTCTCTAACCTTTTAGAGAGAGAAAGGGGTAGATTGAAGGAGAAACCATGGATTGGAGCCACCACACCGTTCAAGGAGCCTGGATCTTCATCCTCATCCCTCCATTCTTCTCTATTTCCTCCATTAGAGGTGAGTGTGGTTCACCCACTCACTTTCATTTTGATTGAACTCCCATGTATGCTCCCTAATCTCTCTTCCCTTGCTTACATTGATGATTGTGGTTGATTACAGTTGAATCCAGGGTTGTTGGTTGGATTGATTTGGTTGTATGTCTTTATGGCTCAAACCATATGTTAGAGGATTTGGGGGATTTTGTGCAATTATGGATTGTTGATGTTGAAATCTTGGTAATGTTGTACATTCATGCTCATGCTCATGCTCATAGTGTTATTGTCATTTCCCATACCCCTAATTCATTCATGTTGAAAGAAAAGGATTTGGGTCTTTGGACCTCATGCATAAAGTGGAATTTCATGGGTCTTCGGACCAAAGAGGGGTCTCTGGACCAAAGAGGAAAAAGAGAAACGAGGTAATCACATCTACTTCTAGGCCAAGGGGTAAATGTGGTTCCTCAATTAAAATGAACCACATGCATATTTGATAATAAAACTTAATGAGGGTGGCCTTGGACGAAAGTCCTTGGTCACATGGTCGAGCGCTCAAAAGAGGTTAACAGTGAAAAGACACCCTTGATGTGGGTTTTAAACTTGAGGTTCAGTTTGAGTTTGACTGCATGAATGCATGGGTGATTTCCACCAGACAAATTGTGATGTGCATTGCCTGACTGCCTGGTAGGTTTGTGATGTATAGCAGAACATGTATCTATGTATGTGTATGTTGCATTTCCATTTGCCTGCTTCCCCCACACTGTATGCATAATCACATTCGCTAGGACGTAGTCTCATCCCACGATATGTGAATTACATTCAGATGTGTAGGTTGTTATCCGGATGCTAGACTGAAGAGTTGTGGACTCACTTGAATGGATTGTTGAAGACTTATCATTGTAGTCATTTTTTATTTGGAATTGTGATGTAGTGGATAGGATGAGATATAGTGGTCAGGATAAGAATCTGTAAAGTTGTAGTAAGCCACTGAGTGGCATTTTAACTGTAATTCATTGAGTGGATGGCTATGCTTAGGTAATGGTTGGATTATCTAAGCGTTTTGATGTATTGTTTGTTGATATCGATAATTTGTGAAATAATTTCAAGAATTTAGTAATAGTGCTCCCAACAGACATTATTTCTGAATTCAGGAATTAGGACGTTACAAAAAGCCCTTGATAGGTCTAAAAGATTGTTCAAGCAAGAACTTTGGAGAATCACTCTCACAAAAATACAAGTTTAATCAAAATGCAAGTTTGATCCATTTCATTAACAAATGTGTGTGTGTCTATATATATATATATATATATATATATATATATATATATATATATATATGGAAATTGCTAACTTACTCCCACTTGTTTTTTTAGGAGGAATACTTTAGCTAGCTATACTTTCAAGTGTACAAAATAAATCTAAAGTTATAACTTGCTAACGTATACTAAAATACAAATGGAGTAATTAACAATCCCCATATATATATATATATAGTTGTTATTTTTTATTAACCGACATATGATATTATTTCTTCATGTTCATTTTAAAATATCATTTTGCTTAACTTTATTTTAATATATATTTTATTATTTTATTATCTAATATATCATATAATATTAATTATTTAATTATACCATAGAATTAAATTTTTAATAATTTGATAATAAGTGATTAAAAGATAATATAAAGAAGTTGTGTTAATAGTAAATCAATATTAAATTATAATCTTATGTATATTTTGTCAATATTTTATTATTTAACAAATAAATTAAATTTGAACCTACTTTAAAAGTTCGTATACGTTATGATTTAATTAAATTATTATAGAGTAGTAAAAAAAATAGTATATATCACATGAGAATTTTGCATGAAAGTGTTCAAATCTTTGTTAACAAGTCTTTTGTAATGAACATGGTGTACTATAAAGAGTTAACATCTAGGTGGGCTAGAAGATGTCTCTACCTTAGCATGGGAGTTGCTTTTAGCATCTTTTTACTATTCACACATCTTTCCCTTTTTAAAAATATATTTCGTAAATTACTCTACTCTCATCACTACATCTACACCTTCCCTAACCCCATGAGTACCCTCCACACCACTATCTTTCTTTTTTTCTTTTTTCTCTGTCTTTATAATTTTTGGAAATATACACTTTCGAAAATTAATTTCCGGAAATAAGTTTTCGGAAAAGTATCCTGAAAATTTAAGAAGTGATTTTTTTTAAAAAGTTTCAATTTTTAGAGAAGGAATAAATTTGTCTCTAAATTTGTTAGAGACAAAATAGAGACGAACTTTTTCCGTCTCTAAAAACTCTCACTTTTATAATGCTCCATTCGTCCCTTATTATAAGAGTGTGTTTGGTAAAACTAGCTGAAAAGCTAGCTGAAAGGTGAAAAGCTAGCTGAAAGCTGAAAAACTATTGAATGTGTTTAGTAAAACTAGTTGAAAATGGTAAAATGACATTTAAGGACAACATTAATTATTAAATAATGATAAGTGGGGGTGATTTGGGGCTAAACTTGTAATTAATTTTCAGCTAGTAGCTGAAAAATGAAGCTTTTTTAAAAAGCTACCCCAAGTAGCTTTTTAAGAAAACCTTGTAGCTACAAAAAAACTACATTCTCAAACACTGCTGAAATGGTTTCAGCTACTATTTTCAACTTTTAGCTAGCTGAAATGGCAAACCAAACACACTCTAAAACCCTCTCAACCGTTTCATACAAATTAAGAAAACTTGGTTAATGCATTGGTCTTTTAAAAAATTTACAGCATTACAAATATACCCTTATTTAAATGTCACTATAGTTTAGGGACATTAATTATCACAAGTTGGAAGACATCAAAAGTCACTTTGCAATGATTTAGTTGTACATGTGAGTGAAACATCATTAATTATTCACACTGGTCAATTTATTGGGAATTAAAAAGAGTTAAACATTCACTTCTGAAAATGGGGAATTAAGGGACACTCAATTCTTCTAGAAGGGGTCTTATAATTAGGGATTAAGAAAGTAAAATTTTTCACTTCTAAAAATTAATATCCGAAAATGAATTTTTTCTTTGTTAAGTTTAAGTTTTTAGAAATGGAAAAATTCTCTCTAATAATTTCCAGAAGTTAAAAATTTTACTATAAAGTTTATATTTTTATAGATGAAAAATTTCATCTTTGACAAATTTCGGAAGTTAAATTTTATATTATAAAGTTTCCTTTATTTTTCATCTCTAAAAATTGATATTTTCATAAAAGATTTTCACTTCCAAAATTATTTTTTAATATTTTTAGAAGTTATTTTTATCATTTAGTCTGCGTAAATTTATTTCTGAAAGTGCACATAGGGTGCTATTAGAAAAAGATTTTTTAGAAAAGTAAGATAGGTGCAGAAAGAAATAATGGGGTGCAAAAAGCAACCAATTAGATATGCCACGTACCATTAATGGTGATGGAGGCAATGGGATGGATGAGAATTGCTTTTCCCACCCCTTTTTGCTTTACCCACCCCATTAATTTTTATTTTTATTAAATACCTCTATTCATTTCTTGAAGTTACTTTTCATAAATAAATTTAATTAAAATTTTCTCCTTTCAAAACTTTTTGCCGGAAGTATATTTGTTGAACGTAGTTCAAGAAATTAATTTCCAGAAGCTAAATTTTAAAAAATACTTTCTAAATTAATTTCCAGAACTATATTAAAAAATTGCAGGAGATGGGGTCGAGGAGGTGGAGATTGAGAAGCAGGTGGGGATAAGGCGAGGGCCGTTAAGTAAAGATAAAAAGATGGGGTGACAAAAGTAAAAATGGGGATGAGAAAGCAATCCCCGACAAGGATTGTAGTTGGGTTTGGGTAGCACTTGATGGCCCTGAGGTAGTGATCTATGGCCATTGCTATTCACACCACCCTTTTAACTATTTACACAATCTTTTTTAATTTTTATTTTATTCCTAAAATACCTTCCCATTTTTTCCTCATCCCTTCTCCCTTTTCCCTCAATTTTTTTCCTTCTTCGCTCCCCCATCCTTACCCTATCGGAGCAACATGTCATGACCATTCCCATTGTTTTTTTCACTTTCCATAAAATAAGTTTTTGGCATACAATTTTTTACAATTGTATACTGAATACTTAATTTTCGATATATAATTCAAACTGTGTACTGGAAATGTACTGAAACTTAAATTTTCAGTATATAACTTTTTAGTATTGGATTCCAGGATTGTGTACCAAAAATTAAGTTTTCAGTATATGTAATATCCCAAAATTAGTACCTAGAAAAGATAGTGGAAGCCTTAGGTGGTGAATCCCACCAAGAGAAGGAAGTTAGGCATAGAAGGAGGACCTAGGAGTCTGAGGACAGATTAAGAGAAGTGATAGGGAATTCATGAAGAGTTTATGAGTTTTAAGGGGAATTTAGAAGTAAAACCAGGTATTAAACCCAACACAACTGTAGGAGGAACTTAGGAGGGATCACACCCTGAGATGAAGAAACTAGCATGGTGTAGGGAATAGGAGGAAAATAGAGGTTTTAAGGAGGGAATTGGATTGTAATTGAGGAAATTAAGCTAAGGAGTTGGTGAAATTTAGAGGAAGAGAGTTTTATAAAAAGAATTTGGGGAAAAAGTAACTAAGAGTGAAAATTGGAAGTTTAGGGCTCTGATACTCTTACTTAGTGTTGTGAAACTCAGCTCGAACCGGCCGGTCCGACCGGAAACTGGCCATATAACCGGTCCGAGCCGCTCTGCAGATCGGACTTGCATAGGAACCGGTGTGACCCGGCCGATTTTCATCCAAAACCGATGACTCAGCTTATTTTCATTGAACTGAACGAGTCACCCATTTTTATTTTTTTTCTAACAATTTATAGTTAAGCGTCGTCGTTTCGAGACTCCTGTGTAACAAAAAACAATTGAAAAACTCCTTGCCTGATCAAAGAGATGGAATGCCCTTGTTTTTGAAGTTGTGAAGTGTGGAAAATCGTAAAACAAAAATCGCTCTCATCACTACGCCGTTAGCATTTGCTCGTTCACCGGTGAGGCCACAGCCGCAACTGCTCGTTCTCCGGAGCTACTAGTGCAGGTTCCGTCTTCGTTGATTTATTCATCTCGCATCCGAGCAAAGCCGCGGTGTCTCCGTCAGTTCATTCATCTCGCACATGCCACCGATTATTGTGTGTAACTAGCCTTAATAGCTTCATATTTGAGTTAACTGTTATATGGGATTATTACATTGTAAGTATGAAGCTTTGAAATACATTTTGTTCGTGTTTGGTCTTTTGATTTGTTGAAGGAGAGAGAATAGAAAGCTTAGGAGGATTTTCTCCTGTGTATTTGATTTGGGTTATATAGTGTTTAGGGACTTTGAGATAGAAGAGCATAGCATGCTTGAATTTAAGGTAATACTCTTTTTTTTTTGGTCGAAGGGGGAATGCTTGATTTGGGTTATCAATGTTATCTAACTCTTTTATAATTTTGTCTATCTGATTTTGATTCTTTGCTAGCATACCTTTTGTTTTTTTTGAAGTTTTTAAAAGAGTAAATTTCATAGGAGAAATGATTTTAAAAGAGGTAATATCTTGTGTTATGAATTTTTTTAGAATATTTTAATATTGGTCGCTTCAACCGGTTCAACCAGTGACCCACTGGTTCGACCAGTGACTCATTAACAAAGTGACCTAACTGAGTCGATAACCAGCCCAGGTTTAATAACATTGCTCTCACTTGAGCGAGGCATATCAGTAGAATGGGGAATTTCTGATTCTGTCATCCTCGCTCAAGCGAGAAGGTCTCGCTTGAGCGAGCATACCAGTAAAAATGGGGAAGTTTGTGTTCTGTCATCCTCGCTCAAGCAAGAAGGGCACGCATTGAGCGAGGGACAGGGCCACTTTGGAGGCTCTCTGTGATGGAATTGCGCTCAAGAGCAATTAAGCTCGCTCAAGCGCAATTCCATCCAGAATCAGGGGTTGCTCTCTGACTTGCTCTAGCTCAAGCGAGAAGGCTTTCGCTTGAGGGAGACAAAGTGGGAGATGTTGGATCTTATTTCCTACGCAATTTCGCTCAAGTGAGAAGGCTCTCGCTTGAGAGAGAATGCCATTTTTGCGGTGCGTTATTTCGCTCGCTCAAGCAAGATTTCTCGCTTGAGCGAGAACGCGTTGATCCAGTTTTTTAAACAGATCTGTGAGGGCTTTACCCTCATTCTTTTCCTTTCTTTACTTGTAGAGAGAGGAAGTAGAGAGAGGAAAGGAGATCAAGGGAGGCCAGCTTGGATTGAAGCCCCAAACCGGTCAAGAATGTTAGAACCACAGGAAACACTAGAATGGGGGTTTGAATAGTATTTTATAATTCTTTACAGGTTTTCCGAAAAACCTTTAAAACAAGCAAACAGTTTACGAAAATATTTTATCAACCTTCCGAAACTGGAAGTTCAGCAACTTGCTGATTCAACTCAGCAGGTTGAATAAAATCAATTTTGAAATATTTTCGCGTGATAAAGAGATTGTTTTTCTGCGTGGATTTATAAAATCACTTTTCTTAACCCTCCTTGGTTAGATAAAAACTGAATGTAAAGAGATAAGGTTGAGAAAACTTAGCCACAGAAATTTATCCTGGTTCACCCACAAACTCAATGAGTTACGTCAAATCCCAGGGCAAACACACCACTGGATTTTCCACTAATCCCGCAAGATTACAAGTATTGTTTGAACCCAGCCTGTTCAGGCTAAAAACCAAGTATTCTTTGAACACATCCTCTCCAGGCTAAACACAAGTATTCTTTGGACACAGCCTCTCCAGGCTAACAGCAACAAGTATTATTTGTTCCTCCAAGCCTCTTCAGGCTCTCAGACACTTTATAGTGTTTACAAAGATAGTGTTGTTCAAGTTCCTGAAGAACTATGAACACAAGAGATCTAGTACAGAGGGTTAACTGAGTAAGACTCAGGATACAGATGATAAACACCTAATGTACAGATATAGTAGAGTGTTACAACAAAGTTTTGGCTTGATAAAAGATCTTCTCTTAACTTGGCCGTTTCACTCTTTTCGCTTAATCTCTTCTCTTGCTTTTTGCTGGGCTTCTCTAGCTTTTTACGCTTTCTTGATCTTTTCTGTTAATATTTTCTCTTGGGCATCCTCTCGGCTTCTCTGGCTTGACTCTCTCTTTTTCTCTAAGATCTTCATGGAGCTATATATAGCATCCAGAAAAGTAACCGTTGAGCATATAGTCATTGAGAGACAAGTTTGTGATAGCTTTTGACTTGAAGCAGTAGGTGTGTAGAGATAGTACGGTTCTGACACACAACAGGTACAAAGGTTCCTTTTTCATGTACAATGTTTCGGGAACGGCAAAAGGAACTCTGTAAAACTTCCTTTTTGTAGACGAAGACAGAAGACGTTTAGAGACCTTTAAGTCTTTGCGCAGAAAGCCTTCTGACTTTGACAGATGCTAAGTTGAACGTTTTCAGCAAGACTTCTCAGCATATCAGATGATACAAATCTTCAGAGGGTGGGATAGTCTTCAGCAGATCCAACCTCTTCAGAGAGTTCCTCATTCAGCAGGTTAATCAACTTCAGAGAGTTGTTTCTTTCATAGTTGCTGAAATACAAGACAAACTACCTTTCTCAGTAGAATCTGTTTTTATGCGATCAAATTTGTTAAACATTAAAACCAAGGATAATGAGTCTTGAATCCAATTTGAATGCTTAAATTGATTTTGAGACGCAACAGAGAAGCTTGGATCATCATCTTCAACCCTAGTCTTCTCCATTTCTTGCTTTGAGGTGCGTGTGGTTAACCCACTCACTTTCATTCTTGTGTGAGATCCGATGAATGCCCCCTATTCTTACTTCCCTAGCTTATGTTGCTTGATTGTGGTTGATTAGAGATGAATCTAGGGTTGTGGTTGGAGTTATTGTGTGAAATGCTTATGTTGTTCTTGCCCTAGGTTACAGAGGTTAGGATTTCCATGTGATTATAATTGGTCCCTGGCTTTTTTAGGGTCATGCAGTTTAGTCCCTAAGAAATAAAAACCCCAATATAGTCCCTGACTTCTTGCTTTTTCTTTCACTATAGTCCAACTGTGTGTTTCCCCTTAATTTTTTTATGACGTGTCACGTTTCTTGACACTATATCATACTATTTGGCATCGAGGCACAAAAATAATGTCATTGGAGTTGAGACCTTCCAATGAAAAAGGGGAGAAGAGAGAAAAGGGAAAATAGGGAAGCACACAACGGTTGGAGTTGAAGCATTTAAAGCTATAAATTTGACAAAACCACATCGTTTTTGTGCCATAGTGAACACTATAGTGACAAACAATGAGACAAAGTATCATTAAATGTGACACGTCGTAAAAAAAATAACGGGGAAAACACACGGTTGGACTATAGTGAAAGAAAAAAAAGAAGTCGGGGACTATATTGGGGTTTTCTATTTCTTAGGGACTAAACTGCATGACCCTAAAAAAGTCAAGGACCAATTTGCTAGTTTACTCGATTATATATTATGAGGTGTTGAAGGCCATGAAATTATCATTTAGCTTATGTGAGTATGTAAACATGTCATGAATCAAACACTCATGTTTTCGAAACTCTATTTATGTATAAATATAACGTTTTCACGGGCCTTTGGTCAAAAGGATTATCATGGGTCTACGAACTAAAGAGGGGTCTTCGGACCAAAGAGGAAAAAGAGGAATTTCATGGGTTTATGGACCAAAGAGGGGTCTTCGGACCAAAGAGGAAAAGAGAAATGAGGTAATCACATTTACTCCTAAGCCAAGGGGTAAATGGGGATCCTCAATTAAAAAGGAACCACATGCATATAACCTTTGATTGATAATAAAACTTAAGAGAGTGGCCTTGGACAACGGTCTTTGGTCACATGGTCGAGCACTAAAAAGACGTAACAGTGATAAGACACCCTTAGTGTGGGTTAAACATTAGATTTGCCCCAAAGGGTGATTTGATTAGTTTACTTGTTATGATATGCATGATTATATGATTAGCTATTCACTTGTCGAGATATTGCATTTCCATTTGCCTGTAATCCCTATACACTGTATGCATGATCACATTCACTAGGACGTAATTAGTCTCACCACACGTTGTGGATTTCATCTTAGTGTGCAGGAGGTTTTTGTCAAAGTAGAGTCAGGTGGCTTGAAGGCCTACCAGGCGGGATTGGCCCTCCGGTTGGCCTATGCTCTCCTAGGGAGACTTATAGTATATTTGTATAACGTTAATTGGAAATTTCATGTGGAATAGTGATATGTTGTATTTGAAGCCACTAAGTGGCATTTAAATTATACACTTGAATTTGTATGGTTGACTTCCGCTTATGTAAACGTTGGATTACTTAAGCATGTTTAAGTGGTCGATTGCATGAGACGATATCGATGATGGCGCGAAATAATTTCATAAACTTAGAAAGGTGTCTCCAATGGACATTATTTCTAGGTTCACAGAATTATGACGTTACAGTATACAATTATATACTGTTTTTTCCGGTATGTGTTATAACCCACAGGTTTTATAACACAAAATCAGTAAATTTTAAACAATTAACATATTTACAGTTTTTAATTAATTAGTAAATTTTAATTAATTAACATTTTATAAACAAAATATCTTAAAAATAATTTTATAACAAAATATTTGATTGTATTCAATTTATTAATTTTATAAAATATTCATTATAATATATTTCAAGAAATTATATAATTTTATATATTGTAATAAAAATTATTATTTTTATTTGATAAATATAATTATAAATAATTAGAATTAAAAAAATTTTATATTTTAAATAAATTATAATTACTCAATTATTATTATAATAATTGATTAATTATAATTATTATATTATAATTGTGTATATACATACACAAAGTTTTATATACTTTCAGGAAAGTGTAATTCGGGTAGTGCAATTGTATATATTTCCTGACTCACATACCAAAATTAGATTTTAGGTATAGAATTATGTACTGAAGTCTAGGATGTGTTTGATTCCGTTTTATTTTATTTTATTTTTTTGAAAATTTTTTTACAAGTCGTTTTTAAAAATTGTTTTTTATAAATGAAAAATTTATTTATAACATTTCCATTACAAAAGACAAAAATTTTAAAAATAATTTTTCAAAACATCTCAAAGTAGTTTAAGAGTTTAGTTTTTTAAAACAGACAAACAATCACACCTTATAAAATAGTTTTTAAGAATTATCTGTCAAATATATTTTTCAGTTTATGTTTAAAAAACATTTTTTAAAAACGGTTAACAAACAAGTCCCTAATTTCCGATACACAAGTCTTAATATATAAAATTCGTGTACCAAAAATCTATTTTTTGATATACACAATTTTGTCCTCTATTTTTTAAATCAAATGCTTTTAGTCCTATCTATTAAATATACTTCGATAAATCATATTTGCATCTCTCCTAAAACTTTTCTTAGGGAAAAAACCCTTAGGATTTTTTTTTGTGATTTTTCTCTAGAAAATTCTATAGTAAATTTAAAAAAGCCCCAATTTTTTTATAAAAAAAAGTTGCTATGAAATTTTTCTGCTTTGCTGTGGAAAAATCAACAGGAAATTTCATATAAAATTAAAAATCTACAAGAAAATTATTATGAATTTGAAATCCATAAGAAAATATGCAAGAAACATTATTACGTCAGCACTTAACGAAACATAACTAATGATGGGGACTAAAATAGAGTTCCAAAACCAAAGAAGCATGTGTTATTGAAGAAAATAGAGTTCCAAAATCAAAGAAGAATAAAAAAGGATCAATATCAAATTTCACTATATTTTCAGGTATTAAAAATATATTTAACCATACAATGAATGAGTGAATTATTATGTGAGAGGTTAACATATAGACTGTCAATGTATCTCTATACATGAATGAGTTGTCATATTTACAATTGCCACATTAGAAGAGCCAACTACCTGAAAGAAACTTTATAGTCATGCAACTCACCTCATAATCATGACATTAATTACATTTCTATGCAATGTAAGTATCCATTTGAAGTCTCACATTGATTGAAAATGAGTCACATAAATATAACATAAAAATATATTCACAATCCTACTGCCTTAAGTTTTTAAGTGAAGATGTCGTATGACAATCACTTTTATTGTGTATTATTTGGACCCATTACGTATATCCCATTATATTTTTACTTTTCTTGATTCCAACAAATGGTATTAGAGTCAATGGTATAGTTGTCAAATAATTTTGTGGTGGTTAGTGTGGGCTTTAGTCTTAACTCATGCTTGTGGGACAATATTTTGAAATACTTTTATTTTTTAGTGAATAATGGATTTTTTTATTGAGAACCTATTAATCTCTTTGTACTTAATGTGGTGACTCACATTTGATGTGGAGAATTAGGGGTGGCAATACGGATTAGGTTACCTCAACATGTCCCAACCCATGATCAAACCATTAAAAAATGGGTAGGACAGGTTTGTCCATCAATAAAAATGGGTTGAAAATCTTAGCCCAACCCACTTAATTATGGACGAGCTAAATGAGTTGACGAGATGACCCATATAATAAAGAAAAGCATAAATAGATTAAAGGCTAAAAAATAGAAAAAATTATAAAAAAATAAAAGCTAAATATTAACAAATTTAAACAGGCAGGCTTATCCCAACCTGTTTTTAATGAGCTGGGCTAAATGGGTTGGTGGGTTAAATACCCCTAACCTATCCCGTAAAGGATAATGGGTTAAATGGGATGACCCAATGGTTCAAGCCCATTTTGCCCCCTATGGAGTATATTGAAATTTTAAGTACAGGTTTGATTTCCCACCTTTTGACTCCCCCTAATCCTTAACACTTGATTGAGCTATTTTGGTTAACTAAGGTTTGATGTTAAATATATAGATCATGTAAGCTAGTTAACTGTACGTATTACAAACCAACATCCTTTATTATCATTTTATAGTAATTACTTTTCTTCTTGTTTATTCTTTTATTTACCTTTTTTTTATCATATTTTTAGCTATTAGGTTTGTTATAATTGCCTCATCTAGGGAAATATAGAAGAAATTCTATAGAAATGGCTCTCTTACTTGTAGGTTGTGATGGTAGATAAGTCCAAGATGTAACATCCCACAGTTTAAGTTCCATTCTCATAAGCGAAATTGTAATAAGAAGAGGTTTTAAACAATACAACATATTTTATTTTAGACAAGAACAAAAAACCGTGGCCAAAGATACTAAACCGTGGGAAAAAGTTTTAGGCAACGGTTTTTACGGGCGCGTAGTATAATGGGCAACAGTTTTTTCAATTTTGGCATTATATATTTAAAAACCGTTGCCTAAAATAAGGGAATAGACTACAATTTTTAACCGTTGCCTAAAATAATGGAATAGGTCATAATTTTCAGAATGAAAAATAAAAATTCTTAAAATGACTAGTGTAGGATTCGAACATAGCTCCTCATCTTCAACACAATAAGTTCTATCCGCTAAATTAACACTTATGTTTGTTGTATACATTGTCAATTTTAATATATATATATATATATATATATATCATATGAACCACAAATTTTAAAATAAACTTATAAAATCTCTTAGTTTAAAATCAAAGATATAATTTTTTTTATGTTAACCTCATTGATTTAACAAATAAAAATTTTAGTAAAATAAAAACATGAAAACTTAAATATTAACTCAATATTGTTTAATAGTTTAAACAACGTTTTTTTTTTTCCTTTTTCTTGTTGCATGTTGAAAAACCGTTACCTATTGCATGTTTTGGCAACAATTTTATAATCAGTGACTAAATAAATCTCCGCAATGGAAAAAGCGTTGTTTATTCTATGTTTTGGCAATAGTTTTACAATCATTGACTAAAAATCCGTATAAAATTTAAAAATTGTTGCCTATTCTATGTTTTGACAACAATTTAATAATCGTTTGATTAGGAAAAAATCACCACAATTTAAAAAACTTGGCCTATTCTATGTTTTGATAACGGTTTTAAAACCGTTGACTAAGAAAGATCTACAAAATTAAATAATTGTTGCCTATTTCATATTTTGGCCACGGTTTTTCGACCATTGTCCAGAAAAGCGTTGCCTAAAATACGACTACAACTTGAAAACCGTTGCCTAACATAAATGAGCTTTACAGGCGTAAAACCGTTTGTCTATTTCATGTTTCAGCAAATTTTAATATGGACAAAAAATTGTTGCCTAAAGTAAAATTTACTGTAGTGGAATTAAGTTGGAAATGGTTAAAAACTGTTAAAAAAAGGATGTAACACTGTCATTTTTTTTGCTTAAGCGAGATATGGCTCGCTTGAGCGAATTGGAAATGATGTTCAGGAATTCAACACTGTCTGATTTTCGCTCAAGCAAAAATCCTCTCGCTTGAGAAAAAAATATCAGCACAAAATGGGTATGCTAGGAAACTTGCTATCGAATTCGCTTGAGGGAAGGAAATTTCGCTTAAGCGAATTTTAGGCAGAAGCAGGGTGTTTGCTTCTGTCTGGTTTTCTCTTAAGCGAAAATGGCCGATTCAGTGCTTGATGATGATTGATGTTGTTTGATAATGCTTTATTATGATTATGGTGTTGATAATTAATGATGTTGGTGATGATTTGGTGTGCATAATGATCGGTGAATATGCAATGTGATTGATGATGATTGAGTGTGCATAATATGCAATGTGATTAATGATGATTGGTGAATATGTATGATGATGCATGATGATGATGAATGGTGCTAATTATAATCATGGATGATGATGATGTTGGTGTTGTACCTGAGTATAACTCGGGAGGTGAATAGTGTACCTGAGTATAACTTGGGGATGTGATAATGGTGATGATGATTTAATTAACCTTATGCTGTAAACGATGTTTGAGTATATATGATGTTTGTACCTGAGATACACAAGCCCAGTGAGGGGTGGGGGTGTAACTTTGGGAGGTGATTGTACTTGGGATACACAAGCCCAGTGAGGGGTGAAGTGTAGCTCAGGGAGGTGAATGTTGTACCTGAGTCTAACTCGGGGAGGTGATTATGGTACCTGAGTGTAACTCAGGGAGGTGAGTATTGATTATGTTGGTGATTATGGTACCTGAGTGTAACTCAGGGAGGTGAGTATTGATTATGTTAATGATTATGGTACCCCGAGTATAACTCAGGGAGGTGAGTAATGACGATGATAATGTTAATGATTGTACCTGAGTATAACTCAGGGAGCTGGACACTGATTATGATAAAATTGAATATGGTACCTGAGGTGTACAAGCCTAGAGTGGGTGAAGTACAACTCAGGGAGGTGCATGATGATGATGATGATATGATGAAAATGATGATATTGATGATTGTGATGAGTAGGATGATATTGATGATAATGATGATATGATGATTATGATGAATATGATGAAAATGATGATATTGATGATTGTGATGAGTATGATGATATTGATGAGTATGATGATATGATGATAATGATGATAATGATGATTTTGATGATAATGGGGAATATGATGATTGTGGTGATATTGATGATGTTGTTGGTGTGCATGATGATGATGATTATGTTTTACATTTGATAATAGAATGAGTTATATGATGATGTTGTTTACATGAGGGTGAGGATAGGGTAGCCTCCTATGTGTATGTATGAGTAGTATTCTTTTCCTCACCGTTTCTATCTGTGGTTATTATTTACAGGTGATGACGATGGAACCTCAAGTGCCGAGTAGTATTGAGTTGATGGGTGTCGTTATGATACATGTGACATCAGGGCTTAGTATTAGGAGTTTTATTTTATATTTCTATTTTGGAGAGATTTGTGTAAACGGTTTTAAGTGCCTTATAAGGCTAAGAAGGATGTTTTACTGTTAACTTTTGAGGGGTAGTAATATTTTATTTACTTTGAAAACCTTTTGACTCCAACTTCTATTTTGAATAAGTTGACTTTGAAAGAATTGAGGTTTTAATCAAGTGAAATGTGAACCTTTTTACCCAATGTGATTCGTTATTTTCCTAAGTCTTCCGCTTCGTTGATCATATAAGAGTTTGGGGTAGAAGGGTGTCACACGCCGAATGTCGTGACCCGGACCCGTCACTCCCGCTGGTATGAGCCTGAGACTCCTGAGTGAGGCTGGTCACGCCTGGACGAAGGTTGGTTGACAAGTCCCCGATTCCATAACAGCGGCCTCGGGTCTTGGCACTAGCAACATCCTTCCAGATTTTTAGCTTGGTGGAGCCATCAAAGCTGGAATTGTCCCCCATCTGTGACTCCACCTCCCTCAGGTGCTCCTGGTAATTTGTCCGTTGTGTACAGGTAAACATATAATTAGTTAGTTATATATTCAATTGAAAATATTTGAAATTATATAAAAAAAACACTGATAAGCACAAACTTGGACTTACATAGGTGGACTTTGCTCTGTCATCTACCCAACCACCACCCTTTTTTATGTGGGTGACCACAAAAAACTCATCGGTCTCTACCTCCCGCCCTGATAAATCCATTTTATTAGTATATTTTTAGGATAATTTTAGGGAGTTTTTAGTTGTTTAGTATGATAATTTTGTAAATTTGTAGTTAAATTGTACATAATTGAGTTTGTTTGTATTTTAGGTGATTGTAGTAAATAATAGTAATTTTGTTCTAATTTTTTCATTGATTTGGTGTTTTTATAGGTATTGTTTGAAAAAGAAGAAAAAGAGTTTGAAGAAAAGCATTTATGAAGTCTTTGAAAGAAACAAACAATGAAATTTTGAGAGAAGGAGGTGCAAATTGAGCAATTTACATTCTGTCATGTTCGTGTGGGAACAAGCTATTTTCGTGTGAGGACACGATAACTCCAGAGGCTACAGAAATTGAATTTTACTCTCTGCCATGTTCGTGTGGGAACATGGCAAGGCTTGTATGGTGACACGATTGCTGCAGAAACATTATAAATAGATCTGTTTAGATTTTTAGCGGGAGACTTTTCAATTTTTCAGATTTCTCATTTCTTCCACCCGAATTTTCTCTCTTTTTCTCTCTTTCTCCTGAAGATCAAAACCAAGTGGAAGCTAGGGTTCTTGATTCAATGGAGTTTCTCATTGAGTTTGCAAATCTTTTCTCCTTTATCTTCTCTTTTGTAATGGATTGCTAGATTTTCTTAGGTTAGGAGTTGATGGAACTTGATCTGTATTTTGTGTAAGGAATTCACTCATTCAATTCAATTTTCGTTTGCAATTCAATTGCTTCCTTTTGCTTTTAATGCTTCATTTGAATTGGCCACTCAATTGCATGAACTAAAAGCTTTTCTCACAATTGGAAAATTGGGGGAAAAGCTTGGATCTGAAGTAAGCAACATAGAAGATTGATTGCCTAGGAATAGAAATCATTTTTTATGTGATCTTTAGCAATTCTTGATGATAATGCATGTCTCAATTAGGTTCACCTAAGGAATTAGGGTATTTAGTTGAAGACATAGGGTTAATCTACCAAGGAATTGGATTTTAACTAGATTTGTGAATTGGATCATTGAATCATCTTTAATAATTGAATTGAATGATGTGAATACTTGCATGAAAGGAAGATTGAGTGAAATCAATCCTAACCTTTTTGTCAAAATTCGTATTCCAAATTTGCTGAATTCTTTTTAATTGTTCAACACTTAATATAGCTTTCTGGTTTAGTTTCTGGCTTAATTTTCTGCACTAGTCTTAGGTCATTAAGCACAATTGATTTCTCCTTATTCAACTAGTTAAATTCTCTGTTAATTGGTACTTGATCCGTCAATCTCTGTGGGACGATACTCTACTTTCATTATATTACTTGTTCCGATTCGGTACACTTGCCGAAAGTGCATCACGCCCCAACTGTCGAGACTACACAAAATAATTACATAAATTAATTATTTTAATAACAAAACAAAATTAATACAGAAGGGTGCTTGTTTATACATACCATATCCAGCGGCACCTCATGGTGGGCCCTGCGGCCCGTGGTCTGGACTGCTCCCCCGTGTTGAGAAGCTCGGTTGCTCTTGTTACGAGCGAACTTCCCCTTGAATTCATCAGAGGATCAGTAGGCCATAAGACCCTTCTAGGCCTCCTCACCACACCAAGTGGGCCTCCTCCCAGTCGCCCGGGCCTTGTTCATCATATCTCGAAGGCGCCGAGCAATCCTCTGCTCGTACACCTTCTTGATCTGGGCCTCATCAGAAGGGTCCCAAGTAACTTTGTCTCGTACATCCTGCGGGGTGACCTCCCCCAGGTAGTGAGGACCCGGAATTGCGAATGAAACGCATGACCAATGGCTGCGATGGGTGGGTTATTAGGCACCCAACTGCAAAATAAACAAATTCAGTATTAACTGTTTAAAACTATTAAAGATTCAATATTATCAGTTAAAAACATAAATAAACTCGCCCCTTTCCAAATGGTCGGATAATAACCCTACCATGAGGGTCTACCTCATGAGGTCGGCTGGAGCTGGCACCCTGGAACCGAACTGGCTCCGCATCAAACTCAGGGTCAGCGTCCTCATCCATCTCAACCTGAGCTCAAGGTCCACCTCCTGCGCAAGCATATGTGGATGCTCCTCATGAGGTCGGCTGGAGCTGGCACCTTGATATCCCGGTGTCGAGATGAACCTCATTCCGTCGAATGGAAACAAGTATAGCAGTAGCTTCAGGGGAGGAAGAAGAAGACTGGAGGTGGGCCGCCGCAGGCGCTGAAGTACCTGGCAGACCCCGCAACTGAGCGTGCTCAGAAGAGATGGTCCTCTCCCGACGAGCGCGATCCACCTGTGCAGCCAGCTCGCCCGGAGGGATGGACCTCCCTCTAATAGGTGGAACTTCTCTCCACCTCTACCACGCATACAAGGCATTTCTTTTCCTAATTTCAATAAGTTTAAATTAAATATTAAAATACACACCTATAAACTATATATAAATGATATAAATTATATTAATAATTATATACAATATATAAATTAAATAATTATATAATCATAATTACTAATTACTAATTATATAAATTAAATAATAAAACAACATACCTATAAATATATCACATTAAATAAATTCAACAACATACCTATATCACATTAATAAACTAATAAAATTTATAAACAAATAAACTAATAAATAACATACCTACTAGCAATGTTTAAAACTAATAAACTAACACCTATATCACATTAATAAACTAATAAACTAATAAACTATTAATTACTAATAAATTAATTAAAATTGTAAAACTTACTGGTTGCGACGCCGGAGAAGGAAGAGGGAAGGAGGTGCAAAGGGAGCTACGGGCAACCGATTCAAATTCTTATCGGTTCAAAACGAACATATGAAGGAGGGGGAGTGTTTAATCTGAGAGATTTTGAAAATGAAATAGAGAGAGGGAGAGAAATAGGACTTGAACGGAGAGGAGGAAAGGAGAGGGAGGAGGAGGAGGAAGGAGGAAGTGGAGGAAGAGGGGCGGGGGAAAGGTTTTACGCGTTACAGAATTTAACGTAGCGACGGCTTGGCTGTCGCTATGGCCGTCGCTACGTTGAACGCGCCAAAATTTGAATTTTAATTAAAATGTAGTGACGACCATGCCGTCGCTTTGGCCGTCGCTACGCTTAATTTTAATATTTTCAGAAAAAGTACTTAATTTTTAAGTGTAGTGACGGCCCAATGGTAGCTACATAGTGATGACCAGGTCGTCACTATGTATTAAATGCACTGGGATGCGCATTTAATGTTGTAGCGACGGTGTAGCCACGACTGGGCCGTCGTTACGTTCCCGCGTTTAAATCAGCGCATTCTTGTAGTGTCAACCATAACAAGGACAATCTTTTTGACCACTTCCAATGGAAAAAAATGGTATCCAAAGTTATTTAAATACTCATCCATGGTCGCGACCAAAAATAAGATAGAAAAAGGAGAAAAAGACGAAGTGCCCAAGTGCTGAAAATTACCTTTTCTACCTTCTAAAGTCATTCTCTCTTAGAGATCACTTTAGAAGTTTGCACTATAATTTCTAAATTAATAGGAGTGAGTTATTAGTTTTATATTGTAAAGTGTAATCCATTCTTTGAGTGATTTGTGAGCTACTTGACAAATACCACATCCTTTAACAAAGAGTATCTCTCCTAAGCTAATCAGTGAGAGTTAGTGTTGGTTGAGAAGCTACAAAGCTAATCTATAAGGATTAATTTTGGTTGAGCAACTGTAGAGATATTGTGAAGCTTGAGGAGGCTTATGCGAAAGAATACTTTGTGGTGTAAGCCTGAGGAGACTTGTGTGAAAGAATATTAGGGGTAAACAATGTTGTTGATTGGAAAATCCTATTGATGTATTGGACGTAACCCAAGGATTTTGTGGGTGAACCATTATAAAAATCACTATGCAATATATCTAACCCTTACTCTTGTTAATTTTCTACACGATATTTGATTTACTTACTTATACTTAGAATATCTCATAACTTTTCTTCTAATCAAGAAATATTTATGCATAAAACTCATTTAAGTAGAAACTCTTGATAAATTACTTGATAAATAACTTTCTCATCCCTAATATATTTATTCTGGAAAGTTTTATCAAGTTCCAAAATGATTTAGTCCTTAGAAGTATAGTTTGTTGTTTCTGAACACAGGATCACTTCACTTTTTTAGCAGATTATGTCAGATCTGAATAAAGGTGCTTCTAAAGAGAAAATTACTTATATAGTTATTGAATATTAACCAAATAAAACGTTTTTCCTACAAGTTTTAACCTTTTAGAAACTATATCTTAATATCTTGTTTTCATTATTCTTGTTTCTAATTTCTAAACAGAACAACAACTTATATTTTTCGTCATAATCACTGTGTATCACTTTTCACATCTTATTGAAGTCATATAATGAGTAATATAAATTCATGTGGACATAAATTTCTTTAGTAGATATATGATGATAATTTTGCAATTGATTTGAATTGATATTATCTTCTAAAGACACCTATTGATTGTAAGAAACTTAATTGTGTTAGTATAATGACATATATTAGTGCTCTCCCCAATTTCATTTTATTCAACATCTCATTTTATCTATTGTTTTGTACTTCAATAAAATATTATAGTAATTAATTTCTATATGCTCGATAATTATGTCATTTTCACAATAATTATGTCATTTTCACAAGTTTATGGGTAAAGGCTTAAATATGCTTTTGGTCCCTCTAAAATACACGTGTTTGCAATTTGGTCCCTCTAATTTTCTTTTCTTTTAGTCTCCCTAAATTTTTTTCTTTTCAAAATAGTCCTCGCCGTTAGATAAGTTACATAGTGTTGATGTGTCCGTTAACCCCTATGCTGACCTGTCATTTTCACTCATATGTGGCGGCCAATGTGTAAATTAATTAGTTTTATAATTAATTTTATTAATTAAAAACGTTTGAAAAATAAATTCAAAATAACTGAAATTAGAAAATCATATTTAGGTGGCTCTGTCTCTCTCCCGAATTACATTTATGCGTCTTCTCCAACCCTGAGAGTTTGCCCTAGAACGCGTTTGAGTACGCGTCTTCTCCAACTGCAAGCTTGCTACTACGACTTCTGGGTGTTAATGAGGCTGTGAATTAGGAAGTTGGGGTTGTGAAGGAGGCTGTGAATGAGGATGTCAATGAGGAAGTTGAGGGTGATGATAAGGGTAATGATAGTGATAACAGTGTCAATGGGATTCATTTTTCTTATAGTGAAGAAGAAAGACAATTGGATATGGATGATGGCTTTGAAGAACCAGTGAGTAATGTTGAAGTTAGTGAAGAACTTGTGAGTAATGTCAATGTAAGAGAAGAACCAGTAGCTAATGATCCTGGATAAAGAAGTAGGAGAAAAAGTTGTCCCCCAATAAGGCCTATTGGTCCTTATAGGAGATTAAGAAGGTTAATTGAGATGAGAGGTTCTGTAACAAATTGCAGGACAAAATGATTAACTTCTTCAAGTGTAACAAAGGGGACTAAAATGAAATAGAGGGAATATTAGAGGGACTAAATTGAAAACAAGTTAAAATTAGAGGGACTAAATAAGTTAGGTATTCCGATTTCTTACATTCCAGAATCTGCATCTCCAGAACTGTTTCCCAGGATTAGATGTTGTATTAGATGTTAGCAAAATCAAATCCTCCCCACATTTATACACAAATCGTTGGGAGAAACATGATGATGAGGATGATTTTATTCTGAAAAATTCAACGCAAACGCTTTAAGCCAACATCAGCAAAAGGAAATTTTTTATGTAATGAAGCTTCTGAGAAAGCCAACAATGGCGGACTGAAGCTCCAGAAGCGACAACAATGGCGGAGAAGGATGAATAAGAAAGAAGATTGATTTTCTTCGGGAGAGAGAGCCACCCAAATATGCTTTTCTAATTTTATTTCTTTTGAATTTATTTTTCAAATGTTTTAAAGTAATTTAAAAAATTATAAAACTAATTAATTTACGCAGTGGCTGCCATATATGAGTGAGAAGGACAGGTCAGCATAGGGGTTAACGGACACGTAAGCACTCTGTTAACTTGTCTAACGGCGAGGACTATTTTGAAAGAAAAATTTAGGGGGACTGAAAGATAAAAAAATTAGGGGGAGCAAATGAAAATGCATGTATTAATTTAGTGGGACAAAAAACATATTTAAGCCTTTATATTTATATTATATTTTTTGCGTTAAGATTGACTAAACTAACTATTTTCTAGTGTTGATCATGATAACGCGAATTTACTATGTTTCAATGCTAAACCACACATGCATGTAAGTATAGTTTCTCTCGATGCAACTATTTACCCCCGTAAAGATGAAAGAACCCTTACTTTGATTTTTATATAATTCAAAAGCTGAGTAACGTAAATTCCTTTAAGAGTACACATGTCTGAGTATGCATGTGCATGATGTTCCTCCAAAGTTTAGTTCCTCAAAAGATGGCGTATATCAATAATATTGCCATGTCAATTACTTTTCACGGAAAGTTCGTTTTAAACAGATAATGAAAAAAAAAAAAATTATGAAGTGGTGTTGTACTAGACCTTGTAGTTCCCTACTTCCCTTATTGTGTGGTTGAATTAGAAGAAGTACTTGCTTTACATTTTTCAATAATGTCTCTATCAGCTCCTATACGTGAACACCATCAAAGCTATACCCCTTACTATTCTAAGTTTGATCCAACAGAGCAGGAAATCAGGACCATTATATGAATCTAATTAGCACTACGTTGAAATTATTGTTGCATGTGTGTGTTACCAGGCTTTTGTACGGTATAATTTTGTACCAACTTTACTTTTTTTGAGCTGTAACCAAGCAACTGTTGTTTTTGTAAAAGACAGGTTGGGGGTCCCTATCCTGAAACCACTTTTGTTTGCTTACTCCATCGTCTTCTTTTGCTATTCTGTGATACTTCCCTTCTCTTGTATCTCTCAGTCAGCTCCACCTTCTTGATCTCTCTTTATCTTATAGCTATGTTTTACCAATTTAATTAACTATTGGCAATGAAAAGATCAGCTTCAAAAAGTGTAGCTAATGATGGGATTAAGGGAAGCATAGATTGGGAGCTCAGACCTGGTGGTATGCTTGTTCAAAAGAGAGAACCTCTTGAGTCCTCTTCTAGTCCTATGATCAAAATCAAGGTCTCTCATGGTTCCTATCACCATGAGGTTACTGTCCCTGCTCAATCCACTTTTGGTAAGCATAGGATCATTTGCATTTTGGGGGAGTCCTTCCTTTTTTCTTTCTTTTTTTTTTTTTTTTTCATTTGCCCCTTTTGATACAATTCACCATTTATTACCCTCTTTGGCTATTTGGTATGAAAAGGGTAACACTACTAACACCTATTAGCCTCTTATAAAATCAGTCATCAATAGTTCACTTTTCTAAATGGGCAATTTCTTTTATGGTCCATTAGGTGATGTTGGAATGAGTACTTCAGTTGAAATAATTCTTATGGAGAAAACTGCAATTGCTTTTTGTTTTGAGAATGATTTATCAATCCTCACTTCTTTCCTTTGCTTGTCCATCTTTATCTGACATTGACATTGCTTGAAGCATATGTTTGGTCTGAAAAATCCATCATTCCCTCTTGTATTGCCATCCTTTATTATTTTACTTATTGCATTGCATTATGAGGTTTATAAAAATTGTTATTAGAATTTGTCTTTATTAATTGGGGCATTTGAGTATTGGCATTATAAAAGACTTGCTGTCTTCCAACATTACAAGTTAGATACTGAAATTGATGCCTAAGTGCTCTGTTTGGCTCAATGGAAGGGCAACTAAAAAGGGTACTTACATCTGAGACTGGTCTGGAGCCAAAGGAACAAAGGTTACTGTTTAGAGGAAAAGAGAAGGAGGATGAAGAATGCTTGCATATGGTGGGAGTGAAAGACATGTCTAAGGTTATATTGTTAGAGGATCCAGCTAGCAAAGAGAGGAAACTTAAGGAGATGCAAAAAAGTGAAGATGTTTTAAAGGCCTGTGAAGAAGTTTCCAATGTCAGAACAGAAGTTGACAAGCTATATCAAAAGGTGGTATTTGTTATCATGAAACTCTTTGCTGAAATATAGAAAATAAGGCTAACTAATATTTGAATATTGTTAGGTTGTTGCTTTGGAAACAACTGTTAGTGGTGGTACTAAGGTTGAAGACAAAGAATTTGTTATCTTGACAGAATTGCTAATGGTTCAACTGCTTAAACTGGATTCCATTGCTGCTGATGGAGAAGCTAAAGTACAGAGAAGAATTGAGGTCAGTTATAGCTACTTGTGATATTTTTGTTAGTACAGAAAGGTTGGTTAGCTTCTCATTCCTTATAGTGATTCTCAATGACTCAAATTCCTCATAAAAAGAACTGACAAATAACCTGCATCTAGTAAAATAAGAGGTTAAGTGTCCGTTTGGTTTACAGTAGAATTGATTCTAGAAATCAATGGTTGAGATGAGTGATGCATGTTTTACGAAGTACGTTGGACGGAAGTGATTTAAAATCAATTCTGCAAAACCATGATTTTGCACTACTGTAACAACGATAAAACAAACGGAAGCTAAGTGTGTGTTTGATTTACTCTAAAACCACGTTTCAAACGTGGATCCGGGTCAATGCTACAGAGAGTAGCGTTTTCCCAGATCCACGTTTGAAACGTGGTTTCCGGGTAAACCAAACACACTATAAGTCATAAGTGTCTACATGGAAAATTGGAAATCAAGCACCTAATTTGTTGGTATAATGCAGAGTGCCTCACAGATCTAATTGCAGGCATTGCAATAGGCACTAGATATTCTTTATTGACAAAACTATGCGGCCTCCATCGTCAAAAAGAGCAAGGAAATTTTACTCAAATGCATTTGCTAAACTTGTGATATTTTTCTTGTCAAATGCAGATTCCAAATTAACAATGATAGCTCACATTTAAGTTCTTGTACACAGGTTCGTCGTGTACAGAGTTATGTAGAAACAATTGACAACTTGAAGGCAAGAAATTCTACTTCTTTTAGCAATGCTGCTAATAACAATGCAGTCTCTGTGATGACCAAATGGGAGGCCTTTGACTCAGGAGTTGGAAACTTTAAGTCACCAACTTCAATTCAATCTTCTACTGTGATTACTCAAGAATGGGAGCGGTTTGAATAAATAAAAGTTCAGTTATGTCCACTGATTTTGTATACTTCAAGAAGAGGCTTCTATAAACACTTGGCCTTCCTAATGCCAAGTTGATTTCAGTAGGGAAGGGTTGTGCTTTGTACAAATTAATACCTGTACATGTTATTTCTCCATGCCAAATAATCATGTTGTCTATCAATACTGAATCTAACATATAACAACAACAATAAAAATAACAGCAACGTTTCACTTATCCATATTAATGCTCTGATAGTTTGAGTAAAAAAAAATAGAAAAGATTGTGGGAGAAAATAAATGAAAAGGGAAAGTTTTCTAATTTCTAGTTTGTTTGCATAGAGAAAACAAACTACCATATATGTTTAATTTTTTTTTTGTCGAAATATCATTGACAAAAAAATGCCTAACGACACTTACATAACTTGTAGGAAGTTAAATAAAGAGTATTATCGCAGTGCACAATAGATTAAAATAGCAAAATAAGCAAGCATACTCGTAAATCAAAACTCTTTAACCATCCTAAAACACAACTACTACAAGACAATCTGAAAGAGACTTGGACATTTCTTATTCTTTTTTATTCCTTCCAGAGCATTACAAGTCCAACACCAACTCAAAGCAAAAACATCCACAGCATCGATGTAACATCCCAAATTGTATAAACTAATTTCATAATTCAAATAGGGTTAGAAAGATATTTTTGTAAAAATGAACTAGAAAAAAGAGGGTAAAAATGGGTGATAAAGACTTGGGATGAAAATCTTGAATTTCCACCCTACAACATTCTCGCTCAAGCGAGAATACCCTCGTTTGAGCGAATTTATCACCAAAATGGGGAAAACTAGTTTTTGGTTTTCTCGCTGAAGCGAGAAGATCCTCGCTTGAGCGAGAATTGGGCAGAACTGGGGTAACTCTCTGGAATGAATTTTGCTCAAGCGAAATTGGGTTCGCTCAAGCGAAATTCATATTTCTCTCAAGCAAAAAGGGTCAAGCGAAATTACCTCTAATTTCAGAGGTTGCTCTCTATGCACATTCATGTTCAATAATTACCATATCTCATGTTTATGAACCCTAATCATGTAAGGAAGAGCATTCATGGGCCTATGGCCAAAGAGGAACTTTCATGGGCTATATAGCCAAAGAGGAATTTAAGCTACTCATGGTAAAACTCATGTATTCATGCTTGCTAAAATCTATCACATTCTAAGGGTAAGGTCCTAGTGGCCTTCAGAAATGACGGTTCTTGTTAGTCTGAGCTCAGTCTAGCTTCATGTAAAGTGGAAATTAAAGGCCTCTAAGGTGTTGGGTTAAACACTTCATGACTAACCTTTTCATTATTTACCTTTATTGATGATTTATGAATTGATTGACTTTATGGCATGATTGTTGCACTTCATTTGTCTGTTTCTCCCCACACTGCCTGCTTTATCACACTCATTGGGACGTTAGTCTCACCACATGTTGTGGTTTTATATTCAGATATGCAGGGTTCTCGATTGGATGCTTGACCAGGAGCTAGGAGTTCATGGTTGGGTCTTGTGTGGCCCAATCCTTTTGATTTAGAATTGCTTTTGTATAGGCATTAATGTATTCTTTTGGTACATGCGGATCCCTTAGATGCCTATTTCCATTATGTCCTGACGCATGTATAATTGTATCCCATTATGCCTATAGATTTATGTTTTGTTGCTCAATGTTGGCATATTATTGAATCATTGGATAATTGTATTGATGTTTCGTTTAAGTAACTGTTAGATTACATAAGCTATTGTTATGCATTTGGATGTTGATATCAATAATGTGCGAAATAATTTTGGGAACAGTGCCTCCAAAGGGTATTATTCTGGAATTTAGAAATTAGGATGTTACATTATGGTATCAGAGTAGTTCAATCCAATTGGACTGTGGATTTGAGTGACTCCTAAAGTTAGCTATTATCTTTATGCAATATTATGGAATTAAGTGACTGATCACCTCGATGTTTTGCTAATAATGTGTAGAGTATTATGGTTGGCAGAAGGAGAGGCAGGCCGCGAGCTAATCCCCCACCCCCTCCACCACCGGGTCCAAACCAAGACCTCGTGGCGGCGGCTCTTCAGATGCTTGCTCAAATGATAGGGGAGCAAGCTACAATGAAACGCAAGTAGGCTGCGGCCAATGCCGCAATGCTGCAGGAGCCAAGCCGGCGACCGGTGGAGACACCACCTCTGTAACGTCCTAATTTCTAAATCCTAGAAAAATGCCAATTGGAAGCAAATTTCTCGAATTACTGAAATTATATCGCGACATTATCGATATCGTTGCAAACATAATTCATATAGCGCTTAAGCATTCCAACGTTACTTAAACTTTATATGACAACATAAACTAAGTCATTGCAATACATATGCTATCAATGACTCAATCATAACATCTAATATACATAGCCATGATTGTGATACCACCATACATGTGCTCTCAACAAGGTAAAAAGGGCCCGAAGGCTACGCATGTACAATTATATCCCACAAAAGAATATAAGTCACTATGTTAGCATCTTTACAAAGTAAATATCAAGTACATCAAAATATAACTAAACCCCTAAGCTTTAGCACTCTCACTGTCCAGCTTGAGGAGGTACTTGTGCATCTAAATAAAAACCACAAAACATGTGGTGAGACTAGAGTCTCAATGAATATAACATGCAGCAAGTAGTGTAAGGAAACAAGCATATGTCATGCAACATGAGCAAGATAACCATATAGAGACAAAATTCTAAACATACTAAGTCTTACTCAACATATGTAAATGATATGCATGACCTGCATTACCCGGCAGACGGGGTCTTATCTCTATCTCTAGGGCTAGACCTAAGTTCAGACTATAAGGAACATCTTCCTTGGGGATTAATACCCGTCATTACTCTAGGGGCCGAAACCCAAATTTTATCTAGGGACCGAAATCCATTAACTCTGGGGACCAGAGTCCATATATCTTTCTTTTGTTTTATGGGGCGGAAGCCCAAGTAAATTACTCATTCTTAACATGTATAAGGCATGAATCATGATATACATATCCATTCAAATGATTGGCCATGTTTTAGGAAACCCCCCCCCCCCCAAAATCATAACCCTAACTAACATCTCTAAACCTCTATTCATAGAAGTACCCACACAACAATCATAATAAAAAACAAGACATTAAACATTCACACAAGCCTAGAAAAAGAGGAGAGAATTGAAGGAGTGGGGTTCATGGAGGCAGGATTCATATAAGATGGTGTGAGGGTGTGTGAGTTATACTCACCTATAGGGAATCCAAAACGGAGGGGAAAGGTTGGGGGAGTGTGGATGAGCAAGCCTTGATCCTCTCTTCTTCTTCTCCTTGGCCCAAAAGTGCTCCTTCTCTCTCTAGAAGTGGAAGGAAGAAGTGAAAGTGAGGGCAAAGCCCTAAGGAAGTCTGTTTTAAAAACTAAGATCGCGTATTCTCGCTCAAGTGAGGATGTTCTTGCTTGAGCGAGGAAAAACTCACTCCTGGAGAATACGCGTTCTCGCTCAAGCGAGAGATTGCTCGCTTGAGAGAGACAATTCCAGAGAGCAAATTTGGGAATTGCACTTAAGCGAGCCGAGTCTCGCTTAAGCGAGACAATTCTAGAGAGCAACTATGAAATTATCCCCCCAATTTCGCTCAAGCGAGAGGCTTCTCGCTTGAGTGAAAAAACCAGAAACAAAATCCCTCTTTTTACTGATATGCTCGCTCAAGCGAGGATGCTCTCGCTTGAGCAAGCCTCTGCAGAATGGAAATTCCTGTTTTCCATCCCAGGCCTCTTTCATTACTTTTTACCCATTTTTCCTAGCTCCTTTTATAAAAATGTCTTTCTAATCTTATTTATCTTATGAGAATAATTCACGAAATTTGGGATGTTACAACCTCCACCCCCTGTGGTAGTGATGGATCTATTTGTCTAAGGCTTGGTGAAGTTCAGGAAGCATCACCCTCCTTCGTTCTCCGAAGCTTATGACCCCAAGGCAGAAAACTCCTAGCTCAATGCCATGAGCAAGATTTTTTAGGTCATGGTCTGCGGGGACGAGACCAAGGTGCGTTTTATCACCTACATACTACACGGTGAGGCCGAGAACTGGTGGAAGGGCGCCAGGGCCGGAATGACTTCTTTGGGAATTCCGCTCACTTGGGAAAGGTTCCAAGTGGCATTCCTATAGAAGTACTCGGATACTGTAAGAAAACAGAGGGAGTTGGAGTTCCTGCAACTGAAGTAAGGCAACTCTACCGTGGGCCAATACGTGATCAAGTTCGAGGAGCGCGCCAAATACCACACCCTCCTCCAAGCCAACCCCAATGAGGGTTGGAAGTGCTCACTTTGAGTCGGGCCTGAAGCACGAAATCTAGAAGATAGTAGCTGCCTTCCAACTATGGGAGTTCTTTGCCTTGGTGACCAAATGCTTGGTGGTCGAGCAAAGCTTGGTGGAGGAAGGACCCAAGCCAGCCGTGAAGGCTTTGGTGGATGGCAAAAGGAAGAGAGAAGAAGCACTTGTAGGGAGGAACACTCGGGCGCAATTTTTGGGAGGAAAGGGCAAACAGATTGCTCTTCCCTCCACCCCTACTACTCCAACTTGCCCTAAGTGTAGAAAGGGCCACAAGGGTGAGTGCTTGATAAGCCAAAAGAAATGTTACTACTGTCATGAGGCGGGTCACAAGGCTGGGGAGTGCTCGAAGAAGAAGAGGGACCTATCCAAACCCCAAACTACCGATAGGGTCTTCACCCTTAGCGGGGATATGACAGCTAAGGTTGATAACCTGATGCAAGGTATATGTACTCTGAATGAGACTCCTTTGGTTGTACTGTATGATTCTGGGGCAACCCACTAACTTATTGCTCCTGATTGTGTGGAAAGATTAAACCTGCATGCCACCCCCATTACCCTTTCATTTGAATGTTCTTACCCTGACCAAAGAGGCAATCCCCACTTCCCTCATTTGTTTGAAATGTCCTATTGTGATACAAGGGAAGGCCGTTGAGGTCGACCTGATTTGTTTACTCTTAAGTGGAATTGATGTTATCTTGGACATGGACTAGTTATCTCATAATCAGGTCATGCTTGGCTGTTTCAACAAAGAGGTTGCTTTTCCAACTTTTCCTCTTCCTTCAAGGGAGAGACCTCCATGTTTACTTTATAGTTATACTCAAATTTTTTAATGACTGTCTGATGGGAGTTATTGTTTTATTTTATTGATTTCCCCAATTGTAGAGTCTAAATCTGACTTGAGTAGTATAGCCACAGTTAGGGAGTTCCAGGATGTCTTTCCTAGTGAGGTAACCACCTTACCTCTGGACCGAAATGTTGAGTTTTCCATAGACCCTGTGCCGGGAACAGGGCCTATTTCTAAAGCCCCTATAGGATGTCACCCTTAGAAATGAGTGAACTTAAGAATCAACTAGAGGAATTGATATAAAAGAAATTTACTAGGACTAGTGTAATGGCCTAGGGTTTAGGGTGTAACCTATTCCCTTCCCCTAACTCAAACCATATATATGAGATTCTTTTGCACCAAACCTTACACAGATTTGCTCCTTCTTGCCAAGAACTTTGTCTCGAAAGGAAATCTTAGGGGTCTGACCTTCATTGCCTCCATCAAGGGGTTTCGGAGGGCAAACATATCGTGCGTTTAAGAAGAACTAGCCATTACACTAGCAGGATTTACGACATCCAATTCTTTTGAATAATATGATAATTGATTAGTCTCTAAAAATTTAAACTTTATAAAAGGATATGATAAATTTAAAAGTAAATAATATATTATTGGTTAAATTATATGGTTGAAATAATTGATTTTTATGAATTAATAATTCAAATTCAAAATAATTGTATTTTAATATAAACAATTATATTAAATCCCTAATACAAATCAATTATACAATTAGAGAGAGGTGAGGAGTCTTAATTGTGACTAAGCCCCGAATAGGATTACCCTTGGTAATAAGGGGTACCTATGGTGAAAGAAATCAATTATACTATAATATTTACATATCAAATTTAAATTATTTATTTTAAATCCAACATATACTTCATATTTTAATTCATTCATTTATTTTTAAAATTAAAAGAGATATATATTTAAATATATCAACTCTTTATATTATATATAATTTTGAGATCTCACTTTAGAGATTGAGTCGCTCACTCACCCCACTCTCCCTCTTAATGATTTTTTGCATTCTCTATCTTCTCTCATTGGATGGTGAATTACATACACTGCTTGTGAGAATCAGATTTTTCCTCTCAATCCTTGATACTAACATTCTCTCTATTTCTATTTGAGCTTTTATGATAATAAATGCTAATCCTAAATTTAGAAATTTATTAAGATTTAAAATATTTTCCTATCATTTCCTATTTGAATCCTTATCTTTAATATAAATATTTATTATTATTATTATAATTTTTAATTAATTTAATTATATTTTATTATCAAACAATAATGTACATTAAATTTCAATAGTAAGATATAATCTATTATTATAATTTAAAATTGAATAATTATCCAAAATTATTCTAGTTTTTATCTTTTTTTAATTTTAAAGATTACAAATTTAATTTAATTATATAAAAATATATTTTTATATGCGTATTATAGAAAGTTGATATAATAGTTAATCATATAAAATAGATATATTTTCTATACATTACACGATATACAATACTAGTTATTATACTTAAGTGTTTCCTTACACAGGAAAGAGCGTTGAAGCTTAAAAGATGGACACTACTTGTTGGTAACTAACTAGTAAATTAGGACCAACAAAGTCCGACACAGTTGGTAAATAGTTGGGTCCCTTAAGCATGGGTTCGATCTCTGACGGTGTGTATAAAAAAGAATTTGTTGGGAGAGACAAAGCTCATTTCGGTGATCTCTACGCCTCGAAGAGATTAGTCTCTAGCTATCAGTTGGGGATACCTTGGTTCACACAAAAAAAACTAGTAAATTAGGGAATGGAGTAAATAACATTATAGTATAAGATTAATGTGCAAATAAAATTTTCCTTTTTTTAGAATTTACCAAATCATTCCTTTTCCTCTATTAATTTTGTTTCCATACAAAATAAATCCAAGATTAGTGATTAATATGTTAGTAAAAATAAAATTATAAAATACTTTACTAATATAACACATTAAATTTTTGATGATTTTAATGATATTTATTAATTTTTTTAGTGTGCACTTCCGGTCGAAAGAGACAGATTAATGAGTGGTTGGTTTAAGTGACTCATGTTTGATTCTCCTTGATCTCGGTTTTGAGTCATGTGTATAGAAAAATACTTGCTGAGACAGTTACCCAAACAATAATGTAAGTGTTCCCACCTCGAGCAAGATTGTCACCTTTTGGAGGATATCTATCTATCTCTAATTCATAAAATAGACTTATCCGATCTTGACTCGTAAAAATCAATAAAGTGAATTTTGTCTCTTTCAAAATAATCTTTTCCGTACATATGGTCAAAAATTATAAACATTTGTCTATAGAGTTTAATTACTATCTACTGACAGTGTAAAATAATTTTACACAGACATCTAATAATGTATTAACACATCATTTAATGAATATGACACATCATGGAGTAAATTTGCTTAAAGAAATCAACTTAATGATATTTATTTTAATTACACTCACCTTCCATTTTTGTTTAAAAAATTACACATCCTCTTTTAATTTTAATACATTAAAACGTTAGATCCTCGATTAGCCTAGCAATACCACAAATTTGGTATGTATATACACATTGGCAAATACACAGATATCCAATTCCTAACATGTAAGATCTCATTGAATCTCATTTGGAAGGAAGTAAATTCCTTGTATTATTGGAAAACCAATTAGATTCAAAACATGTGGACTACATATGAAATCTTTGAAACTATAGTAACACATCACTGCATCTTTCTCATTCACGAATGAAAGCTGGAACTCTTACATAGGGAATTATCTTTTTGAATTGTTTTTGTTTCAATAGCCATCCAAAATTGGAAAAAAAAAAAAGAGTGAGTGTTAATTAGGCATTCCAGCGTCTAGAAACATTAATTTAGCCACCTCACCACCATAGTATTAATCGCGTAAAAGCTATATATAGATGGTAAATATTAAAGATCGACCATAAATTTACACAATAGATTTTTGTGTGTTGGTCATGTAGTCATTTATGTATTCAAATCTGTACAGAAGATTGATAGTGATTTTTTTCCTAACTAGTGTTGGTGCCTTAATTACTGCTCAGATAAGCACACAATCATCAAGACATATATATACTTAATTCATGCAAATAGGAATCCAAAATCTCTAACCAATAGGGCATGAAATTGACCAAACTACCCCAATAAAAAAACTAAACCATACCATAATTCCCACATAATTCATTGTCTACTTTGTGTTATTAAAAAAGGGTAAATTTGTCTTATCAAATTGAGTCCTATATATATAATTACTAGGGTATAGTTTAGTGTGAGTCATGAAAATTGTTGCTTTTTCTAATGTAAGGTGAATGCACACAATGACACAACTCTATTCCCTAGTAGATTTTGTGTGATTTATGCAAATCCAAGTCTGTATATTCATGCTAATGCCTCTTAATTAATTGGTATTGATATTCCTTGTTTTACAGCAAATCAAGAGAAACAAAAGGGATGAGTGACCTTCCAAAGAGAAAGAGTGATGGTGATGACATGGTAGAAGAGCAACCGTCGCCAAAGAAACCCACTTTATTTAAACCTATTCCTCTTAGGGCTCAAGCTAAAGTGTCTTTAGGCCCTTGTTCATCATTTCAACCATGGGAACAACCTTCCACCACAAGTACTAATGCAAAAAATGACAATGAGAAGAATCTACAGAACTCAATTTCTGATTACCCTGCAGAGAAGAATGGTGGTGGTGCAACTTCTGATGGTGGTGCAGCTAATGATGATAACATAGCCAAAACTGATGATGAAGCCCAAGAAGACAACACTGGCTCAGAAAGAGAAAAGAAGCTCAGGCGGTATATATATATATATATATATGTTGTTAATTAATTACTTTCCGTTTGTTTACAATTTTTTTTTAAAAAAATCTATTATTAAAAACAAAAAACTGAAAAACCTATTTGGCATGCAGACAATTTTTAAAAACAATTATGAAATGTGTGATTGCATTTTAATTTTTAAGAACTAAAATTCTCAAACTATATACTTTTAGATTATTTGGAAAATTATTTTTTTGTTTGTTTTTTTTTGTTTTTACGTTAGAAATGTTGTAAATAAATTATTTTATTTAAAAAATATTTTTAAAAACTATTTTATAAAATACTTTTTGAAAACTAAAAAATAAAACTGAATCAAATACACTCATAAATAATCTCCTAGTTTTTCTTTTAGTCAAATATTTTCTTATAAAAGAAGAGGACATATTTTTATCATACAAGAAGCTACGTGATTAGTTATAGGGTTTAACTTGTTAATCAAAACTGAGTGATGATTTTTCACATTTCCTTTTCCACCTCATTTTTTTTCTCTCTCCTTTTTTTCCTATCACATCAATTATTACATTTTTATTTTATCTCTCTTCATTTTTCTTTCCATGCCCTCTTTCCACAACTCAAAAATTGGGTGCAAAAGTTTTACTTTTAATATAAGATGAAAATTAGGACAAGATCTAAATCCTATATCAATCAATGACTATGGTGATTCTTAATGTTAATATATCGTTTACGTATTCGTTGTTTTTACATGTTTATATTTACAGTTTTAAAAACTATTTTCTGTTTTTTAAAAAAAAAATAAGAAACTTGTTTGAAAAACAATTTTAAAAAGCGTGACTTTTTTTAATTTAAATTTTGAATCTACTTTGACATTTTTGGAAAGATGTTCTTTAGCTTTTCTATTTTTTTTAATGTAAATATTGTAAATAAATCATTTCATTTATTAAAAATAATTTTTAAAACTATTTTATTAAATAATTTTCAAAAATTAAAAAATAAAAATGAATCAAACACAATTTCTTCTCTTGATAGCAGAACTCTTTCAAATCGATATGCTGCAAGAAGATCCAGATTGAAGAAACTTGAATATGAAGCAGATATGGAAAACAAAGCAAAATCTTATGAGGTGATTGATTCTGATATCAAACCTTGAATTGAAACACACCTCATGTTTATGGTTTGTGCTTATCCATGTGAATACATGCATGTCTTATATATAGTGGCTGTACTATGCAGCAACAAATATTCTAAGATATTTATTTTTGAGATTTTTCCCTATGCAGGAAATGGTAGCCATTCTCCATGCGCAAGTTGAAACCCAAAAAAATCAGAGGCGGCTTTTGCAAATTGAGCAACATAGATTGAAACTATATATGGCTGCTTCTGAAAAGCAAAGAGTACTTCAAGAAGATGACTTTCTCTCGTCTCTTTAATTTTTATTTAATTTCATACTCTCTTTACCATTTTCTTTTCTAGGTGCACCATCGACCATAAAAAATCATAGCAATTCTGTAGAAAAATATGCAAATATATGCAACAAAAGTTTAATTTGTAGATTTTACTGTGAATTCTGTAGGTTTGCTTCAAATTTTTCATAGTAAAAAATGGTGCACCCTATCTTTTGAGTATGTGGTATTGTTTATTTTTTATAGAGTGATAATTTTTCATTCATTGTATTTTTCGCTTTATTTTCCTTTTTTCTCTTTCTTTTTTACCTATTAAATTAACTAGCTATCACAACTTTCACCTTCACTTTCTTTATTTCTTTTTTTTTTTTGCTTTTTATCCCTTTTCCTTATACCCACCACACCTCATTAGGTGTCAAAATTTTATTACTTTTCATAGGGTTCTGCTAACAAGTGTCTTAAGCACACGACTTAAGGAAGTCTTTATTTAAAATCACGACATTGATTGCATTTATAGTATTAAATGTTGCATGATCCAATAAAAAAATTTGGTTTCGATCTTAACTAGTTCCATTAGAGAACTCGTTAGTATTTCCCTTTTTTATAAGCCCCTCACACTATTTATAATAGAGTTCTATTTTGTAGTTGAGATTGAAAAGAACAAAACAGAAGTGCAAAAGCTGAGGGAACTCCAAAGGAACTTAGCAGTTAAAGCTCAAGGAAGGATGTTTAATATGGGTGCTTCTACGCAGCTCATGTCCAATTCTCACTTAAACCCTTCAGCTTTGGGAGGGTTGGTTCCCAAAAATTTGGGTCAAGATAGTTAGAAATTTTGAACAAAATATATTATGTGACAATATTGTTAATTTAATTTGTTTATTGTCATCTCTTCTGCACGCAAGTGCTTGGGAAGAAAAATGTAATTTTATATATATGTCCATGTAGTTGTCAGTTATAGCCTTAGGAGTTTATTCAATTATAATTTCCCATAAATAAGAGTAATAAAGATGTTGGATTGTTGGGTTAATTTTTTGTGCATGGAGAAGTGTGTGTTTGACATATTGAAATGAGAAATGTTGTTTGTACAACAAATAACATTTACAATAAAGATAGATAAAGAGATTAAAGAGAAAAAAAGAGAGAAATGTGTGATGTGATGAATGATGTCATAGAGAGAAAAAATATGTTGTATAAGTTATTGATATTTTTTACTGTGTAAATATGTTATCTCTATCGAAATATTTTAAACTCATCTAAGAACCAAATTCGTCTAAAAGTTAATTAGCCTGATGAAAGCTCATCTTGGCCTATATATACCACATTATTTGATTTTTATAATTTCTCTCCTCTGCAAACCTTATTCGAAAGGGTGTCTATATTCAAAGAGCGAAAAAGTTTTTTCCACACCCAACATTAACCACCCACTACACATTCGGGGTCTTTTTTTTTTTTTTTTGAACAGTAACCAATTTTTTTTGTGTGAACAGTGACTTTTTTTTTACAAAAAATATGATTTTTTTTTTGAAAATAATATTTTATTTATAATTAACCATATTGACAACATAGATAACCACCAAATTATATAGCATTAACCTAATTACAAGTGAGGCAAAAAGGTGGTTAAGTGTGAGTTAGTAGACAAAAATGATTAAATGTGAGATAATATGTGGGTAAATGAGTTGCTCAAGTGGTTAACATTTAATCACTTCGAATAATTATAAGTGAAACAAAATGTGGTTAACTGTGAGTTAATATGTGGTTAAATAAGTTGTTCAAGTGGTTAATGTTGATATCAGTTCATATAACTTCAAAATGACAAACCTTTAACTTTGTTTTCAAGTGAACATGTGGTTAATACCATATAAGTTGGTGGTTAACTATGTTATTAATCTGGTTAATAATTATAAGTGAGACAAAAGGTGGTTAACTGTGAGTCAGTATGTGGTTAAATAAGTTGCTCAAGTGGTTAATGTTGATATCAATTCAGATAACTGTTCAAAATGACAAACCTTTAACTTTGTTTCCAAGTGAATATTGTGGTGAATACCATATAAGTTGGTGGTTAACTATGCTATCAATCTGGTTAATAATTATAAGTGAGGCAAAATGTGGTTAACTGTGAGTCAATATGTGGTTAATTAAGTTGCTCAAGTGGTTAATATTGATATCAGTTCATATAACTGTTCAAAATGACAAACCTTTAATTTTGCTTTCAAGTGAACATGTTGTTAATATCGTATAAATTGGTGGTTAACTATGTTATTAATCTGGTTAACCAATAGTAATTTTTTTTAAATAATCGGTTATTTTTTTAAAAAAAAGTACTGTTTACAATTTTTTTTAAAGTACTGTTCACACTTTAAAAAAAAAGGAAAATCCGGGTGTGTGGTGGGTGTGCACTGTACGGTGCGGGAAAATCGGGATTGATCAAAGAGCTAGAAAAAGAAGAGAGTTGTTATAAATATGATAGGTGATGTGATAAATGATAGAAAGAGATGAAAGTTGTTAAATGGATATATGAAATATGGGGACTTATAAATATCATTGTTGTTCCATTATATATCTTATAAATTAACTACTTACACACACACACACAATATATAGAGGAGGGTTCAAATTACACCAGTGTAAGTTACACTAAGTCTTACACCTTTGATAACTTTAGTTTTAATGTGATTTTTAGTAATCCAACCGTTAAATTATATTTATTCATCATCTTGATTATTTGTGTCAAATTTCATCAAATTTGAACATCAATAAATTGAAAATCAAATGGGTGCTTTTTTCATATATTTCAAATGTATATATAACGTTAATCTTCAGACATCTCAATGACATATCAAATAATTTTGGATTAATATAAAGTTTTATATATATGATATATATGATAGTAACTTTCAATCCAACGGTGGGTTATTTAATACAATTATTTATTTTAGAGTTATTTAACGATGTAAGACTTGGTGTAACTTACACTGGTGTAATTTGAACCCTCCTCATATATATATATATATATATATATATATATATATATATTATACTTTTAACATATTCTCTCACGAGTTTTTGAGCTTATAATGTGTGAGCAAAAATGCAATGGTGAAACTGATACCATAAAGATTCTTATGTCATGATATACTTATCCTAAATAATTTAAATTATAAAGTAAAAACTCATGAATGATATTTATGTTATATTTCTAATAACACTCATGTGTGAGTTTTCTAATTAAATGTTATTCTAATTTTTACACCACTTTTATGTATGAGAGACACCTCAATTCAATTGTTGTAATATTGTATAAATTTTACATATTTGTCCTGGCTGTAGAGTGTAGATTAGTTAGAAATTAGAAACCAAACCCTTACGTACAAGAAAAATTGTGGCCCATAGTAACTTTGTTCTTCTAGATATCATATCAACATGACCTCCATTCAGGAAAATGCATATTGTTTTATTGTTCTGCCTTTCTCAAATTTTCCGGGGTACATTGTCAATTAATTTGATTTTGTTTCTTTATGGTTATGGCTTAAGAATTCCACCATTTTTATTTTTATCAAATGTGATAAATTCTAATTACTATAAAGATGTGTAAATATATATTTGGTGCAATAAAAGAATTTTATATTAATCTTTAATGGAGTGGATTTAAATTCTACTTTTTATGGATATATATATATATAAATAATTTAATAGGCAATTTATATTTTAAAAAGCCTAAAAAATAACTTTTAAATAAAATTATAATATATTTAATAAATTATTTCAAGTAAGTTAAAAGGCCTTATTTTATAACCCGCTTTAGGTCTAGATAGACGTTGGACCGGCCCTACTGTAGACTAGTTAGAAATTAGAAACTAAACCCTTACATACAAGAAAAATTGTGGCCACAATAATTCTCTTCGTTTGCCCTAGCGCCGCTCTGCAAGAAGGAAAAATTTTTCGTCCCCCTTGGGGCCTATTCCCCTCCATGGGAGGAGCTCCTCCCTCTATAGGAGAGTTTCCTACTCACAATAGGTGAGTTTTTCTCTCTCTTTAGTGAGAGTTTTATGTTTTATTTTTCTGTTTTGTATTGTTCTCTGTATTTTCTTTTCCTTCTCCATCCACCACCACCACCACCACCTCTCCCTTCTCCCTTCCGGCCACTACCTCCTCCTTTACGAGATTCTATTAGAGCTAGCATCTTGCAGCACTGTTTTTACTCAGTCTTGTTGTCTTCCATACATTTCCACCACTAGAGCTCGAATTTGCAGCACTGCTTTACTCAGTTTGACTGTGGTTGATGTTGAACATGTGCTGATCCGGAAGGAATTAAAAAAAAGAAAGAAACAAAGTTCAGGCTGTTTTAGATTCTTTGTAATAGGAGGCTTTATTTTGTTTTTTTGTTATTATTAGGATTGCTAAATTGTTTAGATTGACCGAGTATGCGTGCTCGATTTGTTGTTTAGATATATAGTGCACTGCTGTAATACTCTCTGTTTAGCATCCTTAAGCTTTGTAAGTCTCGTTGGGCAT
Organism: Sesbania bispinosa; assembly: GCA_026901365.1. NCBI lineage: Eukaryota > Viridiplantae > Streptophyta > Magnoliopsida > Fabales > Fabaceae > Sesbania > Sesbania bispinosa. The sequence continues at coordinate 2,193,735 of QLOH01000021.1, read as the reverse complement.
TTTTCAATGAATGTTCTCTTGACAAAAAAAAGAAAAATTGTGGCCCATAGTAACTTTGTTCTTCTAGATATCATATCAACATTACCTCCATTCAGGAAAATGCATATTGTTTTATTGTTGTGCCTTTCTCAAATTTTTCGGGTACATTGTCAATTAATTTGATTTTGTTTCTTTATGGTTATGGCTTAAGAATTCCACCATTTTTATTTTTATCAAATGTGATAAATTCTAATTACTATAATGATGTGTAAATATATATTTGGTGCAATAAAAAAATTTTATATTAATCTTTAATGGAGTGGATTTAAATTCTACTTTTTATGGATATATATATATATATAAATAATTTCTAAGCATGTCCATACCATGGTTATCGAATCTCAAGTGTTCGATATTGTTCCTCCTTTTACTTCATTAGATTTACTTGCTGATGCAACTTTAACCTTTTTGCTAATATATATATATATATATATATATATATATAAAAGATCAATTGAGATCAGCTGTCAAAGTTTATTTTGACACCAAATCCTATCCATTTGATCTACTTTAATCCAACGACTCAATTTGAATCATTAAATTGTTCACTTCCCTTCTTAATTACCCCGTTTCTCTTACGCTCATCTCCAACTCTCCCCCATCACAGGTTTCATTTTAGATTAAGGCAACCTTCAAGCCATTGACTTCTGCCACTCGAATATTTCTAGGAATTCCTCAACCAAATTGATAAATACATAAATTATACAAAGGATAAAATAAGTTAAAAATATGTCATTCATGTAGATATTGCAAATGGCCTTTTGGGGACGAAGATAACTTGCAGTTTGGGGAAGATTTCTTCCAATTCAAAACAGATCCAAAACCATCAATTAAAAAGTGCAAACATATTCATAAGCTAATTAGTTCAAAATAATTTAAAATAAGTTTGTTAACATTTTACATCAAGCTAAATGAAGAAAAATATTGTCAACTGTACGCGATATTCATGGTCATCAAAATGGTGGGAAAAGTCATTAAATTATACATGGCCATGACCATCGATTGTTCCTGACGATTAAATTAATATTGTGCCACTGCGAAGGCTACTAGATCATTCAAGTGAGCAAAAGGCATCTTTGATGCCTAGTGTAAATATTTATCAAAGTAAAAAAGAGTGAGAAAGAGAGGGGGAAGGTGTAACAGAGAGAGATTAATTGAGGGAATGAAAGAGGGAGAAAATTATACCCATTAAGAAACATAAAACAATTTAATGGTGGGTAAGAAGAAATCACGCGAGGGATTTAATGACAAAACGTGAGCCACTAGATTAAATCAGAATAGAGGGATAGGATTTTGGTGTCAAAATAAACTTTGACACCTGGTGGCAATTGATCCTATATATATATATATATATATATATATATATATATGGACATATTTAATGAGAATGAAAATAGTTAGTTTCATCCATTAGATTTAATTGAGTGGATGAGATTAAAACACCCATTTAATGAATCATGTGCCCTATCTTCTTTATCTCTTTTCAAGTAAATCAGATATCCCCTTCTACCTAAACCTTGTGCTTAGTGCATATGAAACAATATGACGTGTTTACGAGATCAAAGAAAAAACTTCCTTTAGAAAGATAAAAAACGTGTAATTAAGTAGGCGTTATCTAGTGGTCCATGGTTAATGTGGACCAAGAGTGTAAATTTTTCTAGTTTGGATTTTGAACCGTTAGATTTAGGAAATAATGAATGAATGATGGAATATCAATGGGCTGCCGGTAACTCAGTTACGGTACTTGTTATTACACTTCACAATCAAGAAAATGTGAAAATCAATCATGGCACCAAGCAAAATAATTTTGTAACTAGAGGTGTGTCCAAGGAGCAATGGTTGAGTGTAGCCTAGAGTAGAGAAATGAAGGAGGAGCAGCACATCGATCTGTAAATGGTGGGGGATAAGGGTCATTTAGAGGATCATCCGATGATGAGCAAAAGAAATCGTAACCATTACGAAGCCTACTCTGGTTAAAGTTTAGGATTCATTTTTCGTGAAAGGGAGTTCATGATTATATGTTGAAATGGTTATTGAAGGTTCAGTCATCCCGTTGTCTTTGGAAATCATGACGGAGACCAATTCCCGCATTGCTTCCAACCCCAGAGCTGGATATCAACGATCAAAACGCGACCTTTGGGATTCCAAAGCGGATTGCGTGATGATCACATTTTTATTCACAATTTGCATAATTAATATTAGGTTTTTTTGGACTATAATTGTGATTAATTTCACTGTTTTAATTAAAATTTACCAAATTGGGCTTTAACTGTAAATGTTGTTTAAATTCGAATTTTTAAGCCTACTGACCTACCTGTCTTGTTTTGATCATATCTGGAGAATTTTTTAGTGATTCCAGTGGCATTGGAAAGCTAACATCCAGGGATTTAATTTGACATACTATAAGATGGTATTCCCATGAAGGAATTAGGAGCAATTGTTGTTTCAAAATCGCCTACTGATGTTGTCTGTTGCAAATCCGAATTTGCTTAGTTTTGTAATTAGTTTGTGGGCCTATTTTAATTAATTTCGGCCCAATCAAGGCCTAATCAAATTGTTAGTGATTTAGTCATTATAAATAGGTGTATTGTTGAATAGTTTAAAGACTTTTCCCTCATTTTTCAGAATTTAGAAAATAGACTCTTCATTTTCCCTCTTTTTCTCCTTTTTCTTCTTGGACGGTTTTGGCTCTTCTTCCTCTTCTTCAATTTTTGAATTTCTCCTCCATGGAAATGGAAGACTAAGCTTCAAAGTTTGTTTCTATACTGAATTCACAATGGAAATTGAGGTTCTATTTTTGGTTTTCATCTTCTATTTTCTTGGACAGATTCATGAATTCTTCTCCTAATTTCTTGAATGTTTAGGTTAGAATTTGAAATTGAGTTGCATGCTTTATGAAATTCGAATTCTAATCTTAATCTAAACTCAAATTTCAGGTTGCTTAATCTGAAATGAATTCAAGGTTTACTTAATTCCAAGGATTAGAAATTAGGATTCATGCTAGTTTGCTTAATTCTAGTGTTAAAATTAATGAGGATGTTTAATCCGAATTTGTCTCTGTCAAGAATTTGAGGAATTTTGTATGAACAAATGATAGATCCAAATTATGAATGAGGTAGAGAATTAATCCGTCTTTCTTGAATTGTTTTCTGGAAATTTAATTCTGTTTTAGAAATTGGAAACTGTCATGAACAAACAAAATCCCCTTGTGTGTGTGAATTGCTATGAGATTGAAATTCTGAGTTTGTAATTGGATTCCTTGAGAGAGACGACTTTGGGTTAATCAACCTACTGGACTTTAATTCCTTTTATTTGATTGAGTACGGCCTCGATCATCGTTCACGACAGGGAATCTATCTCTGATCCCTGAAACTAGGAGGAGCTGACGTTTCTGGTGATTACGAAGCCATTGGTGGATGACGATAATGCCAACTCACACAAAATGGCGCTTATTTTCAACTGCTACAGATTGAACAAGCTTAAGTCGTGCGCCTATTATGCTACAAGAGTTTATGAACCACATAGGAATCATCTTTAATGTTTTCTTGAGGAATTTCTTTTTCTAAAGAGTAAAAAAGTGGAAGAGGCTGACAAGGAAATCTTGGAGACTTTCAAGAAAGTAGAGGTGAATATACCTCTACTTGAGGCCATAAAGCAAATTCCAAGATATGCCAAGTTTTTGAAGGATCTGTGCACCCATAGGAGGCGGTTGAAGGGCAATGAGAGGATCAACATGGGAAGGAATGTCTCTGCACTCATTGAGAGACCTGTGACTCCCATTCCAGAAAAATGCAAACACCCAGGGACATTTACTATTCCTTGTATTATAGGCAGTAACAAGTTTGATAATGCTATGCTTGATTTAGGAGCATCTATTAATGTTATGCCTTTATCTGTTTTCACTTCTTTGTCTCTTAGTCCTTTGCAGGCTACAGGTGTTGTCATTCAGTTGGAAAATAGGAGCATTGCCCACCCTGCAGGCCTTATTGAGGATGTGTTGGTTCGAGTGAATGACCTCATCTTCCTTGCTGACTTTTATATACTGGATATGGAAGGAGGAGATTCACTCACTAGTTCAGCCCCTATCATCTTGGGCAGGCCCTTCTTAGAGACAACTAGGACTAAGATCGATGTTCATGCGGGCGCACTTTCCATGGAGTTTGGAGACAATGTGGTTCAGTTTAATATTTTAGATGCCATGAGGCATCCTATTGAGGATCATTTTGTATTCCATATTGATATGCTTGCTGAACTTGTAGATGATAGTTTGTCTGAGTTTGTAGGACATTTGGACTTTTCGGACTTTTCTGATTTCAGTGATGTCTACATTTGTGATTTATGTCCTGATTCATATGTGTGTAGTATGTGTGCTGATATAGATAAGTTCATATATGTTGATAGTGTTGAATGTGATGATTGTTCTGATTATTATATAGGTTCTGGTATTAATGCACCAGTAAAGTCAATTGAGTCATAATGTAGTGGCTTGATTACAACAATTACAGATACATCTGACTTGGTTGATTTGCAGGTTGCAGAGATTTCTACTAGTACCAGATTGCTACCTTCTATTGTCCAGCCCCCATCACTGGAGCTGAAGCCACTTCCCTCTCACCTCAAGTTTGCATATTTGGAGGATGAGCAGAAGCTCCCAGTGATCATATCTACTGCTCTCTCAGTTGATCAGGAGCATAGGTTGTTGCATGTGATTAGAGAGCACAGGAGAGCGCTTGGCTGGACATTGGCAGATATTCCGGGTATTAGCCCTTCCATTTGTATGCATCGTATTTTGTTGGAGGATGGGGTTAAACCTGTGAGGAAGCCTCAGAGAAGGCTGAATCCCCAGATTCTTGACATGGTCAAGAAAGAGGTCACCAAGTTGCTATAGGCTGATATCATATATCCCATATCAGATAGCACTTGGGTGAGCCCGGTACAGGTGGAACCGAAGAAATCTGGGATTACAATGGTTAAGAATGAGAAGGATGATTTAATTCCTACTAGGGTGCAGAACAACTGGAGAGTCTGCATCGACTACAGGAGGCTCAACCAGGCGACCAGGAAGGATCACTTCCCACTTCCTTTCATTGATCAGATGCTGGAGCGCCTGGCAGGTAAATCACACTACTGTTTCTTAGATGGTTTCTCTGGTTATTTTCATATTTGTATTGCACCAGAGGACCAGCATAAGACTACATTTACCTGTCCTTTTAGTACATTTGCTTATAGGAGATGCCTTTTGGTCTGTGCAATGCTCCTGGTACTTTCCAGAGATGTATGATGAGTATATTTGCTGATTTACTTGAGCATTGCATAAAGGTTCTTATGGATGATTTTAGTGTGTATGGCTCCTCCTTTGATGCATGTTTGGATAGCCTGACTAGAGTGCTTGATAGGTGCATAGAGACTAACCTTGTTCTGAATTATGAAAAGTGTCATTTTATGGTAAAGCATGGTACAGTCTTAGGCCATATTATCTCTAGGAAGGGCATAGAGGTAGATTCTGCAAAATTAGATGTTATTTCACACTTTCCTTACCCCTCTTGCATGCGAGAGGTTCGATCTTTCTTGGACATGCAGGTTTCTATTGCAGGTTTATTCAGGACTTCAGTCGGATAGCCCTTCCGCTGTCCAACTTGCTGCAGAAGGATGTTACCTTCGAGTTTAGAGAGTGATGCAGAGAGAGGCATTTGATTGCCTCAAGAGAGCTCTCACCACCACTCCCATTATTCAGCCACCAGATTGGACGCTTCCATTCGAGTTGATGTGTGATGCATCAAAGTATGCATTGGGAGCAGTTTTGGCACAGAGGGTTGGTAAGCTTTCTCATGTGATCTATTATGCATCTAGGACTTTGGATGCAACACAGGTAAATTACATTACCATTGAGAAAGAGCTGTTAACAAATTTTTTTTGCATTGGATAAGTTTAGATCATATTTGCTAGGCTCTAGGGTAGTGGTTTTTACTGATCATGTTGCTCTAAAGTTCCTTTTGAAAAGGACAGATTCCAAACCCAGGTTGATCAGGTGGATGCTACTACTCCAGGAGTTTGACATGGACATCCAGGATAAGAGTGTTGCGCATAATCTAGTAGCAGGCCATTTGAGCCGCATTGAGAGAGCGGAGGATGCATTTCCTATTTGGGATGACTTCCCAGATGAGCAACTTTTGGCTTTGTATGATTCCCATCCCCCTCCCCTTACCCCTTGGTTTGCTGATATTGTAAATTATCTTATTGCATCTGTTTTTCCACCCTTGGCATCTAGGGCTCAGAGAGATAGACTTACAAGTGATGCCAAGTATTATGTATGGGATGACCCTTATTTATGGCGTTTTTGCAGTGACCAGGTTATCCGTAGGTGTATTCTAGATCATGAGATCTAATCTGTACTTTAGTTCTGTCATGCCTCACCTGTTGGAGGACATCTTGGACCCAGAGGACAGGACGAAAGGTGTCGGATTGTGGATTCTATTGGTCTACGATTTTCAGAGACGCTTGGAGAGTCTCATCTACCTGTGAGCAGTGTCAGAGAGCAGGAGCGGCCATTTCTAGCAGGCAGCTGATGCTCCAGCAGCCTATGTTGTTTTGTGAGATTTTTTATGTGTGGGGTATTGATTTTATGGGCACATTTCCTGTTTCTTTTGGTTTATATATATATATATATATATATTGCTTGTTGTGGACTATGTCTCCAAGTGGGTGGAGGCTATAGCCACAAGGACTAATGATGCTCGAGTTGTTGTGGATTTTTTCTGGTCTCACATCTTTTGCAGGTTTGAAGTGCCTCGAGCCATTGTTAGTGATCAGGGGACCCACTTCTGTAATCGGTCCATGAAGGCTTTGCTGAAGAAGTATGGGGTGGTTCATAGAGTTTCTACACCATACCACCCCCAGACTAATGAACAGGTTGAGATCTCCATCAGAGAGATCAAGAGGATTTTGGAGAAGGTGGTGCAGCCTAACATGAAGGATTGGAGCCGCCGCCTTGATGATGCTCTCTGGGCTCATAGGACCACCTACAAAACACCTCTTGGGATGTCTCCCTTTAAAGTTGTTTTTGGTAAGGCGTGCCACTTACCTGTGGAGATTAAGCATCGGGCGTACTGGCATTTAGGGCTTGCAACCTAGATTGTGACCAGGCAGGAGAGCAGCGGAAGCTTCAGCTGCAGGATCTTGATGAGATCCGCCTGGAGGCCTATGAGAACTCTAAGTTCTACAAGGAGAAGACTAAAAAATTTCATGATCAATGTGTTGCTAGGAAAGAGTTTGTTGTAGGTCAAAGGTGTTGTTGTTTAATTCTAGACTTAAGCTCATGCCTGGTAAGCTTCGTTCCCCGTTGGATTGGACTTTTCTGATTACTCATGTTTATCCTTATGGTGTTGTAGAGTTGAAGAGTGAGTCCACCAACAATACCTTGAAGGTCAATGGCCACCGTCTCAAGCTATTTCATGAGAGTCCCGCTTTGGTTGAGGAGACGGTTAAGGAGATGAGCTTGGAGCTTCGCATTTTCCTTCAAGTGCAAATTTTTCCACCTTGATGCGGGAGTCTCTTTCCCCACTATTTTATTGCACTATGTCTCTTGTACTTTAATTTGATTATTTTTACATTGAGGACAATGTGTGATTTAAGTGTGGAGGAGGAGAATTGTAGTTTTAGGACTTTAGGAACTGTTTTTAGGAATTGGTATGTGGTTAGGATTATATTCTTTTGTGTTAGTAATTTTTAGGATTGTATAAAAAAAATAATGTTTGTTGTTTTTTACTGTTCCAAAAAAATGTTGTTTTACTGTATTTTTGCTATTTTTTTAGGAAATTTGCTATTTTTTAGTTGCTGTCAACATTTGCGTAGTTATTCTGTAGCTACTGCTGTTACTGTTTTGCTGTCTAGAATTACTGTAAACTGTCTATTTTGCTATTCTGTTGTTGCTGTTTATACCTCACTGTAGGCTGCTGTGCGTTTTTTACTGTTGTTGTTTACAACATAATTTTATAAAGCAGTATTTTGACAACAGAATTTCATTTTACAGTAGAATTTTGACAGTTATCCGATTTTACAGCAAAAACAAAATTTTTGGCAGTAGGAAAAATAATACATTTGGCATGTTTTTCATTGAATTTTTAGGATTTGAGTTAGTGGTTGGCATTTCATCATTCTTGGATAATTGCTTTCATGACTTATGTTGATTGGATTCCTTATAATTTGGTGAATGAGTTGGTTTGATAATTATTGGGTTGAATCTTTTATGATAGAGTTGTCCATGGTGAGATTTTGAGTCTTATTGTGGATGGACCATTTTATGCCATTCTTTCTTTTTCTAGTGTGATTACACTCTTGTTTGCTTGTGTTCTAGAACTTGGCTTGACTCTTTAATTTGCAACTTTGATCACATGCATGTATTGAGATGATTGAGGCCAATTTTGTTGATAATTGAGCTACTAGCCATATTAGCCTACCTTGATGATTTTCCACTTGTTAGCCCTTTGGAGCCTATGGATCCCATTTCTTGTTATTAAAAGCTCATTACAAGCCTTTAAAGTGAAAAACCATGATTGTCCTTGCCTTAGAGGATAAAGGAGCTTTGGAATTGTTTTTGGAATAAGTTCTTGAATAAGTGTGGGGGTGTACTTGAATTTCTTATATTATCTCCTCATGTGAATATCATATTGTTGACCTTTGGCTAGTTACAAAAGAAAAAAAATGGAAAAGGAAAGAAAGAAAAGTTAAAAAAAAAAAAGAGAAGAAAGAATAAAGAAAAGCTCAAAAGAAAAGTGTATATAAAAAAAGAAGCAAAGAAATAAAGTGTGCTTGAAATAAAAAAAATGGGTCAAAAGGTAGAAAAGAGGAGTTTATTTTCCCTATTTTCCCTATTCTACTTGGATTTTATTCTACTTGCATTCGTTCTTGGATTTATTCCCCATTGCTCCTCTATTCTCTTTGGTTTATAGCTTCTTATCCTTCATTTTCCCTACCTTTACCTTGGCCCCATTACATCCTATTTGAAGTCCTCTTGATCTTTGCTTGCATATGTTTCAATTGTTGTGGATATTAGAGTCTTGCCAAGCCTATGGTAGTGCTTTCTTTCATGAGTGCTTTGAGTGTATATACACAAGCTTAAACATTTGAGAGTTGGAGAGTTTGTCTTGTGAGGATTCTATCACTCTTGATTCACCCATTTGATTTGATTCACCCTCTTGTTTGCTAAATTGTAGGGAATTTCATTCATATTTTTCTGATTCCATGATTCCTTGGATGTTGTATTTTGCCTACTCCAATTCATTCCTTGGATCTCTTGATGATTATGCCATTTGTAATTGCATTGTGCTCCCTGGTTGACTTTTGGCTTCATGTGGTGTTTTGCCCGAAGTGCAAAAGGGCAAGTGCGGGGGAATTTGATGATCACATTTTTTATTCAAACTTTGCATAATTAATCTTAGCTTTCTTGGACTATTAATTGTGATTAATTCCACTGTTTTAATTGGAATTTACCAAATTGGGCTTAATTGAGCTTTAACTGTAAATGTTGTTTAAATTCGATTTTTAAGCCTAGTGACCTACCTATCTTGTTTTGATCATATCTAGAGTTATAGGTGGAATTGTTGAGTGATTCCAGTGGCACTGGAAAGCTAACATCCAGGGCTTTAATTTTATATACTATAAGATGGTATTCCCATGAAGGAATTATGAGCAGTTGCTGTTTCAAAATCGCCCCTACTAATGTTGTCTGTGCAAATCCGAATTTGCTTAGTTTTGTAATTAGTTTGTGGGTCTGTTTTAATTAATTTCGGTCCAATTAAGGCCTAATTAGATGTTAGTGATTAGGCATTATAAATAGGTGAATTGCTGAATAGTTTAAAGACTTTTCCATCATTTTTCAGAATTTAGAAAATAGACTCTTCATTTTCCCTCTCTTTTCTCTCTTCTCTTCTTGGATGGTTTTGGCTCTTCTTCAATTTTAGAATTTCTCCTCCATGGAATGGAAGGCTAAGCTTCAAGGATTGTTTCTCTACTGAATTCACAATGGAAATTGAGGTTCTATTTTCGGTTTTCATCTTCTATTTTCTTAGACAGATTCATGAATTCTTCTCCTAGTTTCTTGAATGTTTAGGTTTTTGAATTTGAAATTGAGTTGCATGCTTTATGAAATCGAATTCTAATCTTAATCTAAACTCACATTTTAGGTTGCTTTAATCTGAAATGAATTCAAGGTTTGCTTCAAGGTTTTGCTTAATTCCAAGGATTAGAAATCAGGATTCATGCTAGTTTGCTTAATTCTAGTGTGGAAAATTAATGAGGATGCTTAATCCGAATTTGTCTCTGTCAAGAATTTGAGGAATTTTGTATGAACCAATGATAGATCCAAATTGTGAATGAGGTAGAGAATTAATCCATTTTTCTTGAATGTTTTCTGGAAATTTAATTCTGTTTGAGAAATTGGAAACTGTCATGAACAAACAAAATCCCCTTGTTTGTGTGAGTTGCTATGAGATTGAAATTCTGAGTTTGTAATTGGATTCCTTGAAAGAGACGACTTTGGGTTAATCAACCTACTGCACTTTAACTCCTTTTATTTGATTGAGTACGGCCTCGATCATCGTGCACGACAGGGAAATCTATCTCTGATCCCTGAAACTAGGAGGAGCTGACGTTTCTGTGATTACGAAGCCATTGGTGGCTGACGATAACGCCAACTCACACAAAATTGCGCTTATTTTCAACTGCGGCAGATTGAACAAGCTTAAGTCGTGGCGCCTATTATGCTACAAGAGTTTTATGAACCACATAGGAATCATCTTTAATGTTTTCTTGAGGAATTTCATTTTCTAAAATTTTTTCGAAGTGGTAATTTGATGGTTTGTCTTTATTCATCGTCATAGTGCTACTTTGCCCTTCCAATTCTAACGTGTTTCCTCCACCACTATGTGCTTCAATTCTTGTGTGTTTCCTCCATCTTTAAAATGAATTTTCATTACTTTTAGTTAGCAATTTATTCTAGGTCTAAATCAAAATTTTTAAACATTTATGGAAATTGTATGAAAAGAGAAACAACCTCCATGACCTATAGCTACCCGTTACTTATCATATGGTTAATGTGGACCATCCACCATAGAACCGTCCAATTATGTATGAGGAAAACAAAGATTTTAATTGAGAATAGCAGTTGCCTCCGCATCACTCCATAGCAATAACACCACTTTATGATAACTTTGATGTATACAAAAGTTGCAATTCACACAATGCAAATATGATGAAATAAATGAGTTAGTTAATTTCAAATGAGTTAGCCAATTCAAAAGTGAAAGGAATGAGTTAGTATCAATGTTTGAGAAAGAAAAAGAATGAAGTAATTCAATTACAAAGTGATTTAATGGATTGCAAAAGTTATGGGTTACCAAACCATTGTATATGAATTACCAAACTCAAACATTAAATTGAATATTTTAATATCTAGTAATTCAATTACTAAAGTTTTCTAATCAATTATATTTCGTAGGAAACATCTTGTAATTAAATTAATGTGCTATGCGATCGATCTACAACAAAAATTAGTTATAGTTAAATCTATAAAGCTTGTTATTGAAAAAATTAAAAGAAGTTTGTAATCAAGTATTTCAGAAATAGAATTCAGTTTGGGTAGTTCTCTTGACAATTATTGAGTTAGCTACATGCATCCTAACTACCTTAATCACAAAATAAGTTTGTTATCTCTATTAAAACTCATTTCTAATCAAGATTTGAATTTTCTGCATATTACTTGTTAATCTTTTATATTGATTTTATTGCTCTATTTTTTTTGTGTTAATCATCTCTCTAATTTGTTGCGCATTGCAACAACATCTGCATTAGAATTGAATTTTAAGGTTTCTTGGGTATTATGGCCAAATTGGGTGAGAATGGTTAACCTTAGGTTCAATTAGACAAACAACTAATTTACCCCTCTTGAATTTGAAGCCATTTGTCCAATATAATATAGTTTTTGTATTTTATATTAAGAAATAAGTTTCAATAAGAATGTTTAAAAGAGATCATAAAAATATGACAAGATATCATGAATAAAACGACAAATGAAACACAACAAAAATATACAAGTAATTATTATTTTGAATTACTAATTGTTACATTATGTAATTTTCAATTGGTCTTAAAATGAACTATATTAGTTCTAGGGATGTGATAATTAAGTAATGGGATGAGATATTTGATATTTTAAGTGAGTTTTTTAAAATATATTTATTGATATTTCTTAATTTATTAAATTCTTATAAAACATAACACAAAAATTCAAAAATGGATCCAATCAAAACAATTTAGATGATTGGATCGAATTTAAATTTAAAACCAAACCAATTGGATGATCAAATAAGAAAATTGATAAGATTGACTCAAATGACTTTTTCCCTAAAAAACGCTCCATCCAATCTGCGAATACCCCTTAAAAAACATATTAATGGATGATGTATGGTGCACCGAGATTTAAATGTGTATGTGCACAATGACTGTTTTACATAAGTAGTTCTCCTACTTTTGTTTAACACTTGGTTCCCAAAATTGTAAATATTAATATTTAGACTACTATTCCCAATCTCTATTGCAATAGAGCATACTAAGAACCCTAAGTCCATAATCATATGTGTCTTGTGCTAAAATGTACGAATTTATAGGTTGTAAATCTATATCCATAGATAAAAGATCCAAGATCCACGAAATCCTAAACCTATAACCGTATTGCTTGCACTTATCTTCTATTCTCTAATCGAAATCCTTATATGAAGTTGTTAGACGGAAACCTTTACCCGCAAGACCAAAAAACATTGTTGAGTCTCGAATTTTGATGAATACAAAACTAAAATAAACTAAGTAATAACATCATAGAGTGACTTTTAAATATGTTGATATTCAGATAAAGTCACACTTAAGGATTTGAAGAAAGACTGTCTGAAGATGCAGCAATCTGAAGTCATCCCAGGATGGATCTGATTAAGATGTCAAAGTTGCAACAATCTGAAGTTAATCAAGTTCTGAAACATCTTGGTCTGAAGATCAATCACTGTCTGAAGTACAAGGGCATCTGATGTAGAAAAAGTAAAAACTTGGTACCAGAACTAACGCAACCTCAGTCCACCAGAAAGCAAGTCAGAAAAATAAACTTCACTATATTTCAAAAGGCAAATACTACTAAAAAAACTGATATTAGAGAGGGATAATCTATTTGCGAGGAATTTTGTGACGGATTCCAAAATTCGTCCACTAAAGTTGGACCATTGAAATTTTGCTACGGATTTAGAGAGGGAAAAAATCCCTCTCTAATATTCCGTCACTAAATCCCTCACTAAATTCTATGTGAAATGTAGAGAGGGAATTTTTGACAGAATTTATCCCTCTCTAAAATATCTGTCACAAATTCCTCGCTAAATTAACAACTTTTTAGAGAGGGAAAATTTCCTTCTCTAACTAGTGATGGATTTATATTTCCCTCACTAAATAGAGAGGGATTTAGATTCCCTCTCTAATTAGCAGGGAATTAGTATCCCTCTCTAAATGGAGATGGATGTTTATTGTTCAAGCAGTGGGGAAATTTTTTCCCTCTCTATTAGAGAGGATTATTTCCCTCGCTAAGTATAGAGTTAGGAGAGATAACACAGGGTCACTATGCCAAAAAATGCCATTAAGGGCGCTCCCGTACACATAAAAGGCGCTTCCGTGCGCCCTAATAAAAATTGCTCTTGTATGGTCGTTGAGAGGAGGGCGTGTCTGGAAACACCCTGACGAAAGACATTAGGGGCTTAAAAAAAAACACAGAAGCGCCTCAGCGTTTTGGCAAATAGCGTAAGCGCCCTATTTTTGGTTAACAAGGGCCCGCCTGGGAAGCGCCCTGAAGACTCTTCTAGTTGCTAAAGGAGGGTGCTCCTGGGAAGCGCCCTGGTTTTCTTAGGGAGGGTGCTTTCAGGAGCGCCCTCGTACTATTTTTTTCCGGGCTACTTCATTCTGATCCTAATATTTTTTAGCATACTATTTTTAATTGTTTTCATACCAATGAGGTACCTCTAAAACCATGCATATTCCTTATCATTCTAACAATTATTAGATGTATGAAGAACCCTTTCATTCCATTTACACATTCACAACACAAACACAAGTAAGGTTATCATCAATACTCCATATTAAGAATTCAAGACATGTAATACTTTGAATAGTTTCCTATATATATTTTTAACTTTTCTGAAAGTATGAAATACCTATACAACTACATAGAAGCAACCACAAATTATGACAAGGAACAATAACTCAATTGGTAAATATATAACATACATGACCTATAAAAATTTTGGCAGAGTTTCCTCTGTTTATCCAAGTTTTTCCAACTTATCAAACACTTGTAAAACATCCATACCAGTAGCCATAATTTATCATTCAAACAGATCTAAAAAGTTTTGAATAGAATATGTTTAACAACATCCATTACCTATATTTTTACATTCATAACACTACTAGCTACTCATCTAAATTTACCTATAAAAATTTCGGCAGAGTTTCCTCTGTTTATTCAACATTTCCCAATTTAACAAACACCTGTAAAACTCCATACCAGCAGCCAGAATTTATCATTCAAAGAGTTATAATCAGTTTAGAATAGAACATCAAAGTATACAAATTTTACAAAACTTATCATTAATACACAACTTTGTACAACATTTTTAGATTACAAGTACACGTGTTTACTTACCGTCAACAAGTACAAAACAATCACATACAATTGGTTACTACATGCTTTGCCCATTCTTCTCTAACCTCATCAAGCTGCTCCACAGTGTAAGTCAAGCATCGATGTTGAGGAAAGTACTATAAAAGCCAAAAATTGATTTCAATAAAAGAAGTACTAAATGAGGAGAAAAATACTTAATTGTTATAACAATTCCAAATTACCTCTTTTGGTATAATGAGTGCATTTTGATTGATTATCTCCTTCACAAAACGCATAGCAAAAAGTCCGCAATCATTGTTGTGTTTGTTTGTCATGGACATTACTGTTGAGTCTCAAAATCAATTTAAGTATTCAAATCGGATTCAAGACCCACATATCCTAAGTTTTAATGTACAACAAATTTGATTTAAAATGGATTATTTATTATAAGAACAGTACCACTTGAAGGTATTTCACTTTACTATTTCAGCAAATACTTTGAAGAAGAAACCTCAAGTTGAACCTATTGATGTGAGGAAACCTTCCGAAGAGCTAAGATCTGCTGAATTCATCCCACCCTTCTGAAGGTTACAGAATCTTAAAAGAACTGTTGAAGACCTCACTTTAGCCGTTGACTGAAGCCTGGAAGCTACCTGCTAAAGTCACAGCACATCCTTTACGTATGACTCAAGTTTGATCCTTTTAAGGAATGATTTCAAAGTTCGTTTGTGCTGTCAAAGTCACATTACCTTAAACAGAAACTATTGTTCGTATCAGAGCAGTGTTGCAGACTGCAACACTTGCACATCTCAAAAATCATAAGCTATCAGAAGAGTGTTTCACAATGTCTCAAAAAGCATTCAATGCTATCTCACAACAGTGAATGAAGCTCTCTTCAACGAATTCATTTCTGGACTCTATAAATAGCTTTCTGCAAGACTTGGAAGATTGGTGAACTATTGGGGAACCCTTGGTGAACCCCTGGTGAAGCCCTGGTAAAAATCCAAATGAGAGTCGGCCAAGCTAAAATAAGAAAATTTATCAAGCCATCACTATGCTGAAATTATCTTTGATTTCCTTGTACTTAGATTTTATCATTTGTATCATGAGTTGTACTCAGTCATTCCTTTGTACAAGAGAACCTGTGTTTAAGTTTCTCAAAAACTTAAACTATTTTCCATTGTAAACACTGTAAAGTGTTTGAGAGCCTAAAGGGGCTTGGAGGAATAAAGAATACTCAGTTTAGCCTGGAGAGGTTGTGTCCAAAGAATACTTAGTTTAGCCTAGAGAGGCTGTGTCCAAAGAATACTTGGTTTAGCCTGAAGAGGCTGGGTTCAAACAATACTTGTAATCTTGCGGGATTAGTGAAAATCCAGTGGTGTGTTGCCCTGGGACTGGACGTAGCTCACTAAGTTAGTGGGTGAACCAGGATAAATTTTTGTGGCTAAGTTCTCTCAACCCTTAACTCTTTATATTATGTTTTATCTAACCAAGGAGGGCTTAAGAAAAGTTGTTTTATAAATCCACGCAGAAAACAATCTTTTCTTCAAAAATACTTCAAAATTGTTTTTATCCAACCTTCTGAGTTGCATCAGCAAGTTGCTGAACTTCCAGTTTCGGAAGGTTGCCCAAATATCTTCAAACTCAGTTTGCTTGTTAAAAGTTTTCAGAAAAATCTGTAAAGATTATAAAACACTATTCAACCCCCCTTATAGTGTTTCCTATGGTTCTAACAACTACAAAAATAATTTATAATCAAATCCACTTACGTGATGATAAGTTACGAAGGAACGCAAGAGTTCGCGCAATATTACCTGTATGCGACACCAAGTGGGATCAGGGTAATCCTATTCCTTGCTTGCGGAAAACCGCCTAGCTTTCGATATTCAGCAAAAGATCTAAACAAATATAACAAATAATGTGTATGAGAACTCTAAACAATGTAAGTGTGATAGTATAAAGTTAATTGACATGGAATACTTACTTATTAATCATAGTCTTCATCAGTTCATAATGTGTAGGATCTTTGCACAAGGAGTCGAAAAAGTAAACCTTGCTAAAATCCCTTAAATTCAAGGCCATAAGAACCCAATGTTGCCTACAACCATATTGCAAGATGTATCAAACGTACATTTTTTTAAAAAACAATAATATTGAGAAATAAACATATACTTCACATACCCGTTATGATTGTAAGGAACTAGAAACAACTTATCTTGCTCGCGATTGTATACAACACCCTACCCACAACTTCGTCTTGCTTAGTTCTTGCTTTAAAAGTTGTGCTGAGTTGTGGAGATATGAAAACATATCTATCTGTACGGTCAGATGGAAGTAATAGCTCCTTGTACAAGTAACTACGCAATAAAAAATTGGATATTGTTAACTAATTTTACAGTGCTTATCATAAAATGAGAATGACATACTATGAATTTTTTTTAATTAATTCAAAATACCTGGAGTAGATGTCTATGACAGTGCCATCTAACCAATCACGATACAACATGGAATGAAGACAATTTGCATCGATCCATGTATTTACTTCATCCGGGAGTAACAATACCCACAGCTATGTTGCAACTAATGGTAGAACCACTTTCTTGCATCTTTACCGAGTAGTACATATCTAGTAGTTGCAAGTTCGTGGTGGAAGGATTAAGGGGCCTTGAGGTGACAACCTGTGGAGTAGTTTCTCTAATTGGAGACTTATGTATTGGTGATTCATTTGAAAAACGAGTCTCCATAGGCGATGTCGCTGCGAAAATTTGGGGAGTTTAAAAATTCAACAAAATTGAAGAATTAGTATTTGTAATTGAACTTATATAAATGAACTTTTTACACAAATAAAACTATAAAACGTACCAATGCATCCAATCCAATATAAGTACATGGCCAAGCCATGGAACACCCTAATGCATCTTCAATAGTACTCAATTCCCTAAAACGATCTGGGCATGGAAGCGCAACATGTGGTTCAATAGCAATTTGAACCATGACCTTCAATTGGTTGGAGGGAAGTGGGCAATTTTGTAATATCTGGTCTGGGTAATTGTGTGCTTGCCCCTTACCAACCACTCGTAAGACAGGGTCTCCCAAATACATTATACATTGAAATAAACCCTAAACCATTAAGATAAGTAAATATGTTTGTGGATAAATAGTGAGTAAAAAAAAAACTCTTAAAATGTATATATATGAATAAAGAAACAAAGAATTACCTCGGGCAAGACAGGTCTGGGAGAACTATTAGAATCTCTCATACTATTATGATCTCTGGTAACTTGTTCAAGCTTTCTTGTAGTATCATCAAGTCTTTCTTTCATCTCTTTCCAACCAGTTTTCATTTCTCTCATTTCCTCTAAAATATTGTCATAGCTCTTGAGATACTACATTTTCTTTGGGTTTAAGAGCTTTGAAATATTCTCCAGGATATACACCGAAACCCATAGCCCGAACACGACCTCTATAGACATCTTCTTAAGAACCGTGTCAAGGACATGCCTCTCATCAGAGTTACTAGGCTCAGCTTGAGATAACATTTCCTCCTAGTAACACAAGTGCAAAATGGGAGTAAATATAATACTCAATGATACAAATATATACTAAATTTAACACACAATAACATTAAATATATACTAACACATTGTGTGAAGACCTCTTCAACTTTTTCATTGTTGGCATTCTTCTTCTTGTTAATCTGAGCGGTTTTCCACAACATATGCCTCGAAACTTCAGTGCTTCTATCATCCGCCTCTTGTAACTATAAGATATAATTTACATACTATTAGTACTAACAAAAAGTACTATATGGGTATTTTATGTTAACGACAATAATCACTAGTTGTTGCTCAAGCCAAGCATAACCTAAACGTGTGCCTCTATATGGGTATTCAGGACTTGAAGCCCTAGCCTTATTTTTCTCACTAATTTCCTGCAACAACACATGGTAAACATATTCAAGGAGTCATTCATTAACAAAAACATTAAAAATATTGAGCATATGGATGAATATAGTACCTTGAAATATTCCTGGCTTCGTTGGGCAACAAAAAAATCCCATTGCTCTTGTGATATTACATCCTCATATCTCTTAGGAGGATGCGGGATTACTACACCATTCTCATCAAAATATGTTGGGTGGATAATGTTGATCTAAAAGCTCTATGTCGTTTACCAGCCAACATAAGTACATATCTCTTGTGGCAATCATAAATTTCAAAGGCCTACTAAATAGAAAACAAAACATAATGCATTAATTTCATATTAGGTGTCCTTGACTTAAAATAGAAAGAGGGGACAAGTAAGTACCTTTATTTCCTCCCAAATCATGTTCTTATACTCCTTCATTTCTTCATTTTTCGATTGTCGGATAGTAATTAGTACCCTTTGACGAACAATGGCACCAATATAACTACTCAGTGTAGGGCCACCAGGTTTAATAGGTTGGCCCCTTGCATTTCATGCAACCTAGATAAAATGACAAACTATATAGTGTCACAATTCAACTTAATAAACATAATTTGATGTAAACATACATTTGGTTACCTGAATTTTATTTCCCTTGTTCCTCTCTTTAATGACATGGGCCATAGTTGTTGCCCCACATTTATGTTGGTCATCCATGTTTTGCCCATTATCATTGTCGGACCCTGACATTTTAGCTGCATGAGAAACATAAGAGATGAATTAGTATATTCTTTTATTAGTATACAAGACAAAAGAAATAGATATTTAAATAAGTAAAAACATACATACGTTTACTAACTCATTTTTTTCTTTTTCTAGTTGGTTTGAAACTTCTGGGTCCATTTCTAAGACGAATTGATGGGTTGATCCAAATACCATCATTATGGTCCGCTCTCAAGTACAACCCATCATCTGTTGTGGAGTCACCCTGTAATAATTGTGATGTCGTAACAAAAGGATCATCTTCAACATCCTCCCTCCTCATCCACATTTGGGTCGTCATTGAATTTGTTATTTAACATCACTATGGAGCAGTTCATGTCTGCAGGATCAGTAACATAGAAAACTTGCTGAGCTTGGGATGCTAGGATAAATGGCTCATCTTTGTACCCTTCCTTGCTAGAATTAACTTGCATGAAGCCAAGGTTGTCAACCCGAACACCAGTATTGTTGTCAACCCACTTACAACCAAACACAGGCAACCGAAAGTGATATAATCCAATTTCCATATGCGATCAATCACCCCAAAATATGACATATTTGCATAAATTGGATTTCTATCTTTTGCATTTAACATGTGCAATGCTTGGGCAATTAAAGTCACACCACTGTTTTGAACTATTTTTCTATCATCATGGTCCTTTGTGTAGAAAGTGTAGCCATTAATCATGTAAGTATTGTAAGATATTACATTCAAACTTGGGCCATATGCTAAAAATCTTAGTCTAATAGAGACTAAAGTAGGATTTTGGTTCATGTCATAAAAAATTTTAGACTTAAACCATGTGATAAAGCTTCCATTGTGTTCCCTTGTAATCCAATTGTCTCCTCATTTAGGATTCGAGTTCCGAAGTATCTCCTTGTGAATTTCAACATACGGCTCTACCTCATCATCATTATGCAAGACATAAAGGTGTGATTGAACCCATTCCTCTTTTTGAATAGTTATGACATCACTTGCCCCAATCCCTCCTGATTCTAATCTTATATTGTGTCTAAAGGTCGTAAGCCCAATGGAGTTGACACCACTAAGGTATTCAGTGCAAAACTCAATAGCTTCTTCAACAATGTAACTTTCAACCATACAACCCTCAGGCCGACTACGATTCTTAACATACCCTTTTAATATATTCATATATCGCTCAACCGGGTACATCCATCTCATGTAAGCTGGTCCACACAATTGAGTCTCCCGAACTAGGTGAACTGTGAGATGAATCATTATGTCAAAAAAAGAGGGGGGGAATACATTTCAAGTTCGCATAGTGTGACAACTATATGTCTTTGCAAATGGGCAATACTTCCTGGGGTCAATCACTTTACTAAAAATAGCTCTGAAGAAATGACACAATTTAGTTATTGTAACGCGCACTTTATTTGGAAGAATGGAGCGTTTGCAACCGGAAGCAAATGACCCATAAGAACATGACAATCATGAGACTTAGCACCTTTCAATCTTTGTTCTTTCACTGATACTAGATTTCTAATGTTAGAGGAAAAGCTCTCAGAAACTTTGACTCCTTGCAGGAACTTGCAAAAAATATCTTTTTCTTTTTACTAAGAGTATAAGCCGCCAGGGGAAGATATGTACGTGAACCCCTTTTTTTTCTGGGACCAATTCTTTTTTTATACCATTGCCAACAAGTCCAATCTCGCATTTATCTCATCCTTGCTCTTGCCTTTGACATTCAGTAATGTGTCGATAACACTCTCGCACACATTTTTTTCTATATGCATCACATCAAGGAAATGTCTAACAAGCAATGACTTCCAATATGGAAACTAAAAAAAATAGACTTCTTTTTCCACCCGCCAGTAACAAGTTGTCCGACAAAAGGTTTGCTAAAGTTGTTGGTCAAGTTATCCACCCTTTCCCACAACTCATCACCCGTCAATGGAGAAGGAGACCTCCCTTCCTCGGTGTTGCCATTGAATGCTTTCTTCCATCCCTATAACGATGGGATAAGGCAAAAACTTGCGATGACCCTGTAATACATTCTTCTTACAATGTGCCAAGCGCATCCAAGAAGTATTTTCATCACAAACAGGACATGCACATGACCCTTACACTATAGCCAGACAAATTACCATAGGCCGGGAAATCATTAATCGTTCCAAACAACAACGCCCTCAACTGAAAAGATTCTTCTTTGTAGCCATCATAGACCTCCACTCTAGTATCCCACAACAGCTTCAAGTCTTCAATCAATGGTGACAAGTACACATTTATATCATTACCCGATTGTCTGGCCCCCAATATCAACATAGACAACATCATGTATTTGCGCTTCATACAAAGCCATGGAGGTAGATTATATATCATCAATACCACCGACCATGTGCTAAAGCTACTAGATTGGACAACATGCAGATTCATTCCATTTGTTGATAATGCAAGTCGAATATTTCTTGCTTCCTCCCCAAAAGAGAGGTACTCATCATCTATCTTCCTCCACTGCGGAGAATCAACGGGATGCCTCAACATGTCATCCTTGACTCGTTCATTTGCATGTCATGTTAAGTGCTTTGCATCAATGACACTACGATACATCCTTCGAAACCTTGGAATTATGGGAAAATACAAAACCACCTTTGCTGGTGTTGTCTCTTTCTTATAACGAGACACATTGCATTTAGGACACACACTCAATGATGCATGCCCATTTTTGAACAAAATGCAATCATTGGGACAAGCATTAATCTTCTCATAGGTCATCCCAATAGAACGTAACATCTTCTTTGCCTCATAAGTTCGGCTAGGTAGCACATTATCCTCCGGCAACATCTCCTTCAACAATGTGAGTAACTCTGTGAAACTCTTGTCAGACCATCTATTTGTTGCTTTTAAATTATACAACTTCAACACAGCGGACAACCTCGTGTACTTGGAGCAACCGTTGTACAGTGGTTTTTCAGCATCACTAGTTAGGGTATCAAACATTTGGGGACAATCTCTAAGGTCCTCTTTAACCACATTTCGAATCTCATCAATTATGTCACAATCCTCCCATCCGGTCTCAAATTCATCATCATTAGGTTGTACGTTGACATTACTCTCTCCTATATCAATATGTTCACTTCTAGTCTCACCATGAAATGTCCAACATGTGTAACTCCGATCGAATTCCAAAACAGAAAAGATGGTTCCTCAACTCTACTTCACTTACACTTAAAACAAAAAAACATTTCATACAAGGACACACAATTCTATTGGGATTTGTTGCATGGTCAACAACAAACTTTATGAACATTTCCACTCCTTCCTCATACTCATTTGTCAAACGGTTTGCAAACATCCAAGAACGATCCATATTATACCAACATAACATCAAATCATTTATAATTAGCTCGAAAAGGAACACATAATTTAGATGTAATAACAAATTTACTACATGCTTACCTAAATCATTATAAAAATTTGAGCAACATTTCCTCTATTTTTTTAAGTATCACAAATTTATGAAACATATTTCTAACCCATAAATCAACAAGCTACATCCATCTGAATAATAACAGTTCTAACATAATTTTAATAAAAAATAGGATGCAAAAAAAAGGGTGCAACTAGCATAAACTGTGGTGCAGCTAGCAGAAACAGTGGTGTAGAAAGCTGAAACAGTGGTGCAGCTAGCAAAAATAATGGTGCAGCAGAAACAGTGGTGCAACTAGCAGAAATTATGGTGTAGCAGAAACAGTGGTGCAGGTAGCAGAAACAATGGTGCAATTAGCAGAAACGCACATACATCAGAAATATGGTGGCACATAGTAGAAACAATGGTGCAGGAAGCAACTGCATTTCAGAAAAAAAAAAAGAGGTGCAAACAGTGGAAAATGTGGTGTCAACAGCAACTTTAATTCAAAAAAAAAAACACCTACCTGCTGCTGCTTGAAACTGCGTGAAGGAGGAAGAAGAAGAAGCTGTTGCTCACGGACGAAGAAGCTGCGTGAAAGGGGAAGTGGTTGGTGCTCGCGGACGGAGAAGTTGCTGCTCGCAGCGGAGGAGGGCGCTGCTCGCGGAGGAGGAGGGCGCTGCTCGCAGTGTTGAGGAAGCTGTTTGCAAGCTACTACGTAGATCTGCGACGGGGACAGACGACGGACGCAAGGCAGCGGCGACGGCGTTCGCTAGAGGGGAAGGGAGGCAGCGGTGGAGGGCTTCTGCAGAGGGAGGGAAAGAGAGAGGGCTCTGGTTTAGAGAAAGAAACTTAGGGTTTAGAGAGAGAAGAGGGAGATGCTACTGAGTGGGAGGAAAAGGAAATGTATTTTTCACATAAGTTTTACAGACCAGGGCGCTCTTCCTGGAGCGCCCTAATGGGAGGGCGCTTTCTGGAGCACCCTCAACACCAGCCTATTAAAAAAATGATTTATTGGGAGGGTGCTTTCAGGGAGCGCCCTCAACTCTAGCGTATTAAAAAAAAGTTGTGTTCAGTAGGGCGCTCAAATAAAGCACCCTGAAGAACTTATTGGGAGGGCGCTTCCAGGAAGCACTCTCAACACCAGCATATAAAAAAAAGAAAATAACTGGGCTTATAAGGGCGCGTTTGGGAGCGCCCTGATCAGAGAAAGTAATTACAAATTCAGGGCGTGCAGAATGAGCGCCCTAACGTTTAATGGTAAGGGCGCTCCCGCCCAAATTTTAAGCTCCCTGACGTTAAAACGATCAATTTAAGCGCTAATCAACACGGGAGCGCCCTAAAGTAGGTGCTCTTATATCCTAAATTTGGCGTAGTGCTTATGTGCACCACGATTGGTTTTACATAAGTAGTTCTCCTACTTTTGTACTTGTTCCCAAAATGTAAATATTAATATTTAGACAATTATTCTCAATCTCTATTACATTAGAGCATACTAAGAACCCTAAGTCCATAATCGTATTATGTCTTGTTCTAAAAAGTATGAATTTATAGGTCGTAAATCATCCATAGATCAAAGATCCAAGATCCACGAAATCCTAAACTCCATAACCGTATTGCTTGAACTTATCTTCTATTCTCTAATCGAAATCCTTATATGAAGTTGTTAGACGGAAACCTTTACCCACAAGACAAAAATCAATTGTTGAGTCTCAAATTTTGATGAATACAAACCTAAAATAAACTAAGTAATAACTTCATAGAATGACTTTTAAATATGTTGATATTTCAGATAAAGTCACACTTAAGGATTTGAAGAAAGACTGTCTCTGAAAGATGCAACATTCTGAAGTCATCCCAGGATCTGAATTAATACTGTTTGAAAGTTGCAACAATTTGAAGTCAATCAAGTTCTGAAGACTCTTGGTCTGAAGATCAATCACTGTCTGAAGTACAGGGGCATCTGACATGGAAAAGTAAAAACTTGTATCAGAACTACAAGCAACCTCAGTCCACCTGAAAAGCAAGTCAGAAAAATAACTTTTTGACTATATTTCAAAAAGCAAAACACGGAGAAAAACACACCCTGCAAGAGTTGTAGAAGTCAGAAAAAGTATTGCAAAAGTGTACTTCCTTCAGAAAACTTTTTCAACGGGCAAAAGGCATCTCTAAACGGATAGATCAAACTCATGCCTATAAATATTAGTATCAGTGAAGTAATAGATAGAGAGTGAGAGTGAGCAAGGAGAGAAGAGCCTCCATACAAAAACAACACATGGATGTTGAAATGCTAAAAGGATAAAAAACAGAAAAATTACTCACTCCATAAAAGCAACAGGACACAACAAGAAACTGGAAGAATTTTGCTCAAGAAATCTTGCTGATGAAGATGAAGAAAAAGTTAGAAGAATGAAATGTTGAACAACGGATCTAATGAAGATAAAAAAATCATAGATTATATCATGCTGCAAGATTCATAAAAAAGAAGAATTCAAAAGACACTCAAGCTAACACATCCTCATCCGATTTCACATGTGTGTAGTCAAAGCAAGCACCGAGACTATAAGCTTTAAGTGTTAGAAAAGAAGAAAAAAAACAAAGAAGAAAACTTTAGTTGATCTTCAAAATTAGTGTTTTGCATCGTTATTCTTTGTTCATAATGGAACTGAGAACTAGTGTTTAAAGTTTTATTTTCTTCATTTGTAATCAACATGTTGTAGGAAGCCTGAAGAGGCTTGAGAAAAAGAATACTTGTTATAAGAGCCTGAAAAGGCTTGGTAGTAAAGAATATTTGTAGTAGAGCCTGAAGAGGCTTGATAGAAAAGAATACTTGTTGTAAGAGTCTGAAGAGGCTTGGTAGCAAAGAATACTTGTTGTAGAGCCTGGAGAGGCTTGATAGAAAAGAATACTTAGGAGCCTGGATAGGCCCTGTAAGAAGAGTACTTGGTGTGTTGCCTGAAAAGGAAATTGTTAACAAAGAATACTTGTAACTTTGGACAAGTTAGTGGAACATCTCACGGTGTGTGAGGACTAGATGTAACCCAAGGTTGTGGGTGAACCGGGATAAATTGATTGAGTACTTTTCTTTCCCTTAATTCTTTACTTTCAGTTTATTCTAACAAGAAGATGGATTTTAAATCAAGTTTATATAAGCGCTTTTGAGAAAATTATTTACAAAAAGATCTTGATAACCTCTGTCTGAAATTTTCAGATGAAAACTTACGCTTTCAGACATCTGAACCTCGGTCTGAAGGCCTTCAAAACTTAGTTTTCTAAATGGTTTCCGTATCAACGATTGTTTTATAAAAACACTATTTAACCCCTCTTCTAGTGTTTCCCGTGTTTTTACATTAATGGCCTCTTAGGCCTTGGAAACAAGGGTTAAGGCATTTGGCAGATGTAACATCCCAAAATTTTCTATTTCCCACAACTATTATAAATTTGCTATTTAAAATAAGAAATACAATATTAAAAGAAACTTATGAAAAAATGACCCAAATATTGAAATGCATTTGTGCTAGTGGTAAGACTAAAACTGGGGGAAAATAATAAAAAAATAGAGAATCGAATCAATTGGTAATGTTGAGTTTTAATTGAATTGTAAATTGGTTGATGTGGATAAGTTAAATTGAAACAATGTTATGAATATAGGATAACAGGATTGACGAAACAAGTGTCTAACATAAAGGACAATGATTAATGTTATAGTTATAACACACTTGAATGACAATTAACCACCAAAAGAATTACAATTAATTGACATGAAGATTCTAGAAAAGATAACAAAAGTACATGTCATCATTATTCTTGAAACTCTAAACCAAGGAAACTACGACATATGACATGGTGATTATTACATTGGTATATGCAAGTGATATTTTTACTCATCAAGTCAGGTAGCGACAAAATCAAGTTAATTTAGAAAGATTATATAAACCCAATACCATATAAAATAATAAATAAATATTAAAATAATTTAAAAAGTGAGTTCTACACATTTTTTTAATACTAAAAATAATTTTCTCTCTCAAAATGAGAGGTGTCTCGACTATTTTGTCTTAGTGAAGAAGGAAAATTGTTGAATTTACTGCCACTTGGTTGAGTTATTGGCATGAAGTTCATAGATTTGATGAGAAATTTGGTTTTCTTCCATGGATTTTTTTTTCATCTAAGTTGTCAAATTTGGGAGTTTTTTGTTCTAAATTAATTTTCTATGTTGAAATGAAATGTTGACATGATTTTAATTAATTTAATTAATAGATTGAAGTATTCTTTGGAATACATGGTTTTGATTTTTGTGGCTTGCTTAGTAGTTGATTGGTGTTTTGCAACTTGAGGTGGTTGAAAAATTGACACCATTATGATAACATAAAAAGCATGAAAATTTCAACAAAGAAGACCATGCATTGTCACGACCGAGGTGAAGAAAAGGAAGGGAAAGATGTTCATTTCCTTATCCTTTTATGGTACAAATATATAATTAACGTAAAAAGAGGATGATGGATGTGCTTTAAAGATGTACTCAAAAAGATGGTTGGAAGGTTAAAGTAAAGAAATAATGATGGACATGATTTAAAGTTGTACTTAAAAAGATGCTTGGAAGGTTATGGAAATATAATCATGATTAATAAGAGGCTTAGTTTGGTTGACTTGGAAAGCTTGGTTACAAATAAAGTGAATGACTAACATGAGTGGTTTAGCCCAAAGGTGAAGCAAATTATAGATATGGATCCAAAGAAAGAGTTTGAAGCATAATAAGTGAAGTAAAAGCCCAATTCAAGCTAGTGAACCCATTCTAAATTAGAAGGTATTCATAATTTGCTTGGCAAAGCTTTACTTGTAAGGTGTGGGCACACCTTGTCACTGCACATTTTCTATTTCCTTCAACTTTCTTCCATAATTCCATGATCATTCCTACCTTCACCAAAAGATCCACTTTAAGTATAAATCAACCAATATTTTTTCAAAACACAAAATAGAATCACAAACCCATAATTTTAATTGATGTTATCAACCAAAACATGGCAAATTAATATGGAATATATGCATACTATGCACGTTATCAATGATGAAGCCCAAAAATATTTATTAAAGCTCATTATAAAAATTTAGGTTTAATTTAGACTCGAAAGAGAAGCTTTGGTAAAAAGAAAAGGAAGTTAGAAAAGCCCAACATTCCTTACTTATCCCAATTAGGCAATAAAGTTCATAAATCTATAATTAAAAAAATTCAATAAGATAAATTAAAAGTTTAATAGCCTAATTTTGATTAATTAAATTTCATAAAATTTGTTGAAAGCCCAACAAGCAATTAGGCCCAATAAACCACAACTTAATATGGAGGCAACCCGGGGGTTTTTCATAGCCCGATGCCTACTTCGTCTACCTCTAGCCATAATTCTATACACATTGAACAAACTATGGAGTTGATCAAGCTCTATATTTAATACAATGCATACAAGACGATAAATAAACTCAGACAACTAAATCATTCACAGTCCAATTGGATTGAATTGCTCTGATACCATAATGTAACGTCCTAATTTCAAAATTCAAGAATAATTACCGTTGGAAGCACTATTCCCAAACCTATGAAATTATTTCGCTCCATTATCAATTTTTTTTATAACAAAAGGGGGTCAACAGGCCCAAAAAAGAACAACCACTAACTGACAACTACAAATCTAGGAAAGCTAACTCCTCTAACATCTTCATTAAGGAATAGGATAACAGAAGAAGGGGGAGACTCAAAACAATCAATTCCAAGATCCAAATTGTGACCAAGATCTTTCAAATGATCAGCAGCCCTGTTGGATTCTCTGTAAGTGATGGGTTTCTGGCAAGTGAACGAAAAATCCAGTAGTATAATAGTAAGAAAAGTATCGTATCCACAGGGAACGGTCTATTCACGTAAACTTGTGATCTAATTATCAAGGGAAACAACGGGTTTTGAGAATATTGTTGTGCGAAAAACGTAAATAACAAATTAATAATTAATTGAATTAGAAAGGAAGAGTTAGAGACACTTTACTTGGATTAGGATTGGACTTCATATCATCACACCCTTCGTGCATGTAAAAACTATATATTATTTTAGGTTTACTCTATAATATTGTAGACAAACTATATTGCTAAGACCCCGAGTTACCAGCGGCCTCACACACTCAAAGGTAATCCATGCGGGCTCTCCCAGGCGACAGACTTACCCTCGGCTTATTTTGCTTTCTTTTATTCCGTTTGTAAAAGAACTAGTTGATAAACGAGGCCTAAAGCTACAGACGCACCTTCATTAGAGTACTGTCACTACCCATCACTCATTAGATACATCCTTGCGTCAAATCCTGGATTGACAATCAACTAACCTTTGCTATCGGTAATTTAATAACCATGCCTATCCTGTAGACGCCCTTCATTAAGTACTCACACTACCCATCAATCTAGCAACGCCCATGTTTCGGTTCACTGGCTACCGAGTCCTCTTATTCACTCAAAGAATGGGTTTCTTCATAATCTGCTCCCCCATCCTCAATCCTAGTCGAAACTAGCCTATAACTCCGGCGCAAACGCGGAAGTTAGGAATTAAGCACAGAATAAGATTACCAATATTATAGACAGAGAGCTCAGGAAATAATAATATAGAGTTTACATACACTTGGGGATAGAATCAATTACATCCAATCCTAATGGAGAGTTAACTAAACAAGGTAGCCATACAAACCACCGAAGATGCTGTCACCATCTTCAATCCTTGTGAAGCGCTCCTCCTCTCCTACTCTAAAATTAGAACTGGTGCATTATCACTGAAATATGACTGAATTACAATAATCGTGCACACCTGATCTGGTGCAAGAGGTTCCTATTTATAGGCTAAGGAAAGACAAAGAAAATTGGGGAGAAATCTATCTAAAAACGGCAACAGGGCAAGAATCACGTGTTCTGCGCTTCACCCTGCGCTACAGCGCAGGATCCAGAGAGTTGCGCTTTACCCTGCTTTACAGCGCAGGTTGAAGCGCAGAATGCGACCTGCAGCTCCAACTTTCTCTTTTTAATTTTGATCTCTCCCCGAGACTGATTTTGGCTGATTTGTCTTTCCTTGTTTCCCTTTTCTTGATGAAATCCTTGCATTTATTGAGCATCTTTGATTTATTTGGGAAGGTTGTCTGCAGAATCCTTGTTTGATTGGCAGTGATCTCCTTATTAATTGCCTCAAATTTTCTTCAAATCTTTATTAAATGTCTTCAATTAAACTCAAATCTTGCAAATATCTTCCCCATTTAATGCTATCTTCCCTTCAAATCAAATCTTTGCAATATCCTGCAAAAATCAGCAATATTTCTATCAAAATAGCATCAAATTCATATCTCAGATTAATAAATACAATTTATCTAATATTTAATAAAAAGGGATTAAACTGGGGGCAAAATTACCATTTTATCCTTGATAAGTGAACTAAAAAGTGCTCTAATTTATCAACTAATTTTCACTTATCAGTAAGCATGACTGAGAAAATAAGAGGGGGTCTCTTGCAGCAGGCGCTTGATACTCTTAATAAGATCAGCACAATGATGATTCCTCCCATAGTTGCCCTTGACGAGGCAGATAGCAACAAGGGAATCAATGTTAATGATGAGGTTCAAAATATTTTTGCTCTTGGCCAAATTGATTCCATACCATAAACCCCAAAGCTCAGCTTTAACCGAAGAGCAGACACCAATATTGCAATTGAAACCACCTACAAACCTTCCGCTATCATCTCTAAGTAACCCGCCACAGTTGGCCAAATGGTTAGAACTTTGAAATGATCCATAAGTATTAAGCTTAAAAAAGCCAAGAGGAGGACGGGACCATTCGCTCCATTATCAATATCGACATACAATCAACCACATGAAATTGCTTAAGTAATCCAACGTTTACATAAACGAAAATCATTCATATAAGACTCAAAGATTGTAATTTAAATACCACTTAGTGGCTTAAAATACAGTACTACAATTTCACATCAAGTTTTAACCTACAACTATAAACATATACTCAAAATCTCTCTAAGGGGTGGCACAAGCCACCCGGAGGACCAATCCACTGTTGAGCCTCCAAGTTGTCCGATTTACTTATGGAAAGAACATCTTGTACATCTAAAATGAAATCCACCACATGTGGTGAGACTTACGTCCCAATGAATGTGATCATGCATATAGTGTGGGGGCAACAGGAAAATGGGGATGCAACATAGGCATATATGGATACATGTTTGGACATACATCATAAATCTACCAGGCGGTCAGGCAATGCACATTACAATTCCTCCAGTGGAAAACCACCAATGTAGTCATGCAGTCAAACTCAAACTGAATATGAGGTGTCAAACCCACACCAAGGGTGTCTTTTCACCATTACATGATTTGAGTGCCCTGCACTGTGATGAAGAACCGTCGTCCTTGGACACCTTGATTATGTTTTATTATCATACAAGAATGCAAATGTATTTTTATTAACCTAATTGAGAATCCCATGTCCCTCTTGGTCGAGAGGTCTATGTGATTCCTCGTTCCTCTCTGGTCTGAAGACCCATGAAATTCCTTATTCCTCTTTTTCCTCTTTGGTCAGAAGACCCATGAAATTCCTCTTGGGCATAAGCCTGTGAAAACTGTAACATCCGTTTTTCCATGTAATGGGAAACCGTGAAGACGGTAACACCGTTTAAAATAATTAATAAATATTTGGTATAGAATTCGATGCAAATAATTACATAACTAGTCTTAGAATAATTTTTCAAAATTTTGAGAATTTTTTCAAAATTTTCTGAAGTCATTTTGGTATAATTACCAAAATTACCATTGACTATGAGCACCTAACAAAATTAATTTTTATTAATTGAGATAAAAATATAAAAATTTAATAAAAATATATTTTAAACATAAAAATGGATTTAGAATATAAAAACAATTTTTCTGGAATTTTATAGAATTTTTCCGAATTTTTGTTAATTTTGCAAGAATACCCTTAAACTTTGTGAAATTGCAAAATGGTCCCTTACACTCACCTATTGAAATTCGGCCAAGTTGGACCAAAATAGAGAAAAAGCCTAACTGTTTGTTAAAATTAATCATTAAAACAAATCTCGGAAGGAATGGTGAAAAATTTCTAACCACATTTGATGTGGTGATGTGTTTGATTTTAAACCAAACTTTCTAACCTACCACCTTCACCATATTAAGCCACATCTCCCACTTCTCCACCTCTCTTTGCTCCACCAACCGCCCATCTTCTCCCTATAAATGGCTTCCTCCTTCTTCCATTTCATTCCCTTTGCTCAACATGTGAATTCTCTCCACACCAACACTTAGAAACTCACTCAAGAGAAATACCACTCTCTTGAGCACCCAAAATTTACCCTAACTCCAACACTTTCAAGATGATTCCATATTCTCCTCTTTCACTCTTGGTTCAGCCGTGAGGTACAACTCCTCACACCATGGATTATTCATTTTCTTTTTTCTTCCTTGATGGTATAAAACCTAACCAAGTTGTGTATTTTTTCATGGGTTGGTTTTGAAGTGTTGGAAGCTTTGGTTCTAACCACTTGAAGGAAGACTTTTTGGATAGTTTCTTGGTCATCTCAAGGGTTTGCTTTGGCTGAATTTACCACTAGGTGAGGGGGGGGGAAAGCTTGAAAAATCTTAGTGGAAAGTAATGGAGGGTTAAGGTTTTGAGGAAACCCCTTGCCTCTTGTTGTGGGTGAAACAAAGTGTTACCCATGGATTTGAGAAGAGACCATGATGGCCTCATTCTCTTTAGGATTTGTTGAATAAAATCTGTTGAGTTTTGAACAAAATTTGTTTTGAGTTTGTATTGAATTATATTGATGGTTGATTTTGATGTGAATCTTGATGAAGTGAGAAATATGGTGATTTGTTGATGGATTGATCATTATGAATGGAAAATTATGTTATTGAATTTCTGGACATGATTGGATGAGAATGAAGACCTTCCAAAATGGTTGTTGATGATTTTACAATTGATGATAGTGGAAATTATGTTGAAACACAAAAGTAGACCTTGAAGAAGAATAGGAAAAACAAGTCATAAGAGACCTTAAAAGACTTTAAGAGTTGGGAACATGAGGAAGAGTGTAAGTGAGGGAGAGAGGAATCTCATAAGCCTTGAATATCCTAAAATCGAACTGATGTTATAAGATATGAAATTCATGACAGTAACAGGGTAAGTTTATAACTAAAGAGTAAACAGTTTGTAACATGTAACAAGATAGTTTATAACTGTAGGCCAAAATGGCTTATAACTTAGCATGCAGGATTTTATGACATAAGTTTTTATAAGTCTGTAATATAATATTTATACTACTAAACTCATACTAAAAGAAATAAAGGAATTTAGGACAAAGCTAAAAGAGCCATAATCTCATTGTTTAAAGAGGTCATAACATAAAAACTTAAGAATGTTTATGACAAAAAATTTGGAAGTTTATAACCTAAGACTCATAGGTTCATAACAGGAAATTGAGAAGCTTAAAGCAAGAGGCTACAGAGTTTGTAATATAAACCAGAAAACCCATGACAATAGGATAAATGTTTAAGACATAAGAACTATGGAGTTCATAACAGAAGGGAACAATTTATGACATAAGACTAAGGGAGCTATAACCTAAGAGAGGTATAAGTTAAGGCTACAATAATTATGATAGAAAATTTAATGCTTATGATAGACTAAGTTGAAATGTTTATAACAAGAGGAAAAAGGCTCATAACCTAGAAGTTAATATGTTTATAACAAGTGAAGAAAATAGTTTATAATATGAGATTGAAATTCTTATAACAGATGAGGAAAGGTTTGTGACCCATAGGAAGAGAGTTATGTCATAAATGTTGTGGAACATTAAAATAGAAATTTATAACCCGAAACAGAAGAGTTTATAACTCATTACATAAGAGTTTGTAACAGAGCACGAAAATGTTTATAACGTTAGGCAAAAAGTTTATAACCTGGAACAAAAATGCTAGTAGCTAACCCATGAATTTAGAAAGAATTAATTGAGTATGTGATGCATGTTTTGATTGTTGTTAACACTTAGAACAATTTATTAAAGACTCCATGCTCTAAGTGTTTGTGAAACATGTTTCTCATTGATATACACTATTGGAATGATAATAGAGATCTTGAACTCTAAGTATTTGTGATGCATATTGGTGAATGTTATGAACTGTAGAAAGCCCCAAAGTATAAGGGAAGTTCTGCCGAATTCTCAAGAGAAATGGATTGAGATTGTTGGCCTTGGTGCCTTTGTGATGATGGCCTTAGTGCCTTTGATGTACCGTGAGAATCCCGCAATGTGGTGTTGGGCATGGCCCTGTTCGTGTGTGATCATGCATCATGGCATTGTTCATGGGGAAGCTACGGTAAGGTACACCAGCGATATGGCCGGAGGGGAGGCCGGTAGAGTTGCCTAGCGGGTGGACTTGGTGGGGAAATATGCTGCCATGGTCCAGTGAGCGCCCAGGAGCCGAAGCGAGTACCGAGCGACACTAATCCACCCTGACGATCCCCTGGCCATAATCAGGATCGGTGGAGATTGTTCTGGCCTCTAAATCTTGCAAGTAATGGATTTTATGTACCTGGTTACACCCTGAGTTGGCGATGGAAGAACTCTAACTCCCGATCGCTTCGCCCAATCATTGTTTGGATCAAGATATTGATATTAGTATTGCTGAAGATATTAGTACCAACATCTTGAAAGGTGTTGATACTAGTATTGTTGAAGATACTAATATGATTATGTTGGATTGTTAGAGGTGCACCTGAGATTCCTCATTGAGCCTGCATTCCCTTGACATTGGTAACGTTGTGTCTAAGAGTCTTGCAATACAAGCATTGACTGTTGTGATGATTGAGATATGGAATGAAATTCTTATGACTTATTTTACGATTGATTATATATGTCTTGGTTATTATAGGAATAGGTGTATGCCTTAACTCATTCGTTACTTTCTGAAAGTATGATTTTCATGACTTTCTCTCACCCCTTTGTTTTTGTATCTTGTTGTTTGTTTCTTGTTAATTGCTACCACGCTAGATGGATTGCTAGAAGCGATCTTATCTCATGCAAGTGAACCGCGACTTGGGTCGAGGTAGGAGTTTTGTATCGAGTTAAGTCGGATCACAGTTACATCAAGAGTTTTTCTCATTATTTCTTGAGCCATGTATTCAAGGGTATTCTCATTTGTATTGTATGATTAGAAAACTCTCTTATAAACAAATTTGGAATTTAGTTGTTGAACTAAATTTTTCAAGTACCTCGAATATTTTATTTTCCAAAATGATCAACATGTAGAATGAAAGTGTTTTAATTGAATAAATATTATCACAAGTATTTCAATTTCTTCACTTTTTCAATAATCACCAATTTGTATTTGCTTCTTTTGAAAAAAAAAACTCTCCCTTTTCCTTAAAGTGTTATTAGAGATTTACATAAAAACCAAGTAATGTCTACCCCTAGGGTGGGTGTTACAAAAACATCTTGTACATGATTAGGGTTTCAAACATGAGAACATGATTCATGGCATGTATACATGTTACATATACTAAATGATGAATGCATGACATTCAAAATCTCATAATCAACAATCTCATGAAAACCCTAACCTCTACAACTAGGGTTAAGACAATACTCAAGCAATAAAAAATACACACATAAACCCTAGATTAACCTCAATCAATGACAAGAAAGTCAAGAAGGACAGGGAAAGGAGAAAAAGGATCATTAGGGAACTTCACACATGATGGAAAGTAAGTGGGTGAACCACACTCACCTCAAAGGCAATAATGGAGATGTTGGAGGGGTGGAGAGTGACGATCTCAAGCTTCTTTCTAGATTGTGTACTCCCAATGAGGCTTCCCTTCTTCTTCCTCTTCGTTTTCCTCTACTAGGGCAAGGGGGGATAAAAGAAATGTTTTTGAAAAATGGATCAAATGACCCTAGGTTCTGTTTTTAAAACTGGATTCGCGTCTTCTTGCTCATGCAAGAATTTCTCGCTTGAGCGAGCCTCTAAAAACTTCTCTAGTTGTGCGTTCTCGCTCAAGCGAGAACCATCTCGCTTGAGCGAAAATGCTCCAGAGAGCACCCCTCCTTTTTGGACGTATTTTGCTTGAGCGAGAATGTGCTCATTTGAGCGGAATTCCTTTTAAGTAACTTACTCTTAAGTTATTTTGTCTTGTTTTGTGTGAGTGCATGTACTTTTTAAGAAACTTTTATAATAATTCCTTTTATTTAACTTACTCTTATATTTTCGTAATACATATATTTATATTAATTAATTAATTATTTATCTTTTTTATGAAATTATTTATATATCAAAATAATATAATTGAGCTAGGTATCCCATAGAGTGAGCCAAATAGCCTAAAGAATGGGTTAACCCACTTTGTGGACAAATATAGTCAATTTAAAAATGGGTAAAAAATTTTAAAAGCGAGACCATGGACTAGCCCTGGCCCGCAGGACGTTGTGGGCGTTTTGACATTGTGGGCTTTTCTTTGTGTGAGTTATATGATCTTGTGAGTCATTTTGGTCCTGACCCATGTGGGTACGTGGGTCAGGGTTGGATGGGTCTGGATGGCTTTTTTGACAGCTCTTGTTATCACGGGTGATTGTAGCGACTTATCCTTTTTCTTGTCATTTGCTATCTTAAGATGGGTATATATTTGAACAAAAAAAAGAAGATGGGTATATATCACGACTGCCTTTGTTCCTTTGACATGAACTCCAACTTGTGTTGATGCAGAGACATTATTCTTTTATGTGCGCATATCCAATTATTGACACAATTTAATATAGTCACTCCCCACTCAATTATAAGAAAAATAATTAAATTTATATTTATTAAGAAAATTAATAAACTCATTTAGTTTTTTTATATTATCTAAAAAGTAATTATATTACCTAAATTATCCTACATTCAATTTTATTGAAACTTTTCTTAAGTGGATAACTTTTTTTCTATCGACACATGATTTATTAAATAAAGTGGTTGAAAAATAAAATATAAATTAAATAAAGGGTATTTAATTTACTTATATTTTAATCCACCATGAATGAATATTTTTTTGCTTATAATTAAGTCTAGAAGAGGGGAGTATATGTAACCACGCCTTACTTATATGTATACAGGGCCGACCCAACATATATGTAGGCCTAAAGCAAATTATAAGATGAAGGCCTAAATTTAAAAGATAAAAGATCAGAAATGTCATTTTTTTAATAAAAAAAAATATGAGAGAGTCATTTTTCTCTATAATTCTATTTTTTTATTTTTAAGAAAAGAAAAACTTATATTAAATTGAAATTTTTATTTTTTATAAGAAAAACTTATTTTCAATTATTATCTATTAACTAATAATCAATATTTTTATATTTGATATAAAAATTTTATTAAATTTTGGTTAAAATATTTTTTAATCTTTAAAAATTTAAGCATATTTGGGTTTGGTTCTCATAATTTAAAATCAATGTGTTGAGTTTCTCTTTTCTTAAAATCACCTCAAATTAATCCTTATCACCCTTCTCTTACGGACTAAAAATACACCTGATAAAAAATACTGAAGACTAAAAAACCAATAAAAACTAATTGGGATGATTTAAGAGAGACTCAACATTAATTTTAAGTTATCAGAGCCAAAATCAAATTTATTTAATTTCACATAAACTACAAATATATTTTATCCATAATTTTAATATATTAAAGATATATAAAAATTTTGAGGCCTTGTAACATGGGACGCCTAAAGCGATTGCTTTACCGGCCTCCCCTCGTGCCGGCCTTGTATGTATACATATGAAATTCACGTGTTATGAGTTCAAAGATATGAAAAATTTAAAAAAAGGTGTTCCTAGATCTAATTTCTTTCTGGCTCATATCGATAATTAGGTTCATGACCACCAGTCATTGGCTTGACTGTTTGAGATTTTAATTTTGTTAGCTATGACTTTATGTAGACACGTTCAAGCATATCCACGCAAATTCACGTGTTATGGTGACTTTGTGGACTCTTTCTAATCATTTTTGCATATATTATTATGGAAAAATTTTAAATATATTTTTATCCATATTACTAAATTTTTAAATGAAATAATAATACGTATATGGTTTTTCTTTATAATAATTGAATTTAGAAAATTATATATACATCATAATTTTCATTTTGAAAATTTAATAAAATAATAACAACTAAGCGTGAAAACAATTTGATTTGACCGGTTGACACAAGTTGATTTAAGTTACTTGGGGTTTGGTTTAACTCTATCAAGAATGAAGGGTTAAAGTAGGCCTTATTTGTAGTTTTTTATTATCTGAATGTTTTTTAAGTTACTAGGTCTTATTTGGGCTGGAAACTGTGTTCTTTGTAGTTTTTTATTATCTGAATGTTGACCTCTTTTGACCATTTTAATTAAAATTTTGAGTTCAACATTTTATTATTATTTTAATAATGTTTTAAAATTAAAAGGAAGCAAACCAAATTACATATTGATCGAAATTCTAATATATAATATTCATTAATTACATAAATTATTTTTTAAAACACTGCTATATAATTATTTTGTGACTTTATTTAGTTTATATTTTAGAATAACCGGA
The DNA here is from genome assembly GCA_026901365.1 of Sesbania bispinosa. Lineage (NCBI taxonomy): Eukaryota > Viridiplantae > Streptophyta > Magnoliopsida > Fabales > Fabaceae > Sesbania > Sesbania bispinosa. The sequence goes on along the minus strand of QLOH01000021.1, from coordinate 2,155,333 downwards.
TTTTATTCTACTTAAACTCAATATTAATTTGACACATATTATCGAATTTCTTCGGATGTATGGTAGAATTAGAATCAAAATAATTAATGCGGTAAAAAATTTGATTGGAAGTGACAAATCAAAATTCACTTATTTATTTTATGAGCACTCCTAAAAAAGATGAACATGATATGAGTTTTATCCTAGTATTATATTTATTAACTTAATTGAAATATTTACTTTAGAAGAAAATATAAGTTAATTGTTAGTAATATTTTTATAGTTTACTTTTACTACTTTATAAAGCAACTAAAATCTCATATTAATTTTAATAAAATAATAAACTGAAGTTATTTGTAATAAAGTTAACATAATATCTTATCTAGTAATAAAAAATTATTAAAAACTAATTTAAAAAGTAAACCGCTAACTATACTACAGATAAACAACACATAAAGAAGTAAAATTTTCAAGTTAAAACTCTAAATAATTTATATGAAAATTTGTATTTAATTTTTCTTGAAAAATACTAAATACATTGAGATCTATTAAAAATTATAAATAAGATATGAATATAAAAATTTTACATAATAAAACAATATAAAATTTTAGAATCAAAGGGTTTGTTGCTATAAAAGAAAAAGACTTCCTCCGATATCAAAGGGTTTCAGGGACGGATTGGAGGGGGCAAGCATGGGCTTTGGCCCCCTCACTATATATATTACATACATATTATAAAAAAGTAAAAATATTAACAATATATATTATATATATATATTAATTGAAAAAAATAAATAAAATGAGTGTAATACATTTAATTTTATAATATAAATTTTATTTAATATTTATTATTGAAATTTATTCCCTTCAAATGATTTCTATCAAAAAAATTATTTGATACATATGTTATTATTCATAAATTTTATAATATGAATGTATTATATGTATAGCTTAAATAAAAGATATGATGAATTTTATTACTGTTTAATTTATCTTTTTAAAAAATTTTCGACCCCTCGTATGAATCCTGTATTGTTCCCGAAGGGTTTTGTTGAAAGAGGGCCATTTATGAGTTAGACATTCAACCAATATGCACAAACTCATTTTATGGTGGTGATGACAATAAATAGAGTTATAACTTATATGATTCTTATAATATTTTTCTACAACACTTTTTATAATATTTTTTTTTCTTATATATCATTTCATCTTATACTTTTCTCTCTTTATCTTTTCCATCTCCCTGTCTTTTTATACTCATATAGTACAAATATCAGTACAAATACAATTTCCCTGTATAAGAAAAGTTGTTAAGTGTTTTTGTTGGGGGGAACATAACATAAAAGAAGTGAGATTTTCAAAGCCTCTTTTTTGGTTGGAGAATGCGAAGAATGAGGATAGAAACTTTAGAATATAATGACCTTGTTTGGTGCTGATAAGACCGTTTAACCTAATAATAATGGATTGGTTACACAACTCACTCCACCTCATACACCTTTGCTTGACATGCAATTTCGTCACAGCCCAAAATTTGCGGTTTTAATGAATCCAAAAAAATTAAAGTAAACATGATTAGCTAAGCTAACACAAAGAAGAATCTGATCATGGAACCAGTTGACCAAACTAGCTTGGATTGGAGTGGTTTCTTTGGATGAATGTCTCTGTATACTGGCCCCCTCTTCTTCTCTTTTTCTGTGAAGGCACAAATGGAGTATGTTAGTGGTTCTGGATGCTCTAAACTAAAACACAAGCTGTTTTGTTTGGCTCCATGCACAAACACACACAAATCTCTCATTGTGTGGTGAGTCCCAATTTTCTATCTTAGTTCCTATAAACACACGTGATAATATAAAGTCTGAATTTAACACCTTTAACTTTAGGCCATTGGCTTTCATTCACATACCAAAAACCAATCTTTCTTTTCCCTGCAAACAACTATGTAAAACACTAGTACCCAACAAAAAAAAATAATCATTTCTTTTTTCTGTTTTTCTGCTTCATTGTTTTGGGGCTGCAAAGCCAGACACACCCCCTTCTCTCTCTGCATCTCTCTGTGTGTTGATGGGTTTTGAAAGCAGGGTAAAAGGAACATCTTTTACTCAAAGGTGTCAAATCCTTAGTTTATGGGCATGTTTAAAGTTCAGCTCTTTTTCACAAGGGCGTGTTAGAGTTCAGCTCCTTTTTTACAAGGGCTTGTAAACAACGTGGATAACCACTGGAAAAAAACAGAAGGAATGCGTGGCTGAAGGTCCGTGACATCCTCAATTCCTCAGAAACCACTGGTACAAGAAACAAAGCCACTGGGGGTGTCACCAGAATCAGATCATTGATTTCAAAGCCCAAATCCAACAACAACAACAACTCAACCTCAGCAATTGCAAACCTTGTTGTTCCTCTTCATCTCCCTTTTGCTGATACCATTGAACCTTCCATAGAACCTTACCTTAAACCCATTAACCTCGTAGAGGCCTTAGCAGAACTTTATCACAGACTGAGTGTTGCCCTCAATCCAGAAAGCATTACTGTGTTTGGAACAGGTACTCGCTGCTACGCAGCCTCGGAGACCAGAAGCTTCTCCGAAGATGTCTCAGGACAGCGCGCCAGAACGCTGAGGATGTTCTCTCTAAGGTTGTGTTGTCAGCATGGTTGAGGTTTGACAGGAGGGAGGATGAGCTTGTGGGTGTTTCATCAATGGATTGTGGTGGTGGTGGGGTGCATTCTTGGAATGTCCAAGGTGAATTTGGTAAATGGGTTTAGTCCCTGTTCGATTAATGATAGGTGCCACTGCCAGTGTTCCCAAGAGACTATACTGGAAACTAGCACTGAAAGTGTGTGTTTGCCAGATGAGGAAAAGGATGTTTCTTTTTGCGTTGGTAATGAGGAAATCAATTGTGTTAGGTGGAGAATTGCAGCACTATCAGAGCCATTTAAGGCTATGCTATATGGTGGCTTTGCAGAGTCTAAAATGAGGAAGATTGATTTCACCAAGAATGGGATATGCCCAAGGGGTATATGCGGGCAGTGGAATTGTACAGCAGGGCTAAAAGATTGAACCTTTTCTGCCCCATGACTGTTTTGGAGCTTCTTTCCTTTTGCCAATAGTTCTGTGTGAGGAGATGAAGTCTGCTTGTGAGGCTTATTGGCTTCAAATGTGTGGAAATGTTGATGATGCTTTGGTACTTGTTGACTATGGATTGGAAGAGAGAGCCCCCCTTCTTGTTGCTTCCTGCCTACAAGTATTGCTTAGGGAACTACCAAATTCCTTGTATATTCAAAAAGTGATAAGTGTCTTCTGTAGTTCTGAGGCAAAGGAAAGGTTTGTCCATGATGGGGTATGATTCTTCTTACTGTACTATTTCCTGAGCCAGGTGGCTATGGAAGGAAAGCATAGGTACTCTAAAACTACAATTATGTTAACTGGAAAGATTAGGGGAGTGTGCTGCTGAAAGATGGCAGAAGGCCCTTGCATTTCCATCAATTGGGGTGTGTGCTGCTTGAAAAGAAAGAATATGAAGATGCACAGCATTGTTTTGAGGCTGCAGCTGAAGCAGGCCATGTGTATTCTTTGGCTGGTGTAGCCAGAACCAAGCATAAGCAGGGCCAACCATGTTCAGCCTATAAGTTAATTAGTTCTCTCATATTTGAGCATAAGCCTGCTGGGTGGATGTATCAGGAGCGTGCTCTTTACAATATGGGAAATGAAAAAAGTGTTGACTTGGATGTTGCAACTGAATTGGACCCCTCCCTTTCATTTCCATATAAGTATAGAGCCCTGGCAAAGGTGGAGGAGGAGGAGATAAAGGCTGGGATTTTAGAGCTTGATAGAATTATTGGATTTAAGCTCTCCCCTGATTGCTTAGAATTGAGGGCTTGTTGTTTAATTGCACTTGAGGATTATGATAGTGCCATGAGAGATGTTAGGGCATTGTTAACTTTAGAACCCAAATTATTTAACTTCACATGGCAGATCACAGGAAATACTGGTTATGCTCCTTAGCCATGTGGTACACCAAAAGAGTCAAGCTGAATGCTGGATGCAATTATATGAACAATGGTCTTCTGTTGATGATGTTGGTTCTTTGGCTTATTATACATCAGATGCTGGACAATGAGCCTGGAAAGAGCTTGCTGGAGTTTCGTCAGTCTCTACTCCTTTGAGGTAAGCATCTATACTATATTTATATGATCCAACATATAGGTTGTATATCTCTCTTCTTCAACTTTTCAATTGTTATGGTGTTTATAGCACATTGGTACTTGTATTGATCCTTAGCCCTTAGTCTTTGAGTCAGTTGTTGATACTTGGATACCTGATCACAATGTTTATTGTACATAATGTTCTTGCTGGTATTCTGATATTTGATTTCTTGAGTGTGTCAATGCTTCATGATCTGTTTGTACTATTCAATTCAGTTTAATAAATACAATATCAAGAGCATTCCCTCACATTTAGAATTTCATAGGTTTAAACTGTCAAAAGGCTGCAATGCGCAGTTTGAGGATGGCCAGAACCATTCTAGCTCAATGCAAGAAAAGTTGATTTAATGAAGGATGGATTCTATATGATTCTGGCTATCGAGATGAAGCTTCGGCCAGGGCTGATAGGTCCATCGCAATTCAGAGATCATTTGAAGCCTTTTTTCTAAAAGCATATGTGTTAGCAGATACAAATCTGGATCCTGAATCTTCTTCTTTAGTTATCCAACTTCTGGAAGCAGCACTTCAATGTCCTTCAGATGGACTTCGCAAAGGACAAGTTAGTGATCTCTGCTAGTACTCCTATTACTGATCAAGTTTTTGTTCTTCAGTCATTTAATTGTCTTCTGCAATATTTTGTAGGCACTAAATAACTTAGGGAGTATTTATGTGGATTGTGGTTAAGCTTGAACTTGCCAAATCCTGCTACAAGAATGCCCTTGGCAATCAGGCACACAAGAGCTCATCAAGGTCTAGCCGTGTTTATCATCAGAAAAATCAAAGAAAAGCTGCATATGATGAGATGACCAAGCTAATTGAGAAGGCAGAAAGGCAATGCTTCAGCATATGAGAAACGATCAGAATACTGTGACCGCGAGATGGCAAAGGTTTGATCTTGATGTGGCAAACCCAACTGGATCCGTTAAGGACATATCCATATAGATACAGGGCAGCAGGTACTGTACTTATTTTTCATCTTTACCATCTACCACCATGTGGTTTTAATTGGGAGACTGAGATTTAGATAATCATTTATTTGCCTTGAGTCCTTGACATCCTAATCTACAGTCGTTATCAGAGTTTGCATTCATAACTGGGGAAAATTTTTCTTGTTAACATGATGAAGTATTTTTATTTCAAAATCTTATGTTTGATTCTTAATCTAGTAACTTTTTTTGCTAATAACAAAACACATGTTGAGTATTGGATTTCTTGACTCAACAAGCCCATAAGTATGTGACTAAGTTTGATTTGTAATATAAACAGTGAGTTAGCCATCTCTGTATTTAAATTACTAAGTTGATTGGATCTGTAAAAGGACAATTATTTAAACATCTGTCTTTTGTTTGGGTGGTCCTCAGTCTTAGAAGTTGTCATGATAATACACTAACTGCCATTTTTCATTCAATATAGATCATGAGCCTTTGCAAGTTTATGTAAGGGATAGAGTATCAATTTTGTCAACAGAAAAGTATAAATTCCCATGCATTTTTTATGATGCTTCATGGTTGAATATTGTTTTGATATTTGAATTGATGATGTGAATCTGTCTTCGTTAAGTATGTTTAGTAAGTTTAACACAATATACACACAGAAATGAGTGTGTCATAGCACCACATGCAAGTTATTGATCTATGCGAGTAAATTTTCAGTACATCCTGTAGTACTGAAGACTTCAGTACTAATTCCCCTACCCAATTTGTGGTCCAGAATTTTTTATTGCAATTTAGAAAAAAATTTAAAATGGGAAAAACTAACCCATGCATGGGTAAGAGTCAAAATTTTAGTGGGAGTAGTAGTCTACTACAGGGGTACTGAAAAAAATTTAGATCTATGCACACTATTCCTCTATTTGATGCTGGTATCTGGACAGATGCTAGTTACCTCATCATTATGAAATCTATTAACAAGTTTAAAGTAACTTAGATAGCTTTCATATGACACTACCAGATAGAAACTGGAAAACTAAGTTAGCTTGGTGGTAACTTTCTGTATCCAAAGTATTATTTCTGATTTTTGTTCACTCTGAGTAGTTCATTCTTCATTTTGTAGTATGCACCATACATGCAAAAGCAGAAATAGTTTAGTAGATATAATAAGATGGTTTTTTATTCCTTCCTATCATTTCCAACTTCACATCAGTTATAAAGGACATAAGTTCCATCAAAAACTATAAGAAATTGGAAGAGAATAATTGATGTTGGGCTTTAAGCTTATCATTTAATCTGCACTTCAAAGTTAACTATAATGGATAGATTAGGGGAAAACATGACCTGTTAAATAAGGGATTTTACTTACATAAAATGTCACATATAACCAGTGTTGATGGATGAGCAAAAAGAAACTGAAGCTGTAGAAGAGCTCACCAAGGCCATTAATTTCAAGCCTGACCCTGCAAATGCTTCATCTGCGAGCAGCGTTTTATGAGTCAATGGGGGACCTCTCCTCTTCTCTTCAAGATTGTGGGGCAGCTTTATGCTTAGACCCTAACCATACAGACACCCTTGATCTGTATCAAAGGGCACAAAAGATGAGCTTTAATCATAAACACATGTACATCAGAAGGCTAAAGTTAGGAAATTGCTGGGGCATCCCAACTTTGTTAAGATACAGGCTGTGGGAACAGAATGTGCAACTGTTGAAACAATGCCAAAATCCAAGAAGCAATACTTGGATGATTGGAGAAAAAAGATGGATAAAAAGGAACTTGTGTTTCACATGATCAAATAGGAGGATAATTCAGGTGTACATAAGATTTTCAGAGTAGTAACTACATTGATATCATATGGATTCTTGTGAGCCATATGCACATAATTTGTCTCACACTATTTACACATCTCTTGTACAGTGACAGAGTTATAATTTATAGAGAGAAATTCATATTTTGTTTCCTGCGATGTAGAATGTATTGTTCTTCTTAACAAAATGTTTTGTTTAATCACATGAAATTTATAGAAAGAAGTTATTTAGTGGAACCATATGAAATTCACACTGATGATAAAGAATATGTTTTGTTGCTGGATTCCTGAAATTAACAAATACATTATGACAAGTTGTGAGAATACATTTTGTTTGCTTTTTCTCCCTCAAACTCCATCTTCTGTCTCATGAACATGGAGGTCAGAGGAAGGCACATTTAGATTGTGTAGAGATCACGAGCATTTTGCATGCCTGGCATTTTGAATAAAAAAAATGAAACACTCATAATAACACCCGTGTCTTCACTTGACAAAATATTAAACTCAATTGGTTCCTTCTCATTGCAGGCAAACACAGCATAGCCATTTCCCCTTCCCCACAGCCTTTCCCAAAACATATCTAAAAGAAAAAAAAAAAGAGGCATTAATGAAGCACTCTCCATCCCTCAAAACCATTGTTTTTAAAACCGGACCGGCCAGTTTGATCGATACGGACCGGGAACGGGCCCGTTCAACCCAAAAAACCAAGGAGCTCAGAATCGGTCTAACCGGTCAAAAACCGGTACCAGAAAATCGGTTTTTAAGATAAATAAGGACATATATTTAAGATTACACATATCTATTATTTTACTGATCATTATTAACTTTTTTGCCTTATAAACCTTATAATAAAGTTATTTATACTGATTTATAATTTTATATATCTTAATTTCTTATAATTTTGTGTTACTTTATTAATTAAAATATTATATAATATTAAAAATATATTTAATTAAAATCGGTTCAACCATGGTTAAACCACTGAACCGTAAACCAGTACCTTTACCGATTCAACTACCGGTCCGGTTTTTTAAAACATTGCTCAAAACAGTTACAAAAATCAATTCCTCTACTATGAGATAAAAGTTATCTCTTGTCTAAATGCTATTTCTGTTAGCTTCAAAAGAATGTTTAAACAAGATTTCAGAAGTGCATGAAAATCCAAATTTAGAGTATTGCACATATTATCATCTAACTTTTGTTTTGGGATATAGATTAGTCTCTCATATTGAATCAGTGGACATAATTTCCATTTCTGCCCACCAAAGAGGTGATGATGATGGACTTGCTCATTTCCTTGAGCCTAGCTGTGCCTGTAACTTCTCTCATAGTTGGCCTTCTATTTGGATCTGGATGTACACAATGTCTTATCTCTGCAGACCATTTCTCATCCTCATTTTCTTGCAAAGAGTTCAGCCTTGGATCTACCACATCTCTCATAGGGTGGTTTCACCTCATGCATATACTCCAGGTAGTAGGCTATTCCCACTACCTATCCTCATTCTCATTCTCCAATCCAGTTCTTCTGCTTCTCTTACTGCAGCATGTACAAGAATAAAATCAACACATCTCTAGTTGCCAGTGCATAATTCAAATACCTTTCAAGATGTCAAGGAACTAATTAACAGTTTTTTGCTAAAAAAACAAAAGCCCTCCTCTCACAGCTTGGTTGAATAATTTGGGTTGTTGTTAAGCCTATAACAATCAAAGGATATTATGCTTGTGGATGTAAGTAAATTTTGAACAAGATAGTGTTAGTGTTCCTTCGAGACAAAGGTCTTTCAAATTCCAGCAAGTGTAATATTCAAAGGAAAAATATAGTTCGACACCCAAAAATTTGGGTGTGGGAAGTGCAATAAAAGAGAGATAGAAAGAAAAAATAAAATAATGAGAGAGAAAATGAAAATTGTGATAACTGATGCGTAGACAATGTTAATTGAGTGTTGATGTGTCATATTAAGTAATACGGTGGAATCAAATTAGTTTTTATAATATTAAAAATCATTCACTTTAGTCCTTATAAAATGGTCTTATGTATGGGAAGACAAATTCTTAGTAACATTATGGATGATATAATGTCTTGGCTTTTGTTAATTTTATTCAATCTATATTTCTATTAAATCTAATTAGTTTGTGACAATTTTTTCCTTCATAAATAACCATTTTCGCGAATGATGTTCAATATCGAACAAATTAAATTCTCATTATTGTATTCTCTTTTCTATAATTAAATATGAATGTAGAAATAAGTTCTAAGTAAGTTATTTAACGATATTCCTTGAGTAGTTGAAATCATCCTTGCCAAATCCAATACTTTTAAGTTATATATATATATATATAGAGAGAGAGAGAGAGAGAGAGATTATATAATCTCTACATCTCTCAAAAAACAGTAAATATAACACATAATTAACTCAAAGATGGTAAAACATGCTCTAGTTCCTTTTCTAATAGCGCAATTTTTTATATGTGATTGTCATTCAAATTTTCTAAATTAGATGTTGATTGAGTCCATCAAGTTATGTATTCACATATGCTATTTTGGATGTGAGGGAAAACATTTGTCACAAACTAAATATATCTAATAGAAATATAGGTTGGATATAGTTAACGGGAGTTCAAACTTTCTATTCTCAATAATGTTACTAAGAACATGTCTTCTCATACACAAGACCATTTTTTGGACTAAAGTGAATGATTTTTAATATTATAAAGACTAATTTGATTCCACCGTGTCACTTAATGTGGCACATCAAAATGAATTATCGTTGTCTATACGCTTTTAGACTAAAGTGAATAGTGGAGATAAACGTTAGGGATTAACATATACGTTTTGAAATCTCAGGGACTAAAGTGCATGATACTAACAAAGTCGACGACTAATATGTGGGTTTACTCAACACAAAAGTAAAAGAATAATTAACCTTTAATTTCATTGTTATGTAGTATTAGTCTTTTAAAAGTTTTTATCAAGTTAATTCTTTAAAATATAAAATTATTAAGTAAACTTCTTTATAAAATTTAAAATATAAAATTATTAAAAAAAATATATATAGTTGTGTTAAATACCGGAGAGAGGGAATGAGAGCTTTATTACCCATATAAGACCTACCCGACTCGGGCATAATTGACTCTGTTGAGGATACTCGGAGAGAGTAATGAGAGCTTTATTTGGGCATGGTTATTTCACTTCAATAACTACCCACACAATACAATAACCTCTTAGTCCCTCCGTCCATATTTATAAGACCTCTTCTGGAAGAATTGAGTGTCCCTTAATATAAGACACTTTGCAGATTTTTAGATAAATTAATTATTTTTTTCATGTTTGCCCTTCATTAATATTCAACTCTTTTTAATTCCCCATGTAAATAATTAATGAAGTTTTACCAACATGCTCAACTATACCATTGGGAAGTAGCTTTTGGAGTCTTCCACCATGTGATAATTAATGTCTCCAAAATATAGTGACTTTTAAATAGAGGTATATTTGGAATGCTATAATTTTTTGTAAAAAACCAATGCATTAACCAACTTTTCTTAAAACTGTGTGAAACGGTTAAAAGGGTCTTACGGAGGGAGTATTATACAATATTATTTTATTTCTCTTAATAATTTTTTTTACAAATAGTAAAAAAATGTGAGCAGACTAGTCGGGTAGTGCCTATCTTTCCTCTAGTAATAATAACAAGGCTTAAAGATGCTTTTTAGTCTCTAAAAAATTAACGAATTTTATCTTTAGTCCGTCGTTAGTTTTTCACTTAAATCCCTCGTTATTTTTCCATTATCACATTTAATTTTTATCGTTAATTGTTGTTGTTAAGTGATGAGGTGGTAATATTAGGATCCTACCCGGACTTGCCGATATCTTTATTTATGCTGAGTTGGCTGCCACGTAAGATTTAAATTCAATTATTTTACTAAAAAAATTTAAATTAACATCAACATTTAAATTAATAATTAAGATTGTTTCTGAAATAAATCACACAAAAACCCTAAGCCCTAACTTTCCATCAGTAGAAGGTTTTTGTTCCAGGTGCGAGCAGCTAAATAGCCGAAGAGAGCAAATGGTGGGAAGGCTCAAAACAAAACACTTCGGTTGAATGTGGTTATCTAATATTAGGGATGACAATTGGACCCAGACCCGGTGGGTATCCATAAAAACTACCCGCAATGGGTAGGGTAATTACCCATCAAATGAGTCTGAGTCCAGGTATGGGTAATTACCCGCACTTTTTAATGAGTACGAGTGCGGGTACGGGTACTATGGTACTCTACCCTACCCATACCCGCACTTATAATATATATGTATATATATATATAATTAATAGAATTTATATACACATGATTAATTTAATATATATATATGTTTATATTAATAATTAATACTTTCCCAAAAAAATAATTATGTCAATATATATTATAGTCACCAAAAAATATTAATATATATTACTAAATTAATTAATTTAAATGTTATAATTTTGAAAATGCTATAATTTTGTCCTAAACAACAAAATAGCAAAACATGAACTAATTAATTTCCATTCCCCTACCATTTTTTTAATTTCTCGTCCACTTTCACATATGATAGTTGTTTATAAGTTAAATTTGGATGATCTATGAATTATTTTTCATTTATTTTTTAATTATCTTTTATTTTCTAATCAATTTATTTTTTTATAGTTAACAAAAGTACGGGTAGTGGGTACGGGTACGGGTACTTGATGAGTACCCAGCGGGTAAGGGTATAGGTACTAGAATCACTACCCACGCGGGTATGGGTCCGGGTACGGGTATTTTTTAAAAACGCGGGTATGGGGACGGGTACTATAGTCCCCCCATACCCTGCCCATTGTCATCCCTACTAAGTATTAAGTGTAGTGGGAAATTAATTAAATGATATAAATAATTGTTAATTAAAAATTAAAATATATTGGTTTAAACACATTGTGTATTGTCAATGATCTTTTGCATGATATTATTTTCAGGAATTCGAACTTTGTTAAGTTCCGATTAGTGTTAGTGCATAGAAATCGCTTCTTGTGTATTCACATTTTTTTCAATTGTTCAAACCACTCTGCACATGGAAAGTTAGGGTTTCTTTAGGGATGATGTAAAGGGTAATCTTAAATACGAGGTTCTTTGTGTGACTTATTTCATAAACAGTTTTAATTATTAATTTAAATGTTGATGTTAAATTAAATGTTTTTTTAGCAAAATATTAAATCTAAATCCTAAGTGGCAGCCAATTCAACATAAATAGACACGTCAACAAGTATGGGTTGGATTTCCCATTATTGCTAACTCATCACTTAACAACAACAATTAAGAGTAAGGATGAAATTTAGTAATGAAAAATTAATGACCATTAAACTTAGGTAAAAAATTAATGAGACTAAACACAAAATTTATTAATTTTTTAGGGACTAAAAATATTTAAACAAAATAATAATAATTCAATTAGTCACTTACTATTTACCAGGCCTGACAATTCGGATTACCCGGCCCGAACCGATGCGGATAACGTGTTTTATCGAGCTGGGCTAAAAAGTCGAAGAGTTATTCATACTTATAAAATAAGTGCTCAAACCCTATATTTTTTACGAGCTTTTTGCAGGTAGCCCTTTCTTGCGAGTTTTGCGGGCTACCCGAGGTTTTTTGCGTGTTTTGCTGGTAGCGGGCTTTGTCAAGTTGAAGTAAAAATTTCAGGAGTTATTCGACTTTATAAAATAAGTGTCCGAGCCCTGCATTTTTGCGGACCAGTCGGGCTAGTCCATTTTTCCGGTAATGCTATTTACTAATCACCGTATACCTCTCCAAACATGCCCACATTCCCCGTTTTCAAATTGATACTGTTTTGGTATCTAATAGTAAATGGCATATAATGTCATAAAACTTGTATGAATCATCAATTTGATTGAGATACCGACTCACCAAATCACTAATTGAACCCGAACACATAAAAAATTTTTTAAATTTTATAATCTAATAATATATATTGTATTTGACATCTCATTTCATTTGAAATTGGTAACTTGTTTTAACCCTATTTAGTATAATAGGACTTTTTTTGGTCTATGTACTAACACTTTTTGAAACACTATTCTAGATAGTGCTTCTAAATTAACTTTTTAAACTTTTTGTCTTTAAAAATTTTTCAAAATTAGCAAATGTAGAATTCTATTCCATCAATTAATGATAGTTATATATCATTTTACAATAGTTAACTAATTTTTCCAAATATTTTCAATTCAATCAATTAGTTTATAGATTTTATATAGATTTTTAGTTTTAAACTAGTATTTTAGATTTCAGCTAACTTATTAGTTAATTCTACTAAACACACTCATAATATATATTTTAAAAAAATAAAAATTATTCTATGTTTTTTAAGTTTATAAAATTATATTTTGTTGTGTCATGTTAAGTATTTTAAAGTACAATAGAAAAATTATTTATTGTATATCTACTTAAAATAAGTAATATATAAAACAATATGCAAATATATAAGTAACAATAGTAATTGAAAAAGTGGTTGCAAGCTCACATTCAACTATTTTTTACCTCTCCAACTTTCTAGGTGTAACATCCAAGAATTAAGACCATGTTTATAAAGTATATTAGTAGGGTAATAGGCTCTAGAAAAGGATTATGAAAGGGGTGAGAAAATTATGAGAGAAAAGCCTAAAGGTGAGAAATCAAGACTCTAAGTCCTAATGTTCTCCCTCAAGCGAGAAAGGGATCGCTTGAGCGAGAATATCAGTTAAAATGAGGAATTTGGGTTTTAGTATTCTCGCTTGAGCGAGAAGGCTCTCGCTCAAACAAGAAATAGAGGAGGAAAAGGTGCTCTTTAGAAGATTTTCGCTTGAGCAAGAAGGGCCTCGCTCAAGCGAGAATTATCCAGAGGGGGGTTCTCTCTGGAGTATTCTCGCTCAAGCGAGAAAGGCTCACTTGAGCGAGAACGCGTGAGCCAAATTTTAAAACAACTTTTATTTGGGCTTAGCCCTCATTTTCTTTCATTTCTTCCCTTCATTCTTAGAGATAGAAACATAAAGAGAGAAAGAGAGAAGAAGAAGAGGAGTTGGTACCCTTGCTTCAAGGTCATCCACAAGCTTGGATTCACCCCTTCCACTACTCCATCACTTTTATTTCCTCCTATTCTTGAGGTGAGTGTGGTCACCTGTTAGGACCACAGGAAACACTAGAAGGGGGGGTTGAATAATGTTTTAAAAACTTAAGCAAATTTTGGAAACCATTTTAAAACATCAAATGAATTAAGATAAATTGTTATGAAAAACTTAATTGAAAGATAATTAAAGTTATCAGAGATTTTGCGAAAGATAAGAAAATAAGTTTTTCAATGATATGATAAGAATGATAAAGCTGTTACAATTTCTAAGATCACTTCAAAGGATAAAGAGATGTTTATCAGAACTTTGTTTAAAAAGGATTTTATTAAACATCAAGGACACGACAAGAAGTTTGAATATAGTTGATATTGACATACAAGTAATTTATCTTCTGATTTACAAACTGAGTTATTTGAGAAAAACTTGAAACACTTCAAAAGGTCATTTCAGAGGATCTTTAAAGATCAGTTTCTGAAATACTTAAGACGATAGGGATCATCTCAAGTTCATCTGTACCTTCTGAACTGATTTCAGACGCAAGTACAATTTTATTAAAAATACGTTGGTTTAAAGATAAGTTTTGATATTTAAAATAACTTTCAAAATAACTAATAAACTGAATTAACAGAGATTAAGGGAAAGAAGACTTAGCCACAAATTTATCCTGGTTCACTCACCAACCCAGTGAGCTACATCCAGTCCCAGGGCAAACTACCACCGGATTTTCCACTATCTGAACACAGATACAAGTATGTAAGAAAACAGGGAAACACTAGAAGGGGGTTGAATAGTGTTTCAATGGAAACCTTTTGGTTATAGAGAATACTTTAAAAGTTTCTATAAAAACTTCAGATGATAAAGATCATCTGACGTTAGTTACTATCTTCTGAACCTTGGTTCAAACACAAAGACAGTTTTGATAAATAGTTTTGTTTGATGTTAAGATTTTCGCTCTTGAAAACTTTTCTAAACACCTCTGTTAGTTCAAAAACTGAATTGAAAGAGTTTAAGGGAAAGGAAACTTATCCAAGAATTTATCCTGGTTCACTCACTACCACTTGTGAGCTACGTCTAGTCCCAAGGCAAACCACCACTGGATTTCCACTAATCTTGCAAGATTACAAGTATTCTTTTCTATCAAGCCTCTTTAGGCTCTACATCAAGTATTCTTTCCTGTCAAGCCTCTTCAGGCTCTACCACAAGTATTTTTTTCTGTCAAACCTCTTCAGGCTCTACCACAAGTATTCTTTTCTGTCAAGCCTCTTCAGGCTCTACAACAAGTATTGTTTCTTCCACCAAGCCTTTTCAGGCTCTCAGACACTTATCCAAGTGTAGCCCAAGTATTCTTTCAGACAATAAGCCTCTCCAGGCTTGTAACCCAAACTGTTTTAAGATAAAAATAGATGAAGTTCAATCAACTATCTTCAGATGATAGATTGAACTTATCAGAAGTGTACAAGTAACTGAGATTTACTCAGGATAAGCAAATGAGCAAATGTATAGAAAATATCAGAGTATTTTTGCAGCGTTTACGCAGAGTAAGATTTCTTTGATAACTTTGCTTCTTCTTCTTGCTTCAATCTGCATGGGCATATTTATAGTCTTCGAGAAAATGTTGCCCGTTGTCAAATAGCATTAAATGCTTCAGGAGACGTTGAGACACACTCTGTCCAACACGTTCTGAGCAGTCTTAGGTGCAGCAGGTCTGCGCACACAATCCTTTTGAGCAGGTACAACAGCTTTGCATACTTTCCTTAAAAATGCTAAACATTTGAACGAGGAGAGAAAGCAGCTCTGATTCTTATGCTGAAAAGGGTTAAACCATTGGGATGAACGTTCTTCTTTCATAGTAACGTTTTCACGGGTCAAACCTTAAACTTGATACCTTCAGCCTTCAGATGCAAGGAGTGCTTCAGATGATCTTCAAGTCTTCAGATGATAAACACTCTTTAGATGAAGTTGATCTTTCAGATGATCCTTTACACAGACAATATGATATGAAACAGTGCAACATCCTGTGAGAGCATAGTATCATATAAATGCCTTTTATATTTTATATTTGTTGTTCATTAAAACTTAAGAGAGTGAGACTCAAAATATTTTTAATTTCATATATTTAATCCTTTGAGACTCAACAATCTCCCCCTTTTTGATGATGACAAATATAAAATATGATAAAATCTGAAAAAGGTTTTAGTTGAGAAAATTCTCCCCCTTAAACAGATATTTCATCTGAGATGATCATATTCCTTCTGAAAGGTTCTCCTTCTGAAGTATTCTCCCCCTTTCTAGTTCTGAGACATTTTCTGAAGTTCTTGCTGCATTGCTTTCAGATTTTGTTAGTAGTACCATAGTAAATACTACATACTGCATAACTACCAATCACATCATATTACTGCTCCCCCTTTTGGCATCAATAAAAAAGGGTAAGCAATAGACATATAACAGTTAAGATAACAGTTAAGATTGATGTTCAGCAAAGAGAAAGTATCTTGAACAACTTTGATCAATTAGTTCAGCTTCAAGACACTGCATTCTGACAGCGATCCACTCATCAGGAGATAGATTGAGTTGATCCTGTGAGAAAGGATCCAAAGCTTTCCACTTATGGCAAGGAGTGATGACTCCATATTTGATCTTCTCAAGAGCGTCTGAGAAACCACCTCCCCCTGAGCTGAGCATCCTCCTTTGTCTTGCTTCTGAGGAAGTTTCAAGCAAAAAACCTCGATGGTGGGTGAAACAGCAGTGGTCAGCTTCCTTGAAGAATAGCAATTCTTCATATAAGTTTGGGAACTTTGGTACTCTGGTTCGTACAGAAGTGAGCATATTGTAGTATCTGTGAGGCACTTCAGCAGCCCACTTCAAGTGTTCATTGCTGCGAATAGGTAAAGCTAGATCATAGGTAGGTTGCCTTGACAGGTTCCTTTCTTTTTCTTTCAGTAGAATGCTAATAGGAAGATTTCCACCAAACCAGATGCAGTCTGGTTCGACATCTGAATCAAGTTCAGAGTAACCTGACAGAGAGGAAGAAGATGGTGAAGGTGGGGGTACTTCTCTTGGTGTGCTGATAGCTTTAGGTGGAGGAGGGGCTTCATTTTATGAGGATGAGACATTTCCAAATAGAACCCTAGGTCTCTTAATACAGCCGTAGAGCCTTCAGTAGCCAGCTTCTTCTTCCTCAGTTCCTCCAACTTCTTCTTTCTTTGAGCTTCAGCAACCTTCTGAAACTCGACAACATCTTCTTGTTGGATGCTTTTACTTCTAGTCAACTTCTGAGGGGCATCAGCAGCAGGAGACAATAGTCTTCTCCTTTGATTTCTTCTAGTCTTAGCACTGGCTCTTCTTCTTTTTAGCCTGTTGGCTTGCTCAAGCCTTTCATCCTCAAGAACGACTTGTTGAGCTGCAACTGCAAGAGCATAGTCTTGCTTTTCTTGTTCTTCCTTCTGCTTTCTTTCTTCTTCTTCAATCTCTGCGACCACTTGACTGATGTCAGCTTCAGGTAGACTCGTAGCAAGAGGGATGGCTTTGACATACTCAGTTGAATCATCTAATGCAACTGAGATTGGTTCAGACTCTAGACTATTGTTGTCCTCTACCTGTCCTCCCAAGTCGAGAGTAGGCTGAGTAGCAAAAACTAGGTTCTTAGTAACCTGACCCACAATCTCAGAAGTATGTGCAGACATACTCTGAGCAGGTTCAGATTGTCTGAACTGAATTTCTCCTTTTGGTGATTCTTTCTTCTGAAGCAGCTTTGTTCTTTTCTTCTTCAGAACTTTCGTGGGAGTCTGAGCAAACACAAACTTGTCTTTGTGAGTGTCACCTTGCAACTCCTCCTCCAGAATCTCTAAATGACTTTTCCCAGTTCTGCGAGCCTTGGTTTGAACAGCTTCTTCTAGCAGAGTCCTTTCTGGTGAAGGCTTCTTCACAGCAATCCCCATCCTCTTGATGTTGGTAAGGGAGAAGAGAGCAGGACCTTTGTGGTCATACACTCTTTCAATGGGAACATTGAACTTCAGCAGAATCTTTGTGATAAGAGTGATATGAGTATAGCTTGAGGCAGAATCATTTAACCTTTTCAGCATATTGTAGAGGATGATCTTGGGTAGATTAAGAGGCTTTTTGTCCAAAAGATGGATTATGCAGAATATTTCCAGTTCATACACATGATTCTTACTTCCATGTTTGGGCAAAATACAGCACCCCAAGATGGCATGAATAATCCTTGCCTTAGGATGCATGTAAGAGCTTCTTAGATCACCTGGGTCCTCAATCCCGTACAACTTCTTGGTAAATCTCTTAACTCCACCATTCTTTACTTCCTATTCTGAAATGAACATATCTCCAGTATTGGGAACACCAGTTACAACAACAATGGTGTCAGCATCTACAAAGTTTTTTATACCCATCACCTTAGTTTCAAAACCTTGATACCTTCCATCCTGGGAAGAAGTATCTCGAGCATTTTTCCAGAAGTCCACCACACTCTGTTCATGCCATGCACAGTCAATGTGATAAATGCAAATTATACACATTAATCATCCCTCAAATTTAACTTTTTAATGCATTTTTTGTGCTTAATTAACAAGTCATAAGCATATGATGCCAATTCAGGTTCA
This sequence comes from Sesbania bispinosa, assembly GCA_026901365.1. Classification (NCBI taxonomy): domain Eukaryota; kingdom Viridiplantae; phylum Streptophyta; class Magnoliopsida; order Fabales; family Fabaceae; genus Sesbania; species Sesbania bispinosa. Next base: position 2,136,673 of record QLOH01000021.1, on the reverse strand, counting down.
TATTGGGCTCAATTACATTTTTTCAGCATTAAACTGTTTTCGTATTTCAAGCATAACTTGAGTTCTAGACATCTAAAAATTATGTTCTTTACATTGTAGGAAAGATAAAAGAGAGCCCTAAAACTTTGATGAAGAACCCAAAAGCTAAATCGGATGGCTAGTGAGTCGAAATGGGCTTGGAAGACCGAATAGTCAGCATCATATGAAAACCTGACCATCACTCAATGATTGGGCCATAACTTGGGCTAGAAAACTCCTTTTGGGCTCAACCCAGCGGCATTTGAAAGCTAAGATCCAGAGCTTGATTTCATATGAAGACAACTCTCTTGGATTCTGCCAGATTGAGGATGATATGCTCGGTGCCAGTGGGAGACAAGTAGGTGAATGATAGCTAGAGTAGGTGAATAATTCAAAGTAATGGACAAATGCATTAGGTAATTGATCAATAAGTCCATTTGTGGACAAAACATGCTTAGTCATTGCTGAGTGATCATGTTTGGAATGGCATCTTTTCCCCTCCTATAAATAGGAGGGCTTGTTAAGGAGAAGAGCATCCAAGTTGTAGTAGAAATTACTAAGAGTTTCATTTACTTTTGTTCATCTTTTTGTAAAGTCTTCATGGAAGGCTAAGTTTTTATTCAATTCAAGGAGTCAAGCTTATTTTAATCTTGGTTTTGAGGTTTGATCTTCATTTACATGCTGATTGAATTACATCTACCATGCTTTTCTACTCCACTTGCTTCAATTCCATATTTCTTTTATCAAAGCTTGATTGGTTAACATGTTTTGGTTATGAAATTTGTTATTGATGTATGTTGTACTCTTGATTGGTTAATCATCATACAATGATTGAAAAGCATATAGTAAGCAATTAAATTGAAGGTGTTCATTTAATTATTTACTTCAATTGGGTTCCGTTTATAAAATTGATTTGGATCTAACATAAGATTTTATGGTTATTTGATCTTGTTAATCTTAATCAATTGAATTCTGGGAATTATTTCAGTAGTGAATCCGGGATCATTGTAGGGGTTCCACATGATTCTAAGTTGATAGATTTAATCTCTTGAATGCATGTTATTAATAACCAATGATTTACCATCAAAATAGCCTCTGAATTCCTTGGATTGATATTGTCTTGAATTGATTCAACCTTTGCTTTTAACTTGATCTTTTATTTTCTTCAGTTTATTCAAATCAATCAAACACCCCCCTAAAGAAGGATTAATTTGAGTGGATCTTCAGGGTTCGACCCGGTTTATACCATTCTACTACAAGTAGTTTGCAGATCGGAGAATTATAAGTATAATTTTGTGCAGGTTCGACAACTGTCACAATGGCAGAGAAGAAATTAATCCAACCACATGCTTCCAAGGTGTCAGTGAAATCAATGCCACCATCTCAGAGCATCTCCAGGTCTACAGTCCTGGAAGGAACAATCTGACCACCAACCGATTTCTTGGAAGTCATTGTTATGAACTAAGAAGGAGACGAAGAATACAAAGAGGCTTCAAGGAACTTAGGGCACAAGAAAGGTAGTAGTCTGCACTTGGAGCGAGAGAGAGAGAGAGCAATAGCCAGTAATAGTAGCAATCATGTCTCTTAAATAGCCGTCACACATAGTAATGATGACAGTTGAAGTTTCGGAGATCGTGCAAACATGCTTAGAGTAGTTACTCAAAGAAGAAGACCAAACGTTTCAGCTTGCCACGTCATCAGACTGAGTTGCTTCACACATACATGCTATTCAGACAATCATGCATGTTCAGATGCATATTTAGATGCAACAATTATATTTCAGACAAAGCCAAGATATTCAGATTATTTCTTATGAACTTAAATCTATCTTCAGTCAGGGCTTTTGTGAATATATCTGCCCATTGATGCTCAGTATCAATGAACTTTATATCAAAAACTCCTTTCTGAACATAGTCTCTAATAAAATGATGCTTGATTTCTATATGCTTTGCCCTAGAATGTTGAATGGGATTCTTGGATAAATTAATTGCACTTGTGTTATCACACATTGCAGGTATAGAAGATACATTAATGTTAAAATCCTCTAACTGATATTTTACCCATAGCAGTTGTGAACAACAACTGGTTGCAAAAATATATTCAGCTTCTGCTGTGGAAAGAGCAATGGTGCTTTGCCTTTTGCTGGACCAACTGATCATGTTGTTACCAATGAAATGACAACCTCCACTTGTTGATTTCCTCTCAATTCTATCTCCAGCAAAATCAGCATCACAAAATGATGGCACTCTGCTAGAAGCTTGGACCTGCAAGACCTACACTGGAGGATATGCACCAACTGCAAGCCTCAACTTCAAGCAAGGAAAAGTTGGAGAAATTAGTGTCCTACAAATAAAGGTCACTACCCTACAAAATAAGGGTCACTACCCTACAGAAGGACACCTTGACCCTGGATAGGACCCTTGTCCTATGGACCACCCTTAATTAGGACTCTCTTGTATTTTCTTTTTATTTTTGTATTTTCCTTTTATTTCATCCTAGTTGGGTGCTAATTGTATGGGTTTATTGGTTAGTAGGTTGCCTTACTATAAGGCTTAGGGAGTCATGGGTTCTATTCCCACCTAGGATAGAATTTCTTTCATCTTGTAATTTTTTTTACATGAGTGGGGCGCATTTTAGAGGTTTAATGGCTTAAGACTTAGCTTAGCCATAAACCTTTGGGGTCTTGGGTTCAAAACCCACTTAGGAGTGTTTTCACTCATCTTTTATTTTTCTCCCATTTTATTCTCCTAAAAATCCGCCCCCTTCCCCCTCCACTCCTATATAAAGGAGTCTTCTCCTCTTGTATTTCACACATTGAATTTTGAAGTAAAGGCATTATGCCACCCTTTGTGAGTTGAGTGAGGCTTGGTGGTTGTTGCTCAAACCATACTGAGACTTATCTAACTCTCCTGAATTAGTGGCGTCTGGCATTAGACTTATCTGCTGCAAGTGGTTTCTTGCTTCAGTGGCGTCCTTCCCATTTCTTCCTCTCCACTTTTTCTTTCATTTTCTTTCATTTTCCTTCACTTTCTTGCGTGAATATAGCTGCTGTTCCAGCACCTATATTTTGCAATTAATTGCTTAATTGTGATTCTAATCGGTTGATTTTTACTCAATTCTAGATCCTACACCCATCCGGCTATCAAAAAATCCCACAAACCTGCAATCCTTACTTCTCTTATAGCAAAAACCAAGATTAATAGTACCATTTAAATATCTGGAAATTCTTTTTACAGCTTTATAATGAGTAATTCTTGGATCAGATTGAAATCTGGCACAAAGACATACACTGAACATAATATCAGGTCTGCTTGCTGTCAGATACAATAATGAGCCAATCATTCCTCTATACAAAGTTTGATTTACTGGTTCTTCCCCTTCATCTTTGTTCAAAACAACAAAAGGATGCATGGGAGTAGTCATGGACTTGCAATCACTCATTGAATTTCTTAAGCATTTCTTTTGTATATTTTTCTTGATGAATCCATATACAATCAGATTGTTGCTTAATCTGAAGTCCTAGGAAGAACTTAAGTTCCCCCTTCATGCTCATCTTAAATTCATATTGCATAAGTTCAGAAAATTCCTTGCATAATAAAGAATCAGTAGAGCCAAATATAATGTCATCCACATATATCTGAACAAGAATGAAGTCTTTGTTGGACATTTTTCTGTAAAGAGTTGTATCTACTTTTCCTCTTTAAAAACCATTTTTGATTAAAAAGTTGCTCAATCTGTCATACCAAGTTCTTGGGGCTTGTTTCAGACCATAAAGAGCCTTTTTGAGTTTGAAAACATGTTCTGGAAAAGTAGTGTCTTCAAAACCTGGTGATTGTCTAACATAGACCTCTTCCTCGATAAACCCATTGAGAAAGGCACTCTTAACATCCATCTGATATAAGGTGATGCCATTATTTACTGCATAAGCTAGTAAAATTCTAATGGCTTCAAGCCTCGCTACAGGAGCAAAAATTTCAGTGAAGTCAATACCTTCTTGCTGATTATTGCCCTGAGCAACAAGTCTTGCTTTGTTTTTGACTACTTTTCCTTCTTCGGATAACTTGTTTCTGAACACCCATTTGGTTCCTATTATAGTTTTCCCATGGGGTTTAGGTACAAGTGTCCAGACATCACTCCTAGCAAATTGATTCAGCTCCTCTTGCATGGCTAGGATCCAACCTTCATCATGCAGAGCTTCTTCAATGTTTTTAGGTTCAATCTCAGAGAGAAGTGCAAAGATTATTCAAGCTTCTGAATCTTGATCTTGTTTTTACTCCTTCTGAGGTGTCACCTATAATTTGCTCTTTTGGATGATGAGTTTGGTATCTCCAATCACGATTGTGAGAGGGTACACACTCTGTCTGAGACTCAACAATGTTGGTCTGAGAAGGTTCAACTTCAGATGCAGGTTCAGACTTTTGTTCAGATGGTTCTTCAGAATGACCTTCAGAAGGTCCTTCAGACTTTAGTTCGGGATTCAACTTCATTCCTGCAAAATCCTCTTCAAGATCTGATAGTTCCCTATCAGTCTCTTTAAAATCATTGAATCTTACATGGATAGATTCTTCTACTGTTAAGGTTCTTGAGTTATACACTCTGTAAGCCTTAGAAGATTCAGAATATCCAATAAAGAAACCTTTGTCAGACTTAGCATCAAATTTTCCTAAATCATCTTTTGTGTTGAGTACGAAACACTCACATCCAAAGATTTGGAAGTAGGAAATGTTGGGTTTTCTTCCTTTCCACAATTCATATGGGGTTCTTTTGAGAATTGGTCTTACCAAAATTCTGTTCTGAATGTAACATGTTGTGTGAACAGCTTCTGCCCAAAAGGATCTAGGTAGATTGCTTGAAATGAGCATGGTTCTTCCCATCTCTTGCAAGCTTCTGTTCTTTCTCTCAATAACCCCATTTTGCTGAGGTGTTCTAGCCACAGAGAAATTGTGTGAGATCCCATTCTCATCACAGAACAGTCTGAAGCTTGAGTTTGCAAACTCTCCACCATGATCACTTCTAATAGCAGATATGCAGATTCCTTTTTCATTGTGCACCTTCTTCTCAAAAGTTTCCTCTTTGCTTCTTAGGAATATAACCCATGTGAATCTTGTATAGTCATCAACAATGACCAATCCATATTTCTTTTTGCTAAGACTCTTTGTTCTAGTGGGTCCAAACAAATCCATGTGAAGTAGTTCTAAAGGTTTTGTTTGTTTCCCTTTCAGACAATTTTGACATAAAATATCAGATTTGAATGAGATCTTGGGCAAGCCTTTAACTAAGTTATGTTTAGTTAGCTTTGAGATCAATCTCAGGCTAGCATGCCCAAGTTTCTGATGCCAAATCTATTTTTCATCTTTGATGGAAACAAAACACTTCACATTCTGATTAGAAAGTTCCTCTAGATCAACTTTGTACACATTATTGTGTCTCTTAGCCGAGAAGAGGATATGATCTGAAGTATCCTTGACTATACATCCTTCTTTAGTGAAAGACACAACATATCCACTGCCACATAATTGGATTATACTTAGAAGATTGTGTTGTAGTCCTTCAACCAGAAGCACATTTTTAATGAGGGATAGAGGAGTCATACCTATTGTCCCAATACCAGTGATCTTCCATTGCTGATTTCCACCGAAGGTGACCACTCCACCTGCCTTGGGTCTAAGGATTTGGAACAAACACCTTTCTCCCGTCATGTGTCGCAAGCACCCACTGTCCAGGTACCATTTGTGGTGTTTCTTTTGTCCTGTTAAACACATCTGCAACAGGAACAATCAAATTCTTAGGTACCCATACCTTCTTGGGTCCTTTTTTGTTAGCTTTGGGTCTTATTTTCCTTCTGTGTCTGCACTGAGACTCAACGTGTCCAGGCTTTCCACTGTTAGAACACCCATTACCTTTCTTAGGTCCTTTATCGGGCATATTAAATATAAAAGATTCAGATGAAGATGTGTCTGAATAACCTAAGCCACTCTTGTCAAGGGGATGCCAATAATTTATTTAGATTATTAGTTCCTTTGACAAACTTGGCTAGATCCAAAGTTAATTCTCTAACCTTGTTTTTGAGCTTTTTGTTCTCCTTAACAAGATTATCAGAACTACTTGGATCTTGCTGAAGTAGCTTTTCTTTGAGAGCAAGGTTTTCTTTTTGTAATTTTTCATTTTCTAAAGCAGCTTCTGTAAAAGCTCTTGAAAGTTCCTTGAACTCATTAAATAACTCTCTGCTACTCTTAACAAGGTCATCATACTGATCTTGTAAAGTTTGAGGAATTACCTCAGAGTTTGAACTATCTGAAGATGGTAGACTTGCCATCAGATAGAGGTTAGCTTCTTCTGAAGTGTCCTCCTCTTCCTCTGAAGTGGAATCATCCAAGTCTTCCCATGTAGCCATCAATCCTTTGTTTTTCTTGAAAAACTTCTTCTTCTGAAAGGTTGGCTTCCTTAACTCGGGACAATCCGTCTTCATGTGACCTGGCTGTTTGCACTCAAAGCAGGTAATTTTGTCAGTGATAGTAAATTCTTTACCTGATTTACCTTGTTTGACATTAGAAGGTTGTGATCTTATGTATCTTCCTTTTCTTTGCAGCACTTTCTTAATCTTCTTGCTGAGAAGAGCAAGATCATCATCTTCTGAATAGTCTTCAGACTCAGTATCATCCTCTGAAGTGTCCTCTGCTTGCATGGCTTTCATGCTATCATGCCTAGACTGTCTGACCTTGCAGTTCAATGCCAGTGATTTCTTCTTGGTGTCATCCTCCCCAAGTTCAAGCTCCTGGACATTGAGAGAGCCTAGTAGTTCCTCCATTCTAAGAGAATTTAAATCCTTGGCTTCTTGAATATCAGTAACCTTGGGTCTCCAGGACTTTGGTAAACTCCTTAGAATCTTTCGAATATTATCTCCAGATTCAAAGGTTCTTCCCAATGACCTGAGTCCATTGGTTATCGTCTGAAACCTCCCAAACATTTGGTCTATAGTTTCAAATTCTTCCATTTTGAACATCTCATACTGATGTACAAGCATGCTGATCTTGGATTGATTCACAGTCTCTGTCCCTTCATGGGCTGCTGCAAGCGTATCCTAGATCTCCTTGGAAGACGAACAACCATGAACCTTCTCATATTCTGACTTGTTCAAGGAACATATAAGATAGAGTTTGACCTTGACATTTAATTGAACTCGAGCCTTCTGCTCCAAGGTCCATTCAGCCTTAGGTATGGGCACTCCAGCATGCATGGGTACGTAGTCTCCATCAGTAACTACATCCCAGACATCAATGTTGTTGCTTTCAATAAACAACTTCATATGATCCCTCCAATAGTGGTAATCCACTCCATTGAATTCTGGGGGTCTCGTGATAGAGGCTCCTTCAGTGATATACTGTCTGTTGCTGGTAGAAGTTTCCATTGGATCTCTGTCCTCCACACTGATTAGGTGCTAACCCCGAGGATAAGCTCTGGTACCAACTGTAAGAAAAATAGGGAAACACTAGAAGGGGGTTGAATAGTGTTTCAATGGAAACCTTTTGGTTATAGAGAATACTTTAAAAAGTTTCTGTAAAAACTTCAGATGATAAAGATCGTCTGACGTTAGTTACTACTTTCTGAACCTTGGTTCAGACACAAAGACAGTTTTGATAAATAGTTTTGTTTGATGTTAAGATTTTCGCTCTTGAAAACTTTTCTAAACCCCTTTGTTAGTTCAAAAACTGAATTGACAAAGTTTAAGGGAAAGGAAACTTAGCCAAGAATTTATCCTGGTTCACTCACTACCACTTGTGAGCTACGTCCAGTCCCAGGGCAAACCACCACTGGATTTCCACTAATCTTGCAAGATTACAAGTATTCTTTTCTATCAAGCCTCTTTAGGCTCTACATCAAGTATTATTTTCTGTCAAGCCTCTTCAGGCTCTACCATAAGTATTCTTTTCTGTCAAGCCTCTTCAGGCTCTACAACAAGTATTGTTTCTTCCACCAAGCCTCTTCAGGCTCTCAGACACTTATCCAAATGTAGCCTAAGTATTCTTTTAGACAATAAGCCTCTCCAGGCTTGTAACCCAATCTGTTTTAAGATAAAAACAGATGAAGTTCAATCAACTATCTTCAGATGATAGATTGAACTTATCAGAAGTGTACAAGTAACTGAGATTTACTCGGGATAAGCAAATGAGCAAATGTACATAAAATATCAGAGTATTTTTGCAGTGTTTATGCAGAGTAAGATTTCTTTGATAACTTTGCTTCTTCTTCTTGCTTCAATCTACATGGGCATATTTATAGTCTTCGAGAAAATGTTGCCCGTTGTCAAATAGCATTAAATGCTTCAGGAGACGTTGAGACACACTCTGTCCAACACGTTCTGAGCAGTCTTAGGTGCAACAGGTCTACGCACACAATGCTTTTGAGCAGGTACAACAGCTTTGCAGACTTTCCTTAAAAATGCTAAACATTTAAACGAGGAGAGAAAGCAACTCTGATTCTTATGATGAAAAGGGTTAGACCATTGGGATGAACGTTCTTCTTTCATAGTAACGTCTTCACGGGTCAAACCTTAAACTTGATACCTTCAGCCTTCAGATGTAAGAAGTGCTTTAGATGATCTTCATGTCTTCAGATGATAAACACTCTTCAGATGAAGTTTATCTTTCAGATGATCCTTTACACAGACAATATGATCTAAAACAGTGCAATATCTTGTGAGAGCATAGTATCATATAAATGCCTTTTATATTTTATATTTGTTGTTCATTAAAACTTAAGAGAGTGAGACTCAAAATATTTTTAATTTCATATATTTAATCCTTTGAGACTCAACAAAGTATTCTTTTACCACAGCCTCTTCAGGCGTAACAACAAGTATTCCTTTGTTTTCAACTGCCTCTGCAGGCAACATATGCAGTATTATTTTATAGACAAGCCTCTCCAGACTCAACAACAAGTAATCTTTCTTCCACCAAGCCTCTTCAGGCTGAACAAGTATTCTTTCTTCCACCAAGCCTCTCCAGGCTCTCAGACACATATAGTGTTTACAACATAAACTAAGTTTATGTTTCTAAGAAACTTAAACTCAGATTCTTCCTGTACTAAGGGTTAACTGAGTACTACTCAGGATACAATGGATAATTCTAAGTACAAGGATGTTACAAAGAGATAAGTGTATGAATTTCTAATTGGGTTCTTTTCTGTATTTTTCTTCTTCAGAGAGTTGGCTTGATAAGATATGGTTTGAGCTTTAGCAGGTTCTCTCTTGGGCTTGACCATTGGCAGTCCTGGATTACATTCTCACCACTTAACCATGGGTTTTTCAATTCAGGTTTTTGGATCTTGGCTGACTGATCATATATTATAATAAGTTCAACCCATAGGCAGATCAACATCTTCAAAGACTTTTTTTGGACTATTTATAAGTTCTGGAAATATAGCCGTTGAAGATTGTTTGGTTACCGTTGAGAAGAAGTGATTTGGCTCAGTATAGCCTTTGTGAAATAACTTCTTAAACGGTTGCTTCTTCTTAAGCAGAATAGGTGTGCAGATAGCTTAGCTCTGACACTCTTTTAGATGAGTTCTTTAACCTTGAGAGATTTTCCTTTAATAAGTAGATACTTCTTTTCTCTCTCTGCATCTTCTTGTTCTTTCACCTTTCTTTTCTGTGAGTGTGAGGAGATATCCGTTAGATTTGTCCTTTTGCTCAATTTGTGCTATCTTCATTTTTGCTTAGCTTCTGAGCTTCTGACGTTTTCTCCTTTTTCTCTCTTAAGAATATTTGAATAATATTCTAGCTGTTGAACATATGGTCTTTGCCTTTGTTGAGACTTCCCGTAGTTTGAGATTTGTCCACGTAGTCAGATTTGAAAGTCTTCATGTCTTCAGATAGTCTGATATATCTCAGCAGCTTGTTCAGGGAGTATGTGTTCAGAAGGTTTTAATCTTCACATACTTTTAGACGATTAGTGAGATTTCAAATGGTTGCATTGTTTAAACTTGATGTCATTAGCTTCAACATATGTTTATCTCAGACGATTGTTTCAAGCATTTCTTAGTTCTTCTCACTAAGGATACTTTCATCAAGTTCTTTTCTTCTAGCAAAAATTACTTCTTTTCTTCAGATGATCACAACTCTGTTCTTCTTTGTCTCTTCCTATTGGAGATGATTACTTGAATTGAGTATACTTGGTCCAGATAGCTTTTGTCAATTTCTTGTTCAGTCTTCTGATACGTTCTGGGAAGCAGTAGATGCAGTAGTGATAAATACAAATTATACACATTAATCATCCCTCAAATTTAACCTTTTAATGCATTTTTTATGCTTAATTAACAAGTCATAAGCATATTATGCCAATTCAGGTTCATATTGGGCTCAATTACATTTTTCAACATTAAACTATTTTCGTATTTTAAGCATAACTTGAGTTCTAGACATCTAAAAATTATGTTCTTTACATTGTAGGAAAGATAAAAGAAAGCCCTACAACTTTGATGAAGAACCCAAAAGCTAAATCAGATGGCTAGTGAGTCGAAATGGGCTTGGAAGACCGAATAGTCAGCATCATATGAAAACCTGACCAACACTCAATGATTGGGCCATAACTTGGGCTAGAAACTCCTTTTGGGCTCAACCCAGCGGCATTTGAAAGCTAAGATCCAGAGATTGATTTCATATGAAGACAAATCTCTTGTATTCTGCCAGATTGAGGATGATATGCTCGGTGCAAGTGGGAGACAAGTAGGTGAATGATAGCTAGAGTAGGTGAATAATTCAAAGTAATGGACAAATGCATTAGGTAATTGATCAATAAGTCCATTTGTGTACAAAACATGCTTAGTCATGGCTGAGTGATCATGTTTGGAATGACGTATTTTCTCCTCCTATAAATAGGAGGGCTTGCTAGGGAGAAGAGCATCCAAGTTGTAGTAGAAATTACTAAGAGTTTCATTTACTTTTGTTCATATTTTTGCAAAGTCTTCATGGAAGGCTAAGTTTTTATTCAATTCAAGGAGTCAAGCTTATTTTCATCTTGGTTTTGAGGTTTGATCTTCATTTACATGCTGATTGAATTACATCTACCATGCTTTTCTACTCCACTTGCTTCAATTCCATATTTCTTTTATCAAAGCTTGATTGGTTAACATGTTTTGGTTATGAAATTTGGTATTGATGTATGTTGTACTCTTGATTGGTTAATCATCATACAATGATTGAAAAGCATATAGTAAGTAATTAAATTGAAGGTGTTCATTTAATTATTTACTTCAATTGGGTTCCGTTTATAAAATTGATTTGGATCTAACATAAGATTTTATGGTTATTTGATTTTGTTAATCTTAATCAATTGAATTCTGGAAATTATTTCAGTAGTGAATCCGGGATCATTGTAGGGGTTCCACATGATTCTAAGTTGATAGATTTAATCTCTTGAATGCATGTTATTAATAACCAATGATTTACCATGAAAATAGCCTCTGAATTCCTTGGATTGATATTGTCTTGAATTGATTCAACCTTTGCTTTTAACTTGATCTTTTATTTTCTTCAGTTTATTCCAATCAATCAAACCCCCCCAAAGAAGGATTAATTTGAGTGGATCTTCAGGGTTCGACTCGGTTTATACCATTCTACTACAAGTAGTTTGCAGATCGGAGAATTATAAGTATAATTTTTTGCAGGTTCGACAACTGTCAAAATTTTGGCGCCGTTGCCGGGGATCCACTTGATAGTATCCTTTTATTTATTTATTTTATTGTGAATTTTTTTTAGTTCTTTTATTTTCTTGTGTTTTCCTAGTTTATGACTAGATCTTCTACTTCAAAATTAATTGAATTTGATCCAAAAATTGAAAGAACTTTACACAGATCTAAGAGAAAATTGTTTGTTCAAGTTAAACAACCTATTGATATAAATCAATTTGAACAAATGGCTAACAATGTGAAGGATAGAACTTTGAGGGAGTTGGCTGCTCCTGATGTTACTTACCAACCTTTGTGCATTCAATATCCAAACTTGGATGTTGATTTTGAACTTAAATCTGGTTTAATTCACTTGCTTCCTAAATTTCATGGTCTTGCAGGAGAAGATCCACACAAACATCTAAAAGAGTTTGAAGTGGTTTGCTCCTTCATGAAACCTCAAGGAGTTGTTGAGGAGCACATCAAATTGAGAGCTTTTCCTTTCTCACTTACTGATGTTGCTAAAGATTAGTTGTTTTATCTTCCTGCAAGTTCTGTAACATGTTGGAATGACATGAAGAAGGTATTCTTGGAGAAATACTTCCCTTCTTCAAGAACTGGTGCTATCAGAAAGGAAATTTGCGGAATTAGGCAAATGACTGGAGAGACTCTGTACGAGTACTGGGAGAGATTTTTAAAGTTATGTGCCAGCTGTCCACACCACCAAATAAGCGATCAACTTTTAATCCAATACTTTTATGAAGGATTATTGCCTATGGAAAGAACCATAATCGATGCAGCAAGTGGTGGTGTATTAATGAAGAAAAGCATCCATGAAGCAAGAAGCCTTATCTCTACTATGGCTTCCAACACCCAACAATTTTGGACCAGAATCACGCCAACTCGGGCAGTGAACGAAATTCAAGTGTCACAGGAAGAACAAAAAAGGCTGCAGAATAAACTTGATGAGCTAACATCCTTAGTGAGACAAGTGGCAGTAGCTCAGCAACAACCTTCTCAAACACAACAACTAATTTTGCAAGCACCGGAAAAGGTATGTGGTATCTGTAATTGCTCATCTCATCCAACTGATGTTTGCCCTACCATTCAAGCAGGTGAATCTGTTGCTGTAACTGGAGGTTTCCATGGGAGATCACAACAACAACAACGTTATGATCCTTACTCAAATACATATAATCTTGGATGGAGAGATCATCCCAATTTGAGGTGGGGTAAGAATACAAGACCACAACCCCAACAACAGTTTCAGCATAGTGCAGGTACTAGTAGACCATCTTACCAGCAACCTGTGAGACATCAAATGCATCAACAAAATGTTGCAGCTCAGCAGCCTTCACAACCTAACTCTGAACCTTCACTAGAAGATCTTGTGAAGCAAATGGCTGCAAAAAATCTGCAATTCCAGCAAAGGACGGAGGCTACCATTCAGAATATAGAAATTCAAATTGGATAACTTGCGTCTTCACTAAATGAGATGCAGTCTAAAGGTTCCGATAAGTTGCCTGCTCAACCAGTGGTGAACCCCAATGTCAATGCAATTTCCCTTCGATCTGGAAGGGTGATGGATGAGTCAAACATACAAAAAGCTGCTAAAAAACCAAGATTTTATTCAAACAATGCACCGGATGATACAAAAGTACAACCATTGGATCATGCAGAAGGAGCAAAGCCATCAGATGATGATGCATCTTTTCGAAATTCTGAGAAAAGTATGCAACAGAATGTACCACTACCATTTCCTCAAAGAGCTGCAAAATCCAGGAAGGTAGACGAGATGGAGAAAGAGATCTTGGAAACCTTTAGGAAAATGGAAGTCAATATTCCACTTCTGGAGGCAATCAAGCAAATTCCAAGATATGCTAAGTTTCTCAAAGACTTGTGCACACACAAAAGAAGGCTGAAGGGAGATGAAAAGATTAGTATGGGGCAAAACGTTTCAGCCATCATTCAACAAATTCCCACAAAGTGCAAAGATCCAGGGACGTTTACTATCCCTTGCATAATTGGAAATTGTAAATTTGAAAATGCTTTGTTAGATTTAGGTGCTTCAATTAATGTTATGCCCATGTTTATCTTTAACTCTCTTGCCATTGGACCTTTGCAGAGTACATGTGTTGTCATCCAACTAGCTAATAGGAGTAATGCATACCTTGCTGGACTTATTGAAGATGTCCTTGTTAAAGTTAATGATTTGATTTTTCCTACAGATTTCTACATTTTGGATATGGAGGGAGAGTCTAAATCCAATAAGGCTCCGATTATTCTAGGGAGACCATTCCTTAAGACAGCTAGAACAAAGATTGATGTCCATGCAGGAACTCTTTCCATGGAGTTTGGAGATGATATTGTCAGATTTAATATATTTGATGCTATGAAGCATCCCATGGAGGAGCACTCTGTTTTTCATATTGAGTTACTAGATGATCTGGTTGATGATACTTATTCTGAGCTATTTAATGAAGATTTCCCTTCTTTTGCTTATTTACCTGATGTTTACACCTATAACAATTGTGTAGATTCTATATTATGTCCTGTTTGTGCTGAGATTGATACTTACTTGCATGAGGATTTTCATAATGCAGGTAGTATACATCATGATGATGGTGTACCTGCTGATTCAATAGAGGTAGAAGGTAATGATTTGATTGAATTGGATGTTGTTGAGTTACAGGTTGCAAATGCAATTCCATCCACCAGGACACTTCCCTCAATTGAGCAACCACCTACATTGGAGCTCAAACAACTCCCAAAGCATTTGAAGTATGCTTATTTAGAGGAGAATGAAAAGTTACCTGTGATTATTTCAACAAGTCTTCAGGATGAGCAAGAAGAAAGGTTGTTGCAAGTCTTAAGGAAGCATAAAAGGGCAATTGGATGGACCTTAGTTGACATTCCTGGTATTAGCCCTTCTATGTGCATGCATAGGATCTTACTTGAAGATGGAGCTAAACCAATAAGGCAACCACAAAGACGTCTAAACCCTCTAATTTTGGATGTCGTGAAGAAGGAGGTGACCAAGCTTTTACAAGCCGACATCATTTATCCTATATTTGACAGTCATTGGGTAAGTCTGGTCCAAGTGGTCCCGAAGAAGACTGGCCTCACAGTAGTGAAGAATGACAAGAATGAGCTTATTCCTACCAGAGTGCAAAACGGTTGGAGAGTTTGTATTGATTATAGGAAACTTAACCAAGCAACTAGAAAGGATCATTTCCCTTTGCCTTTTATTGATAAAATGCTTGAGCGTTTAGCTGGGAAATTTCATTGTTGTTTTCTTGATGGCTTTTCAGGTTATTTCCAGATTCACATTGCACCAGAGGACCAGGAAAAGACAACATTCACCTGCCCCTTTGGAACTTTTGCCTATAGGACGATGCCATTCGGCCTATGCAATGCCCCTGGTACCTTCCAGCGGTGCATGGTCAGTATCTTTGCTGACTTCCTTGAAAAGTGCATGGAGGTGTTCATGGATGATTTCATTGTGTATGGTTCTTCGTTTGAAACCTGTTAGATAGTTTAGATAAGGTTTTACATAGATGCATTGAAACTAACCTTGTTCTTAATTTTGAGAAATGTCACTTTATGGTTGACCAGGGTATAGTGTTAGGACATGTAATTTCAAAGAAGGGTATAGAAGTGGATCCTGCCAAGATTGATGTAATTTCTAGTTTACCTTACCCATCTTGCATTCACGAGATTAGATCATTTCTTGGTCATGCAGGTTTCTACAGACGCTTCATCAAAGACTTCAGCAAGATAGCCCTTCCACTTTCCAACTTGCTACAAAAAGATGTTGATTTTAACTTTGATGACAGGTGTAAGGAGGCTTTTGATCAACTCAAGAAATCATTGACCACAACTCCAATTATCAAGCCACCAGATTGGACACTCCCTTTTGAGATCATGTGTGATGCATCCAATTATGTTGTGGGAGTTGTCCTTGCACAAAGAGTTGGAAAATTTCCTCATGTCATATATTATGCTTCTAGAACTTTAGATGCTGCACAAGCTAACTATACTACCACTGAGAAAGAATTATTAGCTATTGTTTTTGCACTTGATAAATTCAGATCATATTTGCTTAATTCTAAAGTGGTTGTTTTTACTGACCATGCAGCATTGAAGTTCCTATAAAAGAAGCCAGATGCAAAACCAAGGTTAATTAGATGGATGTTGCTACTTCAAGAGTTTGATTTGGAGATTAGGGACAAAAGTGGTGCAGAAAACATGGTACTTGATCATTTAAGCAAAATTGAGAGAGCACCTGACTCCCTCCCTATTCATGATTCTTTTCCTGATGAACAACTTTTGGAGCTGCGTGACACCACCCCCTGGTTTGCTGATTTAGTTAATTACTTGGTTGCATCTGTTTTGCCTGCACATGCATCTAGGGCACAAATAGATAAACTTAAAAGTGATTCTAAATATTATGTATGGGAAGATCCCTACCTGTGGAAATTTTGCAGCGATCAAGTCATTAGGCGTTGTGTGCCAGATCATGAGTTTAATTCCATTCTAGATTTTTGCCATACATTTGCATGTGGTGGGCACTTTGGACCTCAACGTACTACTAGAAAGGTTTTGGACTCTGGTTTGTATTGGCCTACCTTGTTTCGTGATGCTTATAGGTATTGTAAGAATTGTGAACAATGCCAAAGAATGGGCAACATATCACATAGAAATGAGATGTCTCAACAACCATTGTTGTTTGTGAGATGTTTGATGTTTGGGGCATTGAATTCATGGGACCTTTCCCTAACTCTTTTGGTTTCAATTTTATTTTACTGGTTGTGGATTATGTTTCTAAATGGGTAGAAGCAAAAGCCACTCGCACTGATGACTCTCATGTTGTGATTGACTTTGTCAGGTCTAACATTTTTAGCATGTTTGGAATTCCAAGGGCAATCATCAGTGATCAAGGATCTCATTTCTGCAATAGGAACATGGCATCCTTGTTGAAGAAATATGGGTTGATGCACAAGATGTCTACACCATATCATCCTCAAACAAAAGGTTAAGCTGAAGTATCCAACAGGGAACTCAAACAAATTCTGGAGAAAACAGTCCAACCGAATAGGAAAGACTGGAGCAAAAGGCTTGATGATGCTTTATGGGCTTACAGAACAACTTATAAAACTCCTATAGGGATGTCCCCTTACCGGATAGTCTTTGGCAAAACATGCCATCTGCCGGTAGAGATTGAGCACAAAGCATATTGGGCTGTTAAGCAATGTAATTTGAACTTGGATAAAGCTGGAATGCATAGAAAGCTTCAATTGCAAGAACTTGAAGAAATTTGGTTAGAAGCATATGAGAATTCCAGAATTTACAAGGAAAAGACTAAAGCATTCCATGACAAGATGATAACAAGAAAAGAGTTCATTGTTGGACAAAAAGTGCTCTTATATAATTCTCGTCTTAAGCTGATGCCTGGTAAGTTACGTTCTAGATGGTTAGGTCCATTTGTGGTTACTAATGTTTTTCCTTATGGTGCAGTAGAGATCACAGATGAGACAACCAAAAAGGTCTTCAAGGTAAATGGACATCGGCTTAAGCCCTTCTATGAGGGTTTTCAAGAGCATACGGTGGAAGAGGTGCACCTGCACAATGCCACCTACTTGGCTTGACTTAAAGTAGAAATTTCTCTTCCCAATTTTTTTTCTATTTTTTCTTGAGTTATTGTTGTTAATGATATTTGTTTTTCATTTTGTTGATTATGTGTGGAGAGTTTTCTAGAGTTTTCATTATTTTTATCTTATTATTATTGTGTTTGTTGTGCAATGCTTCGATTTGTTCTCCTTAACTATTATATATACAGAACAATCCACCCTTGCATTGAACAACTTTGCTAGAGAGAAAGAATGGAGGAAACCCTCGCCAAGCTCAGAGTTCGGTTCCCTACTCTCCCTCAAGACAATCTCAGGAAAATTTACAGATGTAGACTTGAAAGGCTAAGAGTACTGATGTGCTTAGTCCTTCCTGAGGATGTGCGTTGGATCATCGAGGCCAAGGTACGCTTAGCAGGTGAATTTCAAGATTCATTTGCTAGACATTTGTCAGGAATGGGTAGGAGTTCTTTTTCTAAAAAAAGAAGAGCAAAAAGAATGCAAGTTTGTTATAAGTGTGCAAGATGGAATTGTAACTCGAGATGTAAGAATGTCGAAATGACTTCTATAAATCGAGAAGATAAAATTAAATTCATTAAGGATGGATTGAGTAAGGAGTCTTTGGATAACATTAGCCAGGCTCTTGAGACGCATCTTAGTGGACAGGTTCAAATGGTTCTTCTTGATTTAGCTGAATTATTCCGAAGGGAGAAGGAACAATATAGTCTTGGGAATCTGACTCTAAAAGACCCATTTGCCAGTTTATAAGAAAATTGGATGGGAAGCAAATCCCCGACTCATAGAAGGCGTTCAAGCCGTTACTGGACGTAAAACCAGAGGAAGATGTGAGCCAAAATCACAACTACTGTTCATATGCATGTGCATCTTTGAATTCTTTTCAGTTGTATCTTTTTGACTTTATAATTCACGCGCATCTTTGTTTATCCTTACTTGTCTTTTCATCGACTAACACTTAATCAAAAAAAAAAGAAAGAAAAAAAATCTGACAATTTGATCTTTGTACCGGTTATTTCATCTTTATAAATTCCCACTCTCACAAATGATTGGTACAACAAATGTCTTCCTTTAAAGAAACCGCAGGACCATCTACACGCAGATTCCACAGTATCTGTGTTTTTGGTGGAACCAATCTCGGAAAGGATGAAGCATTTCGACATGCAGCTTATGATCTTGGTAAAGCATTGGCTGCTAGAAAGATCAATGTTGTGTATGGAGGGGGAGTACAAGGCCTGAAGGGTTGTACAACAGGAACTGCAATCATAAGAGGGAGCCAAGTTTTGGGTGTTTCTCTAATGGATGGTAATAACCAGAAGACAAAAAACCTTACCCTAGGCACCGTACTGAGGGTTTCAACAATGCAGGAACGTATGGCACAAATGCTATACAAATCTGATGCATTTATTGCATTACCTGGTGGTCTCGGAACCTTAGAAGATATCTTCACCATTGTGTCTTGAGCCAATTCTAACTTCCACCAAAAACCATTAGGGTTCTTAAATGTTAATGATTTTTATAATGGATTGTTAAGTTTTCTGGAACAGGCTATGCATCAAGGATTCATACCTCAAGGACTGCAAAGAATCATGGCATGCTCTTCAAATGCTAACGAAGTTCTTGAACAAATGCAGAACCTTTCACTTGGACCTTATGCATCAGGAAAGCAGGTGGACAAGAATAACAAAGATGATGGAAGGAAGGAAGATCCTGATACCACTCTCCGGTTGTAACTTTCCTTCCTCTTAAAGTTGTTCCTGTATAGTTTTTCATTTAAATATCAATTTTCAAAAAAAAAAAATCACCAATCTATAAAGACATTAGGGACAATGTCTTGATTAGGTTGGGGGGAGGGAAAAGATGGTCAGTTTTTTTTAAAAAAAATAATAGGATGGCAGAGTAAGGAGTTATGTTTAACTCTTGATACGCATCCCGTTAGTTTAAAAAAAAAAGAATTTGTGTTTTTGTTTTAAGCTTTCCAGTGAAGTTAACAAGTGTAAAACAAAACATAGAAAAAAGGTGATTTTAAGATTTTTATAACATGATTGAATTGATTCCTAATATCTTGAAATTAATTGGTTTGGAAACAGAGATTTGAATTGAATGGATCAATTTTGATAGTTATTAGCCATGAGGATTTGAGCCTTGTTGACAAATTAAACTTTCTTTCTTGTGTGATTTTCACCCATGGAATTTGTTACTTCAGAACTTGCTTTGATTCTTTTTGAAACTACTCTTGCACATGCATGAACAAAAATGATTGAGGCATATTTTTCTTTCACTTGAATAAATTACCCAGTTAAATAGCCAACCTTACATTATTTTCCTTTGAATCACCTTTTTAAGCCTTATTTGTTGTCTCTCATTCCGTACTTAAGTATAAAACCAAACTTTTACCTAACCTTATAGAATAGAAGAGTATTGGATTTATCATAAGAATGGATTCTTGAACAAGTGTGGGGGAATGTTAATTATGTGGGTTGCTACATACTTAGTGCTTCTTTGTTATGTAAAAAAAAACTAAAAAAAAAAGAAAAAATGAAGACATGCAAAAGAATGAAGAATCCAAATGATTGAATGATGTATTTAAACTTCAATGTTTGATTTCATATGTATCTATCACACTTGTTACTTGGATTCGTTCTCCAAACCTCTTTTACTCTCTTTGGTTTAACTTGTCATATTTGTTTGTACCTCTCCATAATTGTCACTCCATTAGTACCCTAATAAAGACCTCTTGATTTGTGGATGTATGTGTAATTTGCAGTGGATAAGTAGAAGATCAACAAGCTTATAATAGTGCAATTTTCATGGGTCGAATTTGAGAGAAACACAGACCTTTTAAACACTTGAGAGATTGAGAGTACTTCCTGTGAGGTTCTATCAATTTGAATCCACTATTTTCAATTGAAGTTGCCTTTCTATTTTTGAGATGCATAAAGGTAAGAATTCATGAATGTTATGATGTCTTGTAATCACCTCTAGCTCATGTTTTCTTTACATTTCACTAATTTCATTGGAAAACACCTCTTTGAGTCAATAATTTATGCTTGTTTCCAATTTTGCCCGGGACGTGCAAAAGGTAAGTGTGGGGAATTTGATAAATACAAATTATACACATTAATCATCCCTCAAATTTAACCTTTTAATGCATTTTTATGCTTAATTTACAAGTCATAAGCATATTATGCCAATTCAGGTTCATATTGGGCTCAATTACATTTTTCAGCATTAAACTATTTTCGTATTTTAAGCATAACTTGAGTTATAGACATGTAAAAATTATGTTCTTTACATTGTAGGAAAGATAAAAGAAATCCCTACAACTTTGATGTAGAACCCAAAAGCTAAATCGGATGGCTAGTGAGTCGAAATGGGCTTGGAAGACCGAATAGTCAGCATCATATGAAAACCTGACCAGCACTCAATGATTGGGCCATAACTTGGGCTAGAAAACTCCTTTTGGGCTCAACCCAGCGGCATTTGAAAGCTAAGATCCAGATCTTGATTTGATATGAAGACAACTCTCTTGGATTCTGCTAGATTGAGGATGATATGCTCGGTGCAAATGGGAGACAAATAGGTGAATGATAGCTAGAGTAGGTGAATAATTCAAAGTAATGGACAAATGCATTAGGTAATTGATCAATAAGTCCATTTGTGTACAAAACATGCTTAGTCATGGCTGAGTGATCATGTTTGGAATGACATCTTTTCTCCTCCTATAAATAGGAGGGCTTGCTAGGGAGAAGAGCATCCAAGTTGTAGTAGAAATTACTAATAGTTTCATTTACTTTTGTTCATCTTTTTGCAAAGTCTTCATGGAAGGCTAAGTTTTTATTCAATTCAAGGAGTCAAGCTTATTTTAATCTTGGTTTTGAGGTTTGATCTTCATTTACATGCTGATTGAATTACATCTACCATGCTTTTCTACTCCACTTGCTTCAATTTCATATTTCTTTTATCAAAGCTTGATTGGTTAACATGTTTTGGTTATGAAATTTGTTATTGATGTATGTTGTACTATTGATTGGTTAATCATCATACAATGATTGAAAAACATATAGTAAGCAGTTAAATTGAAGGTGTTCATTTAATTATTTACTTCAATTGGGTTCCGTTTATAAAATTGATTTGGATCTAACATAAGATTTTATGGTTATTTGATCTTGTTAATCTTAATCAATTGAATTCTGGAAATTATTTCAGTAATGAATCTGGGATCATTGTAGGGGTTCCACGTGATTCTAAGTTGATAGATTTAATCTCTTGAATGCATGTTATTAATAACCAATGATTTACCATGAAAATAGCCTCTGAATTCCTTGGATTGATATTGTCTTGAATTGATTCAACCTTTGCTTTTAACTTGATCTTTTATTTTCTTCAGTTTATTCCAATCAATCAAACCCCCCAAAGAAGGATTAATTTGAATGCATCTTCAGGGTTCGACTCGGTTTATACCATTCTACTACAAATAGTTTGCAGATCGGAGAATTATAAGTGTAATTTTGTGGAGGTTCGACAACTGTCAAGTAGGTCTGCGCAGACAGTGCTTTTCATTGCAGGTGCAACAGTAGTTGCAGAGTTTCCTTATTTATGCTAACCTTTTGAACAAGGCAAGAAAGTAGTTCTGATTTTTGTGCTGAAATGAGTAATTCATTGGGTAGATTGTTCTTCACACTTAGCAACGTCTTTAAGAGGTCAACTCTTGATTCTGACACATTCAACCTTCAGATATACAGAGTTCTTCAGATCAGCTTCAAATCTTCAGATGATAGTCACTCTTCAGACGGAGTCAAGTCTTTAGTTTGTCTTCAAGTCTTCAGATGATAGTTACTCTTCAGACGGAGTCAAGTCTTCAGTTTGTCTTCAAGTCTTCAGATGATAGTTACCCTTCAGACGCAAGCTTGTCTTCAGATAGTTGAGATTCCTCTTCTCTTCACTTTCTGTGCTTTTCTGCAGATAATCTACCATAGCTTTTTCGGTTTCTTGTTGCTCAGATTTGCTTCATCTATCTTTTGGATTTCCTCTTCCTTTGTTGTCTTCTAGGCTTCAGATGATTACTACATCCTGAAATACAATCTACAAAACAATACCTTTCTTAGTAGAACCTGTTTATATATGATCTTATTTGTTAATCATTAAAACCAAGGATAATAAGTCTTGAATATAATTTAAATGCTTAAATTAATTCTAAGACTCAACATCACCCACTCACTTTCATTTTGATTGCTCTAATGTATGTCCCCTATCCTCCTCTTCCCTTGCTTATTTACCTTGTTTGTGAATGTTATTGGTGGATCTTATGACTTGTAACTGTTGATTGAATATGGTATGTGTTGATGTCTTCAAATCCTAGGATATACTTAGGTTTTGAGTTGTAAATCTTTATAGAATAGTTATTTGTGTATACCATGCCATTCATGAACATTGATGCACATACTTATGTTGTCTCCAAGAATTCATGGGCCAATGTCCAATAAAGAATAAGTTACAGAGTCTTTGGACCATCACAGGCCTTTGGGCAATCATGTATAAGAAGAACGAGGTAACCACATCGACCTCTCGACCAAGGGGGAGATGGGGGTCCTCAACCTAAAAATAATCACATGCTTTATTCATTGACTTATAATAAAACTTAATCATAGGTGCCCTTGGACAACAATCCTTGGTCACATGGTCGAGTGCTCAATCACAGTCACAAATAGTGATAATACCCCGGGTGTCAGGTAAAAACACATCACAGTCATGTCTTACTTTATTTCATGTACTCGTACTCATGATGGAATTACGTACTATGTATACTTGTTGCATCTCATTTGTGTGACTTCCTACACTGCATGTTTTTATCACACCCACTGGGACACTAGTCTCACCCCACGACGTGGGATATATATTCAAATGTGCAGGGTCCCCGTCCAGATGCTTGATCGGGAGGCAGGAACTGTTGTTTGGGTCTTATGGTGGCCCACCCTTTTGATTGATGATATTTTGTATAGGCATGATATTCTTTGTTTTGATGGGATATGATAGTACATGTGGGGACCTCAAGGATACTTTTTATTATTCCAGGACATGTGTATCATCATATCCCATTATGCCTATTTATGGATTATATATATTTGGGCCTTTGCTGACAAAAATTATGTATTGATTGAAGTATTGGATTTTTTGCTTAAGTAACTGTTGGATTACCTAAGCGATGTGATGTATTGTATGTTGATATTAATAATATAATTTCACAAAATTGAAATTAGTGCTTCCAACAGGCATTATTTTTAATTAAGAAATTAGGACGTTACACTAGGCTTCTCCAGCAGTTTTAGCTACCAATTAGTTAAGAATTAGTTATAAAATCATTTGTAGCTAATGTCGGTAATTATATCCTAGCTATTTGATAGACAGTGCTAATGGAGAGGGCTATACAACTGTAGTTCAGGGAATAATGTTTTCCTTCAAAGGAAATTGCCTTTTAATATCATATTTTTGCGTCCATAGCAAATAAAATAAATAAACTTTACAAATGTTCGACCCCACCCAACTACTAGGGTTGCACAACGTTCGGGTTCAGTTGGATTTGGGCCTAAAAATCCCAATCCGACTAAAATCAAATGCATTATCACATCACTCAATTCTGTCCGAAATTGGCTTCGGGTAACTCGCGTTTCGAATTTTTTGGGTTTTGGGCTAATCGGGTGGGTTGAAGGAGTCGGGCTCCTCTCCATTTCTACAGGAAATGGAAATCTCCATTCCATTTATCATACGCATGACATGTGGCATGAAATGAATCTAATGGGTGGAATTTAATTAACATTGTTTAATTTTTTTAAAAAAATATAAATATAAATAATGGAACACAAAAAATGTATAGCACCCCGGCCTTGACCTGCAGCCCACTACTAGGTTCCAGGAATTCATTGAGCATATTAAAAGCTTCATCTACCCATCTAAGGTGGATTATTCCCTGTAGGGAACCTTTCGTGGTTCGAACCGAAGACCTATTGGGACTTGGTCTTAGATTCTTATGAACCACTACCAATTGAGTTGCTTGTAACATCACAAAGTTTGAAATCAAGATTTTACAAGAAATTAGAAGTGTAATAGGTTTTTATAAAAGAAAGTAGGAAAAAGAGGGTTTAAAACTGAACTAGAAAGAGTAAGTACGGAGCGTGGTCGCTCAAGAGAGAGGCTCTCGCTTGAGCGAGCATATCAGTAAAAACCGGCATTTTGGTTACTGATGTCCTCGCTTGAGCGAGAAGCCTACCGCTCAAGCACAATAAATCCAGAAACAAGGGGTTTACTCTCAGACTTGATCTCGCTCAAGTGAGAAGACTCTTGCTTGAGCGAGACAATGTTAGAGAGGAGTTGGGATTTTCCTGGAGAATTGGGTTCAAGCAAGCAAGCTCTCGCTTGAGTGAGGACACGAATCTCCCAGAGCATATTCCTTCTCGCTCAAGCGAGCAAATCCTCGCTTGAACGAGAATGCGCAAGAAAACTTTTAATCTTGTTTCTGTTTAGGGTTTCCTCATTTATGTCTCTTTACCCTTTGTAGAGAGAGAAGTTTAGAGAGAGAAAGAAGGAAGAAGAGCTTGGATTAAGGCCCCCACACCATTCAACAAGCTGGGAATCATCACCCTCATGCCTCCATCCTTCCTATTTCCTAGCTTTGAGGTGAGTGTGGTTCACCCAGTCACTCCATTTTGTGTGTTCCTTTCAATGCTCCCTCCTCTATCTTCCCATTCTTGATTGTTTGTGTTTGCATTGAGTATTATGATTATTGTTTGAATGATTGCATGGATTGGAGTTTTGGGTTTTGAAAGTAGGTAGGGTTTGAGGAAAAAGGGATAGAATCTATAGTGCACTTGCTTAAATGTTTGAACCTTGACGAATGTATATAATTGGGATTACTCATACTTTATGAACTGAATGTACATAACTGTATAAGAGGAAAATTATGGGTCTTCGGACCAAGAAGGGGATTCAAGTAAGAATAAATGAGATGTTGAATGTTAATTTGAGACAGGAGGTTAAAAGGCCATAAGGAAGACCTTCCTTGTATGGATACTGAGCTCAGTCCAGATCAAAGGATTAAGTGCTAAGACCCCACTGGTGTTGGGTAATACACCAAGAGATTGAATGTATTTACCATTGTATAAATGTGCATAAGTTTGATATATGAATATTCCGTTGTGCATTATCATTTATGTGAATTCCTTAAACTGCTTGCATGACCACATTCACTAGGACATTAGTCTCACCACATTCCTTGGCTTTTTTTATATGTGCAAGGTTCTCAACCTGGTGCTTGATTGAGAAGCATGGGAGACTTGTATTTCGGGCCATGCTTGGCCCCTATTTTGATGAATATAGATTGTTGTATAGGCATATTCTTTTGTTCCTCTTGGTGGGATATAGTGGTACATGTTTGCCCTTGGTGGTTGTAGCCTTACCTTCTCTGCCACTTTTGGGCAATTTACATTGATGATGTATTTGACTTCTTGTATTAATGCTTAAGTGACGTTGGAATGCCTAAGCGCTTACTGTAATTTAATTTTATGTTGATGCTTATAATCGTGCGAAATAATTTCATAAACTCGGGATTTTGTCTCCAACGGACATTATTCCTAGTCGACAGAATTAGGATACATTATGGTATCAGAATAGTTCAATCCAATTGGACTGTGGATTGTATTAGTTACTGAAGTTAGTCATTGTATTTTATGCATTATTGTGAAATTGAGAGACTGATCACCTCGATGTTTTATTAATGATGTGAAGAGAATTATGGCTCGCGGCAGGAGAGGTCGACCCCAGACTAATCCACCTCCTTCCCCTCGACGGGATCAACCTCAGGATCATGTGGTGGCGGCCCTGCAGATGCTTACTCAGATAATGGGGGATCACCCATCCGTGTAGCCTTTTTTCTTTTTGGATTTGTATGGTATGAGCCAAGCTGCGGGTTGTTGCCCACCCCTACCAACTACTATTTAGCATTGTTAATTGAGTAGGGTTTTCAGCAATTTCATTGTTTTATGAATTATTATTCAAGCTCTTGTGTGAATAACCCTTATTCAGTTCTGGTTGAGCACATTGATTAGAACAAAAGGCTCGTATGTTGAGAACTGTTTATTAACGATATTTTTCTAAATGTACCTATTATAAGGGCTTTTTTAGCATAAGAGTTAATGTGATGGAGTGAAATAATGCAAAACTTCTCCAACAAGTCTTATTTTTTAAAAATTTAAATGTCATTCTTCAACCGCTTCAAAAAAATGAAAAAGTTTACATGAAAATGCATTCAAGTTATCGGGGGTAAATACTTAGATTACGTAACGACCAAAGTTTTACTCGAAAATACATTAATATATATATATATATATATATTAAATGGGGTTGAACATTTTACATGAAGGTGATAAGTGTTAAATTTACGTAAAATTTCTATATAATTACAACACTTATTGAGGGCAAAATGTTGAATTTATACCCCAATTTATCCCTTTTTGGCTTAAAATGCAATTATTGTATTTATTTAAGTCAAATTTGAATTTGATGCTATTTTGATAGAAGATCTGCTGATTTTGCATGTAAAAAACAAAGTTATAAATAAAGCATCAAGTGAGCAAGGAATAATAGAGGAAACAGTGGAAGTAAAGCCCGGAAGATTCTGCTGACAAGAGCTTATTTTGGGAAATTTGTATTTAATTAAGATTGTAATTTATTTATTTAGGATTAGATCCGTAGAGATCAATGTTAAACCTGCTAGGATTATATTTACGTATTTTAGGATTATATCTAGAATTAAGTCTATTTAATTCAGGACTGTATCTTTTAGATATTTTATTCTAGGAAATTATGTCAGTATCTTTAAGATATTTTATTTTAGGAAATTTCTTTGCTATAAATATTATCATTGAGAATGAGTTGATTCATTCAGAGAGTTACAGAGTTTTTTAGTAGATACGGAGTTAGGAGAAAAGTGTGACAGTCTCTGGAGGTAATGACTACCATGAGTAGCTAATTCTCTCTTTAGGATTGAATGTAATCGATTCAATCCCTAATTCTATTTTGGATCCTCTTTGTTATCTAGGAATCTCTTTTTTTTATAATATTGGTATTTTTATTTTGTTCTTAATGCTTAGCTTCCGTCTTTGTACCAGAGTTATGATATGATTTTATGGGGCGCGCTGGGAAGCGGTTTTGTGAAATCAGAAGCGAGTTCCTGAGTGCCTAGGAATAGGGATACTTGATAGGTTGAATGCCTAGGAATAGGGTTCAATTTATGGTTAGCTAATAACAACTGATCTTAAAGCTAGGACAATTTGTTAAGCTGTCAAGGAATTGGGGTTTAGGGAATTGATTTTAAGAATTTCATAGTTGAGGAATCTTTATGAATGAATTTTTTTTGGGCTTCAATATTTGTAATTATGAATTCCTAGATATCATTGATTTCCAAAATACAAGAGGGGTGCGATAGACGAAGTTCAATCCTAGTTTCTCTTTATTTGCTCAATCTTATCTTTATCTCTTTGTTTCATATTTTATTAGTTATTTTATTATTTATGTTTTTTTATGTGATATTAACAACAAAGTTTTGAAACTTCTAAAATTTTATTTCAAAATGTCTTGATACATATTATCTTCAATGTAATTTATGGTTTATTATTTAATTAAAATTTTTTATATTTCTTTTCTATTTCATATCTTATTTTTTTTTAATATTTGTGGGAACATAGAAAGTTCCTGCAGAAATCATGAGCCAACATGATTACTATTCTAAACAAGCCACTCATACTAGCATAATTGTGGGCAAAAGCATGTGATGGAAAACTTAATGAACATACATCCGCCTCACATATTTATAACCAAAGTCTAAAGGAACCAAACCTTTCAACATAGTTAAGATAAATGAGAAAGAAATGTAACATGACTGACCTAAACAAACTATGGACTAAAAACAATAGGTAATGAAAGTTGATAGGAAAAAAAATAAAGAGAAAGTGCAGTTTCTAAATTCCTTGGTTGTTGAAGGATATACATTGGATCTAAAGCATTATGTTTCGGTCCCTTCTCCTTCTCCTTTCCCACTTGTTGATACTATTGTTCCTATTGATGTTGTTGTTGATTCTCCTCCTCTTGTTGTGGTTGTTGTTTTTGTTGTACTTGATGCTACTGAAGTTGGTGATGCTGCATCTGGGAATGACTTTGAGGTTGTTGTAATTGTTGTGCTGCTAAAAGAGCATATGTGTCCAGTGTATTAGGAGAGTATTGTTGCCCCCTTCCAAATGCAACAGAGTTCATAGGTCCTCCATTTGGCATAGCTTGCCCAATTAGTAGTGACAAATGTTGGATTTCCTCTCCAGATGAGTTCTTCAATGCTAGAAATAAAAAAAAGAATTAGTTCTTATAATAAAGTTGCTAAGATAATGACGAACTCTCCATGCACATGGTGATTTGAATTTCTTGGATTCAATCCTAAAACATATATATTAAAAAATTTCATGAAATCTCATTTCCAAGGCAGAAGTATGTGCTTTTAACTACACCAAAGAAACTAATGAATCAACCAATAAAACATTTCAGGTAGCTTTAGATTATACAAGTGTTTTATATAAGACAAATCAATTCATTCCCAAGGAAGTACTTACTATTTCATAAAAGAAAAGCATAAACCTTAAATGTAAGGTGAAAGCAAGACCATACATTTTAGTTCATCAACTTTAATCAATTCCAATTTTCAAGTAGCAATATAGAAACATATATCATAATCAATTAGATTTTCCATTGCCTTTTTCTATATAGACTTAAATTTTTTATTTAATTTAATCACCCTTTTCACATTTCTAATTACCTACTTTTTGCTATACATGCTATGAATCATTCCCTCCTCCTCAAAATGACGTTTATAAAATCTTTAGGGCCTAAACACAAACCAAGGTAAAATTACAAGTTAAGAAGGCACAAAACTCATAACATACAATGGTTTGACAATAAAGTTTTTATGTTGAGGTTAGAAAGAGAAGAAAAGAAAATGGTAGAACAATAGCATCAAATGTTTATAGCAGCATGAACGTACCATTTTGCAATTGAAGTTGTTGTCGCTTGGTTTCCAACTGCAACCTTAACTCATCATTCTTAGTAGCCATTCTTTGTGTATCCCTCTGTTTATATAAGGCCAAAATGCATTGATTATAATCCCTACTATTAGCTTTTTAATCAAATAGTAACATAACAGAACAATAATAGTACACTGTTAAAATATTGGGTAAAAACATGTAAACATTAGTCAAAAGATGACAAATACATAAGATACAGATAATGAGTTAAGGCATACTTGCAAGATAGTTAATTGTGTAGACAAGGATGTAACTTCAGTTTCCAATTTTTGAACCTTATTTTCAAGCTCAAAAATGTAACGTGTCTTCTTTTCCTTTGATCTTGCAACAGACTGTCTATTTGCCCATATCCTGTTATACAAAACTAGGCAATATTAGCCATGGTATAAAGTTATTTTAAATCAAGAAAGTATATATAACATATAAGTAGTACACTCTCCAATGATGAATGATTCATAAAGACATATATAACGAGATAATGCCTAATGTATATAATTCTTAATTTTCCTCAAAACTAATTGATGTTAGTCAAAATGAAAATGACTTAATCCAAAGGGAACCAATTTGTTAAGCATTTTGTTCATAAGATATATGTTGTTAATGTAACTAAAATCACGAATGATACCTTTCAACACGCTTAGGATCAACCTTTGCAAGCTCTACAAGTTCGGCACCGGACATTACTTTCCTTGAAGCAATCATAGAGCCATTTTCAGAAGCAGAGACTGGAATGTCAGGTTTGATGGTGGATGTTGATCCATTTATGGATTGCCTATGTCGGTGCCCAACCTCGAGCCTTTCACTGATATTGGTACTACCAATATCAATAGCAAAGTTTTCTACAACAGTAGCATGGGCTCCAGAGGATGGGTTTAGTTTATCCATATTGAGGTAGGCGGAAAACAAGTCTCCATTGACGGTGTCATCAAAAAGTGAGAGGCCATCCATGGGGTCAATATCACTATCGATATTGATATCTGCAGGGAGGGTGAGAATCTCAGATCGAGCGCGCTTGTGGCTTGTATTTCCAAGAGGATTATCAGGCATCTCACTAATGTCATTCTTCAAGCCAGTTGAGTCTGGGGTTGTAGCTAGAATTGTTGGTGGAGGATACGATGATGATGACGATAATAGTTGTTTCGATTTCACATTCAGGTTTGGTGTTGAAGTAACATAAGGGAGTTTATTGTTATCCATTGCCAACAAACCAACTTGACACCTATTTGAAAGCAATGCAAGAAATTAAAAGTAAGTAACTAAGAATTGTACCTTTGAATATTGAGTTTAACATGTATCACACCACATGTCGTGTAAAACATCGAATTCAAGAAATATGTCACACAGTCACTCATACAAATGAGAAATAGAGAGAAAAAATATGGGATCTCGAAGAGAGAGAGAGAGAGAGAGGACAAAGACGACAAAGACAAGGCTCCAACTTAAAATACACACATACACACCAAAAATTCTCTCCTCCTTGAAAATTTTATCACTCCTCTTCGTCCTGTTTTTTCTTCTGCTTCTTCTTCACCATGTTCTCATTTTATAGAAAAGAACGATACTGGTGTATTTCCCTGAACACCCTCTTTAATGTATTTTTGTATTATTAGTAATTTTTTTAAAAAAATTAATAAAATATTTAATATGTAAATAAATTTTGGAAAGATTTTTTACCTTTTAAAAATGAATAATAATATTCCAACACTGTATATTTTTATATATTTCTTTACCAAATTATTATAAGAAAAAGTTATTGTGATTTTTTAAATATATATTCTTAAAAGTTAAAAACATTTAATTTTTTTAATTAAAGTTATTAAAAATGTAGTCACTTAATAATTTTAATAGAACTTATTCAATACTTCGTATTTCTAAGAGTGTTATTTAATATTAAATATATAATTACTCTAAATAAAATCAATATATATAAATTCTAAAAGAATTCAATATGTTTAATTAATATTAATTTAAAAAAGTTAATAAAAATAATTAAATGATGTAAAAGGGGATATTGATTTTTATTTTAAATAAGAGAAAGTAAAATCATGTACCTGAAAGATGTAAAAATGTTTATATATGTCGATGCATTATCTTTATTTTTATAGAATTGGCATGATAGTCTTGCAGGGTGATAGCTAGGGTGGTAAAATGGGCCAAGCCCATAGGTTAAGTCCGAACTCGCCCATTAAATTGTACGGCTTGATTTTTAAAAATTGAGCCCGGCTTAATATCAGGCTTTTTTTAGCCCAGTCTGTTTTATCAAAATAGCGGGCTTAGCCCACTTTTTGCCAAACTAGGGACCTTTTTGTAGCTCGAGTTAAATTGGGACCTTAATGACTGACCCATTTTAAACCGTAGCCCACATAGGGCGGGCCCGTATCAAGCCGGGTAGCCCGTTTTGCAACCTCTAGTTATAGCATACAAGTAGGATCTAGAATTAGAAGCATCAAAATAACAAGATTAGCACATGATTATTAGAGCAATGCACATAAAATCAAACATGCATGGAAGAAGAAAATAAAAAGATGGAGAGGAAAGAAATAGAAACAAGGGCAAACCCCTTGGATTGATAAGCTTGGTTGAAGAAACGCCATAAGCTCCTAGAGCTTGATAAGTTTCAGTATGGTTTGAGCAAGAACAATAAACTATTCTCTACTCACAAAGATGGGGAACAATGCATTAGCAGTACACTCTCCAATGATGAATGATGCATGAAGACATATATAACGAGATAATGCCTAATGTACATAACTAAAGGGAACCAATATTTTAAGCATTTTGTTCAAAAGATATATGTTTTTAATGCAACTAAAATCATGAATGATACCTTTCAGCATGCTTAGGATCAACCTTGGCGCGCTCTACAAGTTCGCCAGCGGACATTGCTTTCCTTGAGACAATCACAAATCCATTTTCAGAAGTAGAAACCGGAATGTCAGGTTTCATGATGGATGTTGATCCATTTATGGGCTGACTGTGTTGGTGCCCAACCTTGAGCCTTTCATTAATAGTGGTATTACCAATATCAATAGCAAAGTTTTCTATAACAGTATCATGGGCTCCAGAGGATGGGTTTAGTTTATTCATATTGAGGTAGACGGAAAACAAGTCTTCCTTAACGGTATCATCAAAAAGTGAGAGGCCATCCATAGTGTCAATATCACCTTCGATGTTGATATCTTTAGGGAGGGTGAAAATCTCAGATCGAGCGCGCTTGTGGCTTGTATTTCCAGGAGGATTATTAGACATCTCACTAATATCATTGTTCAAGCTAGTTGAGTCTAGGGTTGTAGCTAGAATTGTTGGTGGAGGATACGATGATGATGACGATAATGGTTGTTTTGATTTCACATTCAGGTTTGGTGTTGAAGTAACATAAGGGAGTTTGTTGTTATCCATTGCCAACCAACCAACTTGAGACCTATTTGAAAGCAATGCAAGAGATTAAAATTAAGTAACTAAGAATTGTACCTTTGAATTTTGAGTTTAACATTTATCACACCACATGTCATGTAAATCATCAAATTCAAGAAACATGCCACACAATCACTCACACACATGAGAATTAGAGAGAGAGAGAGAGAGAGAGAGAGAGGAATAAGGGATCCCGAAGAGAGAGACAACACAAAGATGACAAAGGCAAGACTCCAACTTAAAAGACACACATACACACCAAAGTTTCTCTCCTCCTTGAAAAATTTTATCACTCCTCTTCGTCCTGTTTTTTCTTCTGCTTCTTCTTCATTGTGTCCTCATTTTATAGATATTAGAAAATAAAGGTACTGGTGTATTTCTCTAAACACCCTCTTTAATGTATTTTTGTATAATTAGTAATTGTTTTAAAAAGGAAAAAATATGTTTTTCGTCCCTATAGTTTCGGTCAACATTAGTCTTCGTCCCTATACTTTAAATCATGTGTTTTTTGTCCCTAAACTTTCTAAACCCCCAAACCGTGGTTCCTGCTCTTCAGTGATATCTGTTAACTTGATGAGCTGGCTAACAAAAGTTACATGTCAGCCTCAATTGTGAGTCCCAAATAACTAACGGATCATTTATTTTACTTTTTTATTAATTTTTAGTAATTAAAATAACCAAAATTACTTAATTAGGGTTCTCACCTAAGAAATTTTACCCGATAAAAAAACCTAATTTCATTATTATGGTTATTTTAATAATTAAAAAATTAATTAAAAAAGATTAATTAGATGAGTCAGCTATTTGGGGCCCACTATTGAGGCTAACATGTAACTTTTGTTACTCAGCTCATCATGTTAATAGAACTCACTAACGGTCAGGGACCATGGATTGGGGGTTTAGAAAGTTTAGGGACAAAAAACAAAAGATTTAAAGTATAAGGACGAAGACCAAAATTGACAGAAACTATAGGGACGAAAAACATATTTTTCCTTTTAGAAGAAACTACTTAAATATTTAATAAGTAAATCAGTTTTCTTAAAGATCTTATTACCTTTTTTAAAAATGAATAATAATATTTCAAAACTGTATATTTTTATATATTTCCTTACCGAATTATTATAAGAAAAGTTATTGTGAATTTTTTTAAAATATAAATTCTTAAAACTTAAAAACATTTAATATTTTATTTTTAATTAAAGTTATTAAAAATGTATTCATTAAATAATTTTAATAGAATTTATTCAATACTTCTTATTTCTAAAAGCAATATTTAATATTAAATATATATTTAATCTAAATAAAATCAATATATTTAAATTCTAAATGAATTCAATATGTTTAATTAATATTAATTTAAACAAGTTAATAAAAACTATTAAATGATGTAAAATAGAACTTTGATTTTTATTTTAAGTAAGAGAAAGTAAAATCACGTGAAAGATACAAAAATGTTTATATATGTCCATGCATTGTCTCTATTTTTATAGAATTGGCATGATAGTCTTGCAGGGTAATAGCTAGCGGTGGCAAAATGGGCCAAACCCATTGGGCCAGCCCGAACCCGCCCGTTAAATGGTAGGGCTTGGTTTTAAAAATTGAGCCCGAATTAATATCGAGCTTTTTTAGCACAGTCTGTTTTGTCAAAATAGCGGGCTTAACTCACTCTTTGTCGGGCTAGGGGACATTGTTTAGCTTGAATTAAATTGGGGCATTAATGACCGGCTCGTTTTAACCGGTAGCCCGCATAAGGCTGGCCCGTATCGGGCCGGGTAGCCTGTTTTGCCACCTCTAGTGATAGCAAACAAGTAGGATCTAGAATTAGAAGCATAAAAATAACAAGATTAGCACATGATTATCAGAGTAATGCGCATAAAATCGAACAAGGAAGAAGAAAATAAAATGTTGGAGAGGAAAGAAATGGAAACATGCGCCACAATCAAGGGCAACCCCCTTGGATTGATAAGCTTGGGTGAAGAAAAGCCATATGCTCCTGGAGCATGATAAGTTTCAGTATGATTTGAGCAAGAGACATAAACTATTCACTATTCACAAAGATGAGGAACAATGCATAGGCAATACACTCTCCAATGATGAATGATGCATGAAGACATATATAACGAAATAATGCCCAATGTACATAATTCTTAATTTTCCTCAAAACTAATTGATGTTAGTCAAAGTGAAAATGACTTAATCCAAAGGGAACCAATATTTTAAGCATTTTGTTCAAAAGATATATGTTTTTAATGCAACTAAAATCATGAATGATACCTTTCAAGACGCTTAGGATCAACCTTGGCAAGCTCTACAAGTTCGCCAACGGACATTGCTTTCCTTGAAGCAATCATAGATCCATTTTCAAAAGCAGAAGAAACCGGAATGTCAGGTTTGACGATGGATGTTGATCCATTTATTGACTGGCTATGTCGGTGCCCAACCTCGAGCCTTTCATTAATACTGGTATTACCAATATCAATAGAAAAATTTTCTACAATAGTATCATGGCCTCCAGAGGATGAGTTTAGTTTATACATATCGAGGTAGACGGAAAACAAGACTCCCTCAACAGTGTCATCAAAAGTGAGAGGCTATTCGTGGTGTCGATATCACTGTCGATGTTGATATCTTCAGGGAGGATGAGAATCTTAGATCGAGCGCCCTTGTGACTTGTATTTCCAGGAGGATTATTAGGCATCTCAATAATGTCATTGTTAAAGCTAGGTGAGTCTGGGGTTGTAGCTAGAATTGTTGGTGGAGGATACGATGATGATGACGATAATGGTTGTTTCGATTTCACGTTTAGGTTTGGTGTTGAAGTAACATAAGGGAGTTTATTGTTATCCATTGCCTACCAACCAACTTGACACCTATTTGAAAGCAATGCAAGAAAATAAAAGTAAGTAACTAAGAATTGTACCTTTGAATATTGAGTTTAACATGTATCACACCACATGTCGTGTAAAACATCGAATTCAAGAAACATTTCACACATTCACCCATATACATGAGAAATAGAGAGATAGAGAGCACAAAGACGACAAAGGCAAGGCTCCAACTTAAAAGATGCACATACACACCGAAGTTGCTCTCCTCCTTGAAATTTTTTCACTCCTCTTCGTCCTATTTTTTCTTTTGCTTTTTCTTCACCGGTACCGTGTTCTCATTTTATAGACATTAAATCAATTTTTTAAAAGATTTTGTTACCTTTTTAAAAATGAAATATTGTATTCCAAAATTGTATATTTTTTTATATTTCTTCACGATTTATTTTAAGAAACAGTTATTGTGAAATACTTTTTAAAAAATATATTCTTAAAAATTTTAAAACATTTAATAATGTTTTTAATTTAAGTTTTTAAAAATGTATTCATTAAATAATTTTGAATAGAATTTTTCAATAATTTTTATTTCTAAGAGCGTTATTTAATAATGAATATATAATTATTCTATATAAAATTAATATATTTAAATTCTAAAGGAATTCAATATGTTTAATTAATATTAATTTTAACAAGTTAATAAAAACTATTAAATGTTGTAAAATGGAACATTGATTTCTAATTTAAATGAGAGAAAGTAAAATCGTGTGAAAGATACAAAAATGTTTATATATGTCCATGTATTGTCTCAATTTTTATAGAATGGTGTAATAGTCTTGCATGGTGATTGTTAGAGGTGGCAAATTGGGCCAAACCCATCAGGTCAGTTCGAACTTGCCCGTTAAATTGTAGGATTTGGTTTTAAAAAAATTGAGCCTGAATTAATATCGGGCTTTTTTACCCCGACCCGTTTTTTCATAATAGCAGGTTTAGCCTGCTTTTTGCAGGGCATGGACACCTTTTTTGAGCTTGATTTAAATTGGGGCATTTTATGGCCGACCCGTTTAGCCCGTAGCCCGCATCAGGCCGGGTAGCCCATTTTGCCACTATTGAGTCTCAAGATATTATTAAGGAAATTAATAATGTTTAAGTCTCACAAATCCTAAGTTTTAATGGACAACAAATTTGGTTAAAGGATTACTTTTATAAGAACAGTTTCACTTGAAGGTATTATGTTTAAATTTTTCAGCAACTCTTCTGAAGAGCAACCCTATGATATAATCCAGCTCTCTGAAGTTGAACCTGCTGATACGAGGAACTCTCTGAAGAACAAAAACCTGATGAAGTCTATTCAACCTTCTGAAGTACTGTTGTATTAAAAAGAAGACTTTCTGCTAAAGACCTACATCTTAGCCTTTGATTAAAGTCAGAAGGCTTTCTGCTGAAGACTGTAAAGCATCATAGACGTCTTCTGCAAGTTTGATTCAATTAAGGAATGTTACAAAGACCCTTTATGAAGCATTTCAAATCTTTACCAGAACGGGTAACTGTTGTAACCTGGTACCTACACGTGTCAGACTCTGGTACCTGAACCTGCAACACACAAGTGAGAAGCTTTTTGAAGATTGTATCACAATGGTATTAACAACATTTAATGCTATCTCACAATGGTGTTTCTCATCAATCTTCAATGGACTCAAGCTGAAATCCTATATAAAGCTTTATGAAGGATGACAAAATGTGGTTAAAAGGGAGAAGACAATTATTATTAAGCCAATACACTGCAAAAATCAAGCTGCTACTCTCTGATATCTTTGTACTTAAAATATTTCATTTGTATCCTGAGTTATACTCAGTTATCAATTGTACATGATCTTTTTTGTTTAAGTTTCTCAGGAACTTAAACTAATACTCACTTTAAACACTTTCAAGTATCTGAGAGCCTGGAGAGGCTTGGTGGAATAAACAATACTTGGGTTTGAGCCTAGAGAGGCTTGTCTATAAAACAATACTTGGGTTGAGCCTGGAGAGGCTTGTCAGTAAACCAATACTTGGGTTTTAGCCTGAAGAGGCTGTGGATAAAAGAATACTTGTAACTGTGCTCAGTTAATGGAAAATCCTTTGCGGGTTTAGCATTGGGACTGGACGTAGCTCACGGTGGATGTGAGTGAACCAGGATAATTTCTTGGCTAAGTTTTCTCTACCCTTATCTCTTTATATTTGTTATTGAAGCTAACAGGAGTGTTCAGAATAATCTGTTTTATAAGCTTGAACTTCAAAACAATCTCAATCGCTTTATAAAACAAGTTTATAACACTATCTTTTTGATAGTCGGATGGGTGTAGGATCTAGAATTGATCAAAACAAACCGATTAGAATCAATTAAAAGCACGAAAATTGAGAATTATAGGTGCAGGGCAGAAGCTATAATTGTGCAAGAAAATGCAAGAAAATGAGAGAAAATGAGAGAAAAAGTGGAGAGGAAGAAATGGGAAGGACACCACTGAAGCAAGAATCCACTTGCAGCAGATAAGTCCAATGCCAGACGCCACTAATTCAGGAGAATTAGATAAGTCTCAGTATGGTTTGAGCAACAACCACCAAGCCTCACTCAACTCACAAAGGGAGGAGAAAATTTGGCATAATGCCTTTACTTCAAATTTCAAATTGTCAAATACAAGAGGAGAAGACTCCTTTATATAGGAGTTGAAGAGGGGGAGGGGGCAGCCAATACAAGGAAATAAAGGGAAAAATAAAAAGATGGGTGAAAACCCATCCTAAGTGGGATTTGAACCCAAGCCCCTGAAGGTTTATGTCTAAGCTAAGCCTTAAGCCAATAATCCCTTAAAACTAGTGCCCCACTCATAGGAAAATAAAGGATGAGTAATTTTCCTATCCTAGGTGAGATTAGAACCCATGACCTCCTAAGCCTTGTAGCAAGGCAACCTACTTGCCAATAAACCCATACATGTGAGCGCCCAAGTAGGAGGAAAAATACAACAATTAAGAGTATCCTAGTCTAGGGTGGTGCATAGGACCATGTGTCTTATTCCAGGGTCAAGGCTGTCCTTCTGTAGGGTAGTGGTGTCCTTCTGCAGGGTAGTATCCCTAAAAATGTAGGTCACCAACTTTCCCATCTCTTCCTTAATCTTCTTAGCTCGTCCTCTAGTCATTGGTCCAGTGATATCCTTGACTGCTTCAGTAGGAGGCTGTTGTTGTGCTATGTCATCATCCCCTCCCCCTTGCGAAGGATTTGACCTCAAATTTGGATAGTCATCTCCTACATCAAAGAGAGAGAGATCAGAAACGTTGAAAGTAGCACTTACACCATACTCACCAGGAAGATCAATTTTGTAGGCGTTATCATTCAAGCGCTCCAAGACTTGAAAAGGTCCATCACCCCTAGGAGAGAGTTTGGATTTCCTTTCATTTGGGAATCTTTCCTTGCGGAAATGAACCCAAACCCAATCCCCAATTTCAAATATAATCCGCCTACGCCCTTTGTTGGCGGTCTTTGTTTGGGAAGCCAATCTGCGCTCAATATTAGCCTTTACTTGAGCATGGAGTTTCTTAATAAACTCGACTTTAGCTTTACCATCTTTATGCTCCACAAAAGAAGAGTTAGGGATAGGCAAAATATCAAGAGGAGTTAAAGGGTTAAAACCATAAACAATCTCAAATGGAGTATGCAAAGTAGTAGAATGCTTGCTCCTATTATATGCAAACTCTTTATGAGGCAAATATAAGTCCCATGATTTTAAACTCTTTTGAACCATAGCCCTTAATAATGTGCCTATTGTCCTATTGACAACCTCTGTTTGTCCATCAGTTTGTGGGTGGCATGTGGTAGAGAACAGTAATTTGGTACTTAGCTTGTGCCAAAGTGTGTGCCAGAAATGACTAAGGAAATTAGTATCTCTATCAGACACTATGCTTCTAGGTATGCCATGTAAGCGTACTATTTGTCGAAAGAAAAGATCAGCAATTTCTTGTGCATCATTTACCTTTTGGCATGGAATGAAATGTGACATCTTTGAAAAGCGATCCACCACCACAAAGATTGAATCCTTTCCTCTTTGGGTCCTAGGTAATCCTACAATAAAATCCATGGTTAGGTCTAACCAAGGTCCTTCAGGAATAGGGAGAGGAGTGTAGAGGCCATATGGATTTACCTTTGATTTGGCACTTTTACATTTTATACATCTATCACAATGTGCTTTAACGTGTGTGCTCATATGTGGCCAATAAAAGTGTTCTTGTAAAATGCCTAAGGTTTTGGGTACACCAAAGTGTCCCATAAGCCCTCCCTCATGGGCTTCCTTAACCAAAAGCTCTCTAATGGAGCAATGGGGAATACACAACTTATCCCCTTTGAAGAGAAACCCTTCATGCCTATAGAATCCATCTTTTGCCATTGTTTCACAAGCCTTGTACTTTTCAGCAAAGAAGGAATCATGCTCATATAATCCTTTTAAATTTTCGAAACCAAGTAGTTTTGCATCTAAGGTAGCTAACAAACTATACCTCCTTGAAAGAGCATCGACCAGTATGTTGGCTTTGCCTTTCTTATACTTGATGACATAGGGAAATTGTTCAAGGAATTCAACCCATTTTGCATGTCTTTTGTTAAGTTTCCCTTGCCCTTTAATGTACCTTAAGGATTCATGATCAGTATGTATCACAAATTCTTTAGGTAGGAGGTAATGTTGCCATGTTTGAAGTGCCCTCACCAAAGCATAAAATTCTTTATCATAGGTGGGGTAATTCAACATTGCACCTTTGAGTTTTTCACTAAAATAGGCTACAGGATGTCCATCTTGCATTAAGACAGCTCCTATTCCTACATTAGATGCATCACACTCGATTTCAAAGGATTTAGAAAAATCTGGTAGTCCTAAAATGGGAGCTTGCATAAGTTTTTCTTTGAGTTCTTTGAAAGCATCCTCTTGTGCTTTCTCCCACTGAAAACCCACATTTTTCTTAACCACTTCATTGAGGGGAGCAGCTATTGTGCTAAAGTTCTTGACAAACTTCCTATAGAAGCTTGCCAAACCATGGAAGCTCCTCACATCTCCCACGGATTTTGGGGTGGGCCATTCTTTGATGGCTTTGATTTTCTCTTCATCTACTTGCACCACTTGGGAGCTAATGACATAGCCTAGGAAAGTGACACTTTCTTTATAGAAAATACATTTTCCAAGATTTGCAAATAAGTGTTCCTTTCTTAGTGCCTCAAGTACATCTCTAAGATGATTGATGTGATCTTCATAGCTTTTGCTATAGACAAGTATATCATCAAAATAAACAACCACAAACTTGCCTAAGAAAGCTCGAAGCACATGATTCATTAATCTCATGAATGTACTTGGTGCATTAGTTAAGCCAAAAGGCATAACTAGCCATTCATACAACCCATATTTTGTCTTGAATTCCGTTTTCCATTCACCCCCTTCCTTGATTCGAATTTGATGGTAGCCACTTTTTAAATCAATTTTTGAAAAGATGCAGGCTCCATGTAATTCATCAAGTAAATCATCCAATCTTGGAATGGGATGCCGGTATTTGACTGTTATGTTGTTAACAACACGACAGTTAGTACACATCCTCCATGTACCATATTTTTTTCGTACAATGATAATAGGAACAACACAAGGACTGAGAGAGTCCTTAACCCAACCCTTGCTAATTAATTCTCCTACTTGTCTTTGTATTTCCTGGGTTTCAACTGGATTTGTCCTATACGCTGGCCTATTGGGTAGAACAGCATCGGGTATGAGATCTATTTGATGCTCAATTCCTCTAAGAGGTGGTAATCCACTTGGGATATCTTTTGGAAAAATGTCCCCAAATTATGCTAAGAGATCTCTTATGTTTGGAGGAAGATCAAGAGCGATCAAGGGATCTTCTTCTTCTTCTCCATTGGTTTCCTTACTAAGTAGTAGGAACCAAGGTTCTTCTTTGGTGGCTTCTTTTTTATCTTATTTTCCTTTATTATGTGAATCTTATTAATCTCTTTTTCTAATTCTTTTTTCTATTTTTCTAGTCTCTTCCCCTTTTTCCTTGTCTATTAACTCCTTAAGTTGGATTTGGTCTTTTCTAATTTCACTAGAGGTCATAGGCATTAAGGTGAATTTAACCCCTTGGTGGCGGAACCTATAGGTGTTGGAATACCCATCATGTTTCACCCTTCTCTCATATTGCCATGGTCTTCCTAAAAGGATGTGAGAAGCTTCTAAGGGTATGACATCAATGGTCATTTCATCTCGGTAATCCCCAATTTTGAACCTTAAGTTCACTTGCCTATCCACCATAAATTCTCTCACCCATTGAAGTGTATAAGGTTCTGGATCTGGGGTAGTAGGTAAGTTTAGCTTGTTAACTAACCTAAGGCTAGCTAAGTTGCTACTACTTCCTCCATCTATGATTACTAAACATACCTTATCTTCAATTTGGCACCTAGTGTGGAATAGGTTCTCTCTTTGGCTCTCTTCTTCACCCAAAGGTGTTTCTAAGGCTTTTCTAAACAACATTGTTGCCCTTTCCCCTTGCCTCCTTCCTTCCATTCTCCTAGATTGATTAAAGTTTTATGGACCTTTCCACTCACTAAGTGTTTACACTCAAAAGAATGTATTCACTTGTGTATGTCACTCTTTTTGGGCTTTTTCTATAATGAAAACTCTCTTGCCTCTTCTACTCGGTTGGAGGTTGATTAGAAGTTGCAAAGACCAACGTGAGTCTAAGTCTTAACCCTTACCCAAATAGAAGCACACTAACAAAGAAAAATACCTACTGGAAGAAGATTGGAAAAATCCTAAGACAAAACAAGAGAATTGATATGACAAACAAGAAAAGCTGGTACTTAAACAAGCTTATACACAAGAGCAGACAACAAACAAGACAAGATGGAAGAAATTGCAAAGAGAATTTTTTTTGGTGATTTTTGAAAAAGAGTTGCCAAAATTGTTGTTTTTAAGAAAAACAGAAAATACAACTCAATTACGGTATACAGAGAAATGAAACAGAAAATTACAGTAAAACTATCACTGTATTGTTGGGATATCTCTTTGTTTTTGTTTTTCTATTTTTCTGAATTTTTTTGAATTTTTGACTCTTTTTTGGGTGTCTTTTGACTTTTTCTTCCGTGTTGTTGACTTTTGCACCCTTTTTTG
The DNA here is from genome assembly GCA_026901365.1 of Sesbania bispinosa. NCBI lineage: Eukaryota > Viridiplantae > Streptophyta > Magnoliopsida > Fabales > Fabaceae > Sesbania > Sesbania bispinosa. The sequence goes on along the minus strand of QLOH01000021.1, from coordinate 2,093,825 downwards.
TTTTTTACACCTCTTTTTGTATTTTTGGCACGTACGTACTTTTTGTATTTTTCTTGCCTTTTCTTTCTTTTTTTTGTCTTTTTCCCCAACAGAAAATTACAGAAATTTGTACACAATGAAAAGAAAATAAACTGTACCTACTGTAATATTTTTGGAATTTTCTGACAGTAAACTGGTCCAAGTGGCCCAGAAAAGCAAAAATAATAAATAAACTGATTTCTAAAAACTGTAAAAACATGATGACAACTTGATTTCAAAAATGGCCAAAAAAAATTGCTTAGCACTTCCTTGTTGATTATACAAAACCGGTATGGTCACAGAAACGCGCTTGGTTCAATTTTAAGATTGGAATTAAAATTTGAAGGAAAATCAACAATTAGAATTTGTTGATCTTCTTCCAATACTATGAACCAAAAAAGATCCTACAGGTGAGCGTTTTGCATAATCAAACAGGGAAAGTCCAAGGTAGAGATAGCAGTCAATCCAAATTTGCAATCAGAATGCCAATCAAACAGACATAACAAGAGTAGGGAATTGAACAACACAAGAGCCCAAAAATGCGCATAAAATGGCAAAAATAAGAAGGAAAAATTGCGCAAAATAAATGACAAGAAATTAAAGGGTGAAACTGAAATTAAAAGGATGGGGAGGACAGAAATGTAAATGGCAGAAAGTAGAAGGGGGTGGCAGAAAGTAAAAGTATAGGGAGAGCAGAAATGTAAAGGGGAAGCGGAAATTAAAAGGATGGGGAGGACTGAAAGTAAATGACTAAAAGTAAAGGGGGAAGCGGAAATTAAAAGGATGGGGAGAGCAGAAATGTAAATGGCAGAATGTAAAGGGGAGAGCAGAAATTAAAAGGATGGGGAGAAGCGGAAATTAAATGGCGGAAAATTAAAGCGAAAGTAAAGAGATGAATATGGGGGATGACAATTAATAGTGATGGGAGAAAATGTAGGTGAACGATCTTTGGAAAAATGAAGACAACAATGCCTCCTCTTACCACACTTCACCAACAAACAAGCAGTTTATAGAAATTAATTGTAGAAATCACTCAAGAACAAGTATGAGCAATTAAGAGGCATTTAAACAAATACCTAGGGGGTGGGAATTAGCGGCCCAAAACAGCCCCCAAACTAGCAAGAAATCAAGATATTCAATCGAGACAGACAAGTACTGATAGCAGCAGAAAGACACCTCGGGCCCGGGAAACAGTCCAAGTCCAAATTACAATTGAAAAGAGGGATAAATTACACTAAAATGATGAAAATTCTGCACTAAATAGGTGCAGTATGCAGCGCCCAAAACAGCCCCAAATTGCTCCAAATTTGCTCAAATTCAACAAGCTCTGATGACCAATTGATAACCGGATGGGTGTAGGATCTAGAATTGAGCAAAACCAACCGATTAGAATCAATTAAAGGCACTAAAATTGCGAATTATAGGTGCAGGGAAGCAGCTATAATTGCACAAGAAAATGCAAGAAAATGAGAGAAAATGAAAGAAAAAGTGGAGAGGAAGAAATGGGAAGGACACCACAGAAGCAAGAATCCACTTGCAGCAGATAAGTCCAATGCCAGACGCCACTAATTCAGGAGAATTAGATAAGTCTCAGTATGGTTTGAGCAACAACCACCAAGCCTCACTCAACTCACAAAGGGAGGAGAAAATTTGGCATAATGCCTTTACTTCAAATTTCAATGTGTCAAATACAAGAGGAGAAGACTCCTTTATATAGGAGTTGAAGAGGGGGAGAGGGCGGCCAATACAAGGAAATAAAGGGAAAAATAAAAAGATGGGTGCAAACCCATCCTAAGTGGGATTTGAACCCAAGCCCCTAAAGGTTTATGGCTAAGCAAAGCCTTAAGCCAATAATCCCTTAAAACTAGCGCCCCACTCATAGGAAAATAAATGATGAGTAATTTTCCTATCCTAGGTGGGATTAGAACCCATGACCTCCTAAGCCTTGTAGCAAGGCAACCTACTAGCCAATAAACCCATACATGTGAGCGCCCAAGTAGGAGGAAAAATACAACAATTAAGAGTATCCTAGTCTAGGGTGGTGCATAGGACCATGTGTCTTATTCCAGGGTCAAGGCTGTCCTTCTGTAGGGTAGTGGTGTCCTTCTGTAGGGTAGTATCCCTAAAAATGTAGGTCACCAACTTTCCCATCTCTTCCTTAATCTTCTTAGCTCGTCCTCTAGTCATTGGTCCAATGATATCCTTGACTGCTTCAGTAGGAGGCTGCTGTTGTGCTATGTCATCACTTTTGGACCTTCTGAAGCACTTCAATAAGTCCCTGAAAAGTCCAGTTTCAGAAAGTTGGTTCAAACTTTTGTTAAACACTTTGATTGTGAAAAGGATTTCATAAAATCTGTTTGAAATTATAAAACACTATTCAACCCCCCTTCTAGTGTTTCCTGTGGTTTCTACAGTTGATATCAAAGCTCAACCTCGGGATGAGCATCTAACAAGTGCTGAGGGAAGAAGATCCAGATGGAAACCTCAACAAACTATGATCTCTACATCTCTGAAGGAGCATCTGTAACCAGACCTCCAGTCTTCAAACAAAAGAGATTATTTCTACTGGAGGGAACACATGAAGTTATTCATAGAAAGCAACAATATTGATCTTTGGGATATTATTAATGATGGAGATTACATTCCCATGAAGAATGGAGAGCCTATCACAAGAACAGAATGGACCAGTGTGCAAAAATCGAATGTTCAACTTAATGCTCAAGCCAAGCTATATCTGGTGTGGTCCCTGAATAAATCTGAATATGAAAGGATTCAGGGATGCATCTCTGCAAAAGATATATGGGATAAGTTGGCATCATTAATCTATGAAGAGACTAAAGATGACGGTTTCACCTCGAAAGAATCTACTTCAGAAACAAAAGAGGATTCGTCTGATAAAGAGAATCTATGTTTAATGGCAGATCAATCATCTTCAGAAGATCCTGATTCGAAGGTAACATCCTTAACCCTTCTAGATAAGTATGATGATCTGGTTGATAGTTCCAAGGAACTTTTTAGAAAGTATAAGAAGCTCTCAAATGCATATACTGCAATATGCAATGAAAACAAAAATGTTGAAAAAAGAGAATCTTATACTCAAAGAAGAGTTTCAGAAAAAGGAGAACAGTAGTTCCAAAAGTCTACTTGAAGAAAAATAGAAACTTCAAGGACAGATTAAGGAACTTACCAAAGACCTAGCCAACTTTACTGAAGGAACTAATAATCTTAACAGATTATTGGAAACTTAGAAAAGGTTAAATGATAAAAGAGGCTTAGGTTTCTCTGGGAAACTGTCACCTAAATCATCAAAATCTAAGTTGCCTAAAAAGGCTAAGAAAAAGGTTGATGGGTGTCCTTACTGTGATAAAAATAGACTTTTTAAGTCTGAATCTAAATAGAAAGAGAAACCCTTATCTGAAACTGACCCAGGTGGACCCAAGAAATTATGGGTACCAAAAACCTTTATCATCTATATTGTAGATGTGTTGAACAAATCAAAGAAATCTCCCAAAATCACTACTGAAGGATGGATAAGAGGAGTTCAAACCTGTTGAGGTTACTCCTGAGAAGAAGATTATGAAAAGAAAATGATCCAATATTTCTCAGAAGATCATTACCCATGCTGATCTTGAAATGGTAAGAGAGGTGGAGGCATCTTATCAAAGAGATACTTCATCTGAAAATGTAGCTGAAGCAACAACACTGAAGGATCCTGACCCTGTTCAGAAGGTTCACAATGAACCTCCTGAAATTGTGGGTCATGCTATTGAAGTGTATGCTAAAGTTACTAAGCCTACCTTGACTTCCAAGGGACGGGCTGTGATGGATGAAGCTCATAGTGGAAGCTCTTCAGAACCACTCTATGTCAACCATCTAGCCTCTATGCATCCAGATCCTGAAATTCAAAAAGTAGTGGAAATTGCTACTGTTCTAGATGAAGAAGAAGCTAGAAAAAGAAAGGAACAGGAGGAGAATGATAGAGCCTTAGCTGAGGCAGTACAAAAGGCAATGATAGAGGATGAGAAACTGGCAAGATCATCTGTATCAAAAAGGAAGATACCTTCAAAGGCTGCAAGGTCTAAGCACAGGAGGCTGTTATCACCTGTTAGAGAAGAAGTTCCTGCTCCTGCTCAAATGATTACTAGGAGCAAATCGATCCCAAAGGATGATATTGGGATCTTTCAAAAAGCTTTGAAGCAAGTCAGAACACAATCTGTGTTGGACTTGAAGAAAGAAAGAATTGTCAAGAGAAAAGTCAAACCTACTACATCATTTGTCCTCTATGATCTGACAAAGACAAAGTTATACCAGAGGAAGCTCCAGGAAGCTACCCTGAAGCCTGTGCCTGCACAAGAACCTTACAAGAAAACCAAGGTACTTTTTGATATCCTTGATCCTGCTGACTTGGAGGATGATGTAAGTGCTTCCAAGGTCCCAGTAAAGGTGGTAGAAGATGCTACCATTGCTGATGGTGATGAGGAAGTTATTCTACCAAGTGATGATAAGGTTGAAGAGGTTGTACCTGCTGACAACACCATAGGTGAACCTACTGAAAATAACGTTGCTGAAGTACCAAGTGCTGATAAGGTTGCTGCACCACTGAGGACTGAACCTGCTGAGGTTAATGATCCACCATGACCAAGTTCTCAACCTCCATCACAATTCAATATTAATCTCACTGATGAAAGAATGCCTTCACAACTGAATCTGGTACCTACCTTATCCAGTTCCATTGATTGGAATACTAAAGGAAGTTATTGTAGGAACCACAGGAAACACTAGAAGGGGGGTTGAATAGTGTTTTAAAATTTTAAGCTAATTTTTGGAAACCCTTTTCTAAGCATCAAATATACATTTGCAGGTTATTATGAAAAACTCCTTTAGCAGATAGTAAAGATTATCAGAGTTAGGCGAAGGTTATGAAAATAAGTTTTTCAGAGACTTGCTGATTTTGATGAAACATATAAGCTTTCTAAAATCTCTTCAGAAGCTTCAATAAAAACACTTTTCAGAACTTTGTTCAAAATATAAAACAACTTTGGCTTATGAATATTTCTTGAGAGTGTAGTTGATTCTTCAGCAGGTTGGCTTTCTTCTCTCTCTCTATCTTCAAAGTCTATTGTCTGGATAGAGATGATGATTTTAACCGTTGAACTTCTCTTTTATCCTTTGTGAATTTTGAGTTTCTTCTTGTAAGGATTCACACTTCTGAAAGCGTATAGCAGAGTCGGTACAAAAGTAGGTGTTCAGCAGCGCTGACCTATCTCTGACCTCCATTTGCTTTTCTACAATAGGTTTCCTTTTTTATGTATGACGTTCCTTAGAATGAGGAAAATAGCTTTTGTTGCTACTTCCTTGGTAGATGATGGCATAAGACGTTTAGAATCCTTTAGGTCTTTGTGCAGAGAGTCTTTGCCTTTGTTGAAACTTCTCGTTGTAGAAGATTTAAACACGTCATCAGAGGGTTGAAAGAGTCTTCAGTGAGTTCACATTCTTCAGCATGTTGCATGTCTTCAGAAGGTTGATCACTTCAGCATGTTGACCATTTTAGCGTGTTTGAATGTTCTTAGTTCTTGATGTTTTCAGATAACTTGATTCTTCAGATAGTTGCCATTGACAGAAGGTTTCTTCTCTTTTAACCAGATTTCTTTCTTCAGTGTTACAACTTTGAGAGTAATTAAGTTCAACTCTTGTGTGCTTTCTGATTGGCGATCTTCTTGAAGACTTTCTTCATTTCAACTTGCAGATGTGCCTCTTTTCTTCAGTCCATATAATTTCAGCAGGTTGATCATTTCATCAGATAGTTTGCTGTATTATTCTTCTTTTTAGCATGTTGCTTCTCCCTTCTCCCTTCCCCTCTTCCATTTCTTTTAGTCTTTTTCTTTGGTTCAGTAGGTTGGTCATCTTCAGAGAGTTGTTCCAATGCTTTTCTATTTTTCTTGGTATGCTATTATTCTTCAACAGGATTCTTCTTTCAGCAGGTTGCTTCTACAAAGTTCCTGAAATACACAGAAAAATACCTTTCTCAGTAGCACCTGTTTTCTTATAGTCTAGTCTAATTTGTTAATCATTAAAACCAAGGATAACGAGTCTTGAATCTAATTTGAATACTTAAATTAATTCTGAGACTCAACATTATCCCCCTTTTTAATCATGACAAATTAAATATGACTAACACATATCATGAAAGATTCAAATTACAGAATGTTTAATTTATTATTCAGAGTGGTCTTGTTGAGTGTGAAAACTCCCCCTAAACTGGACATTATTTTCTTTTGAAGAATGTTTAGTTATACTTGAATATATTTCAATTTCCTTTCATGAAATTGTTTAGTTATATTTCTCCCCCTTTTGTCATTATTTAAAAAGGGTATTAATCAGATTTCAACAAGATTAAAAACTTTACCAAGTATAATCAGATTTTAAGAAGAATATTACTTCAAACAAAGTTCTTTAAGCAAAGCAGTAGATTCACATAGAATACAAAAACATATAAGTTCTTCCGGAGAAACGGATTGACTTTTCCACGAGATAAGTCAAGGCAAGCAAAGATACACAAAATAGTGATCACTAAAAGAAAGTTCTTTATATATTATATTAAAATTTTGTAAACATTTTGAAAATACATCTTAGTATATATATCAACATTGACTCTCTTGATTCCTATGATAGGATGAGGGATAGCCTTATCAACAGCTTCCTTTTCAGCCTCAGTTGCCATTACTTCTTCAGTGAAGCCTCAGAAGTGCCTCTTGAGCCTGTATCTGTTCCCCAACCGTGCGTTACGCACACAATCTCCTTTCAACAACTGGAACAGTGGAGGTGCATCATTTTACACGGTGTTTCGACTACCAGTAACATAATCTTGATCTTCGTGCTCTATAGCCTTTCTAGCTTCCTCTTCATCAGGAACAACAGTCATCATGTCCTGTCCCTCAAGGATTGAGATAGGCTTAGTGACTTAGGTAACAGCCACATCAGCAATCTGTTGGGATTCGAATTTCAAGTATTTCGAATTTCACAATGTTGTGAGTTTTTCTACAATTTTCGAGTTCACAGAAAGGAATAGAAGTTTGAAATTAGAATTTATTGATGAACTCGAATGGTTAAGAGTCCTTAGTTAAATTAACTTGATACAAGAAAAATTCCATAAACTCGAAAGAAGAGTGCAGTTGTTGGTATAGCAAGTTAAATTTTCTCTAAGTATTGGAGATGCCAAAATGTTCAAGAAATCGAAAGAGATATAATGCTTATCAAGAATACTTTTCGATTTTTTAGAAACCTTCAATAAAAAGAATTGAGATTGAAATATTTCTCTAAATGAGATTCTTATGGTTTGATTTCTTAGAAAAGGAACTTCGAGAAATTGAAGTCAAAAGAGACTCTGGAAAACCGAAGTCATAAGATTTCTGGAAAACCGAAGTCATAAGGTTTCTGGAAAATCGAAGTCAGAAAGGATTCTGGAAAATCAGAATCAAAAGATATTCTAGAAAATTGAAGTCATAGGGGATTTTGGAAAATCAGAATCAAAAGATATTTTGGAAAATTGAAGTCATAAGGCTTCTGGAAAATCGAAATCAGGAAGTATTCAATGAGCCCAAGTATCAACAGAAAAAGCTAAGTGTCAAAGGTGAAAGAATTTTTGAATACAGGAAGTTAGAATTCCAGAAAGAAGATTTCGAGAAATCGAAGAGCAAGGTTTCGAATTTACAGAAAGCAGAAACTCGAAAACAAGATGCATGAAGACTTAGAAGATTTCTGAGTCAAGAAGTGATCTGTTCGAGCAAACAGAAGACAAAAGAAAACAGTTACTAGAAGTTACAGAAGTTTGTTGATCAAGGACAGATGGCAACATTTCAGTGAAAGCATTTGAAAAAGTTCAAAGAAGAAAGGTAGTTTTCTGGTTAGCATAAAACGTGGCAAACATGCAGGCTGCCAACACATAGGGCTAGATGATGTGTCAATTGTACATTAGTTAGTCGTTAGAATTAGAAATCTATAAATGGGTGAACTTTCTATGTAATAAAGGTTAGCAAATCATTATACTTAAAACTCTAAAACACCTTACACGTCCAATCTTACAGCGATAAATAGGTTACAAGGAGCAACAATATGTGATGAACCCATCCATTTTCATTTATGAAATTGTTCTTACAATTTGATTTTCTTTCTTCCTATTACATTCTGCAATTTACATTCAGTGCGTTTTTCTTTCTTTTAAACTTTTCGTTCTTACTTTCTTTGAAATTCTTATTCTTCTTTGATTTTTAAAAATTCAACTTAGAACTTTGTTTGATGAAATTCTGTATCAATTTGTTCTAAACTTTTGAAGAATAAGTGTTTTTTATGAAATTCTGAATCAAATAATTCTAATTCTGTCATTTCTGGAATTCGAATTCTGGAAAAATCAAGTCTTTTTACAAATTCTGTGAATCAAAACACTATAAATCTACTTTTTAAAAGAGTCCCGTAAGAGGACCTGATTCTAATACCCAGATTGTTCTTAGAATCAAAGTGATAAGCAATTTTTCAAGATTGAATTTTATCACCACAAACAAATTGGCACGCCTAGTGGGACCAAATTTCCAAAAGTAGTGTGTGTTATGATTTTTCTGAAAATTGATCTTGCATGCGTTTGAGAAGTGGTAGAACAATATCTGTTCAAATGGCTAGTAACGCAAGGCAAACAGGAAGTGGAAACAATAATATGGATACAACTACCAATTCTGGAAGTCCACCACCCCAGGCAAATGAGTCTGTGAATAATAATGATAATGGGGTTAATGGAAATTGTTCTGGGGTAGAACTCGGACTTGGGTCTGAGTCAGCAGGAGAGAAGTCGGATCCGGATCCGGGTCGCAGAGGCTTGAATCCGAGTTGAACCCAGGGGGGGTGTACCTACGAAGGGACTCCGATGCCCAAGTTAGATAAGTAAAACAGTCAAGGGATTGACTGAGTTAGATTGTGTACCTTATGAACTGTTATCGTTCTGTATTTATAGGGGTTTTCCCTGTATAAATGTTGTAAGTCGGCATATACAGAAAAGGGGTAAGTTTGCAGGTATTTGTAATAATGGCAGATATAATTATATATTGTATTTATAATGTTTATGGGCCATTTAGGTTATTAGGCCTTAGGTTTAGACCGTAACAGAAGCCCCCCAGCTCAAGTCGACTTGATGAAGTTGGCTTTGAGCTTAAATATTTGCTTGTGCGCTGAGACGACATTTGTAGGCGTATATAATTTGGACGAGATGACTTGCCTATGGTTCGAGTTGAAATGACCTCAATAATGTCACCGTTCTGGACATGTCTCTTATATAAGATGTAATTAAGGATTATGCCGCGTATGGGCCGTGTTAGCTGATGGGCCTTGGGTTTATTCCCTTGTTGATATAACAGATTGAGACGAGTCTTAAAAAGGACCGAGACGAGTTTCTCACTGATGTATCGCTGCCACATTTCATTTCTTTTGGGACGTTTCAGTTCCTAGTGACGCTCCGTATCCCAAGTGACGTGTCCCTTTGGGATAGGGTCGCGACGGTTCGACTTTTTGGGCCGTTAGTGATTATGGGCCTTTTCGGTCCTATAAATAGAGGATGGTAGTGATCATTTCATCACTTCGCTTCAAATTCTCTGAATTTTCCTCGTTTGAGAAACTGATCTCGGACGACAGAACCGGTTTTGCGCAGAAACTCGAATTTGGAATCCGTCTATCAGGTATTTTTCTTCCTTTTCTTAATTCATTTTGTGCTGATGAGCGATAGTGAGTCCTCGGAGATTTTGTCCGGGAAACTTGAGTCATGGGCGTCTCGAAGTCGGTCATCTTGTGGGGATAATGAAGAGGGTTTTGGGTCCGATGTAGTCGAGGTGTTGAAACGAAGGAACATAATTTCCTATCTGAATGATCAGGATGGGATGAATAAATCCTTGGTGAAGTCCGAGTCGGATTCATATGATAGTATTTTTTATTGGTACGAGTCAAGTGTCGATCGTCTCGGTTCTGATAAGAATAGTTGTTATACAGCCTCTGCAGGTGTTGAGATGGCTGAGGCTCGTGATGTAGATTACTTTATGCCTGTGTGGGCAGATAGGTATAGATGGGTGGACCCGGAGGTCCTTGGTACGTGTTCCCTGTATAGACCTGGATGTCCGTTGCATTCTCAAGAGCGTCTTTTCGACTTAGAAGTGTTTGGGACGTCCGAGATGAAGGACAATTATCACATCGTAATCCCGCCCAGGGGGAGCCAGGTTTGTCATCTTTCAGAAACCAATACCCCTTTTTATACACTTATGATTTTCTTCATTCCAAAGTAAAGTTGAGGTTGCCTTTCACCCCCTTTGAAGAGAGGGTTTTGATGTATTTGACTTGCGCACCTTCATAACTGCACCCCAATTCGTGGGCATTCATCAGATGTTTCCAACTGATTTTGGACGAGTTCGGCTTCACTCCCCCTGTGAAACTTTTCTTTCATTTTTTTCCAAGTGCTAAGGAAGCATCCTAAAGGGAAGAAGGATGAGACTTTAAAGAGTTGGATTTCATTGAGAGGGCATAAGGGCCGCAAATTGATAACGCCCTTTGCTGAGTCGGCCAAGAGGGTAAGCATTACCTTTAAGCAGGAGTTTTTTCAGGTACAAGCGGCTAACGGTGTTAAGCCGTTTTGGGAGGAACAGTCGTCCAATACTGCAAGGTTTCCTATTTATTGGAATGAAAGGCATTACAATAAGAAATCGTCCGACTCTTAGGTGGTTGAGTCGGCTCTCTCCCCACAAGATGCGGCTGTGAGGAAGTTATTGTTGGACTCGGTTCAGGAGTGTGGGATGTTTTCGAGTAAGAAAATACTAGATGGTCCGACATGTAATGTCGGTTCAAGAATTGGTGAGGTTTTGTTTAATTTTCTTTACGTCTTGTTTTATCTTGTAACTTTTCAAACCGACTTTGTTTCTTTTCTGTAGGTTCGATGGCGAACGCGGCGTTGAAACAGTTGAGGGCCTTGCAGAATGCCAACTTTAACCAACAGGGGGAGCCAAACGTTGATATTGACTTCACCCTTAACGCTGGTGTTGGTGGATCGGGAACACAACCGACCAGGAATGACGATGCCGGTCGTATTTTAAACGAGGCGGCCCATGGTAGTGGCAATGAGGAGGATCATCCACAAAAGAAGAAGAAGGTTGCCAAGCCAAAGAAAAGGACAAGGGTTGAGGATTCTTCTGGGGAATCCGGGATCAACCTCTATGAATCTGACTGTGAGTTGGACACGCCCAAGATGGATCACATTCTCTACAACCCGTTCATGAAGGCGGTTCATGAGAATGTCCCGATGGTCGAGCATCTTTATGACGTGGAGCGCCAAAGTTTGCAGCATGCCTCTTTTCTGAGATATTTGCGGTTGGATGTCATGCCGGCTTATGACCGGATTGATGAGGCTTTGGAGGTGCGCACCGCCGAAAGGGATAAGGCCTTGGGGGATATGAAGTCCATTCAAGAGGCCTTTGATAATGAGAAGAAGGAGAGGGTCAAGTATAAGGGTTTTTACAAGTCTGCGAAAGACAAGAACAAGACCCTTGAAGCTGAGATTGCCTAGTTGAAGGCCGATTTGGAGAAGTTGAGGGTAACTCCTCCGTCGTCCGGGATGACAGAGGTAGAGGTGGTCGAGATAGTGAAGAGTAACGTGCAAAAAATCCAGGCCAAGTTTAATCAAGAAAAGGCTGGTCTGGTGAAGTTATCTGAGCAAATTTCGGCCGCTTCTTTTGCAAATGCAGTTGCTTAGCTGGAGGTGTTGAATCCTGGGTTGAAGGTGGAGGGAACCTCGGCTACTCATGAAGTTTTTCAGGGGAAGATTTGCTGGGTCGATATGGAGAAAAAGGTGTATATTGATGCTGCCTATGGTAAGGAAGTCGGCCCGTACGAAGAATGAGTTTTCTTTGATTTTAACTTGTAATTTCTTGAATTTCAGATTTTGTAAGGACAAGGTCCGTTTAATTTCATTTTGACGTTAGTATGCTTTTGATGCTTATAAATTCAAGTTTGCACTTTTAACGTTGGTACGCTTTTAACGCTTATATTCTCGAACTCGCGCTTTTAACGTTTATATTCTCGAACTCGCGCTTTTAACGTTGGTACGCTTTTAACGCTTTGGGTTCGAGTTGAGGAACTTTGTTGGTTTTAAGATGTTCTTCACATCAATTTATTGAGAAGATGAAAAATTCAGGACCGGGATGCTCTTCACATCCGGTTTTATTAGAAATTTGGGTTTAGGACCGGGATGCTCTTCACATCCGGTTTCCTACAAAAAAACTACTAAAAAACTTCAAAAACCTCCTAAAACCTCCAAAGTGTAAATATTATTCATGAATAATAAGTCTTGAGCTTGTCCGAGTTCCAGAATCTTGGTACGAATTTTCCCTCAAGTGTCTCTATCCTGTATGCTCCATTCCCGGTTGCTTCGGTGATCCTATATGGACCTTCCCAGTTTGCTACGAGCTTTCCTTGGGTTGTATTCTTGTTGCCAATGTCGGCTCTGCGTAAGATAAGATCTCCGAGTTGGAAGCTTCTGGCCATCACTTTGGCATTGCGCCGTGTTGTGAGGCGTTCTTTCAGAGTCGAATCCCGGATGTGTGCTACCGCCCGAGTTTCATCTAAGAAGTCTAGTTCTTCAAGAATTACTTTTCCGTTGGTGTCTTGGTTGAAGTTCTCCACCTTCCAACTCGGCTCTCCAATCTCGGCTGGGATGAGTGCTTCGGTCCCATAAGTGAGTCGAAAAAGGGTTTCATTAGTGGAGGACTGTGGGGTGGTTTGATATGCCCATAGTACATGGTCGAGTTGCTCCACCCAGTTGCCTTTGGCGTTGTTTAATCTGCGTTTAAGGGCTTTGAGGATCACCTTGTTTGCAGACTCGGCATGGCCATTGGTTTGTGGGTGCTCTACTGAAGTGAAATTATGCTTGATCTTCAGCCCTGATAGAAGCTCTCTGAATTTTTTGTCAGTGAATTGGGTTCCATTGTCGGTGATTACAGAGTGAGGTATCCCAAACCTTGAGACGATATTCTTATAGAAGAATTTCTGAACCTTAGCCGAAGTGATTGTAGCAAGGGGTTCTGCCTCGATCCACTTGGTGAAGTAGTCAACTGCTACCACCAGAAACTTGACTTGTCCTGGAGCAGGTGGAAAGGGACTGAGTATGTCAATTCCCCATTGGTGGAAAGGCCAAGGGACCGACATGGTAGTCAGCTCAGATGAAGGTAGGTGGTGGATGGGGTCATTCTTCTGGCATACTTCACACTTCTTGACGTAGTCCATGGAGTCTTGAACCAGAGTCGGCCAGTAATACCCGGCTCTGAGAGCTTTTCTCGCAAGTGTTCTTCCCCCTTGGTGGTTTCCATAGCTCCCTTCATGTAGTTCGGCCAAAATATACTTGGCTTCATTTGCATCAACGCATTTGAGCAGAGGGGTTGAAAATCCCTTTTTGTACAGCTTCTCTTGGACGACTGTGAAACGAGATGCTAGCCGTCTCAATTTCTTGGCTTCTTTCTCATCTTCAGGGAGTATTCCCATCAAGATGTAAGTCTTAATGGGGGTCATCCATGAGTCGTACTCTTCAATCATCAAGATGGATGGTTCTGAGATCCTTGGAGTTTAGACGATTTCTTGAAGGACTGACTTGTTATTCCCCAGTTTCTTGGTGCTTGCCAGTCTGGATAGAATATCGGCTCTAGTGTTCTCGGCTCTAGGGACGTGTTGGAAGATAATTTCTTCAAACTCATTGCTTGATAACTTCACCTTTTCCAAGTACCTTTGTAGCAAAGGCTCCTTTGCTTGATATTCCCCTTTGATCTGAGACACCATCAGTAGGGAGTCACTGCATAATAGGACTTTTCTAGCCCCTACTTCCTTTCCATCAATAGTCCGGCAATGCATGCCTCATATTCTGCTTGGTTGTTTGAAATGTGGAAATCAAACTTCAAAGATTTTTCAATATAGACTCTGTTGGGCCCTTCCAAAACTATCCCGGCTCCTGAGCCTTTTTTATTGGATGATCCATCTACGAAAATGGTCCACTCAGAACTTGGGGTATTCTTAGGGGGGGTCATTTCGGCAACAAAGTCGGCTAGGACCTGACTTTTGAGAGTAGTACGACCCTCGAAGTGAATATCAAACTCGGACAACTCCAAAGCCCAAGCCATCATGCGCCCTGAGAGATCTGGTTTATGAAGGACGAGTCTGAGAGGTAAGTCGGTTCGCACTGTGACTTTGTGTCCTTGGAAGTAGTGTCGCAGTCTGCGGGCAGTGGTCAAGACGGCCAAAGCAACCTTTTCCAACTTCTGGTATTTCAACTCGGCTCCCTGGAGTTCTTTGCTGATGAAGTAGATGGGGAATTGGTTGCGCCCCCTTTCACTAATCAAAATCGAACTTAAGGCCTGGTTGGTTAGGGAAATATAGAGGTACAGGTGTTCCCCTGGAGCCGGTTTGACTAAGATTGGGGGATTTGCTAATGTTTGCTTGAGATGTGGAAAGGCGGCTTCGCATTCACTAGACCAGGTGAAAGGTTTTCCCTTGCGAAGGAGTTGGAAAAAAGGAAGGGATGTTGAGGCCACTTTGGGGATGAATCGGCTGAGAGGGGTGACCCTCCCGTTAAGCTGCTGTATTTTTCTGATGCAAGTCGGACTCTTCATATCTAATACGGCCTTACACTAGTCCGGGTTTGCTTCAACTCCTCTGCTTGTTAGGAGGAATCCCAGAAAGTGTCATGATGGCACGCCGAAAGAGCACTTGAGGGGATTGAGTCTCATGTTGTGTTTTCTGAGGCGGTTGAAGACTGACTCTAATTCGTCCACATGGTCGTTTCCTTCCGTAGTTTAGCTATGATGTCGTCTATGTAGACTTCAACAGTTTTTCCCATCACATCTCCAAAGACTTTGGTCATCATTCTCTGGTATGTGGCGCCGACATTCTTCAAACCGAAGGGCATCATGGTGTAGCAGTAAATACCCTTGTCGGTGATGAAAGTTGTCTTCTCCTCATCGTCTCGGTCCATAGGGATTTGGTTGTAGCCTGAGTAAGCGTCCATGAAAGACAGCCAATGATATCCAGATGAATTGTCGACCAGCTGGTCGATGTTGGGAAGTGGGAAAGGATCTTTGGGGCAGGCTTTATTCAGATCTGTATAATCCATGCACATTCTCCATTTGCCATTTGATTTTTTTACGAGAACGACGTTGGATAATCAGGTGACATATTTGCATTCTCTAATGAACTTGGCTTTGAGGAGTTCTTCTACTTGCTGATTTGCTGCCTGTTGTCTTTCAAGGCCGATTTTCCTCTTCTTCTGGGCGACCGACTTAGCATTGGGGTCAATGGACAGTTTGTGACAGCAGAAATTGGGGTCAATGCCTGGCATGTCGGCTGCAGTCCATGCGAACAGATCAGAGTTCTTGGAAAGCAACTTCTTCAGTTTCTCTTCCATGGTGGGGTCCATGTCGCAGCCGATTTTAGTCGTCTGTTCAGCAGAGGTCCCAATCTGATATGGTTTTGTCTTCGCAGCCGGTTCAATCATGTCTCGTCCCTTGGGATCAGAGTCGGCTCTGGGGTCGAGATCAATCATGTGAACTTGGCCTCTGGATGGTGTCTTTTCATGCTGAGATGTGGGTAGGGTGGTCAGAGCAGCATTGTAACACTTTCTTGCTTCTTTCTGGTCTCCTTGAACCGTGATGACTTTGCCATCTCGACCAGGGAACTTCATAACCAAGTGTTTGGTTGAGATGATTGCTCCTAGGGCGTTCAGAACCGACCCTGAATGTAGTCTGAAGGTATCCCTTGGGTTGAATCCTTTCTCCAGAGAAGCCCACCAGATCTCCGAGTAGGGTAAGAGTGATTCTGGGGGTAGCAGTAGTTGGGTATAGGTCCTGTAGAAAAGGATGTCGGCTGAGCTGCCCTGGTCTACAAAGATGCGTCCGACATCGCCGTCTCATATCAGAGATCGGATCACAAAAGGATCGTCATGGTCCACCACATCATCAAAAAAGTCTTCATCCGAGAAGGTGATGACCGGGTTTGGGAGTTTCTTTGTCACTATCTTCATGTCGGTTTGGTCGACACTGTAGACTTCCCAGAGGTGCCTCTTTCTTGCATTGTTTGATGATGCTCCACCAGCAAATCCTCCTGAAATCTGTTGATTCTTACCCTCGGTGTGGTTTGGGTAGTGGGATTGCTGGGACCGACTTTGTCATCCTTGTTGTCATATTTCTTGGGGGATGCAGAACGCTTCCGTTTCTTGTCATTCCCTCCATCTGGGCTGGGGACCTCTTCCGTTCCTCATACTTTCGGTATCCTCCCTGTGACCAGTTCTTTTTTACATAACGACCAAGTCGGCCATCTCGGATGAGTTGCTCAATGAGATCTCGCAGTTGTATACATCCATCAGTATTGTGCCCATAACCTTCATGGAAAGAGCAGTACTTGGACTTGTCTTTTTGAGCTGATGCTTTGAGTGCCGGGAGTTTGGGTATGTCAGCCAACTCAGTGTGCATTACTTCCTTCAGGATTTTTCCCGAGTTGGTGTTCAGGGATGCATAATTATTGTATCGACCTTTGGGGGGCCGACGTTGGTCTTGTTGATGATGTCCTCTATCCTTCCCTTTTATGTCGGTCATGATAGGAGTCTCGGTCCTGTCCTTGGTGGGTATCATGTTTAGCGGCTACGGTCAAATGAGCTTCTCGTCCCACGTACTTGTGCGAACGTTGTCTAAACTGCTCCATGGACCGGACCAGCTCTTCTGATAAGGAGACTGCGAGGGGTGAACCTGGTGAGAGGGCCGATATGGCGCATACAAGCTGAACGTTATCGGCTAGGTCCGGGATGAGGGCACACTCTTTGTAAAACCGGGATAGAAAAGTTCTAAGTGGTTCGTCTTTATTCTGCTTGACCTTGGCCAGCGTAAACTGATCCCTGGGAATTTCAATGGAAATTGTAAACCGTCCCAGGAAGGTATGCTGCATATCATCCCAGGAATCTATGGAACCCAAAGGGAGGGTTTTGAACCAGGCTAGGGCTTCTCCCTTCAGTGTCCTAGGGAACGAGCGACAGATGACGGCCTCAGGGGCACCAATGAAAAGCATCTCATTGGTGAAGGTGTCCAGGTGTTTGACCGGATCCGTTGTGCCATTGAAGGATTCGATGGGAAGTGCTCTTCTGTATTGCTCAGGTACCTCGACCCGGACTAGCCTTTCAGAGAATGGATGTCTAAAAGGGGTTGGCTGGACCGTGGTTCTTAACTGTTGGACCTCCTGATGATCTCGGTTTGATGCCGGTCGAGACTGGATAGTGGGTTGAGATTGATGTTGAGGGTTTATGCTGCGCTTCAAGTGTCTGAGGCACTCCTCAAGGTGGTTTAAGGACGGGTCGCCAGCTGCCCTTGGGTGTGATTCATGGGATTGGTGATGGCGTTGCTCCTGAAGTTCTCTGACCTCGGCCTCTAGGCGCCGAATAACTTCGTCTCGGGGATCAGGCTGATGATCTCTTTTACGCTGTTCGACTTCCACCTGAGGTTGTGAAGTCCCTTCTTGTTCAGCTAAACCGTCTCCGGCTCCGAGATCCTCCACCCATCCTTCGGGTGTCGGCTGAGGACGGAGCCGTGTTTGCTGACCACGAATGGTGACCGTCATGCTGGAGAGGGGGAGGCCCTCCTTCTAGCGCCAAATGTTCTGGGTAGAACTCGGACTTGGGTCTGAGTCAGCAGGAGAGAAGTCAGATCCAGATCCGGGTCGCAGAGGCTTGAATCCGAATTGAACCCAGGGGGGGTGTACCTGCGAAGGGACTCCGACGCCCAAGTCAGATAAGCAAAACAGTCAAGGGATTGACTGAGTTAGATTGCGTACGTTATGAACTGTTATCGTTCTGTATTTATAGGGGTTTTCCCTGTATAAATGTGGTAAGTGGGCATATACAAAAAAGGGGTAAGTTTGCAGGTATTTGTAATAATGGCAGATATAATCATATATTGTATTTATATTGTTTATGGGCCATTTAGGTTATTGGGCCTTAGGTTTAGACCGTAACAGAAATCATAGTGTTAATAGAGACCAAGCGGCCTCTACAACTTTACCAGAAAATCTAAGTGTAAGTCAAGTTATACCTACTATCCCTGTTTCTAATAATGTTTCTGCATCTCAGAATGGAAATCCAATGTATGGATTACCTTTTGGTTTCGTCCCAAGTTCTGGGATGGCACAACCAACAATGTCAACAGTTGGTCCAACAACGGTTCCTTTTGCAAACCGTGGACCTATGTTTAATCCATTTGTAGGAAGTTTATCTTCATCCATTACTAATTCTACTTTGCAAACTTTAAGGCAACAAATGGATGAAAGTATTTAAAGAGATAAAATAAAATATGAAAATTATATTTTATGAATGAATTTTATTTGGGCTTCAATATTTGTAATTATGAATTCCTAGATATCATTGATTTCCAAAATACAAGAGGGGTGCGATAGACGAAGTTCAATCCTAGTTTCTCTTTATTTGCTCAATCTTATCTGTATCTCTTTGTCTCATATTTTATTTTATTTTATTATCTTATTATAATTTTTATTTAATTTTCATATCCTAGTTTCCATTTTAATATTCCTTAATTATTTCTTTTTGATTTAATTTCTTACTGCATTATTTCCTTAAGTATCATAATAAATAGATTTCACAGTTTCTCTTTATAAACTCAATTAGATTAAATGCTAAGAATTTATTTTGTATCGTTCCTCGTGGGTACGACAACCCTTACTTTAAAACTATTATACTGCTGCGATATTGGTACGCTTGCCAAGATCTCAACAGAAGGTACATAAATATCTAGACAAATCTTATCATTTTTAATTATAGAGTAAAAATATATTATATGAGGATAAACATTTTATATAAAAACACATTATTATATAAATAACTAGATAAAAACTACAATTTAGTTTAGTTTTTAAATATAAAATTGTGTTGGTTATAAATTTTTTTTAATTATGATATTGTTAATTAGGATATGTTGACATTTTTTCTTCAATCAACATATGTTATATTTTAAATAATGAGGATTTTGTATTTGTATTTTGGTTTACAACTCTATTTTTTTTTTTGTGTAAACCATAGGTATCCCCTATTACCAGGGGCAATTCTATTCGGGGTTTAGTCACAGTTAAGGCTCTTCACCCCTCCCGAAGAATGTGTTTAGTGGGGATCGAACCCGAGAGCTCTTCCCACAATCTCAGCCTGGGTTTACAACTCTATTTGTTATAATGTATTGCTCTAATTGATATATTGAAAAGTACAATTATTTTAGTTATTTTATTATTTACGTTTTTTTATGTGATATTAACAACAAAGTTTTGAAACTTTTAAAATTTTATTTCAAAATGTCATGATACATATTAACTTCAATGTAATTTATGGCTTATTATTTAATTAAAATTTTTTATATTTCTTTTTTATTTCATATCTTATTTTTTTAAATATTTGTGGGAACATAGAAAGTTCCTACAAAAATCATGAGCCAACATGATTACTATTCTAAACAAGCCACTCATACTAGCATAATTGTGGGCAAAAGCATGTGATGAAAAACTTAATGAACATACATCCGCCTCACATATTTATAACCAAAGTCTAAAGGAACCAAACCTTTCAACATAGTTAAGATAAATGAGAAAGAAATACAACATGATTGACCTAAACAAACTATGGACTAAAAACAATAGGTAATGAAAGTTGATAGGAAAAAAATAAAGAGAAAGTGCAGTTTCTAAATTCCTTGGTTGTTGAAGGATCTACATTGGATCTAAAGCATTATGTTTCGGTCCCTTCTCCTTCTCATTTCCCACTTGTTGATACTATTGTTCCTATTGATGTTGTTGTTGGTTCTCCTCCTCTTGTTGTGGTTGTTATTTTTGTTGTAGTTGATGCTACTGAAGTTGGTGATGCTGCATCTGGGAATGACTTTGAGGTTGTTGTAACTGTTGTGCTGCTAAAAGAGCATATGTGTCCAGTGTATTAGGAGAGTATTGTTGCCCCCATCCAAATGCAACAGAGTTCATAGGTCCTCCATTTGGCATAGCTTGCCCAATTAGTAGTGGCAAATGTCAGATTTCCTCTCCAGATGGGTTCTTCAATGCTAGAAATAAAAAAAAGAATTAGTTCTTATAATAAAGTTGCTAAGATAATGACGAACTCTCCATGCACCTGGTGATTTGAATTTCTTGGATTCAATCCTAAAACATATATATTAAAAAATTTCATGAAATCTCATTTCGAAGGCAGAAGGATGTGCTTTTAAAAACACCAAAGAAACTAATGAATCAACCAATAAAACATTTAAGGTAGCTTTAGATTATCCAAGTGTTTTATATAAGACAAATCAATTCATTCCCAAGGAAGTACTTACTATTTCTTAAAAGAAAAGCATAAACCTTAAATGTAAGGTGAAAGCAAGACCATACATTTTAGTTCATCAACTTTAATCAATTCCAATTTTCGAGTAGCAATATAGAAACATATATCATAATCAATTAGATTTTCCATTTCCTTTTTCTATATAGACTTAAATTTTTTATTTAATTTAATCACCCTTTTCACATTTCTAATTGCCTACCAATTGCTATACATGCTATGAATCATTCCCTCCTCCTCAAAATGACGTTTATAAAATCTTTAGGGCCTAAACACAAACCAAGGTAAAATTACAAGTTAAGAAGGCACAAAACTCATACAACATACAATGGTTTGACAATAAAGTTTTTATGTTGAGGTTAGAAAGAGAAGAAAAGAAAATGGTAGAACAATAGCATCAAATGTTTATAGCAGCATGAACGTACCATTTTGCAATTGAAGTTGTTGTCGCTTGGTTTGCAACTGCAACCTTAACTCATCATTCTTAGTAGCCATTCTTTGTGTATCCCTCTATTTATATAAGGCCAAAATGCATTGATTATAATCCCTACTATTAGCTTTTTAATCAAATAGTAACATTACAGAACAATAATAGTACACTGCTAAAATATTGGGTAAAAAACATGTAAACATTAGTCAAAAGATGACAAATACATAAGATACAGATAATGAGTTAAGGCATACCTGCAAGATAGTTAATTGTGTAGACAAGGATGTAACTTCAGTTTCCAATTTTTGAACCTTATTTTCAAGCTCAAAAATGTAACGTGTCTTCTTTTCCTTTGATCTTGCAGCAGACTGTCTATTTGCCCATATCCTGTTATACAAAACTAGGCAATATTAGCCATGGTAGAAAGTTATTTTAAATCAAGAAAGTATATATAACATATAAGTAGTACACTCTCCAATGATGAATGATGCATAAAGACATTTATAACGAGATAATGCCTAATGTATATAATTCTTAATTTCCTCAAAACTAATTGATGTTAGTCAAAATAAAAATGACTTAATCCAAAGGGAACCAATTTGTTAAGCATTTTGTTCATAAGATATATGTTGTTAATGTAACTAAAATCACGAATGATACCTTTCAGCACGCTTAGGATCAACCTTTGCAAGCTCTACAAGTTCGGCAGCAGACATTACTTTCCTTGAAGCAATCATAGAGCCAATTTCAGAAGCAGAGACTAGAATGTCAGGTTTGATGGTGGATGTTGATCCATTTATGGATTGGCTATGTCGGTGCCCAACCTCGAACCTTTCATTGATATTGTAACTACCAATATCAATAGCAAAGTTTTCTACTGCAGTAGCATGGGCTCCAGAGGATGGGTTTAGTTTATCCATATTGAGGTAGGCGGAAAACAAGTCTTCATTGACAGTGTCATCAAAAAGTGAGAGGCCATCCATTGGGTCAATATCACTATCGATATTGACATCTTCAGGGAGGGTGAGAATCTCATATCGAGCGCACTTGTGGCTTGTATTTCCAGGAGGATTATCAGGCATCTCACTAATGTCATTCTTCAAGCCAATTGAGTCTAGGGTTGTAGCTAGAATTGTTGGTGGAGGATACGATGATGATGACAATAATAGTTGTTTCGATTTCACATTCAGGTTTGGTGTTGAAGTAACATAAGGGAGTTTATTGTTATCCATTGCCAACCAACCAACTTGACCCCTATTTGAAAGCAATGCAAGAAAATAAAAGTAAGTAACTAAGAATTGTACCTTTGAATATTGAGTTTAACATGTATCACACCACATGTCGTGTAAAACATCGAATTCAAGAAACATGTCACACAGTCACTCATACATGTGAGAAATAGAGAGAAAAAATATGGGATCTCGAAGAAAAAGAGGACAAGGACGACAAAGGTAAGGCTCCAACTTAAAACACACAAATACACACCAAAAATTCTCTCCTCCTTGAAAATTTTATCACTCCTCTTCGTCCTGTTTTTTCTTCTGCTTCTTCTTCACCATGTTCTCATTTTATAGACATTAAAAAAGAACAATACTGGTGTATTTCCCTAAACACCCTCTTTAATGTATTTTTGTATTATTAGGAATTTTTTTAAAAAAATTAATAAAATATTTAATATGTAAATAAATTTTTGAAAGATATTTTACCTTTTAAAAATGAATAATAATATTCCAACACTGTATACTTTTATATATTTCTTTACCAAATTATTATAAGAAAAAGTTATTGTGATTTTTTAAATATATATTCTTAAAAGTTATAAACATTTAATTTTTTTAATTAAAGTTATTAAAAATGTAGTCACTTAATAATTTTAATAGAATTTATTCAATACTTCGTAATTCTAAGAGTGTTATTTAATATTAAATATTTAATTACTCTAAATAAAATCAATATATATAAATTCTAAAAGAATTCAATATGTTTAATTAATATTAATTTAAACAAGTTAATAAAAACAATTAAATGATGTAAAAGGGGATATTGATTTTTATTTTAAATAAGAGAAAGTAAAATCATGTACCTGAAAGATGCAAAAATGTTTATATATGTCGATGCATTATCTTTATTTTTATAGAATTGGCATGATAGTCTTGCAGGGTGATAGCTAGTGTGGTAAAATGGGCCAAGCCCATAGGTTAAGTCTGAACTCGCCCATTAAATTGTACGGCTTGATTTTTAAAAATTGAGCCCGACTTAATATCAGGTTTTTTTTAGCCCAGTCTGTTTTAATCAAAATAGCGGGCTTAGCCCACTTTTTGCCAAACTAGGGACCTTTTTGTAGCTCGAGTTAAATTGGGACCTTAATGGCCGACCCATTTTAAACCGTAGCCCACATAGGGCAGGCCCGTATCATTCCGGGTAGCCCGTTTTGCAACCTCTAGTTATAGCATACAAGTAGGATCTAGAATTAGAAACATCAAAATAACAAGATTAGCACATGATTATTAGAGCAATGCACATTAAATCAAACATGCATGGAAGAAGAAAATAAAAAGATGGAGAGGAAAGCAATAGAAACAAGGGCAAACCCCTTGGATTGATAAGCTTGTTTGAAGAAACGCCATAAGCTCCTGGAGCTTGATAAGTTTCAGTATGGTTTGAGCAAGAACCATAAACTATTCTCTACTCACAAAGATAGGGAACAATGCATAAGCAGTACACTCTCCAATGATGAATGATGCATGAAGACATATATAACGAGATAATGCCTAATGTACATAACTAAAGGGAACCAATATTTTAAGCATTTTGTTCAAAAGATATATATTTTAATGCAACTAAAATCATGAATGATACCTTTCAGCATGCTTAGGATCAACCTTGGCGCGCTCTACAAGTTCGCCAGCGGACATTGCTTTCCTTGAGGCAATCACAAATCCATTTTCAGAAGTAAAAACCGGAATGTCAGGTTTCATGATGGATGTTGATCCATTTATGGGCTGGCTGTGTTGGTGCCCAACCTTGAGCCTTTCATTAATAGTGGTATTACCAATATCAATAGCAAACTTTTCTACAACAGTATCATGGGCTCCAGAGGATGGGTTTAGTTTATTCATATTGAGGTAGACGGAAAACAAGTCTTCCTCAACGGTGTCATCAAAAAGTGAGAGGCCATCCATAGTGTCAATATCACCCTCGATGTTGATATCTTTAGGGAGGGTGAAAATCTCAGATCGAGCGCGCTTGTGACTTGTATTTCCAGGAGGATTATTAGACATCTCATTAATGTCATTGTTCAAGCTAGTTGAGTCTAGGGTTGTAGCTAGAATTGTTGGTGGAGGATACGATGATGATGACGATAATGGTTGTTTTGATTTCACATTCAGGTTTGGTGTTGAAGTAACATAAGGGAGTTTGTTGTTATCCATTTCCAACCAACCAACTTGAGACCTATTTGAAAGCAATGCAAGAGATTAAAATTAAGTAACTAAGAATTGTACCTTTGAAGTTTGAGTTTAACATTTATCACACCACATGTCATGTAAATCATCAAATTCAAGAAACATGCCGCACAATCACTCATACACATGAGAATTAGAGAGAGAGAGAGAGGAATAAGGGATCCCGAAGAGAGAGAGAGAGCACAAAGATGACAAAGGCAAAACTCCAACTTAAAAGACACACATACACACCAAAGTTTCTCTCCTCCTTGAAAAATTTTATCACTCCTCTTCGTCCTGTTTTTTCTTCTGCTTCTTCTTCATTGTGTTCTCATTTTATAGACATTAGAAAATAAAGGTACTGGTGTATTTCTCTAAACACCCTATTTAATGTATTTTTGTATTATTAGTAATTGTTTTAAAAAGGAAAAAATATGTTTTTCGTCCCTATAGTTTCAGTCAACTTTAGTCTTCGCCCCTATACTTTAAATCATGTGTTTTTTGTCCCTAAACTTTCTAAACCCCCAAATCGTGGTTCCTGCTCGTCAGTGAGATCTGTTAACTTGATGAGCTGGTTAACAAAAGTTACATGTCAGCCTCAATTGTGAGTCCCAAATAACTAACAGATCATCTAATTAACTTTTTTTATTAATTTTTAGTAATTAAAATAACCATAATTACTTAATTAGGGTTCTCACCTAAGAAATTTTACCCGATAAAAAAACCTAATTTCATTATTATGGTTATTTTAATAATTAAAAAATTAATTAAAAAAGATTAATTAGATGAGTCAGCTATTTGGGGCCCACTATTGAGGCTAACATGTAACTTTTGTTACTCAACTCATCATGTTAATAGAACTGATTAACGGTCAGGGACCATGGATTGGGGGTTTAGAAAGTTTAGGGACAAAAAACAAAAGATTTAAAGTATAAGGACGAAGACCAAAATTGACAGAAACTATAGGGACGAAAAACATATTTTTCCTTTTAGAAGAAACTACTTAAATATTTAATAAGTAAATCAGTTTTCTTAAAGATCTTATTACCTTTTTTAAAAATGAATAATAATATTTCAAAACTGTATATTTTTATATATTTCCTTACCGAATTATTATAAGAAAAGTTATTGTGAATTTTTTTAAAATATAAATTCTTAAAACTTAAAAACATTTAATATTTTATATTTAATTAAAGTTATTAAAAATGTATTCATTAAATAATTTTAATAGAATTTATTCAATACTTCTTATTTCTAAAAGCAATATTTAATATTAAATATATATTTAATCTAAATAAAATCAATATATTTAAATTCTAAATGAATTCAATATGTTTAATTAATATTAATTTAAACAAGTTAATAAAAACTATTAAATGATGTAAAACAGAACTTTGATTTTTATTCTAAGTAAGAGAAAGTAAAATCACGTGAAAGATACAAAAATGTTTATATATGTCCATGCATTGTCTCTATTTTTATAGAATTGGCATGATAGTCTTGCAGGGTAATAGCTAGCGGTGGCAAAATGGGCCAAACCCATCGGGCCAGCCTGAACCCGCCCGTTAAATGATAGGGCTTGGTTTTAAAAATTGAGCCCGAATTAATATCGGGCTTTTTTAGCACAGTCTGTTTTGTCAAAATAGCGGGCTTAGCTCACTCTTTGTCGGGCTAGGGGACATTGTTTAGCTTGAATAAAATTGGGGCATTAATGACTGGCCCGTTTTAAACCGGTAGCCCGCATAAGGCTGGCCCGTATCGGGCCGGGTAGCCTGTTTTGCCACCTCTAGTGATAGCAAACAAGTAGGATCTAGAATTAGAAGCATAAAAATAACAAGATTAGCACATGATTATCAGAGTAATGCGCATAAAATCGAACAAGGAAGAAGAAAATAAAATGTTGGAGAGGAAAGAAATGGAAACATGCGCCACAATCAAGGGCAACACCCTTGGATTGATAAGCTTGGGTGAAGAAAAGCCATATGCTCTTGGAGCTTGATAAGTTTCAGTATGATTTGAGCAAGAGACATAAACTATTCACTATTCACAAAGATGAGGAACAATGCATAGGCAGTACACTCTCCAATGATGAATGATGCATGAAGACATATATAACGAGATAATGCCTAATGTACATAATTCCTAATTTTCCTAAAAACTAATTGATGTTAGTCAAAGTGAAAATGACTTAATCCAAAGGGTACCAATATTTTAAGCATTTTGTTCAAAAGATATATGTTTTTAATGCAACTAAAATCATGAATGATACCTTTCAAGATGCTTAGGATCAACCTGGGCAAGCTCTACAAGTTCTCCAGCGGACATTGCTTTCCTTGAGGCAATCATAGATCCATTTTCAGAAGCAGAAACCGGAATGTCAGGTTTGATGATGGATGTTGATCCATTTATGGACTGGCTATGTCGGTGCCCAACCTCGAGCCTTTCATTAATACTGGTGTTACCAATATCAATAGCAAAATTTTCTACAATAGTATCATGGCCTCCAGAGGATGAGTTTAGTTTATACATATCGAGGTAGACGGAAAGCAAGACTCCCTCAACAGTGTCATCAAAAAGTGAGAGGCTATTCGTGGTGTCGATATCACCATCGATGTTGACATCTTCAGGGAGGATGAGAATCTCAGATCGAGCGCGCTTGTGGCTTGTATTTCCAGGAGAATTATTAGACATCTCAATAATGTCTTTGTTAAAGCTAGGTGAGTCTGGGGTTGTAGCTAGAATTGTTGGTGGAGGATAAGATGATGATGACAATAATGGTTGTTTCGATTTCACGTTTAGGTTTGGTGTTGAAGTAACATAAGGGAGTTTATTGTTATCCATTGCCAACCAACCAACTTGACACCTATTTGAAAGCAATGCAAGAAATTAAAAGTAAGTAACTAAGAATTGTACCTTTGAATATTGAGTTTAACTTGTATCACACCACATGTCGTGTAAAACATCGAATTCAAGAAACATTTCACGCATTCACCCATATACATGAGAAATAGAGAGATAGAGAGCACAAAGACGACAAAGGCAAGGCTCCAACTTAAAAGATGCACATACACACCAAGTTGCTCTCCTCCTTGAAATTTTTTCACTCATCTTCGTCCTGTTTTTTCTTTTGTTTTTTCTTCACCGGTACCGTGTTCTCATTTTATAGACATTAAATCAATTTTTTAAAAGATTTTGTTACCTTTTTAAAAATGAAATATTGTATTCCAAAATTGTATATTTTTTTATATTTCTTCACCGATTTATTTTAAGAAACAGTTATTATGAAATATTTTTTAAAATATATATTCTTAAAATTTAAAAATATTTAATAATGTTTTTTAATTTAAGTTTTTAAAAATGTATTCATTAAATAATTTTGAATAGAATTTTTCAATAATTTTTATTTCTAAGAGCGTTATTTAATAATAAATATATAATTATTCTATATAAAATTAATATATTTAAATTCTAAAGGAATTCAATATGTTTAATTAATATTAATTTTAACATGTTAATAAAAACTATTAAATGTTGTAAAATGGAACATTGATTTGTAATTTAAATGAGAGAAAGTAAAATCGCGTAAAAGATGCAAAAATGTTTATATATGTCCATGTATTGTCTCAAATTTTATAGAATGGTGTGATAGTCTTGCAGGGTGATTGTTAGAGGTGGCAAATTGGGCCAAGCCCATCAGATCAGTTCAAACTTGCCCGTTAAATTGTAGGGTTTGGTTTTAAAAAAATTTAGCCTGAATTAACATCGAGCTTTTTTAGCCCGACTCATTTTTTTCATAATAGCAGGTTTAGCCTGCTGTTTGCAGGGCATGGACATCTTTTTTGAGCTTAATTTAAATTGGGGCATTTTATGGCCGACCCGTTTAGCCCGTAGCCCGCATCAGGCAGGGTAGCCCGTTTTGCCACTATTGAGTCTCAAGATATTATTAAGGAAATTAATAATGTTTAAGTCTCACAAATCCTAAGTTTTAATGGTCAACAAATTTGGTTAAAGGATTACTTTTATAAGAACAGTTTCACTTGAAGGTATTATGTTTTAAATTTTTCAGCAACTCTTCTGAAGAGAAACCCTATGATATAATCCAACTCTCTGAAGTTGAACCTGCTGATAGGAGGAACTCTCTGAAGAACAAAAACCTGATGAAGTCTATTCAACCTTCTGAAGTACTATTGTATTAAAAAGAAGACTTTCTGCTAAAGACATACATCTTAGCCTTTGATTAAAGTCAGAAGGCTTTCTGCTCAAGACTGTAAAGCATCATAGACGTCTTCTGCAAGTTTGATTCAATTAAGGAATGTTATAGAGACCCTTTATGAAGCATTTCAAATCTTTTACCAGAACAGGTAACTGTTGTAACCTGGTATCTACAAGTGTCAGACTCTGGTACCTAAACCTGCAACACACAAGTGAGAAGCTTTTTGAAGATTGTATCACAACGGTATTAACAACATTTAATGCTATCTCATAATGGTGTTTCTCATCAATCTTCAACAGACTCAAGCTGAAATCCTATATAAAGCTTTATCAAGGATGACAAAATGTGGTTGAATGGGAGAAGACAATTATTATTAAGCCAATACACTACAAAAATCAAGCTGCTACTCTCTGATATCTTTGTACTTAAAATATTTCATTTGTATCCTGAGTTATACTCAATTATCATTTGTACATGATCTTTTCTGTTTAAGTTTCTCAAGAACTTAAACTAATACTCACTGTAAACACTTTCAAGTATCTGAGAGCCTGGAGAGGCTTGGTGGAATAAACAATACTTGGGTTTGAGCCTAGAGAGGCTTGTCTGTAAAACAATACTTGGGTTGAGCTTGGAGAGGCTTGTCAGTAAACCAATACTTGGGTTTTAGCCTGAAGAGTGTAACGCCCTAATTTCTGGACTCAGAAATAATGCCCGTTGGAGACACTATTCCTGAAACTCCTTGAAATCAATTCGTTAAATTTCCGATATCGTCATATATTTGCTTAAACTTTCCAACGATTAGCTTAAGCCAAAACAAGACAAACGTTAAAGATCTCAAATAAGTATGAAACCTACTTAAGTTCAGGGAAGAATCCACACTTAGAGAAGTGTGATTCAATGAACTCATACCAGAAATCCGGCAAAGTCTCCCCTTAATACTGGACAATTACCATAGTTCAGCTTAACCTGAAACTCAGCAAAAGCCAGTACAGTTTAATAACATGCATATCATAACATTAAAACTAGGCCTCAGTGGCCAATTCAGAGATATTTACACTTATACAATCTACATCAATATGATTCAGTAAATAACCAATTAACAAATACAAATACTCCAATAACTACTCCTATTAAACTAATCTCCCTGCTAAAATAAGACTCAGCTCCACCCACACCTGAACTGCCTCAACCTCACCGGAGGTACCTACACCACTAAAATATGTCCCCGAAATGTGGGGTGAGATAATAATCTCAGTGAACACAACCGCATGCATGAATGCAGGGAGCAGATATCAATGACAACTTCACAACTCAACGAACTTCATATCTTACTCATTCATAAATCCAATTACATAAAGCATGGTTACCATTGATTAATAACAAACTAGGAACATAATCAATTCACTTAACATGATTTGATGAGTAATGCAAGATATGATGCACTCACTGTTGTGCCCAGCAGGCATGATCTTATCACTTTCTAGAGTTAGACCTGAGCTCAGACTACGGGAACCAGCTTTCCCGGGGACGAATCCCACCCAAACTGGACCGAAGTCGTGTTTTACCTAATTACTTAATTTTTTAACTCACAGCGCAAAGGCTGGCTTAATTAACTCACGGTCGAAACCGGCTTACATCATTCAAATGCACATGATAACACTTTTTGTAAGTTTTCAATTATAGTAAACTTTGACATTCATAGGTTTTTCAGGCAAATCCTAACATCAATCACTCAATCTTAAGCAACCGTCACTAAATCATTCAAAATAACTAAATAGAAAGGGAAATCAAGTGGTTGGGTTCATACATTGAGCATATCGACAGTTTCGTAAATCTCGCTAGTTTCGACTTTATAAATAACGATCCCACATTTTCAATTCAAACTCTAAAACAATCATATCAATCTACGAAGTGGCATTAAATGAAGAACAATAATCGATTCGAAGAATAGTATGAGTTACAATCGAGGGAGTTCGATAGTTTCTATAGTTTCGATAGTTTCGTAAGTTTCGACAATTTCGAAACTAAAGATTCCGACGCTCGATTCTATACTCATATGCTCAATCTATCGATAATCAATCCAAACAACAAGTATTTACCAATTCTATTAATCATCTAACCAGCATCAAGAAAGGGAAGAGAAAGGGGTGGGAGCATGCATTGAGACCAATAGATTCTACCATAAAAGTGAGTTATACTCACCAATCTATGAAATTAAGGGAGGAATTGAGAGCTTGAAGTAATCCAATTGTTGATTCTAGCTTCAATCTCCTTCCAAGGCTCCAAAAATAAGTTCCTCTCTCTAGGATTCTCACTTTCTCTCTCTAGGGCTTGAAGAAGGGTGAAAGAAAATGTGAGTTTTCGATTTTCTGCATGTCCAGCTTTTATACTGGACCGTTGGTAATCGATTACAGTAGTGCTGTAATCGATTACCAGAGGTAGAATTTACACTGGAAAGCATTTCTGGGAATCTGGTAATCGATTACAGCCCTTGGTAATCGATTACCAAAAACTCAGTCCTCAGGTAATCGATTACCACCCTGTGAGTAATCGATTACACAAAGTACAACTCTCGGGTAATCGATTATAGATACTCCTTGTAATTGATTACCAGGAACTCAACTCTCTGGTAATCGATTACAAACTCTCTGTAATCGATTACCAGCAACCCAAATTTACTAATTTTACTTAGACAAAATCCTAAAACTTGGTTTTATAGCTAAGTTTTAACCCCTAATCCCTCAACCTACCTTTCCTCAATTACGAACACATATTTATATGCTTGTAATCTAATGAATTATTAAAGCTCCTAATTTGCGGGATGTTACAAAGAGGTTGTGGATAAAAGAATACTTGTAACTGTGCTCAGTTAATGGAAAATCCTTTGCTGGTTTAGCATTGGGACTGGACGTAGCTCACGGTGGATGTGAGTGAACCAGGATAATTTCTTGGCTAAATTTTCTCTACCCTTATCTCTTTATATTTGTTAGTTAAGCTAACAGAAGGGTTCAGAATAATCTATTTTATAAGCTTGAACTTCAAAACAATCTCAAACGCTTTATAAAACAAGTTTATAACACTATCTTTTGGACCTTCTGAAGCACTTCAGTAAGTCCCTGAAAAGTCCAGTTTCAGCAAGTTGGTTCAAACTTTTGTTAAAGACTTTGATTGTGAAAAGGTTTTCATAAAATCTGTTTGAAATTATAAAACACTATTCAACCCCCTTCTAGTGTTTCCTGTGGTTTCTACAGTTGATATCAAAGCTCAACCTCGAGATGAGCATCTAACAAGTGCTGAGGGAAGAAGATCCAGATGGAAACCTCAACAAGCTAGGATCTCTACATCTCTGAAGGAGCATCTGTAACCAAACCTCCAGTCTTCAATAGAAGAGATTATTTCTACTGGAGAGAACACATGAAGTTATTCATAGAAAGCAACAATATTGATCTTTGGGATATTATTAATGATGGAGATTACATTCCCATGAATAATGGAGAGCCTATCCCAAGAACAGAATGGACCAGTGAGCAAAAATCGAATGTTCAACTTAATGCTCAAGCCAAGCTATATCTGGTGTGGTCCCTGAATAAATCTGAATATGAAAGGATTCAGGGATGCATCTCTGCAAAAGATATATGGGATAAGTTGGCATCATCAATCTATGAAGAGACTAAAGATGAAGGTTTCACCTCGAAAGAATCTACTTAAGAAACAAAAGAGGATTCATCTGATGAAGAGAATCTATGTTTAATGGTAGATCAATCATCTTCAGAAGATCCTGATTCCAAGGTAACATCCTTAACCCTTCTAGATAAGTATGATGATCTGGTTGATAGTTCCAAGGAACTTTTCAGAAAGTATAAGAAGCTCTCAAATGCATATACTGCAATATGCAATGAAAACAAAAATGTTGAAAAAAGAGAATATTATACTCAAAGAAGAGTTTCAGAAAAAAGAGAACAGTAGTTCCAAAAGTCTACTTGAAGAAAAATAGAAACTTCAAGGACAGATTAAGGAACTTACCAAAGACCTAGCCAACTTTAATGAAGGAACTAATAATCTTAACAGATTATTGGAAACTTAGAAAAGGTTAAATGATAAAAGAGGCTTAGGTTTCTCTGGGAAACTGTCACCTAAATCATCAGAATCTAAGTTGCCTAAAAAGGCTAAGAAAAAGGTTGATGGGTGTCCTTACTGTGATAAAAATAGACTTTTTAAGTCTGAATCTAAATAGAAACAGAAACCCTTATCTGAAACTGACCCAGGTGGACCCAAGAAATTATGGGTACCAAAAACCTTTATCATCTATGTTGCAGATGTGTTGAACAAATCAAAGAAAACTCCCAAAATCACTACTGAAGGATGGATAAGAGGAGTTCAAACCTACTGAGGTTACTCCTAAGAAGAAGATTGTGAAAAGAAAAAGATCCAAGATTTCTCAGAAGATCATTACCCATACTGATCTTGAAATGGTAAGAGAGGTGGGGGCATCTTATCAAAGAGCTATTTCATCTGAAAGTGTAGCTGAAGCAACAACACTGAAGGATCCTGACCCTGTTCAGAAGGTTCACAATGAACCTCCTGAAATTGTCGGTCAAGCTATTGAAGTGTATGCTAAAGTTACTAAGCCTACCTTGACTTCCAAGGGACAAGCTATGATGGATGAAGCTCATAGTGGAAGCTCTTCAGAACCACTCTATGTCAACCATCTAGCCTCTATGCATCCAGATCCTGAAATTCAAAAAGTAGTGGAAATAGCTACTGTTCTTGATGAAGAAGAAGCTAGAAAAAGAAAGGAACAAGAGGAGAATGATAGAGCCTTAGCTGAGGCAGTACAAAAGGCAATGATAAAGGATGAGCAACTGGCAAGATCATATGTATCAAAAAGGAAGATACCTTCAAAGGCTACAAGGTCTAAGCATAGGAGGCTGCTATCACCTGTTAGAGAAGAAGTTCCTGCTCCTGCTCAAATGATTACTAGGAGCAAATTGATCCCAAAGGATGATACTGGGATCTTTCAAGAAGCTTTGAAGAAAGTCAGAACACAGTCTGTGTTGGACTTGAAGAAAGAAAGAATTGTCAAGAGAAAAGTCAAACCTTACACCATTTGTCCTCTATGATCTGACAAAGACAAAGTTATACCAGAGGAAGCTCCAGGAAGCTGCCCTGAAGCCTGTGCCTGCACAAGAACCTTACAAGAAAACCAAGGTACATTTTGATAACCTTGATCCTGCTGACTTGGAGGATGATGTAAGTCCTTCCAAGGTCCCAGTAAAGGTGGTAGAAGATGCAACCATTGTTGATGCTGATGAGGAAGTTATTCAACCAAGTGATGATAAGGTTGAAGAGGTTGTACCTGCTGACAACACCATAGGTGAACCTACTGAAAATAACGTTGCTGAAGTACCAAGTGCTGATAAGGTTGCTGCACCTACTAATAATGAAAAGGTTGCAGAACACCAGACTATTGATGCCATGGAGATTGATCAAGATGTTGTTGTGGTGAAACCCATTTTTGCTATTCCACTAAGGACTGAAGCTGCTGAGGTTAATGATCCACCATGACCAAGTCCTCAACCTCCATCACAATTCAATATTGATCTAACTGATGAAAGAATACCTTCACAACTAAATCTGGTACCTACCTTATTCAGTTCCATTGATTGGAATACTAAAGGAAGTTATGGTAGGAATCACAGGAAACACTAGAAGGGGGGTTGAATAGTGTTTTAAAATTTTAAGCTAATTTTCGGAAACCCTTTTCTAAACATCAAATATACATTTGTAGGTTATCATGAAAAACCCCTTTAGCAGATAGTAAAGATTATCAGAGTTAGGCGAAGGTTATGAAACGAAGTTTTTCAGAGACTTGCTGAATTTGATGAAACATATAAGCTTTCTAAAATCACTTCAGAAGGTTCAATAAAAAGATTTTTCAGAACTTTGTTTAAACCTAATTCTATTAAATAACAACTTCAAAATATAAAACAAGTTGTTCAAAAATTTTTTACACTATCATCCAATTGATTCAGTTACTTGCTGAAAACAGATTTATTAGAGAACTTGTTGAACCACTTCAGAAGGTTCAGTAAAGACTCTTTTTCATAAAGATTTGCTCAATAATGAAGTTTTGTTGCGCTAAATATAAATTCACTTTTCAAACCCTTCCTTGGTTATAAATAAACATATAACAGTAGAATGTAACGAGTTAAGGGTAGAGAGAAATTTACACAAAGAATTTATCCTGGTTCACCCACTAACCCAGTGAGCTACATCCCGTCCCAGGGCAAACCACCACTGGATTTTCCACTATCTGATCATAGATACAAGTATTCTTTTCTATCAAGCCTCTCCAGGCTCTAATCCATGTATTGTTTATCAACCAAGCCTCTTCAGGCTCTAACACAAGTATTTTTTTATCAACCAAGCCTCTTCAGGCTCTAACACAAGTATTGTTTATAAACCAAGCCTCTCCAGGCTCTAACACAAGTATTATTTTCTATCAAGCCTCACCAGGCTCTACCACAAGTATTCTTTTCTATCAAACCCCTCCAGGCTCTACCAGAGTATTATTTCTTCCTCCAAGCCTCCCCAGGCTCTCAAAGTATTATTTCTTCCTCCAAGCCTCTCCAGGCTCTCTGAGTATTATTTCTTCCTCAAGCCTCTCCAGGCTCTCTTATTATTATTTCTTCCTCCAAGCCTCTCCAGGCTCTCTGAGTATTATTTCTTCCTCCAAGCCTCTCCAGGCTCTCTTAGTATTATTTCTTCCTCCAAGCCTCTCCAGGCTCTCTGACACTTATTGTGTTTACAATGATGAATGGGTTTAAGTTTCATAGAAACTTAAACTTCAGTTTTCTTGTACAAAGAGATTACTGAGTACAACTCAGAATACAGAGAGTAAATTCTAAGTACAAGGAGGGACATAGATACAGGTATATAAGTTTAATTTTATCTAGTCTCTGTTTCACCCTTCTTTTCTTCCTCAGAGAGTTAGACTGACAATATATTCTCTTGAGCTTTCTCCAGTTCTATCTGTGGCTTTTTAATATTTCATATTTTGAGATTCATGGCAGCCTCTTTTTTTTCTCTTTTTCTATTCTTTTCTCCCACTGATTCTTTCAGATTCCTTGCCAATTGATAATTCATATCTTTTGATTCATGGCTTCTTCTTATGATTCCATTTTCTCTCTTATCTTCTCCTTATCACCCCCTTATCTCTCTCATTCATCCCCTCGTCTCGTCGTCGTCTTCATAGAAGGAGATGAGGACGTATTTTTTACAGTTCTGAAATATGCTCGTTGGAGATTTCTTTGCATACCGTTGAAGAGTTTCTCTTTTATTGTCTTCAGACTTGAGAAACTAGTCGTTGAGGAATATAGGGTATACCGTTGAGAAGAGATGGTTAAGCTCATAGAGCCGTTGTGAGATAGCTTCTTTTTGCTTAGTTTCTGACTTTGAGCATAGTAGGTGTGTAGATGTAAATCTTGTTCTGATACACAGCAATTTTGGCTCATGAATATTTCTTGAGAGTGTAGTTGATTCTTCAGCAGGTTGGCTTTCTTCTCTCTCTTTCTTCAAAGTATGTTGTCTGGATAAAGATGATGATTTTAACCGTTGAACTTCTCTTTTATCCTTTGTGAATTTTGAGTTTCTTCATGTAAGGATTCAGACTTCTGATAACGTATAGCAGAGTCGGTACAGAAGTAGGTGTTCAGCAGCGCTGACCTATCTCTGACTTCCATTTACTTTTCTACAATAGGTTTCCTCTTTTATGTACGACGTTCCTTAGAATGAGGAAAATAACTTTTGTTGCTACTTCCTTGGTAGATGATGGCATAAGACGTTTAGAATCCTTTAGGTCTTTGTGCAGAGAGTCTTTGCCTTTGTTGAAACTTCTCGTTGTAGAAGATTTAAACACGTCATTAGAGGGTTGAAAGAGTCTTCAGTGAGTTCACATTCTTCAGCATGTTGCATGTCTTCAGAAGGTTGATCACTTCAGCATGTTGACCATTTCAGCGTGTTTGAATGTTCTTAGTTCTTGATGTTTTCAGATAACTTGATTCGTCAGATAGATGCCATTGGCAGAAGGTTGCTTTTCTTTTAACCAGATTTCTTTCTTCAGTGTTGCAACTTTGAGAGTAATTAGGTTCAACTCTTGTGTGCTTTCTGATTGGCGATCTTCTTGAAGACTTTCTTCATTTCAACTTGCAGATGTGCCTCTTTTCTTCAGTCCATATAATTTCAGCAGGTTGATCATTTCATCAGATAGTTTGCTGTA
Source organism: Sesbania bispinosa (assembly GCA_026901365.1). Lineage (NCBI taxonomy): Eukaryota > Viridiplantae > Streptophyta > Magnoliopsida > Fabales > Fabaceae > Sesbania > Sesbania bispinosa. Next base: position 2,057,015 of record QLOH01000021.1, on the reverse strand, counting down.
TTATTCTTCTTTTTAGCCTGTTGCTTCTTCTTTCTCCTTTTCCATTTCTTTTTGTCTTTTTCTTTGGTTCAGTAGGTTGGTCATCATCAGAGAGTTGTTCCAATGCTTTTCTCTTTTTCTTGGTATGCTATTCTTCTTTAGCAGGATTCTTCTTTCAGCAGGTTGCTTCTACAATGTTCCTGAAATACACAGAAAAATACCTTTCTCAGTAACACTTGCTTTCTTATAGTCTATTCTAATTTGTTAATCATAAAAACCAAGGATAACGAGTCTTGAATCTAATTTGAATACTTAAATTAATTCTGAGACTCAACATTCTCCCCCTTTTTAATGATGACAAATTAAATATGACTAACACATATCATGAAAGATTCAAATTACAGAATGTTTAATTTATTATTCAGATAGGTCTCGTTGAGTGTGAAAACTCCCCCTAAACTGGACATTATTTTCTTTTGAAGAATGTTTAGTTATACTTGAATATATTTCAATTTCCTTTCATGAAATTGTTTAGTTATATTTCTCCCCCTTTTGTCATTATTTAAAAAGGGTATTAATCATATTTCAACAAGAATAAAAACTTTACCAAGTATAATCAGATTTTAAGAAGAATATTACTTCAGACAAAGTTCTTTAAGCAAAGCAGCAGATTCACATAGAATACGAAAACATATAAGTTCTTCCGGAGAAACAGATTGACTTTTCCACGAGATAAGTCAAGGCAAGCAAAGATACACAAAATAGTGATCACTAAAAGAAAGTTCTTTATATATTATATTAAAATTTTGTAAACATTTTGAAAATACATCTTAGTATATATATCAACATTGACTCTCTTGATTCCTATGATAGGTTAAGGCATAGCCTTATCAGCAGCTCCCTTTTCAGCCTCAGCTGCCATTAGTTCTTCAGCCTGAAGCCTCAGAAGTGCCTCTTGAGCCTGTATCTGTTCCCCAACCGTGCGTTACGCACACAATCTCCTTTCAACAACTGGAACAGTGGAGGTGCATCATTTAACACGATGTTTCGACTACCAGCAACAACCTTTATCCTCAGAACCTCATTTGAAGTGGTTCCCTTCATAAGATTGGGTAGTGTGTGGTCAACCAGTGGATTACCAAGATGCTTGTGATGCAACAAGATCTCCATGGTCAAAGCATAAAGGGGCGGGTATTCAAAAGAAACCTTTCCCTTACTTATAATTCCATGCATCATCCATGGTAGATCGATCTTCTCCAAAACATGTTCCAGGCCTACCTCTTCTGTTTTCTCCCGCTTCTTCATCATCCCTCAGAGAGCATACACCCAGATCTCATTCCAAAGTGAAAGAAGAACTTTGAAGATATGAGTCTGTATTGAGAGCTCTTGAGATTTTATAGGACTTTGAGGCAAGAGATAGCAGAGAGAAGCAAGGAGATTGAATCTTTTGGATGGTTTCACACGGAACATGGACAAGCTCAGATAGCATTAATGATGACGGTTTCAGACATTGGAAGTAGTGCAACGTGCATTACTGACTGGACAAGTGAAGAGCTAACAGTCATAGGGAATCGGGTCATCAATGTTGATTGTAGAGATTAAAAAGATTTTAACTTCTTTTGAAAAGAGAAAGAAAAAGAATAAATAATAAAATCATTTAAAATATAAATCAACCAATGTTACTAGAAAAGATACTTATAGATCTTAGGTTGAAGAATAAATATTTTAATAAAATCATTTTAAAATAATTAAAAAATCTTCAGCAAGTATTCTCAAATTAGTAAGATGCAATATGCTTACAGACTAATTTCATATAGGCACAGATTTTTAAGTTGTAATATAAAACAATGTTACTAGCAGAGATACTCAGGATTTTGTAGTTGCTGAGACTTAACTTGTTTTCAAAGAGAATTTTGTTGCTTTCAATTTGTGATGCATCAGTAGCATAATCTTAATCTTCGTGCTCTATAGCCTTTCTAGCTTCCTCTTCATCAGGAACAACCGTCATCATGTCCTGTCCCTCAAGGATTGAGATAGGCTTAGTGACTTAGGTAACAGCCACATCAGCAATCTGTTGGGATTCGAATTTCAAGTATTTCGAATTTCACAATGTTGTGAGTTTTTCTACAATTTTCGAGTTCACAGAAAGGAATAGAAGTTTGAAATTCGAATTTATTGATGAACTTGAATGGTTAAGAGTCCTTAGTTAAATTAACTTGATACAAGAAAAATTCCATAACTTGAAAGAAGAGTGCAGTTGTTGGTATATAGCAAGTTAAATTTTCACTAAGTATTGGAGATGCCAAAATGTTCAAGAAATCAAAGAGATATAATGCTTATCAAGAATACTTTTAAATTTTTTAGAAACCTTCAAAAAGAAGAATTGAGATTGAAATATTTCTCTAAATGAGATTCTTATGGTTTGATTTCTTAGAAAAGGAACTTCGAGAAATTGAAGTCAAAAGAGACTCTGGAAAACCGAAGTCATAAGATTTCTGGAAAACCGAAGTCATAAGGTTTCTGGAAAACCGAAGTCATAAGGTTTCTGGAAAATCGAAATAAGGAAGCATTCAATGAGCCCAAGTATCAACAGAAAAATCTAAATGTCAAAGATATTCTAGAAAATTGAAGTCATAGGGGATTCTGGAAAATCAGAATCAAAAGATATTCTGGAAAATCGAAGTCATAAGGCTTCTGGAAAATCGAAATCAGGAAGCATTCAATGAGCCCAAGTATCAACAGAAAAAGCTAAGTGTCAAGGTGAAAGAATTTTCGAATACAGGAAGTTAGAATTCCAGAAAGAAGATTTCGAGAAATCGAAGAGCCAGGTTTCGAATTTACAGAAAGCAGAAACCCGAAAACAAGATGCATGAAGACTTAGAAGATTTCTGAGTCAAGAAGTGATCTGTTCGAGAAAACAGAAGACAGAAGAAAATAGTTACTGGAAGTTACAGAAGTTTGTTGATCAAGGACAGATGGAAACATTTCAGTGAAAGCATTTGAAAAAGTTCAAAGAAGAAAGGTAGTTTTCTGGTTAGCAGAAAACGTGGCAAACATGCAGGCTGCCAACACATAGGGCTAGTTGATGTGTCAATTGTACATTAGTTAGCCGTTAGAATTAGAAATCTATAAATAGTTGAACTTTCTATGTAATAAAGGTTGGCAAATCATTATACTTAAAACTCTAAAACACCTTACACGTCCAATCTTGCAGCGACAAACAGGTTACAAGGAGCAACAGTATGTGATGAACCCATCCATTTTCATTTATGCAATTGTTCTTACAATTTGATTTTCTTTCTTCCTATTACATTCTGCAATTTACATTCAGTGCGTTTTTCTTTCTTTTAAACTTTTCATTCTTACTTTCTTTGAAATTCTTATTCTTCTTTGATTTCTTAAAATTCAACTTAGAACTTTGTTTGATGAAATTTTGTATCAATTTGTTCTAAACTTTTGAAGAATAAGTGTTTTTGATGAAATTCTGAATCAAATAATTCTAATTCTGTCATTTCTGGAATTTGAATTCTGGAAAAATCAAGTCTTTTTACAAATTATGTGAATCAGAACACTATAAATCTACTTTTTAAAAGAGTCCCGTAAGAGGACCTGATTCTAATACCCTGATTGTTCTTAGAATCAAAGTGATAAGCAATTTTTCAAGATTGAATTTTATCACCACAAACAAATTGGCACGCCCAGTGGGACCAAATTGCCAAAAGTAGTGTGTGTTATGATTTTTCTGAAAATTGATCTTGCATGCGTTTGAGAAGTGGTAGAACAATATCTGTTCAAATGGCTAGTAACACAAGGCAAACAGGAAGTGGAAACAATAATATGGATACAACTACCAATTCTGGAAGTCCACCACCCCAGGAAAATGAGTCTGTGAATAATAATGATAATGGGGATAATGGAAATGGTAGTGTTAATAGAGACCAAGCGGCCTCTACAACTTTACCAGAAAATCTAGGTGTAAGTCAAGTTATACATACTATCCCTGTTTCTAATAATGTTTCTGCATCTCATAATGGAAATCCAATGTATGGATTACCTTTTGGTTTCGTCCCAAGTTCTGGGATGGCACAACCAACAGTGTCAACAGTTGGTCCAACAACGGTTCCTTTTGCAAACCGTGGACCTATGTTTAATCCATTTGTAGGAAGTTCATCTTCATCCATTACTAATTCTATTTTGCAAACTTTAAGGCAACAAATGGATGAAAGTATATAAAGAGATAAAATAAAATATGAAAATTATAATTTATGAATGAATTTTATTTGGGCTTCAATATTTGTAATTATGAATTCCTAGATATCATTGATTTCCAAAATACAAGAGGGGTGCGATAGACGAAGTTCAATCCTAGTTTCTCTTTATTTGCTCAATCTTATCTTTATCTCTTTGTTTCATATTTTATTTTATTTTATTTTATTATCTTATTATAATTTTTATTTAATTTTCATATCCTAGTTTCCATTTAAATATTCTTTAATTATTTCTTTTTGATTTTATTTCTTACTGCATTATTTCCTTAATTATCATAATAAATAAATTGCACAGTTTCTCTTTATATACTCAATTAGATTAAATACTAAGAATTTATTTTATATCGTTCTTCGTAGGTACGACAACCCTTACTTTAAAACTATTATACTGCTGCGATATCGGTACGCTTGCCAAGATCTCAACAGAAGGTACATAAATATCTAGACAAAATCTTATCATTTTTAATTATAGAGTAAAAATATATTATATGAGGATAAACATCTTATATAAAAACACATTATTATATAAATAACTAGATAAAAACTACAATTTAGTTTAGTTTTTAAATATAAAATTGTGTTGGTTATAAATTTTTTTTAATTATGATATTGTTAATTAGGATATTTTGACATTTTTTCTTCAATCAACATATGTTATATTTTAAATAATGAGGATTTTGTATTTGTATTTTGGTTTACAACTCTATTTTTTTTTTTGTGTAAACCATAGGTATCCCCTATTACCAGGGGCAATTCTATTCGGGGTTTAGTCACAGTTAAGGCTCTTCACCCCTCCCGAAGAATGTGTTTAGTGGGGATCGAACCCGAGAGCTCTTCCCACAATCTCAGCCTGGGTTTACAACTCTATTTGTTATAATGTATTGCTCTAATTGATATATTGAAAAGTACAATTTTTTTAGTTATTTTATTATTTATGTTTTTTTATGTAATATTAACAACAAAGTTTTGAAACTTTTAAAATTTTATTTCAAAATGTCTTGATACATATTAACTTCAATGTAATTTATGGTTTATTATTTAATTAAAATTTTTTATTTTTCTTTTTTATTTCATATCTTATTTTTTTTAATATTTGTGGGAACATAGAAAGTTCCAGCAGAAATCATGAGCCAACATGATTACTATTATAAACAAGCCACTCATACTAGCATAATTGTGGGCAAAAGCATGTGATGGAAAACTTAATGAACATACATCCGCCTCACATATTTATAACCAAAGTCTAAAGGAACCAAACCTTTCAACATAGTTAAGATAAATGAGAAAGAAATGTAACATGACTGACCTAAACAAACTATGGACTAAAAACAATAGATAATGAAAGTTGATAGGAAAAAAATAAAGAGAAAGTGCACTTTCTAAATTCCTTGGTTGTTGTAGGATCTACATTGGATCTAAAGCATTATGTTTGGGTCCCTTCTTCTTCTCATTTCCCACTTGTTGATACTATTGTTCCTATTGATGTTGTTGTTGATTCTCCTCCTCTTGTTGTGGTTGTTGTTTTTATTGTACTTGATGCTAATGAAGTTGGTGATGCTGGATCTAGGAATGACTTTGAGGTTGTTGTAACTGTTGTGCTGCTAAAAGAGCATATGTGTCCAGTGTATTAGGAGAGTATTGTTGCCCCCTTCCAAATGCAACAGAGTTCATAGGTCCTCCATTTGGCATAGCTTGCCCAATTAGTAGTGGCAAATGTCGGATTTCCTCTCCAGATGGGTTCTTCAATGCTAGAAATAAAAAAAAAATTAGTTCTTATAGTAAAGTTGCTAAGATAATGACGAACTCTCCATGCACATGATGATTTGAATTTCTTGGATTCAATCCTAAAACATATATATTAAAAAATTTCATGAAATCTCATTTCCAAGGCAGAAGGATGTACTTTTAACTACACCAAAGAAACTAATGAATCAACCAATAAAACATTTCAGGTAGCTTTAGATTATACAAGTGTTTTATATAAGACAAATCAATTCATTCCCAAGGAAGTACTTACTATTTCATAAAAGAAAAGCATAAACCTTAAATGTAAGGTGAAAGCAAGACCATACATTTTAGTTCATCAACTTTAATCAATTCCAATTTTCGAGTAGCAATATAGAAACATATATCATAATCAATTAGATTTTCCATTGCCTTTTTCTATATAGACTTAAATTTTTTATTTAATTTAATCACCCTTTTCACATTTCTAATTACCTACCAATTGCTATACATGCTATGAATCATTCCCTCCTCCTCAAAATGACGTTTATAAAATCTTTAGGGCCTAAACACAAACCAAGGTAAAATTACAAGTTAAGAAGGCACAAAACTCATACAACATACAATGGTTTGACAATAAAGTTTTTATGTTGAGGTTAGAAAGAGAAGAAAAGAAAATTGTAGAACAATAGCATCAAATGTTTATAGCAGCATGAACGTACCATTTTGCAATTGAAGTTGTTGTCGCTTGGTTTGCAACTGCAACCTTAACTCATCATTCTTAGTAGCCATTCTTTGTGTATCCCTCTGTTTATATAAGGCCAAAATGCATTGATTATAATCCCTACTATTAGCTTTTTAATCAAATAGTAACATAACAAAACAATAGTAGTACACTGCTAAAATATTGGGTAAAAAAGATGTAAACATTAGTCAGAAGATGACAAATACATAAGATACAGATAATGAGTTAAGGCATACCTGCAAGATAGTTAATTGTGTAGACAAGGATGTAACTTCAGTTTCCAATTTTTGAACCTTATTTTCAAGCTCAAAAATGTAACGTGTCTTCTTTTCCTTTGATCTTGCAGCAGACTGTCTATTTGCCCATATCCTGTTATACAAAACTAGGCAATATTAGCCATGGTAGAAAGTTATTTTAAATCAAGAAAGTATATATAACATATAAGTAGTACACTCTCCAATGATGAATGATGCATAAAGACATATATAACGAGATAATGCGTAATGTATATAATTCTTAATTTTCCTCAAAACTAATTGATGTTAGTCAAAATGAAAATGACTTAATCCAAAGGGAACCAATTTGTTAAGCATTTTGTTCATAAGGTATATGTTGTTAATGTAACTAAAATCATGAATGATACCTTTCAGCACGCTTAGGATCAACCCTTGCAAGCTCTACAAGTTCGGCAGCGGACATTACTTTCCTTGAAGCAATCATAGAGCCATTTTCAGAAGCAGAGACCGGAATGTCAGGTTTGATGGTGGATGTTGATCCATTTATGGATTGGCTATGTCGATGCCCAACCTCGAGCCTTTCATTGAAATTGGTACTACCAATATCAATAGAAAAGTTTTCTACAGCAGTAGCATGGGCTCCAGAGGATGGGTTTAGTTTATCCATATTGAGGTAGGTGGAAAACAAGTCTTCATTGACGGTGTCATCAAAAAGTTAGAGGCCATCCATGGGGTCAATATCACTATCGATATTGATATCTTCAGGGAGGGTGAGAATCTCAGATCGAGCGCGCTTGTGGCTTGTATTTCCAGGAGGATTATCAGGCATCTCACTAATGTCATTCTTCAAGCCAGTTGAGTCTGGGGTTTTAGCTAGAATTGTTGGTGGAGGATACGATGATGATGACGATAATAGTTGTTTCGATTTCACATTCAGGTTTGGTGTTGAAGTAACATAAGGGAGTTTATTGTTATCCATTGCCAACCAACCAACTTGACACCTATTTGAAAGCAATGCAAGAAATTAAAAGTAAGTAACTAAGAATTGTTCCTTTGAATATTGAGTTTAACATGTATCACACCACATGTTGTGTAAAACATTGATTTCAAGAAACATGTCACACAGTCACTCATACATGTGAGAAATAGAGAGAAAAAATATGGGATCTGGAAGAGAGAGAGAGAGAGGACAATGACGACAAAGACAAGGCTCCAACTTAAAAGACACACATACACAGCAAAAATTCTCTCCTCCTTGAAAATTTTATCACTCCTCTTCGTCCATTTTTTTCTTCTGCTTCTTCTTCACCATGTTCTCATTTTATAGACATTAAAAAAGAATAATACTGGTGTATTTCCCTAAACACCCTCTTTAATGTGTTTTTGTATTATTAGTAATTTTTTAAAAAAAATTAATAAAATATTTAGTATGTAAATAAATTTTTGAAAGATTTTTTACCTTTTAAAAATGAATAATAATATTCCAACACTGTATATTTTTATATATTTCTTTACCAAATTATTATAAGAAAAAGTTATTGTGATTTTTTAAATATATATTCTTAAAAGTTAAAAACATTTAATTTTTTTAATTAAAGTTATTAAAAATGTAGTCACTTAATAATTTTAATAGAACTTATTCAATACTTCGTATTTCTAAGAGTGTTATTTAATATTAAGTATATAATTACTCTAAATAAAATCAATGTATATAAATTCTAAAAGAATTCAATATGTTTAATTAATATTAATTTAAACAAGTTAATAAAAACAATTAAATGATGTAAAAGTGGATATTGATTTTTATTTTAAATAAGAGAAAGTAAAATCATGTACCTGAAAGATGCAAAAATGTTTTATATATGTCCATGCATTATTTTTATTTTTATAGAATTGGCATGATAGTCTTGCAAGGTGATAGCTAGGGTGGTAAAATGGGCCAAGCCCATAGGTTAAGTCCGAACTCGCCCATTAAATTGTACGGCTTGATTTTTAAAAATTGAGCTCGACTTAATATCAGGCTTTTTTAGCCCAGTCTGTTTTATCAAAATAGCGGGCTTAGCCCACTTTTTGCCAAACTAGGGACCTTTTTGTAGCTCGAGTTAAATTGGGACCTTAATGGCCGACCCATTTTAAATCGTAGCCCACATAGGGTGGGCCCGTATCAAGCCGGGTAGCCCGTTTTGCAACCTCTACTTATAGCATACAAGTAGGATCTAGAATTAGAAGCATCAAAATAACAAGATTAGCACATGGTTATTAGAGCAATGCACATAAAATCAAACATGCATGGAAGAAGAAAATAAAAAGATGGAGAGGAAAGAAATAGAAACAAGGGCAAACCCCTTGGATTGATAAGCTTGGTTGAAGAAACGCCATAAGCTCCTGGAGCTTGATAAGTTTCAGTATGGTTTGAGCAAGAACCATAAACTATTCTCTACTCACAAAGATGGGGAACAATGCATAAGCAGTACACTCTCCAATGATGAATGATGCATGAAGACATATATAACGAGATAATGCCTAATGTACATAACTAAAGGGAACCAATATTTTAAGCATTTTGTTCAAAATATATATGTTTTTAATGCAACTAAAATTATGAATGATACCTTTCAGCATGCTTAGGATCAACCTTGGCGCGCTCTACAAGTTCGCCAGCAGACATTGCTTTCCTTGAGTCAATCACAAATCCATTTTCAGAAGTAGAAATTGGAATGTCAGGTTTCATGATAGATGTTGATCCATTTATGGGCTGGCTATGTTGGTGCCCAACCTTGAGCCTTTCATTAATAGTGGTATTACCAATATCAATAGCAAAGTTTTCTACAACAGTATCATGGGCTCTAGAGGATGGGTTTAGTTTATTCATATTGAGGTAGACAGAAAACAAGTCTTCCTCAACGGTGACATCAAAAAGTGAGAGGCCATCCATAGTGTCAATATCACCCTCGATGTTGATATCTTTAGGGAGGGTGAAAATCTCAGATCGAGCGCGCTTGTGGCTTGTATTTCCAGGAGGATTATTAGACATCTCATTAATGTCATTGTTCAAGCTAGTTGAGTCTAGGGTTGTAGCTAGAATTGTTGGTTGAGGATACCATGATGATGACGATAATGGTTGTTTTGATTTCACATTCAGGTTGGTGTTGAAGTAACATAAGGGAGTTTGTTGTTATCCATTGCCAACCAACCAACTTGAGACCTATTTGAAAGCAATGCAAGAGAATAAAATTAAGTAATTAAGAATTGTACCTTTGAATTTCGAGTTTAACATTTATCACACCACATGTCATGTAAATTATCAAATTCAAGAAATATGCCACACAATCACTCATACACATGAGAATTAGAGAGAGAGAGGAATAAGGGATCCCGAAGAGAGAGAGAGCACAAAGATGACAAAGACAAGACTCCAACTTAAAAGACACACACACACACCAAAGTTTCTCTCCTCCTTGAAAAATTTTATCACTCTTCTTCGTCCTGTTTTTTCTTCTGCTTCTTCTTCAATGTGTTCTCATTTTATAGACATTAGAAAATAAAGGTACTGGTGTATTTCTCTAAACACCCTCTTTAATGTATTTTTGTATTATTAGTAATTGTTTTAAAAAGGAAAAAATATGTTTTCATCCCTATAGTTTCGGTCAACTTTAGTCTTCGTCCCTATACTTTAAATCATGTGTTTTTTGTCCATAAACTTTCTAAACCCCCAAACCGTGGTTCCTGCTCATCAATGAGATCTGTTAACTTGATGAGCTGGCTAACAAAAGTTACATGTCAGCCTCAATTGTGAGTCCCAAATAACTAACAGATCATCTAATTAACTTTTTATTAATTTTTAGTAATTAAAATAACCATAATTACTTAATTAGGATTCTCACCTAAAAAATTTTACCCGATAAAAAAAACCTAATTTCATTATTATGGTTATTTTTATAATTAAAAAATTAACTAAAATAGATTAATTAGATGAGTCAGCTATTTGGGGCCCACAATTGAGGCTAACATGTAACTTTTGTTACTCAGCTCATCATGTTAATAGAACTCATTAACGGTCAGGGACCATGGATTGGGGTTTAGAAAGTTTAGGGACAAAAAACAAAAGATTTAAAGTATAGGGACGAAGACCAAAATTGACAAAAACTATAGGGACGAAAAACATATTTTTCCTTTTAAAAAAAACTACTTAAATATTTAATAAGTAAATCAGTTTTCTTAAAGATCTTATTACCTTTTTGAAAAATGAATAATAATATTTCAAAATTGTATATTTTTATATATTTCGTTACCGAATTATTAGAAGAAAAGTTATTTTGAATTTTTTAAAATATATATTCTTAAAACTTAAAAACATTTAATATTTTATTTTTAATTAAAGTTATTAAAAATGTATTCATTAAATAATTTTAATAGAATTTATTCAATACTTCTTATTTCTAAAAGCAATATTTAATATTAAACATATATTTAATCTAAATAAAATCAATATATTTAAATTCTAAATGAATTCAATATGTTTAATTAATATTAATTTAAACAAGTTAATAAAAACTATTAAATGCTGTAAAATAGAACTTTGATTTTTATTTTAAGTAAGAGAAAGTAAAATCACGTCAAAGATACAAAAATATTTATATATGTCCATGCATTGGCTCTATTTTTATAGAATTGGCATGATAGTCTTGCAGGGTAATAGCTAGCGGTGGCAAAATGGGCCAAACTCATCGGGCCAGCCCGAACCCGCCCATTAAATGGTAGGGCTTGTTTTAAAAATTGAGCCCGAATTAATATCGGGCTTTTTTAGCACAGTCTGTTTTGTCAAAATAGCGGGCTTAGCTCACTCTTTGTCGGGCTAGGGGACATTGTTTAGCTTGAATTAAATTAGGGCATTAGTGACCGGCTCGTTTTAACCGGTAGCCCGCATAAGGCTGGCTCGTATCGGGCCGGGTAGCCTATTTTGCCACCTTTAGTGATAGCAAACAAGTAGGATCTAGAATTAGAAGCATAAAAATAACAAGATTAGCACATGATTATCAGAGTAATGCGCATAAAATCGAACAAGGAAGAAGAAAATAAAACGTTGGAGAGGAAAGAAATGGAAACATGCGTCACAATCAAGGGCAACCCCCTTGGATTGATAAGCTTGGGTGAAGAAAAGCCATATGCTCCTGGAGCTTGATAAGTTTCAGTATGATTTGAGCAAGAAACATAAACTATTCATTATTCACAAAGATGAGGAACAATGCATAGGCAGTACACTCTCCAATGATGAATGATGCCTGAAGACATATATAACGAGATAATGCCTAATGTACATAATTCTTAATTTTCCTCAAAACTAATTGATGTTAGTCAAAGTGAAAATGAATTAATCCAAAGGGAACCAATATTTTAAGCATTTTGTTCAAAAGATATATGTTTTTAATGCAACTAAAATCATGAATGATACCTTTCAAGACGCTTAGGATCAACCTTGGCAAGCTCTACAAGTTCGCCAGCGGACATTGCTTTCCTTGAGGCAATCATAGATCCATTTTCAGAAGCAGAAACCAGAATGTCAGGTTTGACGATGGATGTTGATCCATTTATGGACTGGCTATGTCGGTGCCCAACCTCGAGCCTTTCATTAATACTGGTATTACCAATATCAATAGCAAAATTTTCTACAATAGTATCATGGCCTCCAGAGGATGAGTTTAGTTTATACATATCGAGGTAGACGGAAAGCAAGACTCCCTCAACAGTGTCATCAAAAAGTGAGAGGCTATTTGTGGTGTCGATATCTCCGTCGATGTTAATATCTTTAGGGAGGATGAGAATCTCAGATCGAGCGCGCTTGTGGCTTGTATTTGCAGGAGGATTTTTAGGCATCTCAATAATGTCATTGTTAAAGCTAGGTGAGTCTGGTGTTGTAGCTAGAATTGCTGGTGGAGGATACGATGATGATGACGATAATGGTTGTTTCGATTTCACGTTTAAGTTTGGTGTTGAAGTAACATAAGGGAGTTTATTTTTATCCATTGCCAACCAACCAACTTGACACCTATTTGAAAGCAATGCAAGAAATTAAAAGTAAGTAACTAAGAATTGTACCTTTGAATATTGAGTTTAACATGTATCACACCACATGTCGTGTAAAACATCGAATTCAAGAAACATTTCACGCAGTCACCCATATACATGAGAAATAGAGAGATAGAGAGCACAAAGACAACAAAGGCAAGGCTCCAACTTAAAAGATGCACATACACACCGAAGTTGCTCTCCTCCTTGAAATTTTTTCACTCCTCTTCGTCCTGTTTTTTCTTTTGCTTTTTCTTCACCGGTACCGTGTTCTCATTTTATAGACATTAAATCAATTTTTTAAAAGATTTTGTTACCTTTTAAAATGAAATATTGTATTCCAAAATTGTATATTTTTTTATATTTCTTCACCGATTTATTTTAAGAAAGAGTTATTATAAAATAATTTTAAAATATATATTCTTAAAAATTTAAAAACATTTAATATTTTTTTTAATTTAAGTTTTTAAAAATGTATTCATTAAATAATTTTGAATAGAATTTTTTAATATTTTTTATTTCTAAGAGCGTTATTTAATAATAAATATATAATTATTCTGTATAAAATTAATATATTTAAATTCTAAAGGAATTCAATATGTTTAATTAATATTAATTTTAACAAGTTAATAAAAACTATTAAATGTTGTAAAATGGAACATTGATTTGTAATTTAAATGAGAGAAAGTAAAATCGCGTGAAAGATGCAAAAATGTTTATATATGTCCATGTATTGTCTCAAATTTTATAGAATGGTGTGATAGTCTTGCAGGGTGATTGTTAGAGGTGGCAAATTGGGCCAAGCCCATCAGGTCAGTTCGAACTTGCCCGTTAAATTGTAGGGTTTGGTTTTAAAAAAATTGAGCCTGAATTAACATCGAGCTTTTTTAGCCCGACCCGTTTTTTCATAATAGCAGGTTTAGCCTGCTGTTTGCAGGGCATGGACACCTTTTTTGAGCTTGATTTAAATTGGGGCATTTTATGGCCGACCCGTTTAGCCCGTAGCCCGCATCAGGCCGGGTAGCCCATTTTGCCACTATTGAGTCTCAAGATATTATTAAGGAAATTAATAATGTTTAAGTCTCACAAATCCTAAGTTTTAATGGACAACAAATTTGGTTAAAGGATTACTTTTATAAGAACAGTTTCACTTGAAGGTATTATGTTTAAATTTTTCAGCAACTCTTCTGAAGAGCAACCCTATGATATAATCCAACTCTCTGAAGTTGAACCTGCTGATACGAGGAACTCTCTGAAGAACAAAAACCTGATGAAGTCTATTCAACCTTTTGAAGTACTGTTGTATTAAAAGAAGACTTTCTGCTAAAGACCTACATCTTAGCCTTTGATTAAAGTCAGAAGGCTTTCTGCTGAAGACTGTAAAGCATCATAGACGTCTTCTGCAAGTTTGATTCAATTAAGGAATGTTACAGAGACCTTTTATGAAACATTTCAAATCTTTTACCAGAACGGGTAACTGTTGCAACCTGGTACCTACACGTGTCAGATTCTGGTACCTGAACCTGCAACACACAAGTGAGAAACTTTTTGAAGATTGTATCACAACGGTATTAACAACATTTAATGCTATCTCACAATGGTGTTTCTCATCAATCTTCAACGGACTCAAGCTAAAATCCTATATAAAGCTTTATGAAGGATGACAAAATGTGGTTGAAAGGGAGAAGACAATAATTATTAAGCCAATAAACTGCAAAAATCAAGCTGATACTCTCTGATATCTTTGTACTTAAAATATTTCATTTGTATCCTGAGTTATACTCAGTTATCATTTGTACATGATCTTTTCTGTTTAAGTTTCTCAGGAACTTAAACTAATACTCACTGTAAACACTTTCAAGTATCTGAGAGCCTGGAGAGGCTTGGTGGAATAAACAATACTTGGGTTTCAGCCTAGAGAGGCTTGTCTGTAAAACAATACTTGGGTTGAGCCTGGAGAGGCTTGTCAGTAAACCAATACTTGGGTTTTAGCCTGAAGAGGCTGTGGATAAAAAAATACTTGTAACTGTGCTCAATTAATGGAAAATCCTTTGCTGGTTTAGCATTGGGACTGGACGTAGCTCACGGTGGATGTGAGTGAACCAGGATAATTTCTTGGCTAAGTTTTCTCTACTCTTATCTATTTATATTTGTTATTTAAGCTAACAGGAGGGTTTAGAATAATCTGTTTTATAAGCTTGAACTTCAAAACAATCTCAAACGCTTTATAAAACAAGTTTATAACACTATCTTTTGGACCTTCTGAAGCACTTCATTAAGTTCCTGAAAAGTCCAGTTTCAGCAAGTTGGTTCATACTTTTGTTAAACACTTTGATTGTGAAAAGGCTTTCATAAAATCTGTTTGAAATTATAAAACACTATTTAGCCCCCTTCTACTGGAGAGAACACAGGAAGTTATTCATAGAAAGCAACAATATTGATCTTTGGGATATTATTAATGATGGAGATTACATTCCCATGAAGAATGGAGAGCCTATCCCAAGAACAGAATGGACCAGTGAGCAAAAATCGAATGTTCAACTTAATGCTCAAGCCAAGCTATATCTGGTGTGGTCCCTGAATAAATCTGAATATGAAAGGATTAGGGATGCATCTCTGCAAAAGATATATGGGATAAGTTGGCATCATCAATCTATGAAGAGACTATAGATAAAGGTTTCACCTCAAAAGAATCTACTTCAGAAACAAAAGAGGATTCATCTGATGAAGAGAATCTATGTTTAATGGCAGATCAATCATCTTCAGAAGATCCTGATTCCAAGGTAACATCCTTAACCCTTCTAGATAAGTATGATGATCTGGTTGATAGTTCCAAGGAACTTTTCAGAAAGTATAAGAAGCTCTCAAATGCATATACTGCAATATGCAATGAAAACAAAAATCTTGAAAAAAGAGTATCTTATACTCAAACAAGAGTTTCAGAAAAAGGAGAACAGTAGTTCCAAAAGTCTACTTGAAGAAAAATAGAAACTTCAAGGACAGGTTAAGGAACTTACCAAAGACCTAGCCAACTTTACTGAAGGAACTAATAATCTTAACAGATTATTGGAAACTTAGAAAAGGTTAAATGATAAAAGAGGCTTAGGTTTCTCTGGGAAACTGTCACCTAAATCATCAAAATCTAAGTTGCCTAAAAAGGCTAAGAAAAAGGTTGATGGGTGTCCTTACTGTGATAAAAATAGACTTTTTAAGTCTGAATCTAAACAGAAACAGAAACCCTTATCTGAAACTGACCCAGGTGGACCCAAGAAATTATGGGTACCAAAAACCTTTATCATCTACGTTGTAGATGTGTTATACAAATCAAAGAAAACTCCCAAAATCACTACTGAAGGATGGATAAGAGGAGTTCAAACCTGCTGAGGTTACTCCTGAGAAGAAGATTGTGAAAAGAAAAAGATCCAAGATTTCTCAGAAGATCATTACACAAGCTGATCTTGAAATGGTAAGAGAGGTGGAGGCATCCTATCAAAGAGCTACTTCATCTGAAAATGTAGCTGAAGCAACAACACTGAAGGATCCTGACCCTGTTCAGAAGGTTCACAATGAACCTCCTGAAATTGTGGGTCAAGCTATTGAAGTGTATGCTAAAGTTACTAAGCCTACCTTGACATCCAAGGGACAAACTGTGATGGATGAAGCTCATAGTGGAAGCTCTTCAGAACCACTCTATGTCAAGCCTCTAGCCTCTATGCATCCAGATCCTGAAATTCAAAAAGTAGTGGAAATTGCTACTGTTCTTGATGAAGAAGAAGCTAGAAAAAGAAAGGAACAAGAGGATAATGATTGAGCCTTAGCTGAGGCAGCACAAAAGGCAATGATAGAGGATGAGCAACTAGCAAGATCATCTATATTAAAAAGGAAGATACCTTCAAAGGCTGCAAGGTCTAAGCACAGGAGGTTGCTATCACCTGTTAGGGAAGAAGTTTCTGCTCCTGCTCAAATGATTACTAGGAGCAAATCGATCCCAAAGGATGATACCGGGATCTTTCAAGAAGCTTTGAAGAAAGTCAGAACACAATCTGTTTTGGACTTGAAGAAAGAAAGAATTGTCAAGAGAAAAGTCAAACCTGCTACACCATTTGTCCTCTATGATCTGACAAAGACAAAGTTATACCAGAGGAAGCTCCAGGAAGCTGCCCTGAAGCCTGTGCCTGCACAAGAACCTTATAAGAAAACCAAGGTACTTTTTGATAACCTTGATCCTGCTGACTTGGAGGATGATGTAAGTCCTTCCAAGGTCCCAGTAAAGGTGGTAGAAGATGCAACCATTGCTGATGCTGATGAGGAAGTTATTCAACCAAGTGATGATAAGGTTGAAGAGGTTGTACCTGCTGACAACACCATATGTGAACCTACTGAAAATAACGTTGCTGAAGTACCAAGTGCTGATAAGGTTGCTGAACCTACTGATAGTGAAAAGGTTGCAGAACACCAGACTATTGATGCCATGGAGATGGATCAAGATGTTGCTGTGGTGAAACCCATCTCTGCTATTCCACTGAGGACTGAACCTGCTGAGGTTAATGATCAACCATGACCAAGTCCTCAACCTCCATCACAATTCAATATTGATCTCAGTGATGAAAGAATGCCTTCACAACTGAATCTGGTACCTACCTTATCCAGTTCCATTGATTGGAATACTAAAGGAAGTTATTGTACGAACCACAGGAAACACTAGAAGGGGAGTTGAATAGTGTTTTAAAATTTAAAGCTAATCTTCAGAAACCCTTTTCTAAACATCAAATAAACATTTTCAGGTTATTATGAAAAACTCTTTTAGCAGATAGTAAATATTATCAGAGTTAGGCGAAGGTTATGAAACTAAGTTTTTCAGAGACTTGCTGAATTTGATGAAACATATAAGCTTTCTAAAATCACTTCAGAAGGTTCAATAAAAACATTTTTTAGAACTTTGTTTAAACCTGATTCTTTTAAATAACAACTTCAAAATATAAAACAAGTTGTTCAAAAATGTTTTACACTATCATCCAATTGATTCAGTTACTTGCAGAAAACAGAGTTATTAGAGAACTTGTTGAACCACTTCAGAAGGTTCAGTATAGACTCTTTTTCAGAAAGATTTGCTTAATAAATGAAGTTTTGTTGCGCTAAATATAAATTCACTTTCCAAACCATTCCTTGGTTAGAAATAAACATATAACAGTAGAATGTAACGAGTTAAGGGTAGAGAGAAATTTACACAAAGAATTTATCCTGGTTCACCCACTAACCCAGTGAGCTACATCCAGTCCCAGGGCAAACCACCACTGGATTTTCCACTATCTGATCATAGATACAAGTATTCTATTCTATCAAGCCTCTCCAGGCTCTAATCCAAGTATTGTTTATCAACCAAGCCTCTTCAGGCTCTAACACAAGTATTCTTTTATCAACTAAGCCTTTTCAGGCTCTAACACAAGTATTGTTTATAAACCAAGCCTCTCCAGGCTCTAACACAAGTATTCTTTTCTATCAAGCCTCTCCAAGCTCTACCACAAGTATTCTTTTCTATCAAGCCTCTCCAGGCTCTAACAGAGTATTATTTCTTCCTCCAAGCCTCCCCAGGCTCTCAAAGTATTATTTCTTCCTCCAAGCCTCTCCAGGCTCTCTGAGTATTATTTCTTCCTCCAAGCCTCTCCAGGATCTCTTAGTATTATTTCTTCTTCCAAGCCTCTTTAGGCTCTCTTAGTATATTTCTTCCTCCAAGCCTCTCCAGGCTCTCTTAGTATTATTTCTTCCTCCAAGCCTCTCCAGGCTCTCTGACACTTATTGTGTTTAGAATGGTGAATGGATTTAAGTTTCATAGAAACTTAAACTTCAGTTTTCTTGTACAAAGAGATTACTGAGTACAACTCAGAATACAGAGAGTAAATTCTAAGTACAAGGAGGGACATAGATACAGGTATATAAGTTTAATTCTATCTAGTCTCTATTTCACCCTTCTTTTCTTCTTCAGAGAGTTAGACTGACAATATATTCTCTTGAGCTTTCTCCAGTTCTCTCTGTGGCTTTTTTAATATTTCATATTTTGAGATTCATGGCAGCCTCTTTTCTTTTCTCTCTTTTTCTATTCTTTTCTCCGACTGTTTCTTTCATATTCCTTGCCAATTGATAATTCATATCTTTTCATTCATGGCTTCTTCTTATGATTCCATTTTCTCATCTTCTCCTTATCACTCCCTTATCTCTCTCATTCATCCCCTCGTCTCGTTGTCGTCTTCATAGAAGGACATGAGGACGTATTTTTACAGTTCTGAAATATGCTCGTTGGAGATTTCTTTGCATACTGTTGAAGAGTTTCTCTTTATTGTCTTCAGACTTGAGAAACTAGCCGTTGAGGAATATAGGGTATACCGTTTAGAAGAGATTGTTAAGCTCAAAGAGCCGTTGTGAGAAAGCTTCTTTTTTCTTAGTTTCTGACTTTGAGCATAGTAGGTGTGTAGATGTAAATCTTGTTCTGACACACATCAATTTTGGCTCATGAATATTTCTTGAGAGTCTAGTTGATTCTTCAGCAGGTTGGCTTTCTTCTCTCTCTCTTTCTTCAAAGTCTGTTGTCTGGATAGAGATGATGATTTTAACCATTGAACTTCTCTTTTATCCTTTGTGAATTTTGAGTTTCTTCATATAAGGATTTAGACTTCTGATAGCGTATAGCAGAGTCGATACAGAAGTAGGTGTTCAGCAGCGCTGACCTATATCTAACCTCTATTTGCTTTTCTACAATAGGTTTCCTCTTTTATGTACGAAGTTCCTTAGAATGAGGAAATTAGCTTCTGTTGCTACTTCCCTGGTAGATGATGGCATAAGACGTTTAGAATCCTTTAGGTCTTTGTGCAGAGAGTCTTTGCCTTTGTTGAAACTTCTCGTTGTAGAAGATTTAAACACGTCATCAGTGGGTTGAAAGAGTCTTCAGTGAGTTCACATTCTTCAGCATGTTGCATGTCTTCAGAAGGTTGATCACTTCAGCATGTTGACCATTTCAGCGTGTTTGAATGTTCTTAGTTCTTGATATTTTCAGATAACTTGATTCTTCAGATAGTTGCCATTGGCAGAAGGTTGCTTTTCTTTTAACAGAATTTCTTTCTTCAGTGTTGCAACTTTGAGAGTAATTAGGTTCAACTCTTGTGTGCTTTCTGATTGGCGATCTTCTTGAAGACTTTCTTCATTTCAACTTGCAGATGTGCCTCTTTTCTTCAGTCCATATAATTTCAGCAGGTTGATCATTTCATCAGATAGTTTGCTGTATCATTCTTCTTTTTAGCCTGTTGCTTCTTCCTTCTCCTCTTCCATTTCTTTTTGTCTTTTTCTTTGGTTCAGTAGGTTGGTCATCTTCAGAGAGGTATTCCAATGCTTTTCTCTTTTCTTGGTATGTTATTCTTCTTCAGCAGGATTCTTCTTTCAGCAGGTTGCTTCTACAAAGTTCCTGAAATACACAGAAAAATAGCTTTCTTAGTAACACATGTTTTCTTATAGTCTAGTCTAATTTGTTAATCATAAAAACCAAGGATAACGAGTCTTGAATCTAATTTGAATACTTAAATTAATTCTGAAACTCAACATTCTCCCCCTTTTTAATGATGACAAATTAGATATGACTAACACATATCATGAAAGATTCAAATTACAGAATGTTTAATGTATTATTCAGATAGGTCTTGTTGAGTGGTCTTGTTGAGTGTGAAAACTCCCCCTAAACTGGACATTATTTTCTTTTGAAGAATGTTTAGTTATACTTGAATATATTTCAATTTCCTTTCATGAAATTGTTTAGTTATATTTCTCCCCCTTTTGTCATTATTTAAAAAGGGTATTAATCATATTTCAACAAGATTAAAAACTTTACCAAGTATAATCAGTTTTTAAGAAGAATATTACTTCAGACAAAGTTCTTTAAGCAAAGCAGCAGATTCACATTGAATACAAAAACATATAAGTTCTTCCGGAGAAACAGATTGACTTTTCCACGAGATAAGTCAAGGCAAGCAGAGATACACAAAATAGTGATCACTAAAAGAAAGTTCTTTATATATTATATTAAAATTTTGTAAACATTTTGAAAATACATCTTAGTATATATATCAACATTGACTCTCTTGATTCCTATGATAGGTTGAGGCATAGCCTTATCAGCAGCTCCCTTTTCAGCCTCAGCTGCCATTAGTTCTTCAGCCTGAAGCCTCAGAAGTGCCTCTTGAGCCTGTATCTGTTCCCCAACCGTGCGTTACGAACACAATCTCCTTTCAACAACTGGAACAGTGGAGGTGCATCATTTAACACGATGTTTCGACTACCAGCAACAACCTTTATCCTCAGAAACACATTTGAAGTGGTTCCCTTCATAAGATTGGGTAGTGTGTGGTCAACCAGTGGATTACCAGGATGCTTGTGATGCAACAAGATCTCCATGGTCAAAGCTTAAAGGGGCA
The DNA here is from genome assembly GCA_026901365.1 of Sesbania bispinosa. NCBI lineage: Eukaryota > Viridiplantae > Streptophyta > Magnoliopsida > Fabales > Fabaceae > Sesbania > Sesbania bispinosa. The sequence goes on along the minus strand of QLOH01000021.1, from coordinate 2,035,540 downwards.
GGTATTCAAAAGAAACCTTTCCCTTACTTATCATTCCATACATCATCCATGGTAGATCAATCTTCTCCAAAACATGTTCCAGGCCTACCTCTTCTGTTTTCTCCCACTTCTTCATCATCCCTCAGAGAGCATACACCCAGATCTTATTCCAAAGTGAAAGAAGAACTTTGAAGATATGAGTCTGTATTGAGAGCTCTTGAGATTTTATAGAACTTTGAGGCAAGAGATAGCAGAGAGAAGCAAGGAGATTGAATCTTTTGGACGGTTTCACACGGAACATGGACAAGCTCAGATAGCATTAATGATGACGGGTTCAGACATTGGAAGTAGTGCAACGTGCATTATTGACTGGACAAGTGAAGAGCTAACAGTCATAGGGAACCGAGTCATCAATGTTGATTGTAGAGATTAAAAAGATTTTAACTTCTTTTGAAAAGAGAAAGAAAAAGAATATATAATAAAATCATTTAAAATATAAATCAACCAATGTTACTAGAAAAGATACTTATAGATCTTAGGTTGAAGAATAAATATTTTAATAAAATCATTTTAAAATAATTAAAAAAATCTTCAGCAAGTATTCTCAAATTAGTAAGATGCAATATGCTTACTGACTAATTTCATATAGGCACATTGTTTATGGTGAAAAATCTAATTTCGAAAATTAAACTTATCACTTTGATTCTAAGAACAATCTGGGGATTAGAATCAGATCCTCTTACGGGACTCTTTTAAAAAGTAGGTTTATGGTGTTTCTGATTTATTGAAATAGACTTTTCAAAGTTCAATTTTCTGGGTGAAAATGTTTGATTGGTACAGAATTTCACCAAATCAATTACTATGTTTTCGAAAAATCCAGAAATGATAGATTCCAGAAAGTTGATTCAGAATTTTAACAAAGAACTTTTCTTTCGAAAGAAATTAGAACTACTTGATTCAGAATTTTATCAAAGTTCTAAAGTTTCCACTTGACTTCTTTTAGAATAAAGAGAATCACAGTTTCAGAATGTTTGAAAGAATACAGAATTTAAAGCAAAGAGATAAAAGTGCATGAAATGAAGAATACTGAATGTAAATTGCAGAAAGTAAATGAATTGAAAGAACAAATTGCATAAAGATAAAAGTGGATGGGATCATAACATACAGTCAATCCTTGTAAACCTGTTGGTCGCAGTGTGATCGGACGTGAAGGTGTTTAAGGATATGAGTATAATGAATTTTCCAACCTTTATTACATAGAAAGTTCACCTATTTATAGATTTCTATTCCTAACGGATAACTAATGTACAATTGACACATCATCTAGCCCTATGTGTTGGCAGCATGCATGCTTGCCACGTTTTCTGCTAACCAGAAAACTGCTTTGATCTTTGCACTTTTCAAATTACTTCCACTGGGATGTTGCCATCTGTCCTTGATCAACAAACTTCTGTAACTTCCAGTAACTGTTCTCTTCTGTCTTCTGTTTCCTCGAAGAGTCACTTCTAAAATTCAGAAATTTGTCAAGTCTTCACACACTCTGTCTTTTCGAATTTCTGCTCTCTGTTCATTTCGAAAATCTACTTATATTTCTCGAAATCTTGTCTTCTGATTTCTCGAAATTCTGCTTGTATTTCTCGAAATCTTATCTTCTGATTTCTCGAAATCTTCTTTCTGGAATTCTGACTTCATGCACTTGAAATCTTGCTCTTCGAATTCTCGAAATCTTCTTTCTGGAATTCTGAATTTATGTTCTCTAAAATTCCTTAATCTTTGACACTTAGTCTTTTTCTGTTGATATTTGGGCTCATTGAACATTTCCTGATTTCGATTTTCCAGAAGCCTTATAACTTCGATTTTCCATAATCTTTATGACTTCTATTTTCCAGAATCCCCTTTGACTTCAGTTTTCCAGAATATCTTTTGATTCTGATTTTCCAGAAATGTAATGTCTTCGAGTTCATTTGTCTCCTTTTCGAATTTCTGAAGTTCTCTTTATATCAACTTAACTTCAACAAAGAACTTCTAAGTTATCAAATTCATTGTAAAATTTGAATTTTGGAACTCTTATGCTTTCTCTGAACTCGAAAAGTATAAATGACTTATAGACTTGGGAAATTCGAAATACTTGAAATTCGAATCCCAACAAATGCCCCCCCAAAAATAGTCTCTTTCAAGAATTAATCTTTCATTTGCAGAAAGAGATATTTTTGGAACAAATATATGTAAACTCAGAGAGTTGGCCAAAGATTTAAAGTTAAGGCCAATAAAAACAAATCCCAAGGGGAATTGTGGAACAAGTAAACCTTTTCACTCTCTTTTCGAAAAAAAATATCAACTATCAACCTCTCCTTTTCTATTCCTGTTTATCTAACTTAAGTTACTTACTAATTTCTAGATAAACATTTCTTCGAGTTCCCAAGCTGAAAGTGGTGGTAACGAAGAGAAAACCATAGAGAGTCCACTTCAGGCTACTTCTTCGAAGAAGTCTTTACCATAGAGAAGACCTTTGGCCAATATCGAAGAAAGTGGTGAGGAACAAGAAGAAAAAGGGGAAGAAGAAGAAGTTCAATCTCCTTCTGATCCTAACAATAGGGATTCTCGAGAAGACGAAGACAAGAAAGATGATCCTTCACCTTCTCAAAATCCTGATTCTCGAGGAACCAAAGAATCTCCTTCGAAGGAAATCCAAACCACTCAGACTGAATCAGGAACTCCTGAAAAAGCTCCTGGCTTTACGAGGGATTCATCTAGGTCAACACCTGTGTATAATGCCAAAGACTTAGATGATTGTCTGAAAGATCTGGATGAGAATCCATTCTTGATCCTTGAAGTGCTTTCAGGGGAAGTCTCTTTATCATCTGCTCACTCTGAAGCTACAGTTCAGAATCCATTGAGTGAGGAAGACTCTATTGATAAAACTCTCCAAAGCTTCAAGAAATTGGTTTTCGAGAAATCCATGATGAAAGAGATTCCCAAGGATCGTCTCTATAGAGAAGAGATTGAAAGTTACCTTATCTTCTTTGACAAGAAAAATTCTCATCTTTTTGAGTCTCAACAAGAGTGGATTAAGAGCTTTTCAGAGTTATACCAGAGTACTGTTCAGACTCTTGGCCAAATCGAACAAACCACTTCGAAATTAACAATGCAAAAAAACGAAAAAGCTGAGTTGATGGATAAGATGCAAGATAGCAAGACCAAAGTTGCCAAATATGAGAAATCCATCAACCAGAATACTCTGAAAATTGAAGAGCTCCAAAAGGAAAATTTAAGGCTCGAAGGCCTCATCAAGAAATATCAAGAAGAAGCTGAAGAAACTAAGTTGGCAAAAGTGAGCTCGAAACCACATTGTCAAGGCAGAAGTCTACTCGAATGGACCTGATCAACTCTGTTCGAAGTATTTCGAGGGATGCTGTTACAGTTGTCAAAGACATTGATAATCTCGAAAGAAATAACAGCAGCCTGAAGATCTATTATGAAAACCTTATGCATAACTTTGCTAAGTTAAAGAGAGAAGCTCCTTTTTAGCCTATTCTTTTGTTTGTTTTTTTTTCTTGTTTCTTCTCTAAATTCTTTGTTTTCGAGCATGGGCTCGAATCTTTATTGTCCTCTGAACAATTTATTTTCCTTTATGCACAATTTTGATTTCCTGCAAGCTTGGTTTATACTCTTTCAAATATTTTCCATTGATTGACATTATGCGCAAATCACCAACTAATTCTCGAATTGAATACGCATTACTAGAAAATACTTTTTCAATTTCGAAAGGTCCCTCCCAATTAGATGACCATTTACCAAACCTCTTAGACTTTTTATCAATTGGCAAAATCAACTTCCAAACATAATCACCAACTTGGAATTCTTTTTTCTTGACTTTGTTATTATAAGAACGAGCTATTTGCTCTTTTTGCCTAATTATATTTTCAAGAGCAATCAATCTTTCTTCATCAAGTTGATTTAATTCATCGAACATCAAATTCCAATAATCTTGAGAAGGTAACTCATATTGTCTTTGAACCCTTATTGATTGTAAATTTACTTTAACTGGTAATATGGCATCATGACCATATACCAACTTATAAGGGGTAGTTCGAGTAGCTTCTCTTGGTGAATTTCTATAAGCCCAAAGAATTTGATTCAAAGTCTCATGCCAATTTCTAGGTTTTTGCCCAATATGCCTTTTAATTAAAGCAATAATATTTTTATTTACTGCTTCAACTTGACCATTGGCTTGTGCATAATAAGGATTAGAAGAAAGTAATTTTATTCCTTTTGATTCAGCAAACTTAACCATTTTCCTTCCAGTAAACACTGTTCCTTGATCTGTAGTAATGGTTTCTGGTAAGCCAAATCTGAATATTATATTCTCTTCTATGAAACGGATAATATCTTCTTGAGAAACTTCTCTTAAAGGAATTGCTTCTACCCATTTGGTAAAATAATCAACTCCAACTAAAATAAATTTATGGTTTTTCGAAGAAGCTGGGTGTATCATCCCAATTAGATCTAAAGCCCATCCTCGAAAGGGCCAAGGCTTTATGATTGAATGCAATTCACTTGCTGGAATTTGTTGTACATTTCCATGTTTTTGACATTCTTCACAAGCTTTTGCAAAATTGTGACAATCTTTGGCCATTGAAGGCCAAAAGAATAGCTTTCTTTTCAGAATCCATTCCATTTTCTTTCCGGCTTGATGAGCTCCACAAGCACCTTCATGAACTTCAACTAAAGCCAAATATGCTTCTGTTTCACCCAAACATCGAAGCAAATTCCCATCAACAGCTTTCTTATAAAGTTCTTCACCCAAAATACAATAATTCAAAATCTTATATTTCAAGTGTTTCTTATTTGCTAAAGAAGGATTTTGGATAAGTTTCACAATCTCTTTTCTCCAATCATTTTGATCTAAAAGGTTTACATTATGGATGTCGAATCCTTTCCTTGGAAACCTTCTTTGAATATCACTAATTTTTCTAAGTGTTCCAATAGAGATTCTATATCCAGAAGCTATTTGAGCCAATTCATTAGCTTCACGGAAATCAGAATGCTGATGAAATTCTGGAAAGGATAAGAGCAAATAACTTAGGGGGGAAACAAAATGTTGTTGGAATTGTCGAACAAGTCCTATAAAGACATGGGTTTAATGTAGTATTTGCAAATCATCCCTATGTAGTATCTCCTTTTACTCAAATGGTTTTACAAACTAAGTTACCAAGGGGATGGAAAGTTCCTAAATTCACTAAGTTTTCTGGTGAAGTAGGAGAATCCACTGTCGAACACATTGCTCGATATCATATCGAAGCAGGTGATTTGGCAAATAATGAGGAATTGAAAATGAAATATTTTCCTAGTTCCTTAACTAAAAATGTTTTCACTTGGTTTACAACCCTTTCCCCTAATTCGATCCACTCATGGAATCAATTAGAAAGAAGTTTTCATGAACAATTCTTTAGAGGGGAAACTAAGGTTACTCTTATGGACTTAGTCAGTATTAAAAGATCATCGAATGAGTCCATAGATAACTATTTGAATAGATTTAGACAAATGAAAGCAAGATGTTTTACTCAAATTCCCGAATATGAGTTAGTCCAAATGGCTGCAGGTGGTTTGGATTATTCAATTCGTAAGAAGTTGATCAATCAACAACTTAGAGATATGGCCCAATTAGCTGATAAAGTAAGGCAAATTGAACATCTTAAGAAAGAAAAAGAAAGGTTCAAGAAACCTAAAAAGGTTTTCGAAAAAGATAAAATAGCATACCTAGAAGTTTCTGATGATAGTGACTTCGAATATGACTTAGAAGATAATGATGTTCATGTGGCAGAACTTAAGCCAGGGCCTCCTTATGTTTGTCAATTTGTGAAACCATATGGAAATACTAATAATGATACAAAGGATAAATTTTCTAAGAAAACTTATGGTTTCGATATTTCGAAAGCTGATCAAATTTTCGATATATTAGTTAAAGACAAACAAATAATTCTCAGTGATGATCACAAGATTCCTTCTCAAGAACAGAGAAAAGGTCGAAAGTATTGTAAGTATCATCATACTTATGGACATTGGACTAATAGTTGTGTTCATTTCAGGGATATTATTCAAGAAGCTATTAAGCAAGGGAGATTGAAATTTGAGGAAAAAACTCCAATGGCAATGAAGATCGATTCTGACCCACTTCAAGTGAATGCTAACTATGCAGAACCTACAAGCATTAACATGGTCGAAGTGGAGGATTCGAATTCTGTCAAGGAAGCCACTGAGATGACTGTTGATGAAGTTCAGGAACTTCGAGATGCTTTTCCAAAAGGGGGAGAATCACCCATTGAGTTTTTTAATAGAAATAAGTTTGAAGATGCTTCCATTGAACTATGTCCCAGATGTCACGCAGTTTTCGATAAATCAGCTGCTAAGGCCTTTCGAGATTCTTAAATGAAAAGGCATTATCAACAGTGGCTGTGAAGAGCCAAAAGAATGAGGAAAAACAAATAAAGGTGAATCCTGCTTATGGGGGTTGGATCTCGAAATCTAGTTCGATTTCAGAAGAGAAAATGTTTCCGAAAGTGAAAGTGATGAATAAGGGAAAGCAACCTATGCACTCAAATTTCCAAGTTTCTGGGAAACCTCGAACTTTTGTGCCACCTTCCACTGTTCCTCCAAATAAATGGATTCTTCCTGGATATCCCAAACCTCAATACAATTACCAAGGATTCCAGCAAAGGCGTTATCATGGTAACAGGCCACCAATGACGAAGACTCAATGGAGAAGGGCACAGAGAATGAGAAAGGCTGCTTTCGAGGAGCAGGAAAAACAAAATCTGATGACTGAAAAGAATACAAAACCCAAGCCAATTCAAGCAAAGAATGCACAAGTAATTGAAGTTCAGGCAAATTCGAATCATCCTTCATATGCACAAGTGGTGAAGAAGAAACCATCTTTCCAAGTAATTGGAGGTTTCGATGAAAATGAAGATGACTTGTTAACAGAGAATTTCGAAACAGGTTTTGCAGATAGTTTGGATGATATTTGTGCAGTTGTCTCTGTTCTGCCTGCTGAATACGCAGAAGAGCTTGAAAAGGATTTGGAGGATGAGGATTATGAAGAGGATAACATAGGTGATGAACCTATATGTTATTCATACATGAAGCCTTTGTTCATTAGGGCTTTGATTAATAATGTCAGTGTAGGAAAGGTACTTGTTGATTTTGGAGCAGTGGTAAATTTGATGCCCAAGTTCATGATAAAGAAGTTGATGAAGTTTAACGCAGACTTGATGCCACATCAAATGATAATTACTGATTTCAATGGGAAGACGTCGAAATCTGAAGGAGTTTTATGTTTGGAATTAACAGTGGGAACTATCATGAGACCCATAATGTTTGTTGTGGTAGACTCGAAAGCAAATTATAATCTTTTGCTTGGAAGAGAGTGAATTCATGGGATTGGTGCTGTACCATCTTCGATGCATCAAAGGCTATGTTTGTGGACTAAGGAAGGAGTACCCATTTATGTTGACGGAGACAAAAATTATCTCAATGTTGAAGAAGATGTTGTTGACATAAGAAGTACTGAAAAGAAGGTGATGAAGACAAGACCTTATGAAGTGATTGATAAGTACATGTTGGTACCTACTAAAGTTCCATACTCACTAAGGTTAAATCCTGATTGTGGGTTTATGTTACAATGTGATGTTGGCCCATTCGAGGCCAAAGAAATTTTCGAATGGTCAGATCCAGATTAGATTCGAGCTTTTGGGCTCGAATTTCGGCCTATATGGCCAAAAAAAAGGTAGAAGCGGCTCTCGAAGCCGAATCTGAACAGATCGAATATGATGATGAAATAACGGCCACTAAGGCCGAGTGGCAAGAAGGAAGAATAATTATTGAGGAAATAATAGAAGAGGAAATGTCATTAGTTCAAGGAAAAGAAAATATAAGTGTTGAAAGAATTTCTGAAGAAGGTGAGAATTCTGAAAAGATATCTTGAGAGAATGCTTGAGAAAGTTGAGACTTATGTTCAGGAAGTACAAGGGGTTGAATTCGAGAAATTGGATTGTATTTATGATAATTCCCCTTTGGGTTTTGAAGGAACTTTGTCCCAAGGTATTAAGAAAATGGAAGCTCAAGATCCTTTAGAGGAAGTAAACTTGGGAACTGATGATGAAAGAAGACCTACTTTTGTAAGTCAGAATCTCGAAGGAGAATTCAAGAAGAAAATAATAAACTTGTTGAAAGAATACAAAGATTGCTTTGCATGGGATTACCATGAAATGCCTGGTTTGACTCAAGAACTGGTTGAACATAAACTTTCAACTTTTCCAAAAAAACGACCAGTGAAACAAGCTTCTAGAAGATTTGCTCCAGAAATAGTTTCGAAGATAAAAGAAGAAATTGAGCGTCTCCTAAAAGATGATGCAACCCCAAAAGATGAATATCCAATGTCGGTTGCTGACATGTTAATAGATTCGGCAGCAGGAAATGAACTTTTAAGTATGTTAGATGGATATTCTGGTTATAATCAACTTTTTATTGCTGAAGAGGATATATTGAAAACAACTTTTCGATGTCCTGGTGCAATAGGAACTTATGAATGGGTAATGATGCCCTTTGGCCTTAAAAATGCTGGTGCAACGTACCAAAGAGCCATGAATTCAATTTTTCATGATTTAATAGGAAAATTTATGCAAGTCTATATAGATGATGTTGTGGTTAAGTCTGAATCAAAAGACTTCCATTTAGTTCATTTAAGATAAGCTTTCGAAAGAATGAGAAAGCATGGTTTGAAAATGAATCCTATTAAATGTGCTTTTGGGGTGTCTGCAGGTAATTTTTTGGGATTCCTTTTACATAAAAAAGGTGTTGAGATTGATAAGAATAAATCTAAGGCAATTCTAGAAGCGTCTCCACCTTCTAATCTATCAAGAAAGACAAAAGTGTTTTCCCCTTTACTGAAATTGAAGAAAGAAGAAAATTTCAAGTGGGAAAATGAACATCAACAAGTTTTTGAGGAAATAAAGAGATATCTGACAACTCCTCCGATTATGACTCCTCCTTTGCCAGGGAAACCTTTGAAATTGTATATTTCTGCTTCAGAAGCCACTATAGGAAGTATGTTGGCTCAAGAGGACGGAAATGGGATAGAAAGAGCTGTTTATTATTTAAATAGAGTCCTCAATGATGCAGAAACTAGATATTGTGCAATAGAAAAATTATGTTTGTGTTTGTACTTTCTTGTACTAAAATCAAGTACTATGTTAAACCTCATGATGTATTTGTAATTTCTCATTTCAATGTAATAAAACAGATGTTGTTGAAACCTATATTGCACAGTCGAGTTGGAAAATGGGCATTAACATTGACTGAGTTTTCGTTAAAATTTGTTCCTTTGCAATCAATAAAAGGACAAGTAGTTGCTGATTTCCTGGTTGATCATCCCCCAATTCCAATCGAAGAATCAATATATGTAGGCTTAGAACCTTGGAAGTTATATTTCGATCGATCCAAACATAAGAATGGATCAGGAATTGGAATTTTAATAATTTCACCTAAGGGATTTCCTACTTGAATGATGTTTGAAATAAAACATCATTGTTCTAATAATGCAGTAGAGTATGAGGCTCTTATTGCTGGCCTCGAAATATTAGTTTCTATAAATTCGAGAAACGTACATATTAGAGGAGATTCCCAACTAGTTATCAAACAGGTAACTAAAGAATATAAATGTTTAGATCCAAAATTGGCTAAGTATTTGGTTCAGGCCAATAAACTTTTGGAGATGTTTGATGAAGTTAAAATTGAACATATTCCAAGGGGTCAGAATTTTGAAGCCAACGAATTGGCTCAGATAGCTTCTGGTTATAAAATTTCAATTGGAACTCTAAGGAAGATTAGTGATACTCGAGAAAGACTTCCAATGAAAGAATTCGAAATTCACAATATAAATCTTTTAGATCAAAATGATTGGAGAAAAGAAATTGTGAACCTTGTACAAAATCCTTCCTTTTCTAGTAACAAACACTTGAAATATAAAGTTCTGAATTACTGTATTCTAGGTGAAGAACTTTATAATAAAGCAGCTGATGGGAATTTACTTAGATGTTTGGGAGAAATTGAAGCATACTTGGCTTTAGTCGAAGTGCATGAAGGAGCATGTGGAACCCATCAAGCAGGAAAGAAAATGGAATGGATTTTGAAAAGAAAACTATTCTATTGGCCTTCGATGACCAAAGATTGTCACAATTTTGCTAAGTCTTGCAAGGAATGTCAAAAGCATGGAAATGTACAACAAGTTCCAACAAGTGAACTACATTCGATAATAAAACCTTGGCCTTTTAGAGGATGGGCTTTGGATTTAATTGGAATGATACATCCAGCTTCTTCGAGAAACCATAAATTTATTTTGGTTGGAGTTGATTATTTTACCAAATGGGTAGAAACAATTCCTTTAAAAGAAGTTTCTCAAGAAGATATCATTCGTTTTATCGAAGAGAATATTATATTTCGATTTGACTTACCAGAAACTATTACTACAGACCAAGGAACAGTGTTTGCCGGTCGAAAAATGGTTAAATTTGCTGAATCAAAGGGAATAAAGTTATTATCCTCTACGCCTTATTATGCACAAGCCAATGGACAAGTTGAAGCAATTAATAAAACTATTATTGCTTTAATTAAAAGACATATTGGACAATGTCCAAGAAATTGGCATGAAACATTAAATCTAGTTCTTTGGGCTTATAGAAATTCTCCAAGAGAAGCTACTCGAACAACTCCTTATAAGTTGGTATATGGTCATAATGCTATATTACCAGTGGAAATAAACTTGCAATCAATAAGGGTTCAAAGGCAATTCGAGTTACCTTCTCAAGATTATTGGAATTTGATGTTTGATGAAGAAAGATTAATTGCTCTTGAGAATATTATTAGACAAAAAGAGCAAATTACTCGTTATTACAATCGAAGGGTAAAGAAAAAGGATTTTCAAATAGGTGATTATGTTTGGAAATTGATTTTACCAGTTGATAAAAAGTCTAAGATATTTGGTAAATGGTCACCTAATTGGGTGGGACCCTTCGAGATCGAGAAAGTGTTTTCCAAAAATGCGTATTCAATTCGAGAATTAGTTGGTGATTTGCGCATAATGTCAATAAACGGGAAATACTTGAAAGAGTATAAGCCAAATTTGCAGGAAATAAAAATTGTGCATAAGGGAAAATAAAGTGTTCAAAAGGCAAGTAAATTTCGAGCCCGTGCTCGAAAAAGAATTCGAAATACATCCTAAGAATTCGAAAATGAATTAAAATTAAAAAAGGAGGATTATTCTTCATTTTGGCGAAGTCATGCATGAGGTCTTCATATTGGATCTTCAGGCTGTAGTCAGATTTTTCCAAATTACTAATATCTTTCGAAACATCTACAACACTTCTCGAAATCCCTTTAACAGAGTTGAGAATTTCAGTTCGAGAAGACCTCTGCCTCGAAATAGTGGCTTCCAAATCACTCTTTGGTGACTTCACTTTTGTGGCATCCTCTTGAAGTTTTCGAATTGCTGCCTCAATTTGAAGATTCTTCTTTTCAAGATCTTCAACCTTGGATAAATTATGCTTGATGGATTGTTCATATTTCTGAACTTTGACTTTGCTATCCTGAAGTTTATCCATCAACTCAGCTTTCTCACTTCTTTGGATGCTCAACCTCGAAGTAGTCTGTTCGATTTGGTCAAGAGTGTTGAGAGCATTCTGAAACAGTTCTGAGAAACCTTTAATCCACTATTGTTGAGATTCAGAAAAATCTTTAAACCTCTTGTCAAAAAGAGTTAAGTAACACTGAATCTCTTCATTGTAATGAGAATCCTTAGGGATTGTCTTCAACATGGGTTTCTTGAAAACCAATTTCTTGAAGTTTTGAAGCACTGTTTCAACAGAGTCTTCTTCGTTCAAAGGATTTTGAACAATTGCTTCAGAGTATGCTGAGGATAATGAAACTTCACCAGAGAGGACTTCCAAGACTAAGAAAGGATTTTCATCCAAACCTTTGAGACAATCATCTAGGTTTGTTGCATTATATACAGGGGTAGACATAGATGAATCCCTCGAAAAACGTGGAGCTTTTTCGGGAGTCCCAGATTCTGTTTGAGTACAAGAAGCTTTTTGTGTTGGAGATTTTCTCTTCTCTTGAGAAACAGGTTGAGGGGAAGGCATAGGATTATCTTCTTCCATGGGGGAATCTTCTTTATTCTTATCAGAAGGTGATTGTACTTCTTCTTCTTCCTTCTCTTCTTTGTCTTCGTCACTTTCTTCAATATTTTCCATAGCCTTTTCTTTCGAAATTAATTTCTTCGAACAAGTGACCTGGAGTGGACTTTCAATAGTCTTATCTTCTTTTATGCCACTCTCAGTGCGAGAATTTGAAGAGATGTTTATCTGAAAACAAACGAATCAAAAAGTTAGATAAACATAAACAAGAAGTATCCTTCTTTATAAAAGAAAAGAGAGTAAAAATTACTTGTTCCGATATTCCACATGGGATTTGTTTTTTATAGGCCTTAACTTTAAATCGTTGGCCAACTCTTTGAGTTTACATGAAGAAGACATGTTTTGAATGAGAAAAGGTAATAAAGGTCAAAAGGAATACCAAAGGTTGTTCCAGAAATATCTCTTTCTTCAAATAAAAGATTAGTTCTCAAAAGAGACTATTTTTGGGGGGGCATCTGTTGGGATTCGAATTTCAAGTATTTCGAATTTCACAATGTTGTGAGTTTTTCTATAATTTTTGAGTTCACAAAAGGAATAGAAGTTTGAAATTCGAATTTATTGATGAACTCGAATGGTTAAGAGTCCTTAGTTAAATTAACTTGATACAAGAAAAATTCCATAAACTCAAAAGAAGAGTGCAGTTGTTGGTATAACAAGTTAAATTTTCACTAAGTATTGGAGATGCCAAAATATTCAAGAAATCGAAAGAGATATAATGCTTATCAAGAATACTTTTTGATTTTTTAGAAACATTCAATAAGAAGAATTGAGATTGAAATATTTCTTTAAATGAGATTCTTATGGTTTGATTTCTTAGAAAAGGAACTTCGAGAAATCGAAGTCAAAAGAGACTCTGGAAAACCAAAGTCATAAGATTTCTGGAAAACCGAAGTCATAAGGTTTCTAGAAAATCGAAGTCAAAAGGGATTCTGAAAAATCAGAATCAAAAGATATTCTAGAAAATTGAAGTCATAGGGGATTCTGGAAAATCAGAATCAAAAGATATTCTGGAAAATCGAAGTCATAAGGCTTCTGGAAAATCGAAATCATGAAGTATTCAATGAGCCCAAGTATCAACAGAAAAAGCTAAGTGTCAAAGGTGAAAGAATTTTTGAATACAGGAAGTCAGAATTCCATAAAGAAGATTTCGAGAAATCAAAGAGCAAGGTTTCGAATTTACAGAAAGCAGAAACTCAAAAACAAGATGCATGAAGACTTAGAAGATTTCTGAGTTAAGAAGTGATCTGTTCGAGCAAACAGAAGACAGAAGAAAACAGTTACTGGAAGTTACAGAAGTTTATTGATCAAGGACAGATGGCAACATTTCAGTGAAAGCGTTTGAAAAATTTCAAAGAAGAAAGGTAGTTTTCTGGTTAGCAGAAAACGTGGCAAACATGCAGGCTGCCAACACATAGGGCTAGATGATGTGTCAATTGTACATTAGTTAGCCATTAGAATTAGAAATCTATAAATAGGTGAATTTTCTATGTAATAAAGGTTGGCAAATCATTATACTTAAAACTCTAAAACACCTTACACGTCCAATCTTGCAGCGACAAACAAGTTACAAGGAGCAACAGTATGTGATGAACCCATCCATTTTCATTTATAAAATTTTTCTTACAATTTTATTTTCTTTCTTTTTATTACATTCATCAATTTACATTCAGTTCGTTTTTCTTTCTTTTAAACTTTTCGTTCTTACTTTCTTTGAAATTTTGATTCTTCTTTGATTTCTAAAAATTCAACTTAGAACTTTGTTTGTTGAAATTTTGTATCAATTTGTTCTAAACTTTTGAAGAATAAGTATTTTTGATGAAATTCTGAATCAAATAATTCTAATTCTGTCATTTCTAGAATTTGAATTCTGGAAAAATCAAGTCTTTTTACAAATTATGTGAATCAAAACACTATAAATATACTTTTTAAAAGAGTCCCGTAAAAGGATCTGATTCTAATCCCCAGATTGTTCTTAGAATCAAAGTTATAAAAGCAATTTTTCGAGATTGAATTTTACTACCACAAACACAATCCTGACCCACAATTTCAGCAAGTTCATTGAGAACCTTCTGAACAGGTTCAGAAGCTAGGGGTGATGCCACATCAGCCACCTTTTAGATGGTATTGCCTTATGATGATCAGCTTTATAAGTTTTCTTTAAAATTGTTTGCTGAAACATACACAAACTAAAATACCTTTCATCTGAATTAACACAATCCAATTTGTTATTCATCAAGGGAATAATTATTAAGTTTAACAAATAGCACCCTTTCCCTATATCAGATACTTGTAGAGGTTGAATTTTTTTTTTTTTTTGAAAGGGGCTCCCCATGACTTTGATATTTCTTTTTAAGTATTTCTTCCCTTTTAAAGATAGCGTTATTTATGACAAAGGAATATATAATGTAAACTGCACAGATGTAAAAGCACATGTTTAACTTAGGCAACGAAGTCAGAGAATATGAAACAAATATAAGAAGACTACGATAGAGATTTTGGTCAAGCAGAAGAAAATATGAGCTATATCAAAATATTTTTCAAAAACAAAATATCAGATGGATTAAAAAAAATTGTCAAGGCTCTTTGAATGAATTTAAGACTATCAGCAGACAAGATCTCAGCAGCACTAGCACTCTCCTTCTCTGCCTTCAGCTTCAGTAACTCCTTTTGAGTTTCCTTTAGCTTCTTTGCTAACCGAACCACGCGAGCATGCAGTCTTTTCACATTGTAAGTAGCAAACACCTTTCGAATTCTTCCATGAACACCCAGATGATCAGAGGCTCTTGTCCTTCTCTCTTTGACATGGGATGCCCCAAGAGGAACTTCAGTTACCCTGTTTCCTAGGGCTTCTTCTCTTTCAGATAGAGTTTGGTCTAACTGTACATACATAGTCGGGGTGAAGAAGGAAGGAGGTGCTTGATCAAAGAGACCGTTCATTGGAAAGCTCTTGTGGATCAAGATTTTCATGATTAAGGTGTTGTGGGGGAAGAGGTCCTCAATGCTCAATTCTTCTCTGAACATCATCTGGTATAGAAGAATCCATGGAAGATTGATCATCTTCTTCATAAGCAAATTTGCCACCATAAACCTTTCAAGATCCTTCATGTAAATGTTATTACTTCCTTTCGGAAGGATACCGCAGTTAAGAACAACAAGAAGAACTCTGGGGATATCCAGAAGTTGAGAGTGCTTGGTGGGGCCAAAACGTCTTCCACCAAACAGCAACTGATCAAACACTAGGAAGCCTCCATGGTGTACTTCCCAATTCTTACAGAAATTATCTCCCCTTGAAGGAACACCAAACACTTCAGCAAGCAGTTTGCAATCCATAAATAGAGATTTCCCCATTACAGTCGTGTTTATCCCAGTGTATTCTGGTGTGGAAATGACTTCTGAGTTGTTCCAGAATTCTAGAACACTTTCCTCATGCCATGGAGAGGAAATGTTGTTAAAAAATGGGATCCATCCTATAGCATCAAAGTATTCAGAAATATTGTATCCTGCTTCTTCAAAATCAGAGAGACAAACCATCCTTGAAGGAATGATTTTCTCATTAATCCTTGATGGATTAGAACCACATGAAGTAGCAGACCTAGCAGCCATTGAGCAGAATTTGAACTGAGAGATTTAAGGTTCTTGGAGAAGATAGAATTCTTCTCAGAGAATTGAGGTGAAGTTCTCATGATGATCCCTCAATCTCTATAAATAGGCATGCTTGAAGCATTGATGATGATGGTTACATGAACTGAACAGTTATGGAGAGATGTGCATCGTGTCGCTTTGAGGAGACGGTTGATAATCCATTAATTCATATAGAGCCAGATCACGATTAAAAAATGTTTGAATTTTAAAGTCCTTTCAATTTCCTTTAAAATAGAGATTTAACATAATTAAAAAAATTCACATGTATATTTCACATAATGCATATAGGTTGAGATAGGAAAGATGTTACCAAAGAGGGAATTTGAATTGAACGTGCTTTCCTTTTCTCATCATGCCCTTCTGAATGATGCTTCAACAGCTTGAATAATGGGCTTCAAGAGAATATATTCTTTTCTCATTCATTGCTTCAGCTGGATGAGGTTTCCATCTTCTGAAGATCTACTCCTTCAGCATTGTTAGATGCCCAACCTGAAGGTGAGCTCTGATACCAACTGTAGGAACCACAGGAAACACTAGAAAGGGGGTTGAATAATGTTTTAAAATTTTAAGCTAATTTTCAGAAACCCTATTGTAAACATCAAATAAAAATTTGCAGGTTATTATGAAAAACTCCTTTAGCAGATAGTAAAGATTATCAGAGTTAGGCTAAGGTTATGAAACTAAGTTTTTCAAAGACTTGTTGAATTTGATGAAACATATAAGCTTTCTAAAATCACTTCAGAAGGTTCAATAAAAACATTTTTCAGAACATTGTTTAAACCTGATTCTATTAAATAACAACTTCAAAATATAAAACAAGTTGTTCAAAAATGTTTTACACTATCATCCAATTGATTCAGTTACTTGCTAAAAACAGAGTTATTAGAGAACTTGCTGAACCACTTCAGAAGGTTCAGTAAAGACTCTTTTTCAGAAAGATTTGCTTAATAAATGAAGTTTTGTTGTGCTAAATATAAATTCACTTTTCAAACCCTTCCTTGGTTAGAAATAAACAAATAACAGTAGAATGTAACGAGTTAAGGGTAGAGAGAAATTTACACAAAGAATTTATCCTGGTTCACCCACTAACCCAGTAAGCTACATCCAGTCCCAGGGCAAACCACCACTGGATTTTCCACTATCTGATCACAGATACAAGTATTCTTTTCTATCAAGCCTCTCCAGGCTCTAATCCAAGTACTGTTTATCAACCAAACCTCTTCAGGCTCTAACACAAGTATTCTTTTATCAACCAAGCCTCTTCAGGCTCTAACACAAGTATTGTTTATCAACCAAGCCTCTCCAGGCTCTAACACAAGTATTCTTTTCTATCAAGCCTCTTCAGGCTCTACCAGAGTATTATTTCTTCCTCCAAGCCTCTCCAGGCTCTCTGAGTATTATTTCTTTCTCCAAGCCTCTCCAGGTTCTCTGAGTATTATTTCTTCCTCCAAGCCTCTCAAGGCTCTCTGACACTTATTGTGTTTACAATGATGAATGGGTTTAAGTTTCATAAAAACTTAAACCTCAGTTTTCTTGTACAAAGAGATTACTGAGTACAACTCAGAATACAAAGAGTAAATTCTAAGTACAAGAAGGGACATAGATACAGGTATATAAGTTTAATTCTATCTAGTCTCTGTTTCACCCTTCTTTTCTTCTTCAGAGAGTTAGACTGACAATATATTTTCTTGAGCTTTCTCCAGTTCTCTCTGTGGCTTTGCCATTAATATTTCATATTTTGAGATTCAGGGCATCCTCTTTTCTTTTCTCTCTTTTTCTATTCTTTTCTCCCACTGATTCTTTCAGATTCCTTGCCATTTGATAATTCATATCTTTTGATTCATGGCTTCTTCTTATGATTCCATTTTCTCTCTTATCTTCTCCTTATCACTCCCTTATCTCTCTCATTCATCCCCTCGTCTCGTCTTCGTCTTCATAGAAGGACATGAGGACCTATTTTATACAGTTCTGAAATATGCTCGTTGGAGATTTCATTGCATATCGTTGAAGAGTTTCTCTTTTATTGTCTTCAGACTTGAGAAACTACTCGTTGAGGAATATAGGGTATACTGTTGAGAAGAGATGGTTAAGCTCATAGAGCCATTGTGAGATAGCTTCTTTTTGCTTAGTTTCTGACTTTGAGCAGAGTAGGTGTGTAGATGTAAATCTTGTTCTGACACAAAGCAATTTTGGCTCATGAATATTTCTTGAGAGTGTAGTTGATTCTTCAGCAGGTTGGCTTTCTTCTCTCTCTCTCTTTCTTGAAAGTCTGTTGTCTGGATAGAGATGATGATTTTAACCGTTGAACTTCTCTTTTATCCTTTGTGAATTTTGCGTTTCTTCTTGTAAGGATTCAGACTTCCTCTTTTATGTACGACGTTCCTTAGAATGAGGAAAATAGCTTTTGTTGCTACTTCCTTGGTAGATGATGGCATAAGACGTTTAGAATCCTTTAGGTATTTCTGCAGAGAGTCTCTGCCTTCGTTGAAACTTCTCGTTGTAGAAGATTTAAACACGTCATCAGAGGGTTGAAAGAGTCTTCAGTGAGTTCACATTCTTCAGCATGTTGCATGTCTTCAAAAGGTTGATCACTTCAGCATGTTGACCATTTCAACGTGTTTGAATGTTCTTAGTTCTTGATGTTTTTAGATAACTTGATTCTTCAGATAGTTGCCATTGGAAAAAGGTTGCTTTTCTTTTAACCAGATTTCTTTCTTCAGTGTTGCAACTTTGAGAGTAATAAGGTTCAACTCTTGTGTGCTTTCTGATTGGCGATCTTCTTGAAGACTTTCTTCATTTCAACTTGTAGATGTGCCTTTTTTCTTTAATCCATATAATTTCAGCAGGTTGATCATTTCATCATATAGTTTGTTGTATCATTCTTCTTTTTAGCCTGTTGCTTCTTCCTTCTCCTCTTCCATTTCTTTTAGTCTTTTTCTTTGGTTTAGTAGGTTGGTCATCTTCAGAGAGTTTCTCCAATGCTTTTCTCTTTTTCTTGGTATGCTATTCTTCTTCAGAAGGATTCTTTTTTCAGCAAGTTGCTTTTACAAAGTTCCTGAAATACACAGAAAAATACCTTTTCTCAGTAGCACCTGTTTTCTTATAGTCTAGTCTAATTTTTTAATCATTAAAACCAAGGATAACGAGTCTTGAATCTAATTTGAATACTTAAATTAATTCTGAGACTCAACAGTTATGTCAGGAAAGAAAATGGAAATTTTGTTTTTGAAGGAAACCTGACTGCTAGGGAGAAGCTGTGGAAGCCAAAAACTAAAAATCTATCAAGAATGCCAACTGATGATCCTTTGGCTCCAATCAACAGCTTTGAGGATCTGTTAGAAGCTGCACTACTCCCTACAATCAGAGGCAGAGTTCCAAAGTTCCCCAACCTGTATGAAGAATTTTTGTACTTCAGGAACTCCCTTCCTCTGCTTAAGCATTCTGGATTGCATGTGGATTCTCTTGATGATGCAAGGGCAAGGAGATATGCTGCTTAGAAAGATTCTTGTGGTAATGTTATGTCTGATCAGCTTGAGAGGATAAGACAAGGAGTGCAACCACCCAAGCATCACTGGAAGAAAATTGATATCTGTTCTCCTGACCAAGTAAGGATACCTGCTGAAGAGTGGATTCTTATTAAGCATCAACACTTGGAGACTGGATTATATGAAAGGATCATTGCTACCTCATGATCAGCTGGGCGTGTAAACTTCAAGCCTCCCAAGCCTCTCACTGTGAAGCCTTCTACATCCATCTACTGGCAACCAGATAAGATTATTCCTAAACTGACCTTTGTTGAAGGAGTTCATGACAAGAATAAATCACCAAAGTTTTACTCTGCACACTTAGAAGATCCTGAACCAATGACTGCTGAAGAATGGGAAAGATTGCCTGAAGTTGCTGAAGCTTATGGTGGCTTTGACCATTCCTACAGAGATTGGTTATGGAAGTCATATTGGCATGAAATGGAAAAGGAAGGTTCATGCTCTGGTACTCACTATGACTTTGCTGATTCAGTTACTAAGAGTACTCTTTCTATTCAAGAGTTCAAGACTTGGTTTCCTGGCACATTTCCGGGTTCAAGACATGAGCTTTATGAATACTGTACTGAAGACTGGGATACAGTAGTGTACACTCCTACTATTTTCACTTATCATATAGTCAACCCTGCTGCATATGGGTTCTCTGTTGGGTTTGGAAAGAAAGAATTTACTTGGAAGCACATTACTTTTATCTTCATGGAAGCTGACCTTACACAAGCCCTAGAGATTCGAGAAAGAGAAATTCAGAGGTTAAGAAGCAAGAACCTGAGACTCCAACCCTTAATGAGGCAACTGAATGTTGTTCCTGTGCATGTTCGCGAGGATAAGCCTAAGCTTAAGAGGACCATCAGTTTTTAACTGCCAAATTTCAGAAAGTCTCCGTGTTCAATGTTTGTTATGAACTGCTTATTTTGTTGTTTCTCTGAAATTTAAAGTATATTGATATGACTACCGTTGAGTCTCAGAATTAATTTAAGTAATTGAAATTAGATTCAAGACTCATTATCCTTAGTTTTAATGATTAACAAATTAGATTGTGTAGAAACAGGTTCTACTGAGAAAGGTATTATCTTGTGTATTTCAGGAATCCTGAAGAAGCAATTATCAAAAGAAGATCAACATGCTGAACCAGAATCAGATGAACGGGACAAGAGGAAGAAAGAAGATAAGCACAAGAAGAAATGAAGAGGAAAACAATCAGAAGAGAAGAAGACAAGCTGCTGAAGAAGAAGAACTAAGAGCAAAGCTGAACTGAAGATAAACTACATGCTCATGAAGGATGAAGAAGAAAAAAGCAACCAGCCGAAGAAGAAAGGAGCAAACCATCTAAAGAAAAGAAGAAGAAACTCGATGAAGGAAGGAACTCGCTGAAAGCATCTCCAAGATGAAAAGCTAAATCTTGCTGGAGTCAAGCAACCTTCTGAAAGTATGTGTGCACAATGAAGTCAAACCTATTGAACACATACTCACTGCTGATGTGGAAATTCAAACCCTCTGAAGAAGAAGAAGCCAGACACGTCATGCAACTCTCTGAGGACTTGTGAGTCAATCTGAATGATTTATTAAAAGACTCAAGTCTCAACAAACATGAGTGGTGAAGCTGAATTGATGCAAAGAAAAAAAAAAAGGCCTTCGGGCACAGCTTCAGTCCTGACATGAAAGAGGAAGCCTACTGTAGAAAAGAAAATAGAGGTCAGAGATAGAGTCAGCGCTGCTGCAACACCTACTTCGTACCTTCTCTGCAATACGCTATCAGAGGCGTGCACCTCAAGTGAGAAGAAAAGCAGAACTCGCAACGGGACAAAGGAGAAGTCTAATGGATCGTAGCATCCTACCTCCTTACACTCACAGAAGAAAGAGAAAAAGGAAAAGCAAGAAGAAGAAGAAGAAGAAGAGAGAGAAGCGTCAACCTGCTGAAGATCGAAGAAAATCTCTCAAGATTAAGAGACTATCTGCTGTGTGTCAGAACTAATTCATCTGCACACCTAATCCGCTTAAGTCAGAAGCTACCGAAAGAGAAGTTATTTCACAACAGCTCTTGGAGCATTAATCATTTCTTCTCAACGGTAAAATTAAGTAATCTTCAACGGCTATATTTTCAGAACATAAATAGCCTCATGGAAGACTTTGAAGATGTCAGCCAAATTCCCAATGATGCTTTCATAAGGTGTCGACCAAATGGGCAACCATGAATTCCAAGACATTATCCATCAATGGTCAAGCCCACAGAAGAGATTGACCAAGCTCAACACAGATCTTATTCAGCCAACCTTCTGAACCTACAGAGATGAACTAGAGCTTAGATTTATACACTTATATCTCTGTAAAGCCTTGTACTTAGAATTTACCCATTGTATCCTAAGTAGTACTCAGTAACCCCTTAGTACAAGAAGAACAGTGGTTTAAGTTTGTAGGAAACTTAAACTTTATGTTATAAACACTTTATGTGTCTGAGAGCCTGGAGAGGCTTGGTGAAATAAAGAATACTCGTTTGAGCCTGGAGAGGCTTGACTGTAAAAGAATACTCGTTCATCCTAGAGAGGCTGGGTTACAAAGAATACTGCATGAATTGCCTGGAGAGGCAGTTGAAAACAAAGAATTCTCGTTGGGCCTGGAGAGGCCAAGTGTGCAAAGAATACTCGTTGGGCCTGGAGAGGTCAGGTGTGCAAAGAATACTCGTTGAGTTCCCTGGAGAGGTAGTTGAGAACAAAGAATACTCGGTTGTAATCTTGCGGGATTATTGGAAAATCCAGTGGTGGTTTGCCCTGGGACTGGATGTAGCTCACTGGGTTAGTGGGTGAACCAGTATAAATCTGTGTTAACTTCTCTCTTCCCTTACCTCTTTATTTTCCGCTGCTATCTGTTAAAACTAACCAAGGAGGGTTAAAGAAAAGTCGTTTTAATAATCTGAACGAAAAACAAACTTTTCTTTAAAAGGAAAATTATTTTAGAAAGGTTTCAATTCAACCATCCGAGTTGCATCAGCAGGTTACTGAACACTCCAGTTTCGGAAGGTTGATCAAATATTTTCAAACCAGTTTTGCTTGTATTCAAAAGGTTTTCCAAAATCTGTAAAGATTATCAAAACACTATTAAACCCCCCTTCTAGTGTTTCCTGTGGCTCTAACAACTACGTCTTGCATTCATATTCTATGACAATCATTCTGCGCGTATTTACTGTGTTACGTAATTCTCTACTGAATGGAAATGCTTGATATTTATTGTTATATCTTTCTGAATTATGCTAATTACCTACCATGCATTTATGTCTCTTAAACGCATTAAATACTTCAGTAACTTCGTTCTTGCTCCAAGTCTTTTATAAAAGGAAGTGAAGAACATTATCACTTAAATCCCAATATCTTCCTTTAACCCTTTTGATTGATGACAAAAGGGGGAGTATTAAGAAACTACCAAAAATCTGAAGTTAAATGCTCTGTCAGAGGAAATCATTTATTCAGGGGGAGCAAGGTATTCAGAGCAAGTATCTGAGATAGGGGGAGTATATCCTAAACCTTACACTTTTATTTCCCTTCAGATATTTGATAAGTTTTCTTAAACAAATTTGTCATCATTAAAAAGGGGGGAGAATGTTGAGTCTCAAGATGTTATTAAGGAAATTAATAATGTTTAAGTCTCACAAATCCTAAGTTTTAATGGACAACAAATTTGGTTAAAGGATTACTTTTATAAGAACAGTTTCACTTGAAGGTATTGTGTTTAAATGTTTCAGCAACTCTTCTGAAGAGCAACCCTCTAATATAATCCAACTCTCTAAAGTTGAACCTGCTGATACGAGGAACTCTCTGAAGAACAAATACCTGCTGAAGTCTATTCAACCTTCTGAAGTACTGTTGTATTAAAAATAAGACTTTCTGCTAAAGACCTACATCGTAGCCTTTGATTAAAGTCAGAAGGCTTTATGCTCAAGACTATAAAGCATCATAAACGTCTTCTGCAAGTTTGATTTAATTAAGGAATTTTACAGAGGCCCTTTATGAAGCATTTCAAATCTTTTACTAGAAAGGGTAACTGCTATAACCTGGTACCTACACGTGTCAGACTCTGGTACCTGAACCTGCAACACACAAGTCAGAAGCTTTTTGAAGATTGTATCACAATGGTATTAACAACATTTAATGCTATCTCACAATTAGCATGAAGAGGCTGTGGATAAAAGAATACTTGTAACTGTGCTTAGTTAGTGGAAAATACTTTGCTGGTTTAGCATTGGGACTGGACGTAGCTCATGGTGGATGTGAGTCAACCAGGATAATTTCTTGGCTAAGTTTTCTCTACCTTTATCTCTTTATATTTGTTATTTAAGCTAACCGGAGGGTTCATAATAATCTATTTTCTAAGCTTGAACTTCAAAACAATCTCAAACGCTTTATAAAACAAGTTCATAACACTGCCTTTTAGACCTGCTGAAGCACTTCAGTAAGTCCCTGAAAAGTCCAGTTTCAGCAAGTTGGTTCAAACTTTTGTTAAACACTTTGCTTGTAAAAACGTTTTCATAAAATCTGTTTGAAATTATAAAACACTATTCAACCCCCCTTCTAGTGTTTCTTGTGGTTTCTATAGCCACCTCTAGTAATAGCATAAAAGAAGGATATATAATTAGAAGCAAAAAAAAATAAAACTTAACAAGATTAGCACAACATTATTAAAGTAATGCACATAAAAATTGAACGAGCTAGGAAAAAGAAAATAAAAAGATGGAGAGGAAAGAAATTGAAACAAGAGCCACAATCAAGGGCAATCTCCTTGCATTGAAAAGCTTGGGTAAAGAAATGCCAAATTAAATTTGGCTTTAGAAAGTGTACATTTGGAAGCCAAATTAAATATGGAATTCAAAATTTTTAATTTGCCTTCTAGAAACACGTTTTCAAAAGTGTACCAAATCAAAATCAAATTAAATTTGGTTTCTAGAAACATATGGCTTCCGAATGTACATTTCGGGAAGCTAAACCAGAATCAACAAATGCAAGGAAACAAATAAAGTCTGATGAGAAGGGTGGTAGATGGTGTGGTTGACGGTGGGTCGGATTGTTGATGGAGGAGAGAGGTGGGAGGGAGGTGGAAATGGGGGCAATGAATGGTTTTTTAAGAAAAGGGTAGGGTGGGAATTTTAAAAGTTTTAAAGAAAATAGGGATTAGAAAAGCAAAAGAGGAGCAAAAAGCAAAACCCCGGTTGGCTTTCATTCAACCTTTTTGTAAGAGAGACGGCTTTCCACGGTATTTGTAACATCCCAGAAATTTAGGCCTAAAAGATATAAGAGAAACCTTAGGTAGTGAACCCAGCCTTGAGAGGGAAGTTAAAAGTAGGATGAGAATACAGAGGTTAAGAGCGTGTTAGACGAGGAATTAAGGGAATTCGTTAGGAACCATGAGTTTAAAAGAGTTTAGAAGAGAGACCAAGAGTTAAGCCAATCAAACTGTAAGTCAAACTTAGAAGGAACCGCACCCTGTATCATAGAGAACTATGACGGTTTAAGAATAAGGAAATAAGGTTAGGTAAAGAAGGAATAAGTGGGAAGGAAGTGTCACAAGAAGGGGTTAGGGAGGAGAGCAACATCCTAGATCTTAGCCATTAAGTGTGAAAGAATAAGCCTTCAGGTCAAGAGAATTGATTTATTAAAAATTAGAGGGGAAATGGATTTGGGTGAGAAGGACTAAGTTAGGAGGAGGATTTGTGGAGAGGAAATAGGTTTGAGAAGGAGAGATTGTGATTTGGAATCATAGAGGGGCAAAACCAAGTTTGTTGCTTAATTTCGAGTTTTAAGCTTAATGACCTTGGTGCACTAATTTAGAATTATCTAGAGTTGTAGGTTTCCAATTGACGTGATTCCACTTGGATTATAAAGCTAAGATTTGGGGCTTTCAGTTTGATATGTTATACGACATTATTCCGAGTTTGCACCCTTAACAGACACATTCTTCCTCAGGCGAGAAAGCTGTCGAGAAACAACAGAATTTCCTCAATTCCTCTCCGTTTTCTGCGCTCCAAGTTGTGTTGAGCGCAACTGAAGCGCAAAAATCAAAGAGTTTTGGGGAGGAGCTGCGTTTTAGCTGTGCTGAGCGCAGCGAATCGTCTGTTACTGTAAAAACACTAAAAACTGAGTTTTTATTCTTTTTCTTCATTTTCTCCACTTCCTACTTCCTAGAGAGAAAGACAGAGCGATACTTAGAGAGAGAGGGGGTGCTAGGGTTTGGAAATTGAGAAGAAGGAGGAGCTTCCTCACCACTTCAAGGTCCACTACTTCAAGTTCTTCCTTCCCCCAAACTATTCCTTGTGTACTCCTTGAGTTTTGGGCACTCCAAGAGGTGAGTTGGTTTCCCCTGCTCACTCCCCTTGAATGATTGAGCTTTCTTGCATGAACCCTAGTTCGTTTCCCCTTTCTATCTTTTGCATGAGTATGAATAATGGTAGGATGTGTAAATTTTGGTAGGATTTCATCTATGATGATTCAAACCCTACGATTTGAAAGACTTAGGGTTAGGAGGAAATTGTCTGTGTGGATGTGTCTTTGTGAGTAGGTAATGATATGTGTTGAAGTATTTTGATGATTTGATAAAATGCATATGAATTATTGAAATGTGTATTGAAGAAAAGAAATGAAGCATTATGATTTTATATATGAATGAATTATTGAAATATGTTTTGAGGAAAAGGATAAAATTTTATGACAAGTTATATTTCAATTCTTTCATGAATTTGTATTGAATTGTCAACTATGAAAAAGGGGACTTCGGTCCAAAAAGGGGGCTTTATGCCTAAAAGAATTAAGAATTTGAATTGATGAATGTGTGTCTATGCTTAATTAAAATAGAAGGTTAAATGGCCACAAGGGATAAGAAGGTGAAAGGGATAAGAACCCACGGGTGTTGGGTAATACACCAAAGGTTAAACGAAACGAAAATGTAGTTGATATTTGAATTGTATGTTTTAAATTGATCATTGTGCTTGCATGTTCTATTTTTGTGCTAATTGGTTGTTTGAACACATGCACACCTGCACAGCCAGCTCACTGAGATTTATTCTCACCACACGATATGTTGACTTTTTTAGTTATGCAGGGGCACTCAGCAAGGGAAATGAATGACTCATAGTCGAAGATTCTTGTGGAATTCTGTTATCTTTTGTATTTAATCTTTGTTGGCACGCCTTCGGTCTTATAGCTACTCAGCAAGGGAAATGAGTAGTGTTTTGGTGGTAATGTAATTATATTGAAGTACTAAGGATTGGAATTGTTATTCAAATGCTTATTCATGTAATAGAGTTAGAATTGTAGTTTAGCCATGGAGGCTTAGATAGGAATTTCCATTTTTATTGTTCAATTATCAACTGTATTGGTAATGTCTTTTGGTTTTCAGGATGGTGAGTATTGTAACACCCGCATTTTTACCGTTTTCCCATTTTTGCTGTTTTAAGCGTTTTAATGGATTTTAAATGATTAAAATTATTTTTAATTGTCAAAATTTATATTTTTGGATTCAGTATTAAATTTCCTATTTTTAGGAATTTTCTGGGAATTTTTGGCATTTTTCTGCAAAAATTGACCTTTTTGCCCTCCGGTACCCCGACCCGGGCCCGAATACTCTTGATCCGGGCCAGAAAAAAATTGTACAAACCTTATTTTCTCCTCTGAAAATTGCGCTGCACAGCATGGTGCATTTGTGCCACTTGTCCATGTCTTCCTTCACACCATTAAGTCTATATAAAGGAGAAAGCTTCACTTTATGGCCATTTTTCACTTAGCCATCTTCTCCACCTACCCATTTTCTCTCTTCTTCTTTTTCTTTCTCCCTTGCTGGCCGCGCACCACCACCCTTCTTCTCCCCAAAATTTCTTCATCTCCACCCAAATCACCAACCAAGCTTAAGTCCCATTCTTGGATTTAAGCTAAAAAAAAAATATACATACTTTCTACCAAAATCCACTTGTTGGAGGCTTGAAGGAGGAGCTTGAAGGGGCTGTTGGAGGAGGAAAAATCTGCACTCATTCCCTTGAAGATCTAAGGTAAAGGGGGGGAGAACTTGAACTCTAGTAGGCCATGTAACTAGAGTCAAGGATTTGCCCTTGAATCCTTGTTTTTTTTCTCTTATTTTTCTCTTGAAAAATCAAACCTTTGAGCTTGTTTTTAAGAAAATATTTTCGGTCTTGATGAGCTGGGTTATTGTGGTTGTTTGCATGTCTTTGATCTTGCTTGGATTGTTGTTGATGGTTGGGTTGTGTTGCATGTGAGCCATGGAAGGATTTTTGTTGAAAAATCCCTCCTTTTTCTCCTTAAGCTCTCGGCCAAGAGAGGAAGAGGTGGCTGTAGGTGTGCAAAAATTATTTTGATGGTTTGGATGTGATTATATGATGGATATATGTACATGCATGTGGTTGATCTTAAGTAAAAAAAATTGATTTGGTGATTTATCTTGAAAATAATGACGTTTTGAGCATGAAAAATGCAAGTTTGAGCCTTGAGCATGTGCATGTGTGATTTGGATAGTTTGAAATATCCTATTTGATGTTTAAAACACATGGATGAGATTATGTGTGATTTTGGCAAAGATTGGAGAAAGAAAAAAAAAAGAGAAAATTTGATGAACATTCAAGCTTGTTCTTGAAGTTCATGAGGATTCTTGATGAGATTCATCAAGGGAGACCTTTTTAATCTCGAAAAAGATCAAAAAGAGGTTTAAAAACATGTTTTAAGTGTAAGGGACTAAAAGATAAATTTTTTTGTACAAAAGGGGCCAAAGTGCAATTAAGTTAAGTTGTTAAAATAATTGGTTAAATTCGGATTTCCAATTCCAACCAAGTAAAAGTCAACTTAAAGGTCAATATTTTAGGTTGCCATGACTAAAAATAAGTTCCTAAGAGTTATAAAACCTTTAGGCTTTTAATTTAAGTTTAAAACCTTTAAGAAAAGGAGTTAAAGACTCATTAAAAGTCAATCAAGATTAGATTATGAAATTAAAGTTAGATTGGAGTTGGACTTCAACTCTAATCCACGTTATTAAGATTAAAACTCAAGAATTAATTAGTGGACTTGGCTAATTTAGTTATCTAAGTTAATTAACCTAATCTACTTAAGTTAATTAAGTAAAGAATAATAAATTAAGGCTAAAATTAATTAACCTTAATCAAATATAATTAAAAGCTTAATCCAAGATTAAGGAAGAGATTAAGGAATAATTAGGAATTAATTAGGATCTTAAGTAAGGATTAAGACTTAATTAAGGAAGATTAAGACTAATTATAGTTCAGTTAATGAAAACTAATTGTAATTAAAGATTAAACTTAATCTTAATTAGTCATACAAGAGGAATTAGGATAAGCAATGCTATCCATAAGACACAATCATAAGTCTTAGTAAATTATAAGACTTAAGTGGACATGATCATCAAGAATATTAGTACAAACTACCTTAAAAGGCTATAACAAACACACTCTTTCTTCATAAAACTTGAGAAGCTTAGTGAGAGAGTGCGGTTCCAACCCAAGGTAGGGTTCGATTTTCCTTGAAGGAAAGACATTGAATTCGGGCCGTGCCACGGGGATGTGGTGACGTTGAATGGTTCAATGGGCTTTGCCTGTAAGGATGTGAATGTTGTGAGCATTGTTGTGTGACATGCATCATGAGGCATTGTTGATGTTCGAGGTTGAAAACCTTATGACCTATATGACAGTAGCACTTGGTACAGTGTGAAATCGGTTGGGAAGGGTGCAACTGGGTTTTGCAAAGAACGCCAGTGGGTCCTCAAAAGGGACGCCAGCCCTGAGGATAGCCTAGCTCCCGGAAGATCTCAGGTGACGTAGATTAGCTCCCTACTGTCGAGATTGGGGAACCCAACTTAGCTATTCCTGTCGCTCTCATGATTTTCGGGTCAGTTGAGATTGTCTGGAAGAACGTTTAAATGATTTGGCCAAAATGTATGAGCAATGCTCTTTGTACCAATGCTAGTACAGACTCTAACTCCTGACGTACTGTGTATATATGGTCGGGCAGCTGCTATGTGCTCTGCCGATGGTGATGTTTCCCTGGGCCCGTATGCATTAGATATTACATTATAATAGTAGAGTTGCGTTCATATGAGTACACCATGATGAGATGTCGTGATTGTTTATTGATTCGACTGTGTGGATTGCCTCTATGTGTGTGCTCTAGTTTGCTGTATCCTACATGATGTGAGTTCATGCGATGTTCTCACCCTCCTGTTCTATGTTTTCTTTCTATGCTCTTCTCGTCACGTTGATAGTCGGTATCGAGGACTTCCGTCATGACGTCAATGCAGGTGCGACTCAGATGGTTGTCGAGGGGCACCCGGTGGGCGACGAGTATCCCGCGCAGGTGTGAGTTCTATGGAGGGGGAGTCTTTGTCATCATCACGCACCCCAGACTTCCTCTTGTACTTGAGAAAGAATAGGTTGTGTTGAGTCTAGGTAGTGGCAGCTCTGATCTAGCGACCTCTTGTTTTGTATTTAGTTGAGGTCTTATTTATTTTAGTCTACTACTGGAACTCATGTTTTGCGTGGTTGCCTTGTTGGCTCAAAAAGTACATCGACACCGTGATGTATGTATGTATATATATATATTTATGATGTTTCTTTTCTTATGATTCATTTTATAACTATGTGTATGCTGTGTAGGTAGGCGCGGTAATAAGCGTCTAGATGTTTTCGGAAAAATGAGTTTTAAATTTAAGGAAAGGATATTTCATAAGTACTTAAAATAAAGCTAGAGAGGTAATAGGCCAATGACACCTAAACCCTTTTCAAAAAAAAAAAAAAAAATTCCGTATGTTGACGTTTTTGAAAACAGTAAGTTCGTTGGTCACGTGTCATATGTGACATTCCTAGCGGTATAACTAAGGGTGTCGCATTTAGGTGGTATCAGAGCTGTTCTTTCCTTTTGGCCTCGGGTATGGTCTATAATACCCTTCTCTCTGTGTTTACTCTGTGTTGATTGTTTGTTTGTGTGAATTGATTGCCTTGTGTGAACTGTTTGCTCTTATATTACTACCTTTGTAATATGAGAATCCGTGTAGTGTTACTTATTCTTGCTTGTATGATTCTGCATGAAACGGAAGAAGCTGATTTGTTCTGTGAATGCAGGATTCCATGGCAGGAAGAGGTAACCCTATGATGAACGATCCCCTAGGAAGGATCGTGAACGTTCTAGAGAACCAGCAGCAAACGTTGGACGAGATCAATCAATCCCGTAATCAAAACCAGAACAATATCCCTGACGCTTACTGTGGGCTGTCTACCTTCAAGAAGAATAACCCACCACAGTTCAAAGGAGGTCATGACCCTGATGGATCTCAACTATGGTTAGAAGAACTAGAGAAGATTTTCTTGGCTATGGGTTGTCCTGACGAGCAGAAGGTAACTTTGGCTGTGTTTATGATGGTTGGAGAAGCTCAACACTGGTGGGAGTATGCCAGGCGTCAGTTAGAAGCTACTGGGAGACTGATCACCCGGAATCTGTTCAAGGAGACTTTTCTTCAGAAGTATTTTCCAACTGATTTGTGGAAGCGCAAGGAGGTTGAGTTTCTGAAGTTGGAACAAGGGAGCATGACTGTTGGAGAGTATGCCTCAAAGTTTGAGGAATTATCCAAGTTCTGCCCATACTTCCAGAACACGGTAGATGAAGGATCCAAATGATCTAAGTTTGAAAGTGGGTTGAGGCCAGAGATCAAGCAAGCCATTGGCTATCAGCAGATCACCGAGTTCTCTAAGATGGTCAACATGTGCCGCATCTTTGAGGATGACACTAAGGCGAGGCAAGCTCAGTGGAAGAATTTCGGCCCGCAGAGGAATAAACCCAAGGTTACACAAGAAAGGAGGAAACCTTATTTCGTCCCAAGGAACAACTTTGGCTCATCGTCTGGGAGTGCCGCGAGACCGCAATCAGTGGTTGCTAGTGGAGTAAGTCCTGCAAGCAGTACCGCCAACAACTATGCCAGTTGTCCACGTTGTAAGAAGAATCATCTTTTGAAGGACTGTCCAGTCAAGAACCAGACTGCGAACCCATCCGGGGGACCAATCTGCTATCATTGCAAACAAGGTGGCCATATCAAGAGGGATTGCCCTGCTCTGAGAGGAAGTGGTAGCGGTGTTGCAAGTGCACCTGTGTCAAATCTGAATGCGCAAGCTGGAAGGCCCAGAACCAGAGGCAGAGTGTTTACCATGAGTGGTGCTGAAGCTGCTGAATCCGAGGATCTGATCCAAGGTAAGTGTGTCATAAGTGGAATTCCTTTAATTGTATTATATGATTCGGGTGCGACGCATTCTTTTATTTCTCTGGAGTGTGTGAAACGATTGAAATTGCCCGTTGCTAAATTGCCCTATGATCTTGTTGTTTCTACTCCCACTGCTAAACCTGTGATCACTTCATTAGCCTGTTTGAACTGCCCAATCACCATTGGTGATAAAACCTTCTCTGCTGATTTGATTTGTTTACCCCTTTCTCAGCTTGATATCGTTTTGGGAATGGACTGGTTATCTTCCAATCGAGTCCAACTTGACTGTTATAATAAATCTATTGTGTTTGACTCTTTTTCTCCCTCTACTCTTAATTCGGTAAGTTCGAGATTCTTGTCCGCCAACCAAGTGAATGCTTCTTTGAGAAAAGGAGCTCAAATCTACATGATATTTTCTTCTTTGGAAGAAGAGCGGGAATCTGAAATCAGTACACTGCCTGTGGTGAGAGAATTTCCTGAAGTATTTCCTGAAGATATTCCTGGTTTGCCGCCAGAGCGAGAGATAGAGTTTAACATAGAGTTAGTACCTGGAACCGGACCTATTTCTATAGCTCCGTATAGGATGTCCCCATTAGAGTTAGCTGAGTTGAAGAAGCAGCTAGAAGAGTTGTTAGAAAAACAGTTTGTTAGGCCTAGTGTGTCCCCTTGGGGAGCACCAGTGTTGTTGGTTAAGAAGAAAGACGGTAGCATGAGGCTGTGTGTAGATTATCGTCAGTTAAATAAGGTGACGGTAAGGAATAGGTATCCTTTGCCTAGGATAGACGACTTGATGGATCAATTAAGAGGAGCAACTGTATTCTCAAAAATTGACCTTAAGTCAGGTTACCACCAGATACGTGTTAAGTCTGAGGATATTCCAAAGACAGCTTTCAGAACACGCTATGGGCATTATGAGTATTTAGTGATGCCGTTTGGTGTAACCAATGCGCCAGCAGTTTTCATGGATTATATGAACCGAGTTTTCCATCCCTACTTGGACAAATTCGTTGTGGTCTTCATAGACGACATCCTCATATATTCCAAGAGTGAGGAAGAGCATGCAGAGCATCTTAGAATAGCCTTGCAGACCCTGAGGGATAGAAAGTTGTATGCTAAGCTATCAAAGTGTGAATTCTGGTTGAAGGAAGTGAACTTCCTAGGTCATGTGATCTCTAGTGGAGGGATTAGCGTAGACCCAGCTAAGGTAGAAACCGTGTTACAGTGGGAAGCTCCTAAGACTGTGACGGAAGTAAGAAGCTTTTGGGGTTAGCCGGTTACTATCGTAAGTTTATTGAGAATTTTTCTAGGATAGCAACCCCGTTGACCCGTTTGATTAGGAAGGACCAACCTTTTGTGTGGAGCCAGAAGTGTGAGGATAACTTTCAGGAATTAAAGAAGAGGTTGACTTCTGCGCCTGTTTTAGTTTTACCTAACCCGCAAGAGAGTTTTGAAGTATATTGTGATGCTTCGAAACAAGGATTGGGTTGTGTGTTGATGCAAAAAGGAAAAGTAGTGGCTTATGCCTCTAGGCAACTGCGAACACACGAAGTAAATTACCCTACACATGATCTAGAGTTGGCTGCCATAGTTTTTGCTCTGAAGATTTGGAGGCACCATCTATATGGCGCTAGGTTTGAAGTCTTTAGTGACCATAAGAGCTTGAAGTATCTGTTTGATCAGAAGGAGTTGAATATGAGACAGAGACGATGGATGGAGTTTTTGAAGGATTATGATTTTAGTCTGCAGTACCACCCTGGGAAAGCCAATGTAGTGGCTGATGCGTTGAGTAGGAAATCTTTGCACATGTCAGCAATGATGGTTAAGGAGCTAGAATTGATAGAAAAGTTTAGAGACCTGAACCTAGATGTTGGATTTGGTCCTAAGAGTATAAGATTGGGAACCTTAAGGATTTCAAGTGATTTCTTGGAGCAAGTTCGTGTAGCACAGGAAGTGGATCAATCTTTGCAAGTTTTGAAGGATCTAGTCCCTAAGAAAGGAGAATCTGAGTTTTGCAAGGGAACTGATGGGGTTATTAGATTCAAGGGTAGGATATGTGTACCTGGTAATAAGGAAATAAGGAAACTGATCTTAGAAGAAGCTCATAAGAGTGGATTGAGTATTCACCCTGGAGCAACTAAGATGTATCAAGACCTGAAGAAGATGTTTTGGTGGTCTGGAATGAAAAAGGAAGTAGCTGAGTATGTGGCTTCTTGTTTGGTTTGTCAAAAAGCTAAGATTGAACATCAGAGACCATCAGGAGAGTTACAACCTTTAGATGTCCCTGAGTGGAAGTGGGATAGCATATCTATGGATTTCGTGGTAGGTTACCTAGAACTCCTGCAGGTTTTGATGCTATATGGGTAATTGTTGATAGGTTGACAAAATCTGCTCATTTCTTGCCTATTAACATTAAGTTTTCTCTAGAAAAGTTGACCCAGTTGTATATTAAGGAAGTAATAAGACTACATGGGGTTCCGTCTAGCATAGTGTCAGATAGAGACCCTAGGTTTACATCCAGATTTTGGGGTAGTCTGCAACAAGCTTTAGGAACCAAGTTGAGGCTTAGTTCAGCCTATCACCCTCAGACGGATGGTCAGTCTGAGCGGACTATCCAATCCCTAGAAGATTTGCTGAGAGCGTGTGTGTTAGAACATAAGGGAAGTTGGGATCAGTTGTTGGCACTGATCGAGTTCACCTACAACAATAGTTTCCATTCTAGCATTGGAATGGCACCGTACGAAGCCTTGTATGGTAGGAAGTGTAGGACACCTTTGTGTTGGTTTGAATCTGGCGATGGCCTAGTGTTGGGACCTGAGATGATTCAGCAAACCACGGAAAAGATCAAGATGATTCAGGAAAGGATGAGAATATCACAGAGCAGGCAGAAAAGTTACTATGATCGGAGGAGGAAACCCCTTGAATTCAAAGAAGGAGATCACGTATTTTTGAGAGTTACACAAACACTGGGGTTGGTAGGGCAATGCGATCTCGAAAACTTACACCCAAATTCATTGGTCCCTACCAAATTTTGAAAAGAATTGGCCTTGTTGCCTACCAAATTGCTTTACCGCCTTTTCTTTCGAATCTTCATAATGTATTCCATGTGTCACAACTTCGAAAGTATATTCCTGACCCTTCGCACGTCATAGAACCCGACGTAATACAATTAAAAGAAAACTTGACTTATGAGGTATTACCTGTGCGAATCGGAGACCGAAGGATCAAGCAGTTGAGAGGAAAAGAGATTTCGTTGGTGAAAGTTATTTGGAGTGCAACCGATGAGGGGAATGCAACCTGGAGTTGGAAGAGCAAATGAAGAAGTCCCATCCTCATTTATTTCAAGAAGGTATGCACAATTTCGAGGACGAAATTTCTTTTAAGAGGGGGAGAGATGTAACACCCGCATTTTTACCGTTTTCCCGTTTTTGCTGTTTTAAGCGTTTTAATGGATTTTAAACGATTAAAATTATTTTTAACTGTCAAAATTTATATTTTTGGATTCAGTATTAAATTTCCTATTTTAGGAATTTTCTGGGAATTTTTGGGATTTTTCTGCAAAAATTGACCTTTTTGCCCTCCGGTACCCCGACCCGGGCCCGAATACTCTTGATCCGGGCCAGAAAAAAATTGTACAAACCTTATTTTCTCCTCTGAAAATTGCGCTGCACAGCATGGTACATGTGTGCCACTTGTCCATGTCTTCCTTCACACCATTAAGTCTATATAAAGGAGAAAGCTTCACTTTATGGCCATTTTTCACTTAGCCATCTTCTCCACCTACCCATTTTCTCTCTTCTTCTTTTTCTTTCTCCCTTGCTGGCCGCGAACCACCACCCTTTTTCTCCCCAAAAATTTCTTCATCTCCACCCAAATCACCAACCAAGCTTAAGTCCCATTCTTGGATTTAAGCTAAAAAAAAAAATATATACATACTTTCTACCAAAATCCACTTGTTGGAGGCTTGAAGGAGGAGCTTGAAGGGGCTGTTGGAGGAGGAAAAATCTGCACTCATTCCCTTGAAGATCTAAGGTAAAGGGGGGAGAACTTGAACTCTAGTAGGCCATGTAACTAGAGTCAAGGATTTGCCCTTGAATCCTTGTTTTTTTTCTCTTATTTTTCTCTTGAAAAATCAAACCTTTGAGCTTGTTTTTAAGAAAATATTTTCGGTCTTGATGAGCTGGGTTATTGTGGTTGTTTGCATGTCTTTGATCTTGCTTGGATTGTTGTTGATGGTTGGGTTGTGTTGCATGTGAGCCATGGAAGGATTTTTGTTGAAAAATCCCTCCTTTTTCCTCCTTAAGCTCTCGGCCAAGAGAGGAAGAGGTGGCTGTAGGTGTGCAAAAATTATTTTGATGGTTTGGATGTGATTATATGATGGATATATGTACATGCATGTGGTTGATCTTAAGTGAAAAAATTGATTTGGTGATTTATCTTGAAAATAATGACGTTTTGAGCATGAAAAATGCAAGTTTGAGCCTTGAGCATGTGCATGTGTGATTTGGATAGTTTGAAATATCCTATTTGATGTTTAAAACACATGGATGAGATTATGTGTGATTTTGGCAAAGATTGGAGAAAGAAAAAAAAAAGAGAAAATTTGATGAACATTCAAGCTTGTTCTTGAAGTTCATGAGGATTCTTGATGAGATTCATCAAGGGAGACCTTTTGATCTCGAAAAGATCAAAAAGAGGTTTAAAAACATGTTTTAAGTGTAAGGGACTAAAAGATAAATTTTTTTGTACAAAAGGGGCCAAAGTGCAATTAAGTTAAGTTGTTAAAATAATTGGTTAAATTCGGATTTCCAATTCCAACCAAGTAAAAGTCAACTTAAAGGTCAATATTTTAGGTTGCCATGACTAAAAATAAGTTCCTAAGAGTTATAAAACCTTTAGGCTTTTAATTTAAGTTTAAAACCTTTAAGAAAAGGAGTTAAAGACTCATTAAAAGTCAATCAAGATTAGATTATGAAATTAAAGTTAGATTGGAGTTGGACTTCAACTCTAATCCACGTTATTAAGATTAAAACTCAAGAATTAATTAGTGGACTTGGCTAATTTAGTTATCTAAGTTAATTAACCTAATCTACTTAAGTTAATTAAGTAAAGAATAATAAATTAAGGCTAAAATTAATTAACCTTAATCAAATATAATTAAAAGCTTAATCCAAGATTAAGGAAGAGATTAAGGAATAATTAGGAATTAATTAGGATCTTAAGTAAGGATTAAGACTTAATTAAGGAAGATTAAGACTAATTATAGTTCAGTTAATGAAACTAATTGTAATTAAAGATTAAACTTAATCTTAATTAGTCATACAAGAGGAATTAGGATAAGCAATGCTATCCATAAGACACAATCATAAGTCTTAGTAAATTATAAGACTTAAGTGGACATGATCATCAAGAATATTAGTACAAACTACCTTAAAAGGCTATAACAAACACACTCTTTCTTCATAAAACTTGAGAAGCTTAGTGAGAGAGTGCGGTTCCAACCCAAGGTAGGGTTCGATTTTCCTTGAAGGAAAGACATTGAATTCGGGCCGTGGCACGGGGATGTGGTGACGTTGAATGGTTCAATGGGCTTTGCCTGTAAGGATGTGAATGTTGTGAGCATTGTTGTGTGACATGCATCATGAGGCATTGTTGATGTGCGAGGTTGAAAACCTTATGACCTATATGACAGTAGCACTTGGTACAGTGTGAAATCGGTTGGGAAGGGTGCAACTGGGTTTTGCAAAGAACGCCAGTGGGTCCTCAAAAGGGACGCCAGCCCTGAGGATAGCCTAGCTCCCGGAAGATCTCAGGTGACGTAGATTAGCTCCCTACTGTCGAGATTGGGGAACCCAGCTTAGCTATTCCTGTCGCTCTCATGATTTTCGGGTCAGTTGAGATTGTCTGGAAGAACGTTTAAATGATTTGGCCAAAATGTATGAGCAATGCTCTTTGTACCAATGCTAGTACAGACTCTAACTCCTGACGTGTTGTGTATATATGGTCGGGCAGCTGCTATGTGCTCTGCCGATGGTGATGTTTCCCTGGGCCCGCATGCATTAGATATTACATTATAATAGTAGAGTTGCGTTCATATGAGTACACCATGATGAGATGTCGTGATTGCTTATTGATTCGACTGTGTGGATTGCCTCTATGTGTGTGCTCTAGTTTGCTGTATCCTACATGCTGTGAGTTCATGCGATGTTCTCACCCTCCTGTTCTATGTTTTCTTTCTATGCTCTTCTCGTCACGTTGATAGTCGGTATCGAGGACTTCCGTCATGACGTCAATGCAGGTGCGACTCAGATGGTTGTCGAGGGGCACCCGGTGGGCGACGAGTATCCCGCGCAGGTGTGAGTTCTATGGAGGGGGAGTCTGTGTCATCATCACGCACCCCAGACTTCCTCTTGTACTTGAGAAGGAATAGGTTGTGTTGAGTCTAGGTAGTGGCAGCTCTGATCTAGCGACCTCTTGTTTTGTATTTAGTTGAGGTCTTATTTATTTTAGTCTACTACTGGAACTCATGTTTTGCGTGGTTGCCTTGTTGGCTCAAAAAGTACATCGACACCGTGATGTATGTATGTATATATATATATTTATGATGTTTCTTTTCTTATGATTCATTTTATAACTATGTGTATGCTGTGTAGGTAGGCGCGGTAATAAGCGTCTAGATGTTTTCAGAAAAATGAGTTTTAAATTTAAGGAAAGGATATTTCATAAGTACTTAAAATAAAGCTAGAAAGGTAATAGGCCAATGACACCTAAACCCTTTTCAAAAAAAAAAAAAAAAATTCCGTATGTTGACGTTTTTGAAACAGTAAGTTCGTTGGTCACGTGTCATATGTGACATTCCTAGCGGTATAACTAAGGGTGTCGCATTTAGGTGGTATCAGAGCTGTTCTTTCCTTTTTGGCCTCTGGTATGGTCTATATTACCCTTCTCTCTGTGTTTACTCTGTGTTGATTGTTTGTTTGTGTGAATTGATTGCCTTGTGTGAACTGTTTGCTCTTATATTACTACCTTTGTAATATGAGAATCCGTGTAGTGTTACTTATTCTGCTTGTATGATTCTGCATGAAACGGAAAGAAGCTGATTTGTTCTGTGAATGCAGGATTCCATGGCAGGAAGAGGTAACCCTATGATGAACGATCTCCTAGGAAGGATCGTGAACGTTCTAGAGAACCAGCAGCAAACGTTGGACGAGATCAATCAATCCCGTAATCAAAACCAGAACAATATCCCTGACGCTTACCGTGGGCTGTCTACCTTCAAGAAGAATAACCCACCACAGTTCAAAGGAGGTCATGACCCTGATGGATCTCAACTATGGTTAGAAGAACTAGAGAAGATTTTCTTGGCTATGGGTTGTCCTGACGAGCAGAAGGTAACTTTGGCTGTGTTTATGATGGTTGGAGAAGCTCAACACTGGTGGGAGTATGCCAGGCGTCAGTTAGAAGCTACTGGGAGACTGATCACCTGGAATCTGTTCAAGGATACTTTTCTTCAGAAGTATTTTCCAACTGATTTGTGGAAGCGTAAGGAGGTTGAGTTTCTGAAGTTGGAACAAGGGAGCATGACTGTTGGAGAGTATGCCGCAAAGTTTGAGGATGTATGTATGTATATATATATATTTATGATGTTTCTTTTCTTATGATTCATTTATAACTATGTGTTTGCTGTGTAGGTAGGCGCGGTAATAAGCGTCTAGATGTTTTCGGAAAAATGAGTTTTAAATTTAAGGAAAGGATATTTCATAAGTACTTAAAATAAAGCTAGAGAGGTAATAGGCCAATGACACCTAAACCCTTTTCAAAAAAAAAAAAAATTTCCGTATGTTGACGTTTTTTAAAACAGTAAGTTCGTTGGTCACGTGTCATATGTGACATTCCTAGCGGTATAACTAAGGGTGTCGCAAGTATTTGGTAAAAACTCCATTTTCAGGGGAGACTCTGGAGGAATTTCTGGTAGGGGTGTTGTAAGTTTTATTTTAGGATATATGTTGTGAGTTTTTATCAAAATTTGAAGATGTATAACTACGTGTAAATTTAAGCAAGCATTGAAATTTCCTAAGTAATTGTATGAAATTGTTTGACGATATCGATAAAGTGGCGAGATAATTTCGGAAATTCGGAATGGTGCCTCAAATGGGCATTATTCTTAAATTCGGAAATTAGGGCATTATATTATGGTATCAGAGCAGTTCAATCCAATTGGACTGTGGATAGTTTAGTTGCTCATGACCTACCATGATCCTACAGTATCTCGTGTTCAATAATAGGGACTGATCACCCCTCTATTGGGTGCGTTGTACACGAGATTGTGGTAAGTGACGTGAACAGGAAAGTCTTGTTAGGGAAGTTGAGACATTTCCCTAACAAGGTTAGAGCCACCCATTTGTTGGATAAAGGGAGAATGATGTAAATTCCTTTCTAAAAGTAAGACTGTCACCTTAGAAACTTTATAGAGTGTCATCCCTAGTTCCTTGTAAACACTTGGCACACCTAAGGACAACTAGCTTAGATAGACCCTTTGACAAGTGAAGAGTAGGTGGGTTGAGTTGAATGGCATGTTTGGTCTATTTGACTGAATGCAATGTTTGCCTGCTTGAATAAATGTGTATTTGGTGTGCTTGGTTGTGATATTGTTTGGGTGACAAATAATTGCTTGTCGTGTATGCTTGGTTGGAATGCTTGTGTTTACATTGTAAGACTTTGACTTGCTTGATTAATCAGGAAGTCATTTCTACTTGAGCGATTGTGTAATGTGTTGGTTTGTTACATTTCTTGAATGTCTTTTTTTTTTTTTTATATAGAGGCTATTTGTATATTTCTAGGAATGGGAATTTCATGATAGGTAGACACTGGAAGGAAGTGTGGGGACCATGAGAGGTATAAAAACCTAATGCCTTTGGGAGGGAGTAAACCTAGCCCTTGATTAATCTGTTCACCATGGGGGTAGGAGTGATCTTAAAGATAATTCGAAGAATGGAATTAGAACCTTTAACTCTTATTCTTGTCTTACTTTCTTTAAACCCCTACTAGTGTGTTTTGCCATCGATGGTTATAGTTACTTCAATCCTGATTTCCATAGTAGTTGTGCAAGTTATTATGTAAGCCAGTTAGAAATTTCTTAGAACACACCCTTTAGTTCCTAGGAGTCTTGAAACATACTTAAAAGGAAAAGAAAAGTGTAAGTGTCGAGTGAGAAGTAGTTAAGAAGGGACGGCGAGTAGGATCCCTGGTGGGTTAAGAGAATGTTGGTTACCTATAGTTGAACTTTGGTGATGTAATTGATTTGACTAAGAATGATGTTTGATTCCGCTTGAACGATTGCATGGCATGTCTGCTTGTTTGTGCTGCCTGAATCATTGTATGCCTTGTGCTCGTTGTGGTGTTTGATTGAGAAGTTATGATTCTATCTGTTGTTGAAATCATTGCATGACTTGTATTATTAGTTGTTTCGCTTGTAAGGTTTGTGAGCCAGGGTAAGAGTTGAATAATCTTCAAAACAACGTGCATCCTTCCAGAGTCCATGCCCTTTTAGGTGCCAAAATAATGACGAACAACAAAAAGAAAGACGAGGGGGTGAGAACACTCTACATGAACTCACTTAGCGCAGGATATAGTGTATAAAGCACACACACAGGAAAATCCACACAGTTCAACCAAATAAGTACACACACACGACATCATCATGATGCATACCGACTATTGCATGCTTTGCAACTACAATGCTATAACTAATGCATGAGGGCTCGGGGCAAAATCACCATCCACAGTGCACAGAACAACTGCCCGACCATATATGCACAACGTATCAGGAGTTAGAGTCTGTACTAACGCCGGTACAAAGAGCATTGCTCATATATTTTGGCCAATCATTTTATCCCTCTTCCAGACAATCTATACTGACCCCGAAACCTTGAGAGCGACAGGATAGTTAAGCCCGATCCCCTTTGTACTCGACAGTAGGGAGCAAGCCTACGTCACCTGAGCCTTTCTGGAACTCAACTATCCTCAGGGCTGGCGTCTCATTTCAGGACCCGCTGGAGTTCTTTGCAAAACCCAGTGCACCCGTCCCAACCAGTTTCCCACTGTACCAAGTGTCAATGCCATATAGGTCGTAAGGTTTTCAACCTTGAACATCATCAATGCTTTATGATGCATAT
Source organism: Sesbania bispinosa (assembly GCA_026901365.1). Taxonomy (NCBI): domain Eukaryota; kingdom Viridiplantae; phylum Streptophyta; class Magnoliopsida; order Fabales; family Fabaceae; genus Sesbania; species Sesbania bispinosa. Next base: position 1,993,711 of record QLOH01000021.1, on the reverse strand, counting down.
CATGCAATCAATGCTTTCCAGCATACACATCCTTACAGGCAAAGTCGATTTAATCATTCCACGTCACCACTCCTCGTGGTACGGCTCGATTCAATGTCTTTCCTTCACATGGAGAACCAAACAACGCTTTCTCAGCATACAACTCCTTACAGGTAAAGCCCATTGAATCATTCCACGTCACCACTCCCCGTGGTACGACCCGATTCAATGTCTTCCCTTCACAAGGAGGACCAAACAACGCTTTCTCAGCATACACCTCCTTACAGTCAAAGCCCATTGAATCATTCCACATCACCACTCCTCGTGGTACGACCCGATTCAATGTCTTTCCTTCACAAGGAGAACCAAACCCCACCTCGGATTAATCTGCACTCTCTCACTAAGCTTCTCAATTCTTATGCAAGAAGAGTGTGTTTGTTATATTTTTTTTAAGGTGATTGTACTCATATGTTTTCTCAAAACCAACTATCACTTCCACTTAAGTCCTATAGCTTACTAAGGCTTATGGTTGTGTCTTATGAATAGTGCTACATCTCTTAATTTACCTTGTATGTATAATTAAGGTTAATTTCAATCCTTAATCATGATTAATCTTCCTTAATAGTTAAGCCAAATCTTTCTTAATTAAGTCTTAATCTTTGCTTAAGATCCTAATTAACTCCTAATCATTCCTTAATCTCTTCCTTAATCTTGGATTAAGCTTTTAATTATACTTGATTAAGGTTAATCATAATTAATTAGTTCTTAATCACCATTAAGTATTAATTACATTATTAATACCACATTAATGACTAATGATTAATATTAAGATTAATCTTTATTAGGGTTAATTAAAGTTAATCTCAATTAATTCTTCCTTACTTAATTAACTTAAGTGGATTGACTTAGTCAACTTAGGTGAGTTGGATTAATAAGCCCACTAATTAAACTTTGAGTCTTGATTTTGATAGGTAGGATTAGGGTTGGAGCCCAACACCAATCCAAGCCCAATGTACATTCACTATTTTTTTTGGCCTAAAGGTGAGTTCTATGAATTTTTTTGAAGGCATTGGGCCTAAACTAGAGGCCCAATGGTTAGGTAACCCATAAGGGTCCATTTTCTCACATTACCATCAAGTTTTATGAAATTTAAGGTGACTCTTAGATGGGTTTATTTTTGTACCCGAATTTAACTTAGATATTTTACCCAAAAATTATTTTCTTTTAATTTCACTTATCACTTTAAATGGTTACCCATTTTAACACATTGGGCCACTAAGGCCCATAAACACATTAACACCAATTTCACTAACATCCCAAGATCAAACACATTCACTTCATGAGTTTCTCATGAATGTGAATATGAACACCAAGAACATGATGAACACCAAGAACACAAAATTCCAATAAATTCCAAAAATTCACAAACTCAAGTATAGTCATCCATAAGCATTTTAATCAAGTAATTTCATACAAATTCATCCAAATATGCCAAACAACATCATCAAGTTCACACTTTTTTCATAAGCTCAAAAACACCATTTTTCATTATTCAATCACACCAATCAATTTTATAATTCCAAAAAATCACATGCATGTACTTAGATTCATCATACAAACATGTTACAAGCATCAAATAAATTTTTAAACACATGTAGCCCATAAAAACTAAAATAGCCGAATGGTTTCAAGGAAAAAGGGGAAAAAAATTTTCAACCAAACTCATGACTTGCATACATCCAAAATCACCAAATAAGCACATTTCAAGCATCATATAAATTTTTAAAACAAACATGCAAACCATATACATACAGTCGAACCATTTCTTCAAAGAAATAGGTTCCAAGAATTCATTTTTTTAAGGGAAAAAGGTTTAGGGACAAGGATCAAGGGTAATCCTTAACTCTAGTCACCAATCCTACTAGAATTCAAGGTTCTCCCCCCCTTTACCTAAGGAAATTTCTTCTAGGAAAGGTGCAGCAAAATCCCAAATAGCTCCTCTTTTGCACTCCTCTTGATCACCAAAACAAGGTTCTTCAAAGGTTGGAAGCTAAAATTTGAAGATCAAGGTTCAAAGATGGAACCTTTCTCTTAGAAAGTGATGGAAAGAAAATGGAGAATGGAGAGAAAGAGAGGGAGGGCTCATGGTTTCTTTGGAAGAGGAAGGGAGAAAATGAAATTCATTTTTTTCTCTTTTTGCATGTAAGTTGTAGGAAAACGCGGACAAGTGTTAAGGTAATAAGCTTTTCATCACCCTTTTTTGACTTTTGGAAAGTGTGAAGCCACCAAGTGGCACACATGCACACACGGCTTGGGAGAAGAGAAAAGGGAGGATGATGCAGATTTTTGGCCCGGATCAAGAGTATTCAAGCCCAGTTCCAGAAAGAGTAGGGGTAAAATGGTAATTTCACACCAAAATTCCCAAAATTTCCCAAAAATTCTAGAAAAATTCCTATAATTGATCTAACCTATTTTAAGCCTAAAAATGTGATTAGAACTCACTTCTCATTTAAACTCTCTTATTTCCCAATTTTCCCAGTTCTCGCACACAACAGTTAATTTTTAATAAGAGTAAGCAGATAGAAAATTATGGCTTTACACACAAAAATTCTATAAAGTTATAAATATCATTTTCAATCCACTTTTAAGGTCCAAAGTTTATTTTCCATATTATTCTACAAATTTTCATATGTTGGTTAGGGTTACACTGCTAACCAGGGGCATTTTGGTCTTTTTGCCCAAAAGTGCCAGAAAATTCTAACTAAATTTCTAAAATTCGTTATTAATTATATTAAGATCATTTTGACTAAAAATGTAGATCCCTTTTATGTTTTTGCTCTTTTTCATAATTAAATCTATATTTTCCTTAACTGTATAATTACTTAAGGTATTTCAGGTCATTTTCTCAAACACCTCTCTAAAAATAAATCATTTAAAATTATGGTTGGAAAATTCCAAAAATATAATTTTGATTGTTTATCAATAGTTTCTAAATACCTCGTAATTAAATATTTCTCTTTCTCTTTTTAAAATTTTCTCTATCTTATTTATATACTGGTAGGGGAAATTGTGGGTGTTACATTGCCTTTATAAAATAATATGATACAAGTGATGAATGTTCAAAATAAAACATATAAGTCTCTAGTGCATACACTAACAATTTAAGCAAAGGGAAATATTTGAGAAAGATTCAGTTGGAAAACTAGGATTGAATTTCGTCTATCGCGCCCTTCATGTGATTTTGAAAATAATAACATTTAGAAATTTGAATTTATCAATACTGAAGCAAAAATAAATTTCATTCACATTGATCCCTCAACTATGAAATTCGTAGAACAATTCCCTAAACAACAATCCCTTGGATGTTTAACAAATTGCCTAGCTTTAACATCAGTTGTTAAAAGCTATCAATAAATTGAACCCTATCCCTAGGCATTCAACCTATTGAGTGTTTTTACCCAAATTAGACTTAAAGAACCGCTTCCCAGCCAATTAAAGAAATCAGATCATATCTCTGTTACAAGAAGGAAGTTAAGCATTACGAAATAGAAATAAAAATACCAGTTTATTGATAAAATAGGGATTCCTAAATGTTAAAAATACAAAATCACATTCGGGGTTTGAATTGACTACATTCAATTCTAAAAACAAATTTAGCTACTAATGGTAGCCATTAAAACTAGAAAGAATTAAGAAGAAGAGTAACAATGAAGCCTTCCAACTCTGTTGTAGTCTCCCTCTCGCTCCATAATGGTCTTTAGAAACTGTCAAACTTTTCTCTCCAGCTACGTCTCTCTCCAAAAACTCCGAATGTCAAAAGTCTCAAGTCTCCCTCAAAATTGTTTGATGAATCATTAAAATACAAGGGTTACGTTTCCTGCGCTTTGCCTGCGCTTAGCGCAGGTGAAGCGTAGGAAGCAGTAATTGAATAGGCATTCATGCGCTTTGCCTGCGCTCAGCGCAGGTGAAACATAGGAAACAACAATTGGCTCCAATGATTTGTCATCCTTTGAAGCTTGTTGTACACTGCTCCTGTCCTTGCTTATTGTCCTCTTGATGCTTCAATTGTACGTTAGCTTTTCATCTGTAAGAATCAACAGTTTCTTCATCAAAATAGCATCAAGTTTAGATTTAATTTCAATAACTATAAGAGCCACAAATAAAGCAAAGAAGGGAGAAATTGGATTATAAATTCAATAATTCATCATCAATAAGTATTGTAATTACATAGAAATTTACTTAATTCTAATACTTATCACGTTGGTTCAATTGCTTGTAGAAAAAGTACTCTTCGTTCACGTATGTTGCCTGCATCACAATTATTCAGGATTGAACTCATCTCGTTTGTGCGGGGTCAACTTGGTGTAAAATTTAAAATCCTCTGTGAACTGGTTTTAATGAAAAAAAACCTTTTGATCGAACTTAAGATTTTTTTTATGAGATTTGAGAAGGTTGAGTGTGCAGAAATATGCTAAGACATGTAACAAGATCATGTTAATAAATATTGAAAACAAAGTTAAGAAGTTTGATCAAGCATGCAACAAGATTCAACATCTTAAGAAGCATCTCAGAATCAAGAATCAAGTCTCAAGCCATAAAAAGAAAGTATCATGAGTCAAGAAGACTTGAGAAGAATTGAGTAAAACTTAGTCATACTCAGATGCAACAAGATCAGACTCAGACTCAGACTTAGAAGCATAAGTCAGATAACTCAGAAGTAGACGCGTTGACAAGACATCAGAAGCATCCTTGATCAGAAAAAAACTTACATCATAAGCTTCTAAGCATAATAAAAAAATACTATCATCAGAGAACCAACAGTCAAAAAGGTTCATAAAATAGAAAGGTTATAAACTGTATCGTCACATACATGGATAAAGAAAGGTTGAATTCGTGATCTAAAAATGTTATATGCTTGTGCACTCAAGATTATCAAGTGATCAACCTAAGAAGGAATAACCGTCAGTTCAAAATGCACTTCAGAAAGACACCTCAAATTGGACCTCCTCATAAGCAAACTACTTGGCCAGACTTAGAAGCAGAAGCATAAGTCAAACTCAGAAGCAAACTGCTTGGTCAAACTTAGAAGTAGAAGCATAAGTCAAACTCAGAAAAAAACTGCTTGGTCAGACTTAGAAGCAACTGACTTTTGATAACGATGCAGTACTGTACGAAAAAGTGTTGTAACGGTCAGAAAATGGCTAGTGATGGCTAGTTTGTGCCCAGAACACTGCCGAATCATAACAGCTATTTTACTAAACCTATATAAAGGATCTGAACCAAAAAAATCAGGTGGAGAAGAGTTTGTCCCAAAGTTAGAAGAAACAGTCGCTTTTGACCTCTTCTTACCCCTATTCTCACTACCTACCTATGTTATCTTAACTAATATCTTGTAGTAGGTATTATTATTGTTTTGTAATGGTTTATATACACTTTTTTGCATGATTGGGAGAGCTACCTATCACCACAAACTCATGGTAACCCACTTTAGAACCTGATAAATACAAATCATATACATTAATCATCCCTCAAATTTAACCTTTTAATAGATCTTTTATGCTTAATTAACAAGTCATAAGCATATTATGCCAATCCATGTTCATATTGGGCTAGTTACATTTTTCAGCATAAAAGAAAAAGAAAGCCCTACAACTTCAATGTAGAACCAAAATCTAAATCGGATGTCTAAAGGGTCAAAATGGGCTTAGAAGATTGAATAGTCAGCATTACATGAAAACCTGACTAGCACTCAATGATTGGGCCATAAGTTGGGTTAGATAACTCCTTTTAGGCTCAACCCAATGGCATTTGAAAGCTAAGATCCAGGGCTTTATTTCATCTAAAGACAACTTCATTGGATTCTGCAAGATTGATGATGAAATGCTCGGGGCAAGTGGGATACAAGTTGGTGAATGATGGCTAGAGTAGGTGAATAATTCAAAGTAATGGACAAATGCATTAGGTAATTAATTAATACGTCCATTTATGGACAAAACATGCTTAGTCATGGCTAAGTTATCATCTTTGGAATGTCATCCTTTCCCCTCCTATAAATAGGAGGGCATGCTAAGGAGAAGATCTACAAAGTTGTAGTAGAAATTACTAAGTCTTTCATTTACTTTTGTTCATCTTTTTGTAAAGTCCTCATGGAAGGCTAAGTTTGTATTCAATTCAAGGATTCAAGCTTATTTTCATCTAGATTTTGAGGTTTGATCTTCATTTACATGCTCATTGAATTACATCTACCTTGCTTTTCTACTCCACTTGCTTCAATTTCATATTTCTTTGATCAAAGCTTGATTAGTTAACATGTTTTGGTTATTAAATTTGTTATTAATATATGTTGTACTCTTGATTGGTTAATCATCATACAACAACTAAAAATCATAGAGTAATTAATTGAATTGAATGTATTCATTTAATTATTTACTTCAATTTGGTTCCGATTATAAAATTGATTTGGATCTAACATAAGATTTGATGGTTATTTAATCTTGTTAATCTTAATCAATTGAATTCTGGAAATTATTTCAGTAGTGAATTTAGGGATCATTGTAGGGGTTCCATATGATTCTAAGTTGATAGATTTAATCTCTTGAATGCATGTTATTGATAACCAATGATTAACCATGAAAATAGCCTTTGAATTCCTTCGATTGATATTGTCTTGATTTGATTCAACCTTTGCTTTTAACTTGACCTTTGTTTTCCTTAGTTTATTCCATTCAATCAAACCACCACAAAGAAGGATTAATTTCAGTGGATCTTCAGAGTTTGAACCGGTTTGTACCATTCTACTACAAGTAGTTTACAGATCGGAGAATTATAATTATAATTTTGTGCAGGTTCGACAACTGTCAAAACCTCATAGTTTATCCACACAATGTGTGTTAGAACCTCAAGCAAAAGCTTTCATCTTCATCTCATTTTGTTGTAACTCCTCCACCAAGTAAGAAGTTGTTTCTTGACTGTGGTGTTGAGTGGAGAAGCTTTGAGAGGCTTGTTTAAAACTACTTAGACGCTTGGAGAGGCACTGTAAGGAGAATACTTAGAAGCCTGGAGAGGCTCTGTAAGGATAATACATAGAAGTCTGTAGAGGCTCTGTAAGAAGAATACTTGGTGAGTTGTATGAAGAGGCAGTTGATAACAAAGAATACTTGTAACTTTGAGAAGTTAGTGGAAATCTCACCATGTGTGGGGACTAGACATAGCCCAAGGTTTGTTGGGTGAACCAGGATAAATCTTGTTGAGTATTTCTCTTCTAACCCTATCCTTGTTAATTTGTTTATTGAAACACACACTACAAAAATGTTTCTGAGCTTTCTAACTGGAACTATTTACTAAAACCAACTCTGAAACAAAGTTACATATCTTGAAAATATTCATTAAGACTCTCAGCTTACATACCAGAAGCATTTTAAACAAACAAGTATTTCACAACTACTGAATATGTTTAGATTATGTTGCTTCTGACCATATCTGAGGTTATTGGTGTTCTCTTCTTCATTGCACGCTATTTACTTATATGTATTATGAATTGTTTAGTGAAAAATGTATCTTAAGCGCATTTCATAACATAAAGCTAATTGAATCTACTAAAGAATCAAATCTATTTCAAAAGAACCAACTAATAGTTGTAAACTGCTTCTAACTTTTGCTACTTTCATATTACAACAATGCTTCTATTTTTTGCTGCTTTCATATTACAACACTACTTCTAACTGATGTTGCTTTCATAATACAACATTCCTTCTAATTGTTGTTGCTTTCATATTACAACACTGCTTCTCTTTTTCTATCACTCTATTATTTTCATATTATAGTTGTTGCTTCTAACTGCATCAAGGTTTTCATTCTTAACAACGAATGCTTCTAATTATTTCTTAAAAGTACTTTTGATTGTGTTTTTCTGAATCAGCCTAAGAACCAATGTTTTATACATTAAGAATTTATCGAGATTCACTATCTGCTTCTCAAAATCATTTTACAATTATTTCACTTACAAGCATTTCAAGTATACTAAACTATTGCATCTAACTGTATCTTTATTCAATTCTGATAACCAACTTTCTAATATCCAAGATAAGTCAACTTTAGAAGCAAATCAGAAAAAGAGGTTTAAATTTATCCAGCATACTAAGAGATGTCTCAATTCAACTCCCTTCTTGAGACTTAGTCAACTACACTCGGTTCGGTATAAAGGTCGGAGCGAGCAGAGATAGACTTAAAAAGACACTCTAACGCCCAAGTCAGTCCGAGTTCGAATTGTGAGTATTGATTATGGAGAGTAAATGTGTACTCATTCCATTACCAACATTGTAATTTATAGGTTGAGGTGACGTGTGCACATGGAGAAAGTCTTCTCTTGGTAGTGATCGAGTGCGACGTCTATACGACTTGTACGGTCTCGACTACGTACAAATGTTACCTGGAAGGGTGTGTGATCCAGGCTGTACAGAGAGATCTTTGGGCCCAATGACCTGACTTGTCTGGTACCAACCGTTTGGGATGGATTGGGCCTTTGTGAGATTTGGCCTAATCCCCAGAACAATTGCCCCCCAATGTGGGTCGAGATGAGGGTCGATTGAGGTCAGTTCACACTCTTGGTCGGTTCTAACCGAGAATATGTTTTCGGGTTTGTATAGCGCTATATATGCAGTTGTTGACGATTCATATCCCCGTTTTGTAATAGTCGTGTCAATTTGCCTTTTGGGTGCCTCTTCACATTATGGGCCTTTGGTAGGTTTTGGGCTTTTTCCTTTTTATAAAAGGGGGTGTTGGTGTGTCATTTTCATCACTTTCTGAATCCTATCGTTATTCTGCTGAAATTTCTCCAGAGCCGAGTTTGTCTCTAGCGTCTGCTTTCCAATGTCGTCTCTTCTCTATCCGTTCACTTTCCAAGGTATTTCCCCAACTTCCCTAGTTTATTTTTTTAGTTTAATTTTGTTATGTGGGAGATGAGTGATAGTCGTGATTCCGTGGAGGTATTCTCGGATCAGAGTGAGGAATGGCTCAGGTCATCCTCTCGTCCTACGCCGCAACTCGGTCTCGGGTAGTCGTTGTTGGTCCCGGGGTGGAGGTTATGTTGAGGGGCCCCTGCCTCCAGCATTTCAGGTTAATTTTACCCATAGTTTGTTAGATCCCACTCCTAGGACGACAACGATTGCCGAGGTTAATTCCATGCTAGCCAAGTCGGACTTTGACTTGTCAGATTCCGACCAAGCCTCTCTAACTCAAGAAGTTGTTGTACGGTCTCTGCAGGTGACCAAATAGTCGTAGATTAGTTAGAATAACTGCTCGTGTTGAGATGGGCGTAAAAGTATTCCTGGGTGGATCTCGAGGTTTAAGGTACGAGTAGCATATATCGGCCAAATGCGTCGGTTCCAGTGCAAAAGCAGTTGATGAACTTGAAGTTTTGTGATTCTTTGAACGACAAAAATTACGACATTGTGCTTCCTTCTGGGGCTTAGGCATGCGAGCTATCCGAGACGAATATGCAGTTCATGTATTCGTATGACTATAACCATTCGAAGGTGAAGTTGACCATCCCTTTAACCATATTTCTGTTGAGTCTCAAAAATATCATAAAAGAAAATATGATGTTTAAGACAACTCAATTCCCAAGTTTTAATGCTTAACAAATTTGAGTTAAAATATTTATCATAGATACATATATGCTTTAATGATTTATCTATGATTTCAGCAAGAGTCACTATGAGCCTACATAAAAAGACTAAGTGTTGAAGCTGTCTGAAGAAGCAGAACTCGTCTGAAGAGTTGAAGCTGTCTGAAGTAGCTCAACCCGTCTGAAGTATCAGTGCCGTCTGAAGTATCAGTGCCGTCTGAAGTCTCACTTATGACGTGGCACTCTCTGCTGAAGCTTGTGAAGACTTTTCTGAACCTCTGCTGCACGTACCTTTTCAAACACGATTATAGCAAGGAACACAGAGACCTTTCCTGGTGATTTTGAATTTCATACACCACTGAGGAAATCTCTGCAACGCAGCCTCTGCAACAACATTTGTAGCAGCCTTAATGCAAGAGAAACCTTGTATCATGTCAGAGATATCAGAACTCTCAGAAGCATGTCTCACAACGGATTAAATAGCATTTAATGCTATCTCTAAACGGTGGTTTTTCAACGGATTAAAATTTGGGTATAAATACCCCTCTATGAAGACCATCAAGTACAACAAGAAAACGAAAGAAAAAAAAAGGGAGAAAATCAACATACAAGAAAGCCAAGAGAAACATCACGCTACAAGTTTTTACTCCGTAAAAACTCTCTGATAAAATTCGCTGTACACATTTGTATATCCTGAGCATACCTCAGAATTTTTTATTGTACATTGTATTCGTTTGAGCTTTAAACTCGTATAGTTTAAAAGCTTAAACTCCTTTCTCTGTAAACTCTGTTTAGAGCCTGGAGAGGCTTGGTTGATAAAAGAATACTTGATTGTAGAGCCTGGAGAGGCTTGGTTGATAAAAGAATACTTGATTGTAGAGCCTGGAGAGGCTTGGTTGATAAAAGAATACTTGATTGTAGAGCCTGAAGAGGCTTGACTGTAAAATAATACTTGATTGTAGAGCCTGAAGAGGCTTGACTGTAAAAGAATACTTGATTGTAGAGCCTGAAGAGGCTTGACTGTAAAAGAATACTTGTAATCTTGAAAGATTAAAAGAAAATCCAAGTGCTAGTTGGCATTGGGACTGGACGTAGCTCACAATGGTAGTGAGTGAACCAGGATAAATTCCTTGGCTAAGTTTTCTTACCCTTATCTCTTGTTAATTCTTTTTATACTAATCAAGGGGTTAGAGTAATCAATCTGATATTCTATAAAGGCACAAAAACATCTTTTAACATCAGTATTTTTGGCCGTCTGAAAACTTCAGACAGTCCTTGAAGAGCCTGTCTGAAATTGTGTTTTTAACACCTGTTTGCGAAAAGCTTTCTAAAATATTCAGAAACACTATTCAACCCCCCCTTTTAGTGTTTCCCTGTGTTCCTACAATTTCAAGGGAAAGTCTTGATGCATTTGCATACTGCCCTGTCCCAGTTTCATCCGAAATCATTGGCTTTCACTTGGTGTTCGGGTCTTAAGGGAGTTTAACTTGGAAATCGGATTTGGTGCAGTCCAAAATGGGTGCAGTTGGTGCAGTTGTGAGATCTGGGTCGTCCGATCTTAATCGGAAGGTTCAGATGCCGAGATGTTAAATCGGTATTAAAAAATCATCTCGGCATCTGAGCCGTCCGATTAAGATTGGACGGCCCAGATCTCACAACAGCACCAACTGCACCCATTTTGAGTTGCACCAAATCCGGATCCCTAAACTTGGAGCCCACCGTCCCCCTATCATTATTTCCAAGTTCCCCAAACCACCCGAAAGGAAAGAAGGAGGAGACTTTGAAGAGTTGGGTGAGCCTCAACACTCATGCCAATCATAAATTGGTGACCACCTATGTCGATTCTGTCAAGAGGGGGAAGATTTCCTTTAAGAAAGAGTTTTTTATGATCCAGGCTACCTCAGGTTGTGAATCGTTATGGAAAAGTCGAGATGATCTTTGTTCGATGTTACTTCTCGGATCCACATATACTAGTGTCACTCCATTATGATCAAGAGCCTTTTTTGTTTGAGTTTGTCGAGGAGTGGTTGACCGAAGTGGAGAAGGTTGCGAAGAAACTCTAGGATGCCTACTTGGTCAAGAAAGGACCATTCAATAGCAAAGAGATCATTAACGACCCTCACCAAAGTGCAGGGTCTCGTCTAGGTAGATTGGGTTGCTATTAAGTCGGATCTATATTCGTGTCTGTTTTAATACCCTGACTAACTTGTCATTTTTCTATTCTTTCAGCACTGATGGAGAACTGTACGTTGATGGCTCTTAGGGCGGCCTAGGCCACTATGACTACAAACGGTGATGATGTGGATATTGACCTTGTTACGTAACTACCAAGATCGACCTGGGCAAGCTCGGATGGAAAGCTTGACCAGGGTAAGCTTGGAAAAGAAGACCTGACACACCCAAGCAGGATCCTGGGCTTGACTAAAGGAAGGAATCAGACAGAAAAGGAAGAGCTGATATTAAGCAGCCTAATGGCAGGATCAACGCATGTTGTCTCCCAATCAGCAAATCATTCCATATATAGAAGATACCCCCAACACCTATAAAAGGAGGGGTGTAGACAACATCAAAGGACACACTAGCTTCTTCACTTAGCCTGGTTGTACCCCATGAGTAGAATTTAGGCTTTGTAAGAACATTTGGCGCCCACCGTGGGGCTCTAGTAAAACTCTCCCAGAGAACCACAAGAATTCTGGAAAATGGTAAAGATAAGGTCCAACGCCAACGAGGATGGACCAACATTGCAAGAGCTCGCACAGTAGCTCGAACAGCTCAAACAGGAAAATCAAAGAGTCCTAGAGGAAAATAGGATAATGCGAGAGCAACTGAATAATGTCCGAGACTCTCGAGAGGAGGAGGAGGACGCGTATTCTTCAGGAACTCAAACTCCTTTAGAGCACTCAGGACCACAGGTTACCGTAAATAATCATACTGATTCACGATTTCATCCTTTTATTGATTATATAATGTCTGTTCCTTTACCAAGATATTTTAAATTTCCTGACTTACCTGTCTATGATGGAACAACCGATCTGAATTCACACCTCACTATATTTCATACGATAATGCTCACAACAGGTACTACTGACCCTGTTCTATGTAAGATTTTTCCAGGAACTCTGACAGGACCAACACTACAGTGGTACTCAACTCTGACTCACAGATCAATAAAAGACTTTGATGAGTTCAGTATGGCTTTTAAAAACCAATTCTCTTCAAGTTGTCCTTTTAAGAAAACGGAGGACAGTCTGTTTAACATGCTCCAAGGGGATGACGAGCCACTCAAAGACTACATCAATCGCTTCAATAAAGAAGCCATGCAGGTAAAAGAACTCGATCCCAAGATTCACCTCAGGGCAATCATCAACGGAGTGAAGGAAGGCCAGTTCGCAGACGAGCTGGCCAAATCAAAGCCAACTGATATAGCTGACTTCAGACGGAAGGCCTCGGAACAGATAGACGCAGAGGAGGCAGCTGTGGCCAAAAGACGTTTACGAGCCATGCTAACAAAACCCCTAGAGAAAGACAATCCATCCCATCATAATAACCAACAAAACAACAAGGGGACCTTCAACTTCAAAAACAACGCAGGAAAGAAAAATGGAAGGCCGGCCAGACCCCCCCGACCAGCACCAATTTTTGATCACTTCACCCCACTAAATGCTAGAAGAAGTCAAATCTTACTTGAAGTGTATAACTCGAGAATCATCGAACTCCCGCCACCCCTTAAAGATACTCCTGAAGGAATTGATCGGACAAAGAGATGTGATTTTCACCACGCATTTGGACATAACACTAATGACTGTTGGATTTTAAAAAATCAAATCGAACAACTCATCAGACTTGGTCACCTCGGGAGAAATAAAAAAGAAACAACTCAAATATATTATGATCGCAGAAGAAACAGAGATGAGTCTCCTGAAGGAAACCCTAGTCCAAGCACACCCAGGAGAAGATCTAGTTCTATTCACACTATCTCAGGAGGATTCGCAGGTGGAGGATCTACATCCTCTTTAAGAAGAAGGCACCTTAGAACGATTTTCTCAGTCAATAAAATAGAGTGTGAACAATCAGGTAAATCTCATCCTGTCATTTCTTTCTCTGAAAGAGATTTTGTAGGTTTAAAAGACATGAATCAAGACGACCCTATGGTAGTCTGAATAAACATTGAAGGCTGCTCGGTTAGAAGGGTCTTAATCGACCAAGGAAGTTCTGCCGATGTCTTATTCTGGAAAACTTATGAAGACCTATCTCTTCCAACAGACACCATCCACCCTTTTGATGGAAGCATGGAAGGTTTTGCTGGGGAAAAGGTAGAGGTAAGAGGTTATGTAAATCTCAGAACGACATTTGGATCTGATGGGATTTACAAAACCATGAATGTTAAATATTTGCTTATAAATGCTCTCACTTCTTATAATATCATTTTCGGAAGACCTACCTTAAATGCATTAGGAGCGATCGTCTCGACTCCTCATTTAACAATGACATTTCCTGTTGATGACCAAAAGATAGGAGTAATGAGAGCAGAGCAAGACGAAGCTCGGCGTTGCTATGTAAAAAGTCTGGAGACAAGAAGGCCTTCCAACAAAAATCCTGACACTGAACTCAGAATCCACTCAACCGAGCTGGACCCCAGGATTGACTTCTCGGAGAGAAGACCTCAACCTACTGAAGAGTTAAAAACTGTTCAAATAGGGGATAGCCCGGCAAAAACAACTCGGATTGGAACAAGCCTTCCACCCGAAGAGGAACGCCAGGTAACACAGATCTTGAGAGAAAATTCTGATTTGTTTGCTTGGACCCCTGCAGATATGTCGGGGATTGACCCAGACTTCATATGCAACAAATTAATGATTGATCCAAAGATCATACCCATCTCTCAAAAGAAACGAAGTCTAGGCGAAGAAAGAAGAAATGTAGCACTAACAGAATCAAAGAAATTACTAGAGGCTGGTTTCATCAGAGAAATTGAATATACAACATGGCTCTCAGATGTCGTCATGGTCAAAAAATCAAATGGAAAGTGGAGATTGTGCACTGACTTCACTTACCTAAATAAAGCTTGCCCTAAGGATGCAAACCCTCTCCCTAGTGTTGATCACCTAGTTGACGGAGCCTCTGGATATAAATACCTCAGCATTATGGATGCCTACTCGGGTTATAATCAAATCAAGATGAACCCAGTCGATGAAGACAAAACAACTTTTATCATTAACATGGCCAATTACTGTTATAAAGTCATGCCTTTTGGAATGAAAAATGCTGGGGTGACATATCAAAGACTGATGGACAAAGTGTTTGAAGAACAGATCGGACGTAACATCGAAGTATACATTGATGACATGGTGGTCAAGACCCCAACAGACATGAAGCATGTTGATGATCTCCGAGAAATTTTCAACCAGCTCAGAAAGTTCAACATGAGACTCAACCCGGAGAAATGCTCTTTCGTTGTTTACTCTAGAAAATTCCTTGGTTTCATGTTAACTGACCGGGGAATAGAGGCAAATCCAGAGAAATGTCAAGCAATCTTGACAATGAAGAGCCCATCCAACATGAAAGAGGTGCAAAGGCTGGCTGGAAGAGCAGTGGCCCTATCCAGATTTTTACCCAAATCTGGAGAACGGTTAAGACCTCTTTTTCAATCTATCAAACAAGGGAGTAAATTCCAATGGACAGAAGGATGCGAACAAGCTTTCCAACATATCAAAACCTATTTGTCACAACCTCCCATTCTGAAGAAACCGAGCCCTGAGAAGGAGATCCTAGTATACCTAGTAGTGAGCGAGTGGGCTATCAGCGCAGTGCTGGTACAAGACAATCCCGAAGGACAGCAACCGATCTACTTCGTTAGCAGATCTCTACAAGGCCCTGAGTTTAGATATCAAAAAATCGAGAAAGTAATCCTCGCCGTAATAACAGCAGCACGAAGACTCAGACCATATTTCCAAACCCATCAGATAGTTGTGAAAATCAATCATCCCATTAAACAAATTTTACACAAACCCGAGTTGGCTGGGAGGATGATTAAATGGTCGGTAGAACTGTCAGAATTCGGAATAAACTACCAACCAAGGGGACATATCAAATCACAAATCCTAGAAGAATTTTTGGTAGAACTTACACCTGCTGAAGAAGAACGAGGAAAACAAGTCTGGACTCTCTATGTAGACGGAGCATCAAATATTAAAGGAAGCGGATCTGGCGTCATCTTGGAAGGACCAAACAACTTAGTCCTAGAACAATCCCTCTGCTTCGAATTTAAAGCAAGCGACAATCAAGCTGCATATAAAGCACTCATTGTAGGACTACTTTTAGCTAAGGAGATCGGAGCGGCTTCCATAACCGTTTTTAGTGATTCACAGCTAGTCACAGGACAGGACGGAGGAGAATACCAAACAAGAGATCCCCAGCTTACCAGGTATCTGAGTAAAGTTAAAACTTTGATAACTAACTTTGCTGAATTCAAAATACAGCACATAACCAGAGAGCAGAACCTGAGAGTCGACCTGTTATCGAAGCTCGCCAGTACAAAGAAACCAGGATGCAACAAAACAGTAATCCAAGAAACTCTCCAAAACCAAGCATTGAGGAAACTAAGGTAACAAATATCAATTATGCAAATTCTTGGATAACCCCCTTATTTCAGTATCTCTAGGACAGCAGATTACCTTCAGACCCGACGGAAGCACGCAAGATAACTTATCATTCCAGCTTTTACGTCATCATAAACGGATAACTCTACAGAAGAGGATACTCATCACCACTCCTTAAATGCATCCCCCAAGAGCAACAAAATCAAATTTTAAAAGAAGAACATGAAGGAGTCTGTGCAAGCCATGGAGGAGCTAGATCCTTAGCTGCAAAGATCCTACGAGCAGGATTTTACTGGCCAGCATTGAGAGCGGATGCCAAAGAATTTGTTAAAAAATGTGATGCTTGTCAAAAGTTTGCTAAGCTAAATTATATGAGTCCGGAAGAGCTACACAGTATCACCTCCCTATGGCCCTTTGCAATGTGGGGGATAGATCTCCTCGATTCTTTTCCTCTAGCGCCTAGTCAAGTCAAATATCTAGTAGTTGCTATCGATTATTTCACAAAATGGATCGAGGCAGAACCATTGGCAACCATAACGACAGGAAGAGTAAGCAAGTTCATCTGGAAACAAATTATTTGTCATCATGGCTCCCGAATATGATCATATGTGACAATGGGAAGCAGTTCGATTGCAAGGAATTCACTGACCTATGCAAAGAGTACAACATAATTTATACTAAAACCTCAGTTGAACACCCACAAACGAATGGACAGGCTGAAGCTGCCAATAAGGTAATCCTCAATGGGTTAAAGAGAAGACTGGGGGAAGCAAAAGGAAGATGGTCCGAGGAGTTACCAATGGTACTTTGGGCTTACCACACAACACCTCAATCTGCTACTGGAGAAACACCATACCGATTGACATATGGAAGCGATTCCATGATCCTTGTAGAGATCTCCTTCATGAGCCCTCGAGTACACGAATATAACTTTGGAAATAATGAACAAAACCTCAGGACCGAGCTAGACCTGCTAACAGAAGAAAGAGAAATAGCTCACCTCAGAGGACAAGTCTGCAAAGATAGATCAGCAAAAAGATATAACACAAAAGTACAACCTCGGAAATTCAGAAAGGGAGACCTGGTCCTACGAAAAATTGAACAAGCACGGAAAGACCCCGGGCATGGGAAGCTCGGCCCAAATTGGGAAGGTCCATTCAGGGTCAGGAAGGAGGTCAGATTTGGAGCATATGAACTAAAAAATCTGATAGGAAATCAAGTACCTAGAACCTGGAATTCCAGGCACTTAAGATTTTACTTCAGTTGAACTAAATTGTATGATGACAGTCAGGTCAGGTACTCTTTTTTCCTATCTTGGTTTTTTATCCCTAAGGAGGGTTTTTGCCGAGAATGGTTTTAACGAGGCTTGACCTAGACTATAAACCAGTAAAGAACTATTTCATGCTACACAATTTGTCTTTAGATTCTCCAAAGGAAGACCTGCATCTCCAAACTTATGCTCTAAAAACTGAGTCACATCTCAGGGTAACGAGCTTATACTCTAAAAACCAAGTCCAAAACTTGGGGTAACAAGTTAAACTTATACTCTAAAAACTGAGTCACATCTCAGGGTAATGAGCTCATACTCTAAAAACCAAGTCCAAAACTTGGGGTAACGAGTTAAACTTATGCTCTAAAAACTGAGTCACATCTCAGGGTAACAAGCTCATACTCTAAAAACCAAGTCCAAAACTTGGGGTAACAAGTTAAACTTATACTCTAAAAACTGAGTCACATCTCAGGGTAATGAGCTCATACTCTAAAAACCAAGTCCAAAACTTGGGGTAACGAGTTAAACTTATGCTCTAAAAACTGAGTCACATCTCAGGGTAACAAGCTCATACTCTAAAAACCAAGTCCAAAACTTGGGGTAACGAGTTAAACTTATTCTCTAAAAACTGAGTCACATCTCAGGGTAACGAGCTCATACTCTAAAAACCAAGTCCAAAACTTGGGGTAACGAGTTAAACTTATGCTCTAAAAATTGAGTCACAACTCAGGGTAACAAGCTCATACTCTAAAAACCAAGTCCAAAACTTGGGGTAATGAGTTAAACTTATGCTCTAAAAACTGAGTCACATCTCAGGGTAACGAGCTCATACTCTAAAAACCAAGTCCAATACTTGGGGTAACGAGTTAAAATCATTCTCCAAAGGAAGAGTTGCTTCGCCAAAAATATGCTCTAAAAATTGAGTCACATCTTAGGGTAACGAGCTCATACTCAAAAAACCAAGTCCAATACTTGGGGTAATGAGTTAAAATTATTCTCCAAAAGACTGATAAGTATCTTCAACATCTCTAATGAATTATTTTCTCCGAGTTATTATGAGGAAGTATCACCTCTTTTCATCGACTTGACACCATCGAGTGTCACCTCTACCTACTTAGCCGATGCTTTAAAAATCCAGGTTCAACAATTGGTTATTATTTCTGATTCATTATTTTCTCCGAGTTATTACGAGGAAGTATCACCTCATTTCACCGACTTGACACCATCGAGTGTCACCTCTGCCTACTTAGCTGATGCTTTAAAAATCCAGGTTCAACACTTGGTTATTATTTTCTCCGAGTTATTACAAAGAAGCATCACCTCAATTTACTAACCTGACACCACGATAACTCAGGGAAGATAAAGGCTCTATTATAAAGAAGAAAGTACACCGAGATGATCAAAGCCAATACTCATTCAAAACTCAAAAGTACATTACACCAGAAGACTACGGAATTAACAACAAATTATAAAACTCCTATTACTATAAAAGGAAAAGAAGCCGGAGTTGATGCTACCCAAGAAGACCCATGGATTACACCAGAAGACTACTTCCAGCAAACCGTGACAGCACCCACTCCAAAGAGAAATCAGTTTCTGGAGAGCCCTCCACCGACCTGAGCAGGTTGCAATCACCAATTTGCATGCAGAAGCATCTGGAACGTACCCAAAAGCCAAGGATGAAGATGCAAGAAAACCCAAGTCTAGAATTGGGTTTCCTCCCAAACTTGACCTCCCATCTCCAGCTTAACAAGGAACAATACCAAACTCTATGAAAGAGAATTTGACATTGTTCCCCCCATAATCAGTTAATCGGTTTGATCCAAGATCAATCTAGAAGAAATGTCCAACATCAATTAACCTGTTAATCCGAGCAGCGGCAAAGATCAGATCAAATAGGTTAATTGATATCAGAAAATCCTTCAATCTTGAAAACAGCTCGGCCATGATAAAAACTGGTGAGAAAACGTTATGATGCAAAGAAGGGAACTTTAGCCCCTTTTTATAATAAAAAGCAAGGGGAAAGGAACGAGAAGCAATAAATGAGGATCAAATAACAGAGATGAAAACGGAGATTCCTATGCTTAGGAAACGAAAAAGTCAAGGACGGTGTGAGGAAAATAAAAACATGCAAAATTAGATTAAACGGCTAAAGTATTCAATACATGTCATAAGTGTTACACAACCTGATCAAAAATTAATCAAAACAAGATAAAGATAAAAGAGGTCAGATAGATTGGGGTTGCTCGGAAGATGCCTTCTCGGTTCCATCTCCTCCTTCTTCAGTATCACCTCGGTCTGCAGGGTCCACCTTACCCTGAGTGACATCCCCACCCTCCGCATCAGCTCGCCCCTCAGGGTCCACCCCACTGAGTCTTGACTCCACCTTCAGCATCAAAGACTCCATGACCAACTTGATCCTCAATAACTTTAGGAGTTTCTCCTCCTTCATCCAGCACCATCTCAACCAAGGTCCCATTAACGACCTCTTTCAGCATATCATAACTCGAGAGATCCACATCGGGGAACAAAACTTTGACTTGCTCCAATGCCTGAGAAAACCCTTGATCATAGGTATGAGCTGCTCCAGCCTCAATTCTGTCACGAGCCTCAATTGCTTCAGAAAGCAACTGCTCGGCCTTCTCCTTAGCAACCTTCTCTGTGCCTAACTCAAAGGCCAAAGTCTTCTTTTCCTTTTTCAGACTTTTGTTCTCTTGAACCAATAGCGCAACTCGGCCCTCCAGACCCGAGACCTTAGTCTTCATTCCTTCATACTCAACAAGTTGCTTTTGCAAGGTGCCAACAGACTTCAACAAATCTTGTTCACAGTTGAAACTGGAAGATGCCTGCCTTTCCAAATACCGACCAAGCGCGACCGTCTTGAGCCTAATGTGTTGGAGCATCAAGTGAGCAGAACGTGAACCCCACTTATCCAACTTCTTCACGTCATTTTTCAAGAGCAGGTTGGAGTCGATAACCTGATGAATGTCGAAACAATTATCCCACAGTGAAGAAATGGTAGGGCCTGACCCAGTGAAATCCTAAAAGATCTGGACACCTCCTTCAATTGGCAGTTCGGGACCCTTGCTTTTCTCAAGGTCCAAACCCGGTTTAGAATCACGAGGCCGCTTTCGAGAAGTCTCCTTCGCAGAAGAGGGCGTCTTCTCGGCAAATTTTGCTGAAGATTTCGGAAGAGGGTCTGGAGCCTCGGAACCCTAACCGACCTCATCTGTGGCTTGTTCGGTTTTCTGATCAACTTTGGCCTTCTCGGCCCTCTGAGCTGCAAGCCTCCTGGCCAAAGTTTTCCTATCAAGAGCAGTAGCCATTTGTTCTGCGACGAAGAGAAAAAAATGAAGTGTTAACATCTCATACAACATAAACAGGAAAGAGAAATTACGCAGGTCATACCAATGTATTTCTTAAGGTCAGCAGGTTTGTCCTCTAACTTAATCAGATTGGCACATTTCAGCCCGGTAGAATCCTTTAAAAAGGTTACCTCGATAAGCTCCGCGGGAGACAAAAAATCAGAAACAAAGGAAAGGATGGCACGAGGACAAGGTGACCAATAGATGGGAAAGGTAAAATTCTTGTTATCATCAAGAAAGAACTCGTTACCCACATCGCTGAACAGAAAAAAGAAATGATCCTTAAAAAGTTTAAGAGAGGAAGTGTATGCTTCCATTATCTTTCGACCTGTACGACTTTTGATGGGTATAAGACCCAGAGGGCGAACAAATTTCACTTGAAAGAAGAAGAAGAATTTGGGACAAGTAGGGGAAATGCCAAAAAAGATGCATAAAATCTGAAAACCATTTATGAAACCCCGTGAATTTGGGTGAAGTTGGGTGGGAGCAACATTTAGAACCCTAAGGAGAGAGCACTCGAAGTCAGTGAAGGGTACACGAACATTGTATTGGCTAAACAATTTATCAAACATATAAGAGGTCTCCCACACTGTTTCCTCTACACAAGAAAAATTTGTGAAATCATAATCGGATTCTTCCCTCTCCTCCTCATCCACTTTCAAAACTTAGCCCCTGAGTTCACCCTCACCCAATCATTTCTTAATCTTAACCCTCCTTCTCCGTTTAGGACCTACACCGGACCACTCTCTCTCACCAACCAGAACTTCAGCCCAAACAGAGACTAATGGAACATGAGAAGAAGCGACAAATCTACCCCCTAAACTCTCCTCAGAAGAACCACTCTCTACACTATCAGAGGAACTAACCGCATCCACAGACTATTCCCTCAAGGATCTCTCAGAAACACCGGAACTTGAAGAGTCAGAATCTTCTCTAGAAAAAGACATGGCAGAAATAAGAAGAAATCACAGAGAAACAGAAGATGTATGTACCTGGAAAATGGAAGGTGAACTTTCCAAATCTCTCAATGTCATCTCTGGTAACGTCGAACGGTGGTTGGAGGCAGCAAGTACGTCAGATCCACGTCGGAGCAGGGTGTACCTGCAGAGACTCTGATGCTTAACGTAAGTAAGGATTTTGACAGTGTAAGAATATGTGAATCAGAGAAAAAGCGTACCTGAATCGTTCAGAACTGTGTTTATTTATAGATAAGTTTGGGCGGGAGATTCTGTTACGAGCTGTAACTGACTCCGTAAATCTCGGCGTTACGCGCCTGCAAGGAAGGTGGTTTAACGCGCGTAACAAGGTATCTCGGATGGAGAAGATATTTCCGTTGTGAGATATCGGAATCTCTATGTTGATGTCACTTCAATACTTATTTAATGGGTATCATAAGAACTGTAACCGTGATGCTCCCATCACGGTTACGCCATCACGGATAAACATCTCTTATGTCGGATAAACTTCCTTCATGTCGGGTAGTCCTCCGAAGATCATAAGTCTAGTCGGAAGACGTCGGTCAGGAGTATAATAATACTCCAGAACAGTTGCCCCCCAAGTCGGTTAGTCCACTTATGGAGGGATCGACTTTGCTTATCCCGGCCTCAATTCTGAAATATCTGAGTAAATCTAGGGGTGTGAAAACCGTGATGCGTGTGAAAATCGTGATGCTTCACGACATGTTGTCGTTTGGTTTTCCTGAGTAACGGTTATTATTTTTGAAATTAATGTCTTTTCAACTGTCATGCCACGTGCACGCATTTGACAATTTTGGGCCCGTGGGCCTCAATAGCTGGCTGCATCTGGAACGTCAATTTAGAATATATATATATATATATATTCTTGGGTATGGGAACACTTTTTCACTTTCTTTCTTCTTCCTTCTCGCGCCTGTTTGCATTCAACTCCATTCTTCTTTTCCCTCATTTCATTTTCCTTTATTTCTAGATTTTACTCATTTTCACAACTTCTCTTCGTCCTTTTAGTCTGCAATTGTTCCTAGAGAGAACTACTCTGGTGTGGCTTATGAGCTTTGGAGTTGCTGACTTCTTCACAAAATTCAAAAGGGTTTCTTCCAGCATCTTTCAAGGTGTTTCTTCCAGCATCTTTCAAGGTACCGGTTTGTTACTTTTCTTTAGGCTGTTTTATTTAATATTTCCTAAAATTGGTGCTCACACGAGCTAGGGCAAAAGCACTTTCTGTTGAGAAAAACAGCAGTGCGTCATGGTAATTGATGAGCCTGAGAATCCGGACATTCCGGATTTGGACAGGAAAATGAGTAGTTCTGGGATGGTTAGTAGGAACCTGCAACGTGATGCAGTTGAGAAGACTGCTCGCATTCTCCTGAAATGGGGTTATCCCGAGGTATTTTCCGCTGGATCCTCTGTGGTTGGCCCCAACCATCCCGGGGTGGATTCACCATCTCGAAAATTTGACATGTGTATTGGACTTTTAGGCAGGTCCAAGATGGGTAAACGAAAATACATACCTCTCCGGCTATAAATTACCCTATGCCCCTAGCCTTAGCCGAGATGACTTGGGTGGATATAGAAGCAATAGGCATTTCAAGCATGTTTGGTTCTGCCGAGGCACTTGAATTAGGGTTCCAGGATGTGGAATGGGTGAAACCGGGCAAGGAGAAAGATTGGGAGATGGTTGTACCCAAATCGGATGACAAAATCTGCTCCCAAGGTGATTTGGGTCAAAATTTGTTTGTCCCGATGTACAAGACGGTTTTCGAGGATCTCGACTTGTGGTTACCTTTCACATGGTTCGAACAGGAGGTTCTTCAGCATTTGGAGGTGGCCCCTTCTCAACTACATCCAAATGCTTGGGAATTTATTAGGAGTTTCATGATCCTATGTAATGCGTTAAAGCTTCCTCTTAATTCAAGCATATTCTTCCATTTCTTCCGACCTTTGGTACAAAAAGATGGCCAAAGCCGCTTCTCGTGGTTAGCCTTGCGTGTCGGGGCTGGAGGAAAGATCTTTGATATTTATCACGACTCTTACAAAATTTTAAAGATAAATATGTATTCATGGTTCCAAAGGGTGAAGGGAGGCTGAATATTTTGAAGGAAGACAAGCAACCCATCATAAACCCTTATTGGAACCAAGGTCATTTCGGGCGTGATTCCAAGGCTTATACCGTTGATTATAAGGAGTTGTCTCGGGAGGAGAGAAAGGTGGTAGATGCCATCAAGGAATTTGTAAAGGCTCATGGAACGTTGAAGAGTTCAAATGTGATCTCGGAAGGTGGTGAAGCTACGCTGGAATCCTTGGGTAATGTTTTCACTTAATGTTTATTTCTTTTTTTATCTCTGTTGTACTTATCGATTCTATTTTTGTAGTGGATATGGCGACAAGGCAGCAAAGCAAGTTGGCGGAAAAGCTGCTGAAAAAGTAAGCCCTCGAAGCCAAGAGGAAGGAGGTGGCTGCTTTCTCTAAAAGTGGTCAGGGTGTCGAGAACCCTATGGTGAAACGCCAAAGAATGGGTAGGCCAAGTCCTCACGTTGCTCCGACTATTTCGTCCGAGGTAGAAGCACCTATCGGGGTTCATTCTAAAGGTTCTTTTGCGGTGTAGTCAGAAGAAAGGGAAAGAAGGTCGTCTGAGGGGTTCCGAGTTCCCTAGATCACCTCTCCTCAGAATCCAAATATGACGGCTGATGAGGTGGGATAATACATCGCTCAACAAGCCCAATCCATGTTTAACGGAAAGTCAGAAGCCGAGATTCGGGAGCTTCTGAACCGCTCAACCAATTGGGCTATACGACATGCTATGATGTCCCAGTATTTCCTGAGTATTATGAAAGATCTTGCTGCCTTCCTTCCAATGAAAAAGCAGTTAGAGAGGATGACCACCAAGTTGGAGTCTGATGAGCTGTTAATGAGGAAGGCCTTGGCCGACGTCAAGTTGCTTACTTTGGAGAGAGACGGTCTCCTGGATTCTAACTCTTCTCTGAGCCTGGAAGTTAAGAGACTCTCGACCGCAAAGACCGAGGTTGAAGAGAAGTTGAAAACGGCTTCAGAAGAGGCAGGGGCAGCAACAGAAGAAGCCATAGTGGCAAAGGAAGAAGCCAAGGTGGCAATTGAAGCAGCCAAACTTGCTGAGAGTGAAATTGCCAAACTGAAGGAGAAGGTGCAAGGATTAGAAGTCCGAGTAGCTGAGGAGACAGCTGAAAGAGAAGAAGCTGAGAAGCTTTGGATTAATGCATCTGCCATCTACTTCTACGCGACCATTAAACAAATGAAGTTTTTGAATCCCGGCGTGGATTTGAATACCCGTGGTATGTCGACCCTCTGCACTGTAGTGGATGGGAAATGCTATAATGTGTTGCCACACGGTAATGAGGAGGGGATCCCTGGTGATATTGAGCCTTCAACGCTAAAGCTTCATGGGGATGAAGATGAAGAGAAGCAAGATGGCGAGATGGCATCTGAGAGTCATCAAGATCCTCAGCCTACTGGTGCCGAAATGCAATGAAGAGCTGGGATGTCGGTTTTCTTTGTAATGACTTTTCACTGTTTCCGCGGCTTGAGACCGCCTTTTGAACACCTGTCATATTATTTTCTGACTTCGTATCAGTTTTATGATCAAATTTTTCCTATAAGTTTCCTTTTTCTGAGTATCCAGATTTTAACTCGTTTGTGTTTGTCTTTTTCTTCAATGACATTTATCTTTGAAGAACGTATTTAAGAAGGGTCGAGGGACTATGCCCGAGATGCTCAAGGTCTTGAGCCCGAGATGGTCGAGGGACTATGCCCGAGATGCTCAAGGTCTTGAGCCCGAGGTGGTCGAGGGACTATGCCCGATATGATGTTGATAGAATGGCAAATTAACTTCAAACTTTTGTTTCAATTATTGTCTGTAAATCAAACTTTACATCAAAATAAGCATATTACAATTAATAAACGAAAGTACCTGCGGAGTTTATCCGCGTTCCAAGTCTGTGGTACGGCTATCCCGGGTAACGTTTCTAAATGATATGCTCCAGTTCCAGTCTTGGATACAACCCGATATGAGCCTTCCCAGTTTTCTGCTAACTTTCCCTGAGTTGCATTTTGTTACCGACATCTGCTCTCCTCAGCACAAGATCACCGACATCAAAGGAACGAGGAACTACAATTTTGTCACGGCGTCTTGCCGATTGCAACTTGATTACGGCTTCTCAGATCGAGGCTCTTTCACGGACTTCTTCTATCAAACCTAATTCTTCTTGCATTCTATCATCATTGAATCCCGGATCATAAGCATGAAGTCGGAAGCTTTCTTCTCCAACTTCGACTGGGATTACTGCATCAACACCGTATGCCAATCTGAAAGGAGTTTCTCCAGTAGTGGAATGTGGGGTAGTGTCATAGGCCCAGACCAAATTGGGTAGTTGCTCGACCCAAAATCCTTTCGCTGATTCAATTCGTTTTTTCAACCCTTTAAGTATCACTTTGTTAGCGGCTTAAGCTTGTCCGTTAGTCTACGGGTGTTCCACAGATGAGAATTTATGGTTTATGTGGAAATCTGACATCAACTCCCGAAATCCTTTATCTGTAAACTGAGTCCCGTTATCTGAGATTACAGTATTTGGGATGCCAAATCGGAAAATAACGAAACGGTACATAAACTTGGAAAGATTCTTGTCCGTGATCTTTGCTAAAGGTTGTGCCTCAATCCACTTTGTAAAGTAATCAACAGCAACTGCCAAGTATTTCAATTGCCCTGGAGCCATAAGGAATGGGCCAAGAATGTCAATTCCCCACCAAGCAAAGGGCCATGGGGCCGAGATAGACCACAAATCTTCGGCAAGTGCACGATGCATGTCGGCGTGTTTTTTACATGACGGACACTTTTTCACATATCTGACACAATCTGCCTCCATTGTTGGCCAATAATAATCGGCTCTGAGAATCTTCTGAGATAAAGAATGCCCTCCAGGATGATGTCCACAAATGCCCTCATGAACTTCTGCCATCACATAATCAACTAAATCTCCTGAAATGCATTTCATCAACGGTTGTGCCAGCCCCCTTCTGTAAAGGTTTCCATCAACAAAGCAGTATCGTGCTGCTTGCCTCTGGATCTGTCTTGCCTCATCGGGATTATCTGGTAATAAACCGTCTTGTAAGTATTTCTTAATATTGGTGAACCAACATTCTTCATTGTTAATTACCATCACTACGATAGGGGCCGAGATGACTTCTTGGATGACGGATTTATTGTTTCCTGATGATCTTGTACTTGCCAGTTTTGAAAGAATATCGGCTCTGGTATTTCTTTCCCTCGGTATATGATTAATCTTGACCTCAGAAAAACTGCTACACAATCCTTTAACTACTTGCAAGTATTTTAAGAGTAATGGATCTCTAACCTGGTAATCTCCTTTGACTTGAGAGACGACCAACTGAGAGTCGCTATTAACTCTGACCCGGCATGCTCCTACTTCAGATTCTATTTGCAAACCAGCTATTACAGCTTCATATTAAGCTTGATTATTTGATGTCGGGAATGAAAAGCTTAAAGAGTGCTCCAATATCACCCCTTGTGAATTTTCTAAAAGTATACCAGCTCCACTTCATTTCGGATTTGAAGATCCATCAACATGCAATTCCCACCACTCATCTGAAGCTTGTTGGGTCGGGGTCAACTCCGCTATGAAATCCGATAGAGCTTGTGCCTTGATTGCTTGTCGGGGTTCATATGTTATCCCAAACTCGGACAATTCCACCGCCCATGATACCATCCTTCCGGCTAGATCTGGTAGATGAAGGACTTGTCGGATAGGTTGATTAGTTCTCACCATAACCTGATGAGCTTCGAAATACTGACGAAGGCGGCGTGCAGCTGTTACCAATGCCAATGCGATTTTCTCCACCTTGGGATATCTTAATTCAGGTCCCTGCAAAGCTTTGCTAACAAAGAAAACTGGAAGTTGAGTACCTTCAGTTTCTCGTACCAGCACGACGGCAATGGCTTCGTCAGCAACTGACAAATACAGATATAGTATTTCGCCAGGAATAGGTTTTGATAATACGGGGGGAGATGCCAGTATTGTCTTTATCCATTGGAAAGCTTCTTCACACTGTTCATCCCAGACGAATGATTTCCCCTTCTTAAGAGGGCGGAAAAAGGGGAAAGCCCGAGATGCGGATCTCAACATAAATCTGGTCAAGACCGCTATTCTTCCTGTCAACTTCTGAACCTCTTTTACTGATGTCAGACTTTTCATGTCGAGAACAGCTCGACATTTGTCGGGATTAGCCTCAACACCACGCTCTGTAAGCATGAACCCGACAAATTTTTCGGCCCGGACTCCAAAGGTACATTTTTTAGGATTAAGCCGCATATTATAACATCGGATTTGATTAAAAACTTCTCCGAGATCACATACGTGATTTGTATCCGCTGTACTCTTTGCAATCATATCGTCGACATATACTTCGACAACTCTTCCAATTTGATTACCGAAAACAGTGTTCATCATCCTTTGATAAGTCACACCGGCGTTTTTCAACCCGAATGGCATCATTCGGTAGCAGAAGTTTGCTCCATCCGTCATAAACGTTGTTTTCTCTTGATCTGGGGGGTACGTCGGAATTTGATTGTATCCGGAATATGCATCCATAAAAGATAACAAACGAAAGTAGGAAGATTGGTCGACTAATCGGTCGATGTTAGGGAGAGGATAAGAATCTTTGGGACATGCTTTATTCAAATTTGTGTAGTCTACACACATTCGCCACTTGCCATTGGGCTTCTTAACTAATACTACATTGGATAACCAAGTTGTGTATTTAACCTCTCGAATAAACCCGACATCCAATAGTTCTGAAACTTGCTGCTTCACTGCTTCCGCCCTATCTTCAGAAATCTTCCGACGCCTATGTTCCACGGGTTTAGCTTTGGGGTCCACAGAGAGGCGGTGGCAGATGACATCTGGATCTAGGCCTGGCATGTCGGTCGCAGTCCATGCAAAAAGATCAGCATTGCGATGGATGAGTGCGCAAAGTTCTTCCTCTACTTCTGGAGATAAACCACATCTGACTTGAACTGTTTCTTCCGGGGTAGAACCGATTTGAAGTGACCGAGATTCACCCTCTGGAATTGGTCTAGTTTCTGTAAAGTCCTCTCTGACATCCATATCAGTTAAAAACACCCCGGTAGCTGCTGGGTTTTCTTCAATTTTTCCTTCTTGCATAACAGATTTATCCGGCTTCGATATCTTCAAAGATTCCTTGTAGCAAGATCGCGCCACAACTTGATCACCCCGAATTCCGACAACTTCACCAGGAAACGGACTTTACTGGTTTTGGATAATGGTGGTTGGCCGAAAGTGACTAGAAGCTCGACAAAGCTGGCAGGCTGGATCTTATCACCGGTAAAGCCAATCAAGTCGGCACCCTTATACGCTAGCAAATATGATTCCGGGATATGCATAAGATGAAATGTCTTAAAAAATAACACATCTGCAGAACTCCCTTGATCAATAAATACCCTCCTGACTTCGTCATTAGCCATGAATACTGTGATCAAGAGAGGGTCATCATGACCTGGAATGATTGGCCCGTAGTCCTTGTCGTCAATGGGGGTAACTTCCGCCTTGGTCCTCCATGCACGGGTCGTGATGAGGTGGATGTCGACATGACTTCTTTTAGCTGTCTCTTCTTGGCAATATTTGATTCTTCTCCTTCAGCAAATCCGCCTGCGATGACGTATATGACTGGGTGTTTAGGGGAAGACAATCCTTCTTGTGGTGGTGTCCTCTGCTGGGATGAGGTTGGCCGCTCTATGTGCTCCCTGTGTAAACTGCTAGGAGGGGATCGATCTCGGGATGGTCTCCTAGAACTAGATCTCTCAGGTCGAGGTGATCGGGTCCTGGATTTGCTGTGTTCATGTCTACTTGATTCATGGCGGTGGTCTTCATTTTTATAATCGCCCCTCCGACTATAAGATTCTGCGTGCCGAGATAAACCTCCAGGGTCTTTCTTAAATTTGTTTAACTTGCCACGTCGGATGAGTTCCTCAATGGAATCTTTCAAGTTAAGGCATTGATCTATATCATGCCCCTGAGACTTGTGAAACCTGCAATATTTGGATTTATCTATTTCGGGTCCAGCTTTCTGGGGTCGAGGCCTACGCATCCCGGCCTCATACATCCCCACATTGAGAATCTCATTCAAAATTTTTCCTCTGGGTTGATTCAAAGGAGTATAGGACGTGTAACGATCGAGTGGCTCTTTGTCACCTTTATTGTCTTGCTTGTTTCCTTTGTTTTTCTACCCCTGATCTTTTTGTGTCTGGCCGGGGTTGGTTTCTTTCACTTTGAAAGCTAACTCCTCGTCTTCAAGGCTGATGTACTCTTCAGCACGACTTAGAAGCTCCTCCATGCTGCTAGCTTTCCTCTTGGATAAGTCGATCCAAAAAGGAGTGCGTCCTTGGTGAACTTACTGATATAATCCCGGAGAGACTCCTAAGGTCCTTGTCTAATTTGTTTTAGCGAAGCCTCCGTCTTTGGTTGAACTTTGCTAGTCGTGAAGCTGGTAATAAATTTGGCCCTCAAGTCGGCCCAGAAAATTTATGGATCTCGGGGGAAGAGTCTGAAACCATCTCAAAGCGGTTTTCTTCAAAGACAACGGAAACACTCTACACATGATCGGGCCTGATGCGTTCCTTATTGACATAGAGGACTCATAAACATCCAAATGCTCTAACGGATCTCCAGTTCCGTCATATAATTCTGGAACTGGAATTTTCTCGAACCGCTTATTGATAAGGAAAAGCATGATACGTTCTGAAAAGGGGAGGACAACTTATATCACCTCGTCATCCGTCACGTGTCGGGATTCATTATTCGCAGGAGCCGTCCTGTCCAAAGGACGTGAATTCGAGTGCACCGATTGCACTGATAATTGTTGGAACAGGAGACAGAACATGATCTGGTTGTGGTGAAACATGATGCTCCA
This sequence comes from Sesbania bispinosa, assembly GCA_026901365.1. Taxonomy (NCBI): domain Eukaryota; kingdom Viridiplantae; phylum Streptophyta; class Magnoliopsida; order Fabales; family Fabaceae; genus Sesbania; species Sesbania bispinosa. Next base: position 1,962,920 of record QLOH01000021.1, on the reverse strand, counting down.
TTCGTGGTGAAGCTCGGTGTTGAGAGGGATGACGTCCAGAAACTGCATCCTCCTTAGCGAGATGACAATGAGCGTTCTCCATGTGACGTTCTGTTTCCACCTTCTCAAGGCGAAGAGCATATTGCTCCAATATTTTGCCTTGACGATGAATGAAATCCCACAATTCTCCTCGAGATGGCTGGTCAAGTAGAGAGGAAAGTGAGCCATGGTTTCCCTGAGGTGGTGGAAAAGCATTCCTTGCGCCAGTGGCACCAGAATGTGGAGGAGGTATCCTAGCTAGAGCAGATACCATTCCTGTGGTAGAAGAAAACATTGTCGGTGCAGTGGTTGAGGTTACGAGAGGTACAGTTCCCTCTCCTCCAGCATGTGAGTGACTTCTTCTGGTTGCAACCATTGTTGAATGGATGAAGGTCGATTGAGAGAACTAGAAAGATCTAAATAGTTGAGAAACTGGAATCGAAATCGAAAATGAAAGTCTTCCCCACAGACGGCGCCAATGAACTTTCCAAATCTCTTAATGTCGTCTCCGATAGCGTCGAACGGTGGTTGGAGGCAGCAAGTACGTCAGATCCGCGTCGGAGCAGGGTGTACCTGCAGAGACTCTGATGCTTAACGTAAGTAAGGATTTTGGCAGTGTAAGAGTATGTGAATCAGAGAAAAAGCGTACCTGAATCGTTCAGAACTATGGTTATTTATAGATAAGTTTGGGCGGGAGATTCTATTACGAGCTGTAACTGACTCCGTAAATCTCGGCGTTACGCGCCTGCAAGAAAGGTGGCTTCACGCGCGTAACAAGGAATCTCGGATGGAGAAGATATTTCCGTTGTGCGATATCGGAATCTCTATGTCGATGTCACTTCAATACTTATTTAATGGATATCATAAGAACTGTAACCGTAACACTCCCATCACGGTTACGCCATCACGGATAAACATCTCTTATGTCGGATAAACTTCCTTCATGTCGGGTAGTCCTCCGATGATCATAAGTCTAGTCGGAAGACATCGGTCAGGAGTATAATAATACTCCAGAACAGAAGGGAAGAGCAAAAAACAGGGACACGAAAGCTTAAGACGCGAACAACAAAAACTTAGGGTTGGTCGCAAATGGCGTGGGAAGCTTCCACCGGAGGGATTAAGTAGATGACGAAACGACAGGGAGCGAAACGGCACAAAGGTGAAGAGACACGAAACCCAAAAGGCGCGTTGGTTACAAAAAATGAAGGGTGGAGATGAAAAATCATCTAACGGTCTCAATTTAATAGCAACGGCTGACAATACCCCGAATTGGCTGACGACATCACAAGGAGCACCTGAACGTATATAACTCGGGGCCCGAGCCCGTACTCTCCCCCATGGACAACTCAATCAGAATAAGCTCGGAACAAAGCCAACAGCCCCACAACGAGAACAATTAATCTACTTCACTGTAAGAGGTGAACTTTGACCTAGGCAAGATCGACCTAGGCAAGCTCGGATGGAAAGCTCGACCAGGGTAAGCTCGGAAAAGAAGACCTGACACACCCAAGCAGGATCCTGGGCTTGACTAAAGGAAGGAATCAGACAGAAAAGGAAAGAGCTGATATTAAGCAACCTATTGGCAGGATCAACGCATGTTGTCTCCCAATCAGCAAATCATGCCATATATAGAAGATACCCCCACCCCAACACCTATAAAAGGAGGGGTGTAGACAGCATCAAAGGACACACTAGCTTCTTCACTTAGCCTGGTTGTACCCCATGAGTAGAATTTAGGCTTTGTAAGAACAGACCTCAATCTGGATGAGGAGACCGAGTCGATTTTCCAGACGCCGGCTCATCATACATCGGTCGACCAAGAGCCGCCCATTATCCAGGAATGATCACTACTTGAGAGTTCCAAGAAGAGGAAGAAGAAGAAGTCGGATCAGGAAGAGGGAGAGGAGGAGGAAGGGGAACTCGAGCTGGAAGGGAGGAAGTCGGCCTTCAATGGGTCCGGCAGCGAGGATAATTGGGAGTCGATCATCTATGATGATGACTTCGATTTTGATCAGCCTGGTTGATGAGTTTGTTGGCTAACGAGGAGGTGGCCAACATGCATTATGGGGTCAACATTACCCGACACCTTTGTATCATCGAGAAGCAGTCCCACCGGCAAGCTCCTTTCATGACTTCCAGGATCGGTTCGACACAAATGATGCCCTAGATGGTAAAGTGAACGGGCCAAAGGCGTCCATCGAGCTATTGGGAAAGGACATGAAGACGTCGGTTAGGAGTATAATAATACTCCAGAACAGAAGGGAAGAGCAAAACACATGGACACGGAAGCTTAAGACGCGAACAACAAAAACTTAGGGCTGGTCGCAAATGGCGTGGGAAGCTTCCACCGGAGGGATTAAGTAGACGACGAAACGACAGGGAGCGAAACGGCACGAAGGTGAAGAGACACCAAACCCAAAAGGCGCGCTGGTTACAAAAAATGAAGGGTGGAGATGAAAAATCATCTAACGGTCTCAATTTAATAGCAACGGTTGACAATACCCCGAATTGGCTGACGAAATCACAAGGAGCACCTGAACCTATATAACTCGGGGCCCGAGCCCGTACTCTCCCCCATGGACAACTCAATCAGAATAAGCTCGGAACAAAGCCAACAGCCCCACAACGAGAACAATTAATCTACTTCACTGTAAGAGGTGAACTTTGAGGTGGCTAAAAAAGATTTGGAGGTTCTCTAGGCCAAAAAAGGCGCAAGCCGGGAAGTTGGAGGAGAAGTCGGCTGGAATGGACAAAGAGGCGGTCAATGCGCTGGTAAAAAATAACTTGGCTAAGTATCAGGTCAAGTGGGATAAGGAGAGGGTGAAGTTGCTTGCTTTTGAAATCAACTTGGTGAATGAGTCGTTTGATAACGCTTATTCTGAACTAAGCCTCCGTAACACGGGACTCCGCCTGACCGGGATGGCACCTGATTATCAAATTCTTAGAGGTTAGGTTTATAAGGTTGATACTTCGATCCAGAAGCTCATCATTGTGGATTCTTGGAAAGAAGTAGGAGATTGGGATGCGGAAGGCAAGTACCGAGATGGTGCAAGGATTGTCTCCCGCCTCTGTAGTCTCTGCAGCCAACATCAGCTACGGAACAGCTACGGAATAACAACAGATTTTAAATCTGTAGTTATTTCATAGCTGTTCCGTAGCTGATGTCGGCTGCAGAGGTGGGAGACGATCCGGGTCCACCGAGATGAGGGGGAATTGAGCCGACTTCTTCAACGCCGCCTTTCTCAAGTTTCTTGACTTTTTAAGTTTATTTGTAGTTTTCATTTTGTAAATTGGTCTGGGTTTATGGGCGGACAAAACATTTTTATTATGTTGTTACATCTTTATGTCGTCTCGGCTCATTTGTCTTTTATTCTTGTGTTATTCTCGTCTACATGTTGTATGTCATATTAGCCCATACGTTTTTCATGTGCCAAATTAAGTTTGTGTTATCTGCATTTTTCGTTATTTGTGTTTTTCACGCATAGGTTATTTTTGTGCGCTTCGCACAGGTTCGAGATAGAAATCACACTCTCTTTTGCGTGGAACCGAGATCAAAATCACCATAGGTCTGAGATGAGAATTTCCTTCTTCATGCGTAACTACTTGTTTCTGTGGATCTGAGATGAAAATCATCGTAGGTCTGAGATAAAAATTCACCAATGATAAGTGTTATGAACAATGGTGTTTGTTATTCATGTGAAACATGGAAATACAAAAACTCAATTGTAGTACATTCAAAGGTTTGTTAAGTTGTTGTTTATCAAATTGGCTCGCTTTTAAGAGTTTCAAGTTTGTGCGCGTCTTTCCGTGTTGATAGCTGCTTGATTCCCAGATCTAGAATTAAAGCAAGGAAACACAAAAACACAATTAGAATCGATTCAAAATGCTTAAATTTGGCATAATATGCAGCGGCCAAAATGAAGGAAAAATGAAGAAATTAAAGAGAAAATGGAGAAGGAAAGAGGTGGAGGTGAACGCCACTGCAACAAGCAACTCCCACAGCAGATAAGTTCAATTTTAGACGCCACTGATTTAGGAGAATCAGATAAGTCTCTGGTTGGTTTGAGCAAGAATACTCAAGCCTTCTCTGCTCACAAGGTCGAGGAGGAATTTCGGCATAGAGTAGTGCCTTTACTTAAAAATCAAAGTTAGAAAAGGAAAAGAGGCACCTCCTATTTATAGGAGAAAGGGGGCGGCCAAAAGAAGAAGAAAATAGAAGAAGACTAAAAATATACTCCTAATGGGATTTGAACCCATGACCTCCTAATCACTTAGCTAAGTGTTGAGAATCAGGCAAGCGTACCAAAACCCAGCAGTATAATAGTAAGTAAGAGTATCGTATCCACATGGAATGGTTCAATTTATAAAGATCAATCGTCACAACTATCAAGTAGAGAATATGGTTATTGATTGTTGAGAATTACGAAAGTAAATAAAAACAGAAATTAAATTGAGATAGGTAGAGCAAGTTACTTAGACTATGGTTGAACTTCATCTATCGCACCCGTTCGTATGTGAACCCCAATAATATTTATGAATATGTAAATATGATACCTTAGCACAAATTAAGTTATTCCACATAGGTTCCCCGGATCGTGAAATACTCAGAAATAATTCATACGGGTTCTCCCAGTGACAAATTACCTCGGCTTTAAAGATCTGTTTTCGATTTGTATACGCTATCAATTCGCCCTGATTCCTCAACAACTACTATGAGTATTCTTACCAATCAGAGTTCAAGTTTCCTATTCCTAGGCTCCCCCAAACTCGCTATTGATTTTTACAAAACCATTTTTCAATGCGCCTCATAAAACCAATCTATAACTCTAGCACACAGGCCGAAGCTAAGCATTAAGCGCAGAATAAAAATATCGATATAATAAAAACAAGGATTCATAAATAGTAAAGAGAATTCACATACAATTGGGGATTGAATTGACTACATTCAATCCTATTGGAGAGTTTAGCTACGCATGGTAGCCATTACAAACCAACGGAGAAACTGTCACACTTTTCTCCAGCCCTAGCTCTACTCCACCATCTCCCTATGATCTGTGCAAAAGGTTCCTTTAAATAAAAGTTGGAAAGCCATCTGAAATCTGGAAGGAATCTTGTTTGAAATCCCTTTAAAAACTGTTTCCGTATTCATGCGCTTCAACCTGCGCTCAGCCCAGATGAAGCGCAGGAAACAGAGAGCTAATTAAATGTTGCGATCCACTTGCGCTTAGCGCAGGTGGAGCGTGGTTCTCATTCTAGCTTTCCTGATTTTTCTCCTTTTTCAGCTTGATCTCTTCCTGATCTTATCCTTGTTTGCTTTGCTTTCCTTATTTCCCTCATTTTAATTTGATTTTGTGCTAATTTGATCTTCAAATTCAAATTGAGAATTTTATATTCAGAATCCTTGTTTAAATGACTGCAGATTTTATCTTGATCTGCTGCCATTTAGAATCTCATCTGCAGATTTTCTCTTCAAATAGATGCTATCTTGTTTCTCCATTTAAAACTTTCCCTTTCATCTGCAAAATCAACATATTTTCCATTAAAATAGAATCAAATTCAAATTTGAATTAAATAATCACAAAATATACATTTATTACTAAAAAGAGGTAATTTGGGAAATAAATATACCAATTTACCCTTGATAAGTGCAGTAATTATACAATAATTTATCATATATTTAGCACTTATCAAATTCCCTCCAACTTAGCTTCTTGCTTGTCCTCAAGCAAGAAAACCTTTTGCAGTCAAATGAATTCAATCCCCCTGTTAAGATTCTCAAAAATAAGGAAATAATTTTATCACATCTTGCTAGGCAACTGTCACTTTCCAAATATCAGATTGAAAATCAGAATCAAGTGATATTTCCAAAACTCAATTAGAAAAGGATAAAAACAGATTCAAACTTTTTCAGAAATAACAACCAAAACAATAAGTGATAAACCAAGGAATTCTCTCATGCTCACGGGTAAGTGTTTCCCTCAATTTTTCACAGCAGTTGAACAACTAAAATTGATAGTCGTTTCTGGTTATTAGACATGCACATGGTCAACATGGATCAAAAGGTCTTTCTTGGTTGTAATGAGGATGGGCTATCACGAAATGATGGTTTTTCTGGATATGCAAAGAGAACTCCGGAATATAGAGCATCTTTGAATTTTTCTTGAACTTGAAATTTCTCTCCATTCTCCACTTCATTCTTGATTTGTATCATTCAGCTGGCCTCTTTGTTTGTTTGATGATTCACTCCCCTTTTTTTATTCACTTTTTATTTTTGATTTTTGAGGGAGTGATCTTCTTTTGCTTTCTTGTGCCTACTCTTTGTATTCCTTTCAATTTCAAGTAACCAACCACTTCTCCCATTTTATAAAACTGCACCTTTGCTCTCTATCCCAAGTGTATAAGGGACAGGATATAAACATTGATTTTGGTTGGGGTGCATACGAAAAGAAACATTAAAGCTCAAATGGGATACCAAAAAAATTTGGAAAAATTTTTATGGGTTGGCTTTTTGGCACTGAGCAAATAATTTAATCACAAAATATGCCTTTATCACTTCCATATTTTTCATGTGCAGAATAAAATCCAAAAACTCAAGCAATATCAGTTGACAAGCAGCGGTGAAAACTCTCAATTCAGTGTTTGGTCTCACAACTCAACTGCTTTTGGCTAAATTTCCTTGATAAAGCACTTACTGAAATTAATTAACTACCCTGATATATATTCCTATATAATATCCTAATTCTAACTGATTATGGAGTTAATCACATAATTCCTATTTCTTTCCTAATTCAGTTAGTTAGACTTCCTAGCTTTGAGATTTTAAAATTAATTCCTTAAATCCCTAATTCCTAAGATCCTAAAAAATGAAAATAAAATTAATTATCCTAAAGAAAAAAAGAAAAAAAATGATCCTGAAAATGTTGCACTGCATAAAAATAATGTGTCAGTAGGTGTTGTATATACAGTACAGATCCAGAATAAAAGAAAAAGAAAATAATAAAAGAAAATAAAAGAAAAGAAACTGAAAAAGAAAAGAGAAAGGAAAAACACCAAATAAATCCTCAATCCTCGTCCTCCATATCATCATGCTCAGCATCAGCTCCACCTGCAGCTGCTCCTCCCTCTCCCGGTAGAATAGGCCTGTCCCCAGGCCACTATAAGAAATCTTGAAACTGATCAGGGTGCATTCATGGGTAAGGGTCCGGGTGAGTCTGGTAGTGATACTCCTGAAAGTGAACTGCTGCTCTGTGGAGGGTGGACATCTGGGTCATCATGTGCTGAGCCCAGAACGGGATAGAAGTATCTGCTGGTGGTGGCTGTTGCTGCTGTGGTGGTGGTGGGGCCTGTGGTGCTAGTGGCTGCTCATCATCATCCTCCTCCTCTGGGATGCAGTTGGCCTCGATGTATCCCCTAGTCATAGGGGTCTTGATGCGCTCAGTGGCAGACACATCAATTCCCCTAGACCTGCAGAGTGCTGTGATAAGGGCGGGGAAGCCCAAACTGATCCTAGACTGGGCGCTCCGCCGCCCTACTGAAGATGCAAACATGGATATCTTAAGAGATATCACTCTTTTAATGTCAATCTCAAGTCCGGTCAGAATGCTGTAGAGGAGGTGAGCTACTGGCATGATAATGTCCGACACATGGTTGGTGGGCTGAATGTTAGCCAACACCAACACTGTCCACATCTGTGCTATGTCCCTCATATTGCGTCGATAAATCCTGGCAGCATATCCATAAGCGCTCCTCTCGAAGGTCCACCCCCGCAAACATAAGCACTCTGCGGTCCTAGTATCCAGTGGGTCGTTGCCATTAATTCCAACCTCGTTTACCAGCTCATGATACTGGCAAACCATCTGTCTCTGGTCCTCAGGTCCTGGTTAGCCCAATAATGTGTTGATCGCACCACGGTCATATGATATCCACTGACCCCGCACGTAGGACTGTCTGCGTACGTCAATGCCATGGTCTCCAATGGTGTTGGCGTAAAACTCTCTAACCAACTCAGGGTCAAAGTGCCTGTCCGGCTCAGCAACGCGCCTCCAGCCTCTCCTAATGATCTCTCCTCTGAACTCCTCAAATTCACCAGGCTGTAAAGCAACTGGCCTCTCTAGGATAAAGTTACAGTTTAGTAATGAACTGTAAGCTTCAGCAGCAGCAGAGTTCTTGAATCTGAGTGGGTCGAACTCAGGCTCCTCTCTAGCCCTCTTAGCACCCTTTCCTTTCCTTGAGGTGCTAGCAGTGTGTACTACCTTAGTGCGAACCATCTGCAAGATAAAACCAAGATTATTTCCATGCAAATAGAATATCAACTCATGATTAATGTATTAAGTGGCCAATTTAATTCAAGAATCAGAGCAATCATTTAGCAAGCATTTTTGCATGTAAAATCTTGATTATTATATTACCCAATGCCAATTTATTAACTTCTTAAGAACATGCTAAAGTGATAAGTTAAAGCAAGTCCTGATAAATTTCTAAACAGGGCATTAAAGAGTAAACAATATTATGCTCAATTATCATGCTTTTCAAACATGCAATAATGCACAATTATTCATGGTCATGCAAAAATTTTACCCAAATTAAGCATCCATATTATCAAACAGAATAATTTGCAGAATTCACTGAGCATGTCAAAAACTACCACTAAACATTCAACCACAATCAGCATACTAAACTAAGACTCTATTGACAAATCGGTGCAAGAAGTCGAAAAGAAGGAGCCTTTAAGTGCAAGAGGGTAAAAGGAAAGTTAAGAACTCAGAGAAAACTAGTTGAAAACGGGCGGGGAAGGTGAAAAGTGACCTTCCCCGCTCCAGGTTTTCAAATTTAAACTTGAGCGGGAACGCGCGCTCCACTTGCGCTCAGCGTGGGTGGAGCGCGTCTTGCAAAAATCCTGGAGCGAAGCGCAGAAAACAGAATCAAAAGTGGTAATTATGCACTTCACTTACGCTAAGCGCAAGTGAAGCGCAGAAAACAGAATGGAAATTCCTGTTCTATTTTCTGTTGCTTCCTAATTCAAAGTGTTTCTAATCCCCATCCTTATTTTAATTGATCCTTTTCCTAACAATTTTTCACACTAAACAGGAATAGACTCTAACTAAGACACTAAAACAAATCAAAACTAAAAATGAAAAACAAAAAAAAAAACACTGGGTTACCTCCCAGGAAGCGCTTGTTTAACGTCTTTTAGCTCGACGCCTATTTTACTCATGGTGGCCTCAATTGGAGGATGATGGTTGACTCAGCTCCTGTCCTTCCTTTTATTACCCATCCTCCATGCCAGCTTCTTGTCTTGTCATCACTCTACTCATTGTCTTCATGATCTTCTTCCTCATCTGATGTTGATCTTTTTCTCTTTTTAAACCTGAACTCCACCATACTTTCGTGCTGCTTCTTTCTTCTTGTTGGTTTCCTCAGAATATTGGGAACCTTCTTCTTCTTGTGCTTTGAGACACTTTGATTAATGGCTTCCTTTTTCCTTACCTTTTGCAGCTTTGGTTCAGAATGGGTAATGCAGATCCAATCAGTAGGATCTATCTTCAATTGATCTGGTGGTTCAGCTAGTTGGGGAAGTCGTCTGTTTAAATGAAAAGTTATGCTCTCATCTTTAGAGTTGGTTTGATATTTTCCCCGATCAACATCAACTATTACCTTGGCAGCTTTCATGAATGGTCTTCCTAGGATTAAGGGGACATCAGTATCCTCCTCCATTTCAGCAATAAAGAAGTCCGCAGCATATACAAACTTGTCCACCCTTATTGGCAAATCTTCAATTACTCCATATGGATATTGAGTGGTCTTGTTTACAAGCTGTAACTTCACATTGGCAGGTTTGACCTTCAAAATTCCCAGTCTTTTAAAAAATGATAGCGGCATCAAATTAATGCTCGCCCCAAGATCTAACAAAGCTTTGGTAACATGTTGATTGCCAATAGAAACTGGTACAGTAAACTTACCTGGGTCAAGTGACTTACCTGTGCTGAAGACCTTTTTTGCTTTTTTCTTCATCTTCCAGAACTGCTTCGGGCTTCTCTTCTTCTTGAACACTCTTTTGCACAATCTCCTCTATGAGCAAGTTTTCTTCAGATATGATGTTGTCTTCTAAATCACACTCCTCTGTTGCGTTACCATCAGTAGTAACTGCATTGCAGTGCTCCTTTGGATTAGTTTGAGTGTTTGCTGTAAAGTGGCCTTTTTTGTGTTCTGCCATCTCATTTACCAACTGACCAACTTGATTTTCAAAGGATTTGATTGATGCTTCTGTATTCTTCTTGAAGCCATCAAAATTCTGCATAAAAGCATCAATCTTTTCTTCCAGTTTTGAGAGTCTGTCATGTGTTGACGGATAACTTTGTTGTTGTTGTTGATATGGCATCTGTCTGTTGCTTCCATCTTGTTGTCTCCAGCCAGAGTTGTTATTTCGGTTATTTCTCCATCCTTGTGAATACTGGTTATTGTTGGAGAAATTACCTTGTCTTTTATTTCCCATGAAGTTGACTTGCTCTACTTGAGTCTCCTGATAAGAACAGTGACCATTGGGATGGTCACCTCCACAAAAGTCACAAATCAACTGTGGGGTTTGGCTGGGTTGGGATTGTACTGCTTTCAGTTGTTGGGGAAGTGCTTCCAATTTCTTGGTGAGTGCCTCTAGCTGTCGCTTGATGAGCTTATTTTCTGCTAGAAGTGCATCATTGCTATTTAATTCTAGCACTCCCTTCTTCTGAACTTGGACTGGTTGTCTCCCATATTGAGCTTGCTGGTTATTCTGTGCAAAATTATCAATGATGGTGATAGCACACTTTGCATCCACTGCCAAAATTGTCCCTTCTGTTGCAGCATCTATGTATGACTTTGAATCGGGTCTGAGTCCATTGCAGAAGATGTTCAATTGGGCAATGTCTTCAAAACCATGGTTTGGGCATTTTCGCAGCAAGGACTTGAATCTCTCCCAGGCTTCACATAATGGTTCATCTGCTCCTTGCCTGAATGTGGAGATGTCTGACTTAGCTTGAATGTAGCGGGATGGTGGAAAGAATCTCTTCAGAAATTTATCTTCTACCACGCCCCAATTGTTCAGACTCTGATTAGGATGTGATTTCAGCCACTCCTTTGCATTGCCTATTAAAGAAAAAGGAAACAATCGTAATTAGACAGATTCCAAATTTCCTTCCTCAAATCCCATAGTACCAATCAATTCATAGAAAGTAGAAAGATGAGTATGGGGATCTTCATGATTCAATCCTGCAAATTGGTGGGCACTAATGAGGTTTAAATGCGGAACCTTCATCTCCAAGGACTTCGCTGTAACTGGTAAAACAATGCTTGAGTAGTGGCGAGGTCCTTGGTGCATGACATAGTCTCCTAAGACTCTTCTTCTTGGTTGTTGTTATTCCATATTTTTGTTTTCTTCTTGACTTCTCCTTTGTCTCCTTCTCTTGTTTCTGCTCCTGTTCCTCCTAGATGTCCTTTCTATTTCTAGATCAAATTGCAATTGATTTTGAGACACCTGAAAAATAAAAAATAAAAATCCTAAAAAAAATAAAAATAAAATATATACAACTTGATAGAATATACCTCCCAAATCTTTAAAAATTGATACACCGTTCCCCGGCAATGGCACCAAAAATACTTGTTGAGAATCTGGCCAGCGTACCAAAATCCCAGCAGTATAATAGTAAGTAAGAGTATTGTATCCACAGGGAACGGTTCAATTTATAAAGATCAGTGGTCACAACTATCAAGTAGAGAATATGGTTATTGATTGTTGAGAATTACGAAAGTAAATAAAAACAGAAATTAAATTGAGATAGGTAGAGCAAGTTACTTGGACTAGGATTGAACTTCGTCTATCGCACCCCTTTCGTATGTGAACCCCAATAATATTTATGAATTTGTAAATATGATACCTTAGCACAAATTAAGTTATTCCACGTAGGTTCCCCGGATCGTGAAATACTCAGCTATAATTCATACGGGTTCTCCCAGTGACAAATTACCCCGGCTTTAAAGATCTGTTTTCGATTTGTATACGCTATCAATTCGCCCTGATTCATTAGCAGCTACTATGAGTATTCTTATCAATCAGAGTTCAAGTTTCCTATTCCTAGGCTCCCCCAAACTCGCTATTGATTTTACAAAACCATTTTCCAATGCGCCTCATAAAACTAACCTATAACTCCGGCACACAGGCGGAAGCTAAGCATTAAGCACAGAATAAAAATACCGATGTCATAAAAACAGGGATTCATAAATAGTAAAGAGAATTCACATACAATTGGGGGTTGAATCGACTACATTCAATCCTATTGGAGAGTTTAGCTATGCATGGTAGCCATTACAAACCAACGGAGAAACTGTTACACTTTTCTCCAACCCTAGCTCTGCTCCACCTTCTCCCTATGATCAGTGCAAAAGGTTCCTTTAAATAGAAGTTGGAAAGCCATATGAAATCTGGAAGGAATCTTGTTTGAAATCCCTTTAAAAACTGTTTCCGTATTCCTGCGCTTCAACTTGCGCTCAGTGCAGATGAAGCATAGGAAACAGAGATCCAATTAAATGTTGCGCTCCACTTACGCTCAGCGCAGGTGCAACGTGGTTCTCGTTCTAGCTTTCCTGATTTTCTCCTTTTTCAGCTTGATCTCTTCCTGATCTTATCCTTGTTTACTTTGTTTTCCTTATTTCCCTCTTTTTAGCTTGATTTTGTGCTGATTTGATCTTCAAATTCAAATTGAGAATTTTATCTTCAGAATCCTTGTTTAAATGATTGTGGATTTTATCTTGATCTGCTGCCATTTAGAACCTCATATGTAGATTTTCTCTTCAAATAGATGCTATCTTGTTTCTCCATTTAAAACTTTCCCTTTTATCTGCAAAATCAACAGATTTTCTATTAAAATTGCATCAAATTCAAATTTGAATTAAATAATCACAAAATATGCATTTATTACTAAAAAGAGGTAATTTGGGGAATAAATTTACCAATTTACCCTTGATAAGTGTAGTAATTATACAATATTTTATCATATATTTAGCACTTATCACTAAGTTATCTCCCAACCATTAAAGCTCACTAAAGTAGTGCCCCTATGTAGGCAAAATAAAGGAAAATTACAAAATAAAAAGAAAATACAAGAAAGTCCTACTCTAGGGTGTTGCATAGGACCACGTGTCCTATCCCAGGGTCAAAGGTGTCCTTCTGTAGGGTAGTGGTGTCCTTCTGTAGGGAAGTGTCCCTAAAAATGTAGGTCACCAACTTCCCCATGTCCTCCTTTAGCTTCTTAGCCCTTCCTCTGGTCATAGGGCCACTTATGTCTCTAACAGCTATATCAGTAGGTGACTCCTGAGCCATGCTATCATCCCCTCCCTCTTGCGAAGGATTTGACCTCAAATTTGGATATTTATCACCTACATCAAACAGCAATAAGTCGGAAACATTGAAAGTAACGCTTACACCATACTCACCGGGGAGGTATATCTTGTATGCATTATAACCCAAGCTCTCCAAGACCTGAAAAGGCCCATCGCCCCTAGGAGATAACTTAGACTTCCTCTGGGTGGGAAATCTCTCCTTGCGGAAGTTTACCCAAATCCAATCCTCGGGTTCAAATACCATCTGCCTTCGACCCTTATTGGTCGTTTTTGCTTGAGAGGCCAATCTGCACTCAACATTAGCTTTTACTTGAGCATGGAGTTTCTTAATAAACTCGGCCTTGGCCTTACCATCTTTATGTTCCACAAAGAAGGGTTAGGAATAGGAAAAAATTCAAGAGGAGTAAGTGGGTTAAATCCATAAACAATCTCAAATGAAGTATGCAAAGCAGTAGAATGTTTAGTCCTATTATATGCAAACTCTATATGAGGCAAATATATATATCCCACGATTTAAGACTCTTTTGAACCATTGCTCTCAACAAAGTGCCTATTTTTCTATTAACAACTTTAGTTTGCCCATCAGTTTGTGGATGACATGTAGTAGATAAAAGTAGTTTAGTGCCTAACTTGTGCCATAGTATGCGCCAGAAATGACTAAGGAACTTAGTATCTCTATCAGAAACTATGCTTCTAGGTATGTCATGCAAACAAACTACATCTCTAAAGAAAAATCATCAATTACTTGAGCATCATATACCTTTTGGCAGGGAATAGAGTGTGACATTTTTGAAAAGCGATCCACTACCACAAAGATTGAATCCTTCCCTTGTTGGGTCCTAGGTAATCCTAAAATAAAATCCATGGTTAGATCTAACCAAGGTCCATTAGGAACAGGGAGAGGAGTGTAAAGGCCATAGGGGTTTACCTTTGATTTTGAACTTTTACACTTTAAACACCTATCACAATATATTTTAACTTGTGTGCTCATGTGGGGCCAATAAAAATATTCTAGTAATACCCCCAAGGTCTTTGGTACACCAAATTGTCCCATAAGTGTAACGTCCTAATTTCTCAATTCTAGAATAATGTCCGTTGGAAACACTATTCCCAAATTTTCTGAAATTATTTTGCGCAATTTTTGATATCGACAAGCAAAACACATAAACGCCTAAGTAATCCAACGTTTACGTAGGCCCAAAAGAAACAACTCCTACATCAAGTTCTCAACATGATTTCTTATTTAGGAAACTAGGGACGAACCAACACCTTGGAGTGTTAAGGCTCATAAACTACTACCGGAAATCCGGCAGAGTCTCCCCCGAAAACTGGACGTTTCCCAATTTTCAGCTTCACCTGTAAACCAGCAAATCACCAGTATAGTTCATCATACATAATTCCTAATCCATTTTAATAACAAATAGGCCGCCATGGCCAATCGAATAGTTTCCACAAAATTCCACTTAACTCACGACTATAATTAATTATCTATACAATTATATCCTTAGAACTTCAGTACAACAGGTAACAGTCAAATACTTCTCGTGACAACTAGGAGTGGAGGAATCCACTCTAACAGCTCCACCTCGCTCCCACCTGAATCCCAAGCTAGAGATCACCTGCACAGACTAAATTTTTTTCCCACAACGTGGGGTGAGACTACGGTCTTAGTGAGCAGAGCATGAAGCAAGCAGTGTGGGGAGGCAGGCACATGATATGCATACATCATTCAACAAATCATGTACATATCCCAATCTCAGCATCCACTAATATAGCAAACATGAACTCTAACAATTTCTATAAAATGTCTAAATACAATCTAAATAAAGTCTAGTATCACAACTCAAGTAACATATTATGCAATGATCACATGTACAACTGATGAATCTAATGCACAAACAACTCATGATGCAAATCTCACTGCTGCCGAGCAGGTAGGCATCTCACAGTTGTTCCCAGCCGGCAGGGTCTTATCACTGATTCTGGAGTTAGCACTGAGCTCATACTACAAGGAACATCTCCCCTGGGGACTTAGCCTACCCTTATTCTGGACCGAAGTTAGTTTTCATACAATTTCTCACGGCCGAAGTTGGCTTATCTGATCTCACGGCCGAAGCCATCTTGGTTCTTAATTACTTTTACTGCCGAAGCCAAAGGATCATTTTCCATTGAGAAATAGTTTTCATAAAGATAAAGAGTTTTTCTGAAAAGATTTTGCTTTTAACTGACATAATAAATTTCTTACTGAAACTAACCATGCTCATATGCTTCATGTCATGCAAATATTCCACATCAATCTAACAAATCATCATATCTAATTAAGAACTACCAATAATTTCATTCAATTGCAACCAATCACAAGAAATCCCCAAAATCCCCAAATCTTTACTGACCTAGGGTTTGACATACAAGCTAATAATCAACTCAAGCATAAGTCTCACTTAATCCAGCCATAAACCGTCATTTACAAGCCAGAGGGAAGAGGAATAGAGGAATAGGGATCATACCAGGAGAACACATAGGATGAGGTGGAAGTGTGTGAGCTCTACTCACCTCAAGTGGAGGAATAACGAAAGAGGAGGAGGAAGATGATGGAGACCCAAGCTAGGAGATGGTGGAAGGTTGCCTCTACCCAAGCCTTCTCCTCCTTTCTCACTCTTCCTCTCTCTAGAAATCTCTCTCTCTAAGCTGAAGGAATATGGGAGGAAATGGGGGAGGAACCCCCAAATCTGTGTTTTTAAAGAACCAGACGCGTTCCTGCGCTTAGGCCGTGCTCAGTGCATCTAGAGCGCAGGTTTCCACAATTCCCCTCTGATATCTACGCTCAGGTTGCGCTCAGCGCAACTGGAGCGCAGGAAAACAGATTGGAATTCCTCTATTCCTTGACAACTTTCTCACCTGAGCAAGAATGTGTTTGTTTGGGGTGCAAACGAGCTTGGAATACTATCATATAGCATATCAAACTGAAGCCACGGATCTTAGCTTTCTAATCCAAGTAGAATCACCTCAATTGGACATCTAGAACTCTAGATATTTGCAATTTCGTGATCCAAGGTCATAAGGCTCAAAACCTGAAATCAAGCAACAACCTTAGTTTTCGCCCCTCTTTCATTCCAATTCAAATCTCTCCTTATCAAACCTAATTCCTCTCCTCCAAAACCTTCTTATAACTTAGTTCTTCTCATCCAAACCCTTCCCCACTCTAATTATGGATAAAACAATTCTCTTGACCATCAAGCTTATTCTTCCACACTTAATGGCTAAGATCCAGGGTGTTTCTCTTCTCCTTAACTCTTTCTCCTGACCCTTCCTTTCAACTAATTTCTTCTTTAACTAAACTCATCTCTTTACCCTTAACCACTATATACCCTCTGACTTAGGTGTGATTTCCTCCTAGGTTCGACCTACAGTTGATTGGCTTAACTCTTGGCCCCTCTTCTAAGCTCTTTTAAAACACATGGTTCCAAATTGATTTCCCTAATTTCTTGTCTAAAATCACACTTAACCTCCAAATTCTCATCCTACATCTAACTTCCCTCTCTTGGACGGGCTCACCACCTAAGGCTTCTCTTATGTTTCCTAGGTTCTAGTTTCCGGGAAGTTACTATAAGCCCTCCCTCATGGGCTTCCTTGACCAACAACTCCCTAATGAAGCTTTGAGGGATGCATAACCTATTTCCCTTAAAGAGAAATCCCTCGTGCCTATAGAATCCACCTTTTGTTATTGTTTCACAAGCATTATATTTATCAGCAAAGAAAAATCATGCACATATAAGCTTTTTAGACTTTTGAATCCAAGAAGCTTTGCATCTAAGGTAGCTAGTAAGTTGTACCTCCTTGAAAGCGCATCAGCCACTATGTTGGCCTTACCTTTCTTATATTTAATGACATGTGGAAATTGTTCAAGAAATTCAACCCATTTTGCATGTCTTTTATTAAGTTTCCCTTGTCCATTAAGATACCTTAAGGATTCATGATCACTATGTATCACAAATTCTTTAGGTAAGAGGTAGTGTTGCCATGTTTGAAGTGCCCTCACCAAAGCATAAAATTATTTGTCATACGTGGGGTAATTCAACATTGAACCTTTGAGCTTTTCGCTAAATTAGGCTATATGATGTCCATTTTTCATTAAAACAACCCATATACCCACATTAGATGCATCACACTCTATCTCGAAGGATTGGGAAAAATTTGGAAGTCCTCATATGGGAGCTTGCATAAGTTTTTCTTTAAGTTTTTTGAAAGCATCCTCTTGTACCTTCTACCATTTAAAACCCACATTTTTCTTAACCACTTCATTAAAAGGAGCAGCAATTGTGCTAAACTCCTTGACAAACCTCCTATAGAAGCTTGCCAAACCGTGGAAGCTCCTCACATCCCCCACAGATTCAGGGATAGGCCATTCTTTAATGGCTTTGATTCTCTCTTCATCCACATGTACCCCCTTTGAACTAATGACATGGCCTAAGAAGGTAACACTTTTTGTATACAAAACACATTTTCCAAGATTAGCAAATAGTCGTTCCTTTCTTAGAGCCTCAAGTACTTTCATAAAGTGATTGATGTGTTCTTCACAGCTTTTATTATAGACAAGTATATCATCAAAATAAACTATAAACTTGCCTAAGAAAGCTCGAAGTACATGATTCATTAGTCTCATAAATGTAATTAGTGCATTAGTCAAGCCAAAAGGCATGACTAGCCATTCATATAGCCCATACTTCGTTTTGAAAGTCGTTTTCCATTCATCCCCTTCCTTGATTTGAATTATATGGTAGCCACTTTTTAAATCTATTTTTGAAAAAATGCAGGCTCCACGTAATTCATCAAGTAAATCATCCAAACAAGGAATGGGATGACGGTATTTAACTATTATGTTGTTAACAGCACGTCAATCAGTACACATTCTCCAAGTACCATCTTTTTAGGTACAATGAGAACATGGACAACACAAGGACTAAGAGATTCCTTAACCCAACTCTTATTAATTAATTCCCCTACTTGTCTTTGTTAATCTTGGGTTTTAGTTGGATTAATCCTATAAGCTAGCCTATTGGGTAAGACAGCACTGGGTACCAAGTCTATTTGATGTTAAATTCCTCTAGAAGGTGGTAACCCACTTGGAATTTCCTTTGGGAAGATGTCCCCAAATACTTCCAATAATTACCTTATGTTTTGAGGAAGGTTCCTCCTTATTGGTTTCCTTACTAAGGAGTAGGAACCAAGGTTTCTCATTGGACAAGTCTTTTTTATCTTATTTTCTTTAACTATTAGAATCTTTTTTACTTCTTTTTCTATTTCCCTTTCTACTTGTTTAGCATTTTCTTCTTTCTCTTTTTCTATTAACCTCCTAAGTTTAGTTTGGTCTTCCCTAACTTTGCTTGAGGTCATAGGCATGAGGACAAATTTCTTTCCTAGGTGGTGAAACTTATAGGTATTTGCAAACCCATCATGTTTTACCCTTCGCTCATATTGCCAAGGTCTTCCTAATAGGATATGTGAGGCTTCTAAGGGTATTACATCAATGGTCATTTCATCTTTATACTTCCCAATATTGAACCTTAATCTCACTTGCCTATCCACCTTAAAATCTTCCTTATCACTCACCCATTGAAGTCTATAAGGCTTTGGGTGTGGGGTAGTGGGTAAGTTTAGCTTGTTAACTAACCTAAGGCTAGCTAGGTTGCTACTACTACCTCCATCTATGATCACTAAACACACCTTACATTCAATGTGGAACCTAGTGTAGAATAAGTTCTCTCTTTGGCTCTCTTCTTCCCCCAAGGGTGTTTCTATGGTTTTCCTAATCATCATTGTTAACTTTTCCCCTTGCCTCCTCCCTTCCATTCTCCTAAATTGATTTTAAGTGATAGTTTTTAAGGTCCTTACCACTTACTAAGTGTTTACACTCAATGGAATGTAATCACTCGTGTTTGTCACTCTTTTTGGCTTAAGACAAAACTAAGAATAGACAAGACAAGCAAGAAAAGCTTGCTATGAAAAATGCTTATACACAAGAGTGGAGGTTCAAACAAGACAAACAAACACACAAGAATTGCAAAGAGAATTGTTTTTTGTTTCAGTTTTGATTTAAAAAGAGTTTCCAAAACGGTTGTTTTTGAGAAAACAGCAAATTACAACTCAAAATGAACTAATACAAGGAAATGAAAGAAAATTACAACATATTGAGAAATTGTATTGTTGGGCTTTTTCTTTATTGTTTTTCTTCTCCTTTTTATATTTATATATATTTTTTGATTTTTTATTTTTGTATCCTTTTTTACTTTTCCTTTGACTTTTGCACCTTTTTTTTTCTTTTTGCACCTCTTTTTATATTTTTGCCTTTTTTTAAAAATATTTTTCTCTTCTTTTCTTTTTCTTTGTCTCTTGCCCTAACAGATAATTATAGAAATTTGTACAAAATTACAAGAAATTGAAATTTATCTAAAATAAAAATTTGCAAGAATTCAGCCTAAAAATGGACCAAAATGATACCAGAAATTGAAAAGAGTTGTCTATTTTCAAAAATTTGTTTTGCAAAACGGAATGGAAACTTGAATCAAAATTTGCACCAAAAAGTGCTTATCATTCACCTTGGATTACACAAAAATTTTGCATACAACACTTCAAGCGAGCTGGATTGATTTTAAGGTTCAAATTGAGAAAACAATAAAAAATTCAACAATTAAATTGGTGAACTTTTGGCCTTTTTTCTATGCTACAAACCTAGCCTATACTTATGTGTTTTGCGTAATCAAACAAGCGTTTCCTAAGGTTGTGCTAGAGCTCAATCCAAATTTTCAATTAGAATAGAAGAATAATAAACAGAACAAGAGCAGAAAATTAAACAAAACAAGGCCAAAAAAGTGCACATAAAATGGCAATTAAAGAGACGAACATTGCAAAAAATTAAAAAGCAAGAATGTAAAGGAGATGAATTGAAAATAAAAGGATGGGGAGGACTGAAAGTAAATGGCAAAAATGTAGAGGGGATGGCAGAAATTAAACTGCAAAATTTAAATGGCTGAAAATTAAAAGTGGAATAGTAAAGAGATGAGTTATGGATAAAAATTATATGGGGAGATGAAATAAAAAGTGGATTGGGAAAGAAATGTAGATGAACGATCTTTGGAAAATGAAGACAACAATGCCTCGACTTATCACAATCCTCCACAAATAGCAGTTATATTAAGAACAATCAAGAACAAGTATGAACAGTTGAACAAGAATTTCAACAAACACCTAGAAGGGTGGGATAAGAGGCCCGAAACAGTCCCCAATACTAGCTCAAATCAAGCACAAAGATGGGCAAACAAGAGTTGCAGTGCAGCAGAAGAGCACCTCGGGCTCAAAACAGTCCACAAGTCCAACAGTTACATGTAAATTGAGCTTGAATACATGGAAATACTAAGCCTTCCTAGTGCTCAGCTAGCTTCCCTTGCGAGGTGTTTCGACTGCCAATGTCGACTCTCCGGAGGACTAGGTCGCCCTTCTCGAATCTTTTGAGAAGTGCTCTAGTTGAATGTCTAAGGGCTAACCTTTCTTTTAGCACTAGGTAAAAAATGTGAGCGACTTCCGGTACTTCATCTAGGAGGTCCAACTCTCAGCAATTGAATGGCAACGAGGTTGATACCAGTACACCGAAACCAAAGAGAAACAACTCGCCCTGGAATTGGAGTCACTGGAAATAAAATCCATGATTCTTTAAATGGAAAAACTTGTCATCAGGTTGTAGAAACACATAGGAAAACACTAGAAAGGGGTTGAATAGTGTTTTTATAAACCTTACAGTTTTTCAGAAGCCTTTTTCTCTAACTAAGTTTTTAATGCGTTCAGACAATCTTTTAGCGGTTGTCTGAAGTTTTTCTCCCTTATCATATATACTTTAGACAAGAGATTTGAAAATATTTTCTTAACAGGTTTTCAATGTGTTTATAAAACCTTAGTTCAGAACCCTCTTTTTGTTAGCCATAGATTTATCCTGGTTCACTCTCTATCACTGTGAGCTACGTCTAATCCCAGTTCCAACAAGCTACTGGATTTCTCCACTAATCTGAAATAGATTACAAGTATTCTTTTGCAGTCAAGCTTCTTCAGACTCTAAACAAACCAAGTATTATTTTCACACCTAGCCTCTTCAGTTCTTTACAAGTATTGTTTTCCCATCTAGCCTCTTCAGGCTCTAAACAACTAAGTGTTTATAGAAAAGAATGAACTTAGAACACAATGTTCTTGTTCAGAAGATGTACAATAAAATCAGTGATCTAACACTGGATATGAAAGTTTTTGTACAAGTAAAATCAAAGTAACAAAGATTTTGGCAACGTTTTTTCTCTGGAAATTTTGCGAAGTTTCTTGCATTTTGCTTCACAAAGATCACTTGTGTTTATAGGCTTTGTTGGCTTGAAAACGACGTTGAGAAGTCCGTTGTGAGATAGAATTAAATGCTCTCACTATGCCAAAAAAGCTATTTAAGGGCGCTTTCGTGTAGCATAAAGGGCGCTTCCGTGTGCCCTAATAGAAACTGTTCTTGTTTGGTCGTTAAAACGAGGGCGTGCGCAGAAGCGCCCTGACGGAAGGAAATGAGGGCGCTTCTAAAAAATACGGAAGCGCCCTCTGCAAAGTGTCTGGAGAGGAGGGCACTTCCTTGGAGTGCCCTGGTTGGCCAGGACAAGGGCGCTTCCTTGAAGCGCCCTCCATATGCACAACACGTGCATTTGGAGGGCGCTTCAAGGAAGCGCCCTTGTCCTGGCCAACCAGGGCGCTCCAAGGAAGCGCCCTCCTTCCCTTTTTTTTTCTGCTCTATAATTTAGATGAAGCTGTGAATACAATATTTCACACCTGCAAAACTCATACAGCAGCCAGAATTCCATCCTTGAAATTAATGTCAAAAGTTTTGAATTATATGCTTAACATATACAACATCCTTAACCAAGACTAAGTCTAGTTATTAACCTATAAAAATTTGGCAGAGTTTCCTCTGTTTTTACAAGTTTTCCCAATTTATCAAACACCTGTAAAACTCCATACCAGCAGCCAGAAATCATGTCATGAAAGTAATGTCAAAAGTGCATAGAATATTCTTAACAAACAACATCCTAAACCATGACTAAGTCTACTCATTATAAGCTAAAAAAATTGGCAGAGTTTCCTCAGTTTTTACAAGTTATCCTAATTTATCAAACACCTGTAAAAGTCCATACCAGCAGCCAGAAATCGTGTCATGAAAGTAATGTCAAAAGTGCATAGAATATGCTTAACAAACATCATCCTAAACCATGAGTAAGTCTACTCATTATAAGCTAAAAAAATTTGTCAGAGTTTCCTCTGTTTTTACAAGTTATCCCAATTTATCAAACACCTATAAAACTCCATACCAGCAGCCAGAATTCATGTCATGAAACAAGTGCTTGTCATTAAAGTATATATAACATCAAATCAAAGTATACAAAATTTACAGAACTTATCATTAGTAAACATCTGTGTACAACATTTTCAGAGTTAAAGTACATGTGTAATTACTCACCATCAACAAGTACAAATCAATCACATACAAGTGGTTACAACATGTTTTGCCCATTCTTCTCTAACCTCATCAAGTTGCTCCGTAGTGTAACTCGGGCATCGGTGTTGAGCAAAGTACTATATAAAACCCAAAATTTTATTTCATTAATAGTAGATCATAATGGGGAGAAAAATACTTGTTATAAAAATTCCAAATTACCTCTCTTGATATAGTGATTGCATTTTGATGGATTATCTCCTTCATGAAACGCATAACATAAAGGCCGCAATCACTGTTGTTAGTTTGTCGTGGATACTACAAAAATAATTTATAATCAAATCAACTTACGTAATGATAAGTTACAAAGGAACACAAGAGTTCGTGCAACATTACCTGTATGCGGTACCAAATGGGATCAGGTATAATCATATTCTTTGAAGTTTGAAAACCACTTAGCGTTCGATATTCTTTAAAAGATCTAAACCAATAAAACAAATAATATTTATGAGAACTCTAATTAAACAATGTAAGTGTGATTGTATAATGTTACTTAACATAGAAAACTTACTTATTAATCATAGACTTCATCGGTTCGTAATGGGTAGGGTCTTTGCGCAAGGAGTCCAAAAAGTAAACCTTGCCAAAATCAACCAAACTAGAGACGCATAGTTGTTGCCCCACGTCTGTGTATGGCATCCATGTAAACATAACTGGTTACCTGTAAACATACAATTGGTTACCTATATTATGTTTCCTTTATTCCTCTCTTTGATGACTTCGGCCATAATTGTTGCCCCACGTCTGTGTATGGCATCCATGCTATCATTTTCTGATCCTGACATGATATCTGCATGAGAAACATAAGTCATTAATTAGCATAAACTGGACCAAGTAAACAATAAGACAAAATAAATATGGAGCAATTTAAATAAGTAAAAACATACGTGGCTCATCTTTTTCTTTTTCTAGTTGGTTTGACACTGGTGGGAACATTTCTAATACGAATTGATGGGTTAACCCAAATACCCTCATTATGGTCCGCTCTCAGGTACAACCCATCATCTGTTGTTGAGTCACCATGAAATAACTGTGATGTCATAACAAAAGGATCATCTTCAACATCATCCCCTTGATTTTCATCCACATTTGGGTTGTCATTGAATTTGTTACTTAACATGACTATGGAGCAATTCACATCTGCGAGATCAGTAACATAGAAAACTTGCCGAACTTGGGATGCTAGGATAAATGGCTCATCTTTGTAACCTTCCTTGCTAAAATTAACTTGTATGAAGCCAAGGTTATCAACCCGAACACCAGTATTGTTGTCAACCCACTTACAACCAAACACAGGCAACCGAAAGTGAGTATAATCCAATTCCCATATGCGATCAATCACCCCAAAATATGACATATTAGCATAAACTGGATTTCTATCTTTTGCACTTGACATGTGCAATGCTTGGGCAATTAAGTCACACCACTGTTTTGGACTGTTGTTCTATCATCATGGGCCTTTGTGTAGAAAGTGTAGCCATTAATCAAGTAAGCCTTGTATAATATTACATTCAAACTTGGGCCATATGCTAAAAATCTTAGTCTAGTAGAGACTGAAGTAGGATTATGGTGCACTTCATAAAAAATCCTCGACTGAAACCATGAGATAAAGCTTCGATTGTGTTCCCTTGTGATCCAATTATCTCCTCGGTTAGGATTCGAGTTCCGAAGTTCCTCCTTATGAATTTCAACATACGGCTCTACCTCATCATCATTGTGCAAGACATACAGGTGTGCTTGAACCCATTCCTCTCTTTGAATACCTATGACTTCATTTGCCCCAATCCCTCCTGATTCCGAGCTTGTATTGTTTCCAGAGTTCGGAAGCCCTATGGAGTTCACACCACTAAGGTATTCTGTGCAAAACTCAACAGCTTCTTCAACAATGTACCTTTCAACCATACAACCCTCAGGCCTTCTGCGACTTTTAACATACCCTTTTAATATCTTCATGTATCGCTCAACCAGGTACATCCATCTCATGTAAGCTGGTCCACACAATTGAGTCTCACGAACCAGGTGAACTGTGAGATGAATCATTATATCAAAAAAAGAGGGGGGGAATACATTTCTAGCTTGCACAGTGTTACCACTATCTGTCTTTGCAACATGGGCAACTTTACAGGGTCAATCACTTTACTACAAATAGCTCTGAAGAAATGGCACAATTTAGTTATTGTAACGCGCACTTTGTTTGGAAGAATGGAGCGTATTCCAACCGGAAGCAGATGACCCATAAGAACATGACAATCATGAGACTTCACACCTTTCAACCTTTGTTCTTTCAATGATACAAGATTTCTAATGTTAGAGGAGAAACCCTCTGGGACTTTGACTCCCTGCAGGAACTTGCAAAAAACTAGTTTTTCTTTTTTGCTAAGAGTATATGCCGCCGGAGGAAGATATGTACGTGAACCCCTTTTTTCTGGGACCAATTCTTTTCTTATACCCATGGCCAGCAAGTCCCATCTCGCATTTATCCCATCCTTGGTCTTGCCTTTGACATTCAGTAACGTGCCGATAACACTCTCGCACACATTTTTTTCTATATGCATCACATCAAGGAAGTGTCTAACAAACAATGACTTCCAATATGGCAACTCAAATAAGATAGACTTCTTCTTCCAACCTCCAGTAACAAGTTGCCCGGCAAAAGGTTTGCCGAAATTGTTGGTCAGGTTACCCACCTTTTCCCACAACTCATCACCCGTCAATGGAGAAGGATGCCTCCCCTCCTCGGTCTCACCATTGAATGCTTTCTTCCATCCCCTATATCGATGGGATAAAAGCAAAAACTTACGATGACCCTGGAATAAATTTTTCTTACAATGTGCTAAATGCATCCAAGAAGTATTTTCATCACACACAGGACATGCACACTGACCCTTTACACTATAGCCAGACAAATTACCATAGGCCGGAAAATCGTTAATTGTTCCAAACAACATTGCCCTCAAGAGAAAAGATTCTTCTTTGTAGCCATCATAGACCTCTACTCCAGTATCCCACAAAAGCTTCAAGTCTTCAATCAATGGTGCCAAGTACACATCTATATCATTACCCGATTGTCTGGGCCCAGATATCAACATGGACAACATCATGTATTTGCGCTTCATACAAAGCCATGGAGGTAGATTATATATCATCAATAACATCGGCCATGTGTTGTGGGTGCTAGATTGGACACCATGCGGATTCATTCCATATGTTGATAAGGCAAGTCGAAGATTTCTTGCTTCCTCCCCAAAAGAGGGGTACTCATCATCTATCTTCCTCCACTGTGGAGAATCAGCGGGATGCCTCAACATGCCATCCTTGACTCGTTCATTTGCATGCCATGTTAAGTTCTTTGCAACGATTACACTACGGTACATCCTTCGAAACCTTGGAATTATGGGGAAATACCAAACCACCTTTGCTGGTGAAGTCTCTTTCTTATAACGAGACTCATTGCATTTAGGACACACAATTAATGATGCATGCTCATTTCTGAACAAAATGAAATCATTGGGACAAGCATGAATCTTCTCATAAGTCAACCCAATAGAACGTAACATCTTCTTTGCCTCAAAAGTTTTGTTAGGCAGCACATTGTCCTCCGGCAACATCTCCTTTAGCAATGTCAGTGAATCTGTGAAACTCTTGTCAGACCATCCATTTGATGCTTTTAAATTATACAACTTCAACACCGCGGACAACCTTGTGTACTTGGTGCACCCGTTGTACAGTGGTTTTTCTGCATCACTAACCAGGGTATCAAACATCTTTGGGCAATCTCTAAGGTCCTCTTCAACCACGTTTCGAATATCATTAATTCTGTCACAATCATCCCATCCGGTCCCAAACTCATCATCACTATGTTCTACATTGACATTATTCTCTCCCTCACCACTATGTTCAATTCTAGTCTCACCATGATATGTCCAACATGTGTAACTCTTATCAATTCTGAAACAGAAAAGATGGTTCCTCAACTCCGCTACACTTAGTTGCTTAGAACAAAAACACTTCATACAAGGACAAACAATCTTTCTAGGATTTGTTGCATGGTCAACGGCAAACTTTATGAACATTTCCACTCCTTCCTCATACTCACTTGTCAAACGGTTTGCAAACATCCAAGAACGATCCATATTCTATTAACAAAAATAAAAATCAAATCATTTATAATTTAACTATAAAATAACCATAATTTATATGTAATAACAAATTACTTTACCACATGCATGCATTACTAATTATTTTTAAAAATTTCAGCAACATTTCAGTTTATTTTTTCAAGTATCACAAATTTATGCAACACATTTCCAATCTTAATATCATCAATTACATCAATATGAATAATAATAGTTATATCACACATATTTTAATAAAAATATAATTCAAACAAAAAAGGGGTGCAACTAGCAAAAACAGTTGTGCAGCTAGCAGAAAAATGAGGTAGCATGCAGAAACAGTGGTGCAGATAGCATAAACAATGGTGCAGCAGAAATAGTGGTGCAGTTAGCAAAAAATAGGTGCAATCAGCAGAAACCAAAAAACTCATGCACAATGGCGTGGCAGATAGCATAAAAATGGTGCTAACAGTAAAACAATTACATAAAAATAAAAAAATGCAGAAAATGAAAAACCCTAGCTAGCTAAACTTACTTTGTTGCGCGCGGCCCAAGGAGGGAGACGGCCGGACGGAGGAGGGAGACGGCCGGACGGAGATGGAGATGCCGGAGGAGGAGGGAAGGAACGGAGGGAGAACGGACGGAGGAGGAGAAGAGGGAGGAAGGAGACGATGGTGGAGGTGGAACGAACGGAGGAGGGAGGAGAAGGAGGAGGGAGACGGACGGAGGGGGGAACGGACGGACGGAGGAGGAGAGGGAGGAGGAAAAGGAGACGGACAAAGGTAGAGAGAGGGAGGAGGAAAATGTTTTAAGAGAGAGAGGGGAAAAGGCACTGTGTGTAACGCGGGAGAGAACAACAAAAATAATTGGCCTCCCTCTTATGGGGAGGGCGCTTCCTGGAGCGCCCTAAACTGAGGGCGCTTCCTGGAGCGCCCTAAACTGAGGGCGCTTCCTGGAGCGCCCTAAACTGAGGGCGCTTCCCAAAGCGCCCTTAATTACCAAATAAGAGGGCGCTTCCATGAAGCGCCCTGAAAATTAATTTATAAAAAAAATTTAAGTGCCCAGATAAGAGGGCGCTACAATGAAGCGCCCTGGACGTTAATTTATATAAAAAAAAATAGTGACCTGCTAAGAGGGCGCTTCAGGGAAGCGCCCTGCACATTTTAATTTCAGGGCGCTTCCGCCCAAATTTGAAGCGCCCTGAAGGTAAAACGTTCATTTGAAACACTTAAAAACACGGAAGCGCCCTAAAGTAAGTGCTCTTATATCCCAAATTTGGCATAGTGTCTTCATCCCATTGTGAGACATCTCTGACAAAGTACAAGGTTGCAACATTGTTCTGACTTCTGTAAAACCTGTTGTTCAACATTTCCTTATTTGTGGTTGATTTTCAAACTCAGGCCAAAAGTGATCTTTTGTCTTTTCTGATTCGTGTTCTGAGGTTGCGTGAAGGAGCGAGTCAGACTTTGACTTGCCACATTATAAATGGTCTTGGCTTCAGACAGCTCTTCAGTCTTCAAATCATACTTCAGACATTAAAAGAGACTTCAAAACCTTAATGCTTTAGGACACCTTGGAAACTTAAGACAGGCCTTCCTTCAGAACTAGTATATCCTTCAGATACCCTTTGAATATAAGATGGTTGATCTTATCTGAAACAACATAACTTCATCAGATTTATGTGAAGACTCAAAGAGTTTATCTTAAGTTTATTATCATCAAAATCTTATCAATGGGGTTGTCTTAGACTTTTAAAGTCTTGAGACTCAACACAGGCATGGTGTTTTTCTGTGTTATTGTGAATTTGATGATTTGATCAAAAAGTGAAATTCAAAAAGGGTATTCAAGATCATGTGAAAAAATTGGAGATTTTTTAGTTTTTTGTTTGTGGGTTTACTTTAACATGCAATTTGTGTCTGACTATGTTTTTAGTTTTCAAGTTCATTTTGATGAATGGGTTTTTATGTTGTTCTATGTTGAAGTGCCAACAAAAATGCAGGGTTTTGCAGCTATGTGCATAAATCCGAGAAATGGAAAAACTTATGTCATTAAGTTATGCTGCAAATGCCTTTCGAATAGGTTCAGTGATATTAATTCTTTTTTTAAATATGGTTTCATTTTTCAGAATTATTCTATTTTATTGAAAATACTAAGGCAAAGTAATGTAAATTTGGATGTGTTTTCTTGCTAAGGTTTTTTTTGTGTCGAATTAGATATGGGGAGACGGTAGAAGAGGTCGCTCTGTTGAGTGATTGGAAATGTCCGAAGTGTAAAGGCATTTGCAACTGTAGTTGTTGCAGGTACGTTCTCTGTGTGTTTTGAATTTGGTTTTGTGGTTTTCTCACTATTATTGTGTATTAGTTTTGAAATAAGAATGGTATTGTAGGAAAAGACGAGGTCAACAACCTACGGGTAAATTAGCGCGCACAGCCAATGCATTGGGTTTTAAGTCTTTTTAGCAATTCTTAACGCGACTGGAAAATTAGAATCTACCAAGGTCAATAATGATGGTGTTTTGCCTACAAATGGAGCTACTATGAAAAAGGTTTGTTTATTTATGTTTTTCTCCATTTACCTTCTCATTTATCCTGTGATTGACGGATTAAGTTTTCTTTTGATGGTTTCAAGAAGCTTCTTTTCATATATGAAATTCAAATTAATGATGACAGGAGCAAAAATGTGATGATGATAATGTTTTGCCTATCAGAGAAGGTTTGATATATTCATTTGAGTTATTACCAAATTGATTTTGCTCTTTGAAGCACAAACACAAGTACATGACATGAGATAAACATATGAACACATTATATTCATTTGAGTTATTAAAACATAGGACACTAGAGCACTACAGACACAAGTATGCATTTGTGTGTGCGTGAGTTTGTGTGTGTGAATGTGCATACGTACATGAACGTGTGTGAGCATGTGTACACAGAGCATTTTAGTTTAGAATATGAGAAGCTAATCTTGACAGATGGTTGTACTATTATGATGCCATTCCTTCACTTCTCATTTCAATTTTATACTCCCTTATACACACATGCATACAAGTACACATATTATTCATGTTTTTTATTTGATATTGGAGCTTGTAGTAATTCCATCAGGGGAAGCTGTGATGGAAAATTCTTTAGATGAAAATGGAGGTTTAGAGCTTGATGATCTAAAAGTTCGGAAGACATCACCTGAGAAATGTAAGAGAAAAAAAAGCGAGAAGAATTAAAAGAAATATCTATTGGCAAGCATATTGATGTTACTGGCGAAAACAAGAGACTGAAAAGGCCTAAAAGAATCATATTGTAGCAGCCAATGTAGTAGTTGAACAATTGAATATGGAGTATTGGCAAATTCTTTTAATGTTATAGACAGTCATACTACAAATTTAGGACTACTTACTTTTTTTATTAGTTTCATGCAATTTAAAAATCAAAAGTGAGATTTATATTGTAGTTGATGATTTAATTGAATGTTTGATTGGTGAATGGATATTCTTTGCTTATATTACATTAAATTAAATTCTTTAGACAAAATGGTGTTATTGTTGTAAAATCATTCTTGTTTTACCATCCACTCATAATTTATCAATTGTTCTCACATTTCTTTGTGTATAATCAAGGTCTTGATGTCAACAAAGGGGAAGCTGAATCTATTTTACGAGAACTAGTATGTAAGCAAAATTTGTGTCGTCATCAAAACACCCTAGTGGTCCGATTCCAAATTAGACTTTTGACCGTGATACTAATTGATTCACGACATGAGTGAGTTTATTTTCTTCAACTTCTTGCTTTTTTTTTTGTATTGTAATGTATACTTGGATTGAAGTTTGTTGATTGGATAACTTTGGTGTAGTAATTTTAGATTCTTTTATTTTTCCCTTCACATAGCCTTAGAGAGTTGAACAAAATAAAAGTCTTAGGAGACATGGGTTCAAGTCCCCACTAGGATAGGAATTTAGCTTCTTTTGTTTTTCCCTTCACATAGCCACCCCCTTTGGCTATATAAGGAGGTCACCTCCTCTCTTGTAAGCTAATCTTCATTTCTTAATAGAAAGCGTATGCTTCATTTCTCCCTTGTGAGGTTTAGAGGCTTGATGGTTCTTGCTCAAACCATTGTGATTCTTATCTTGCTCCACGAGCTGGTGGCGAATCTACACCGCTATCTTATCTGCTGAAGGGGTTGCCTTCATCAGTGGCACCAATCCATCTCTTTGTTAAGTCTCAGAATTAATTTAAGTATTTAAATTAAGTTCAAGATTTATTATCCTTGGTTTTAATGAGTAACAAATTAGACTAGACTATAAGAAAATAGGTTCCACTGAGAAAGGTATTTGTCTGTGTATTTCAGGAACTTAGTAGAAGAAACATGCTGAAGGAGAACCGAAGATCAAGTAGAAGAGAAAAGCATTGGAGCAACTCTCTAAAGATGACCAACCAAAGACTAGAAGGCTTGGAAGTGGAAGAATGAAGAAACAGCAAGCTCAAGAGAAGAACAACACAACAAACTATCTGAAGTATTGATCAACCTACTGAAAGCATATGGACTGAAGAAAAGAAGCACATCTGCCAGACGAAATGAAAACTTTCTTCAAGAAGATCGCAAATCAGAAGGAATGCAAAAGTTTAATTCAATCACTCTAAAGTAAAAATGCTGAAGAAAGAAATTCAGTTAGAAGGAAAGCAATCTTCAATCACAGTAACTATCTGAAAGGTAAACAACTTGGAAATCATCAAGAAAGACTGGAAAAAGTCAAACACGCTGAAAGTGATAAACATGCCAAAAGGATAATCATGCTGGAATGATAAACATGTTGAATCAACAAATGAAGAACAGAATCAAGCTCATAGAAAATCATCAAGAACTAGGAAGAACGACGAAGCAACAATATGAAGAATAGAGAAAGCAAATCTAGAAGAAGAAATCTGAAGAAGAAAAGTGCTGGAGAAAATCAACTCTCTGAAATAACGTGGCAGTTCAGATTATCTAAAGAAGAAGAAGCCAAACATATCATATAACATTCTGAAGATATGAAGATTATCAACTCTCTGACAACGTGGACAAATCTCAAACGTCGAAGAAGTCTCAACAAAGGAAAAGACCATTTGATTAACAATTAGAAAATTGTCTAAATGTCTTATGCCTTCATCCAGAAAGGAAATAGTAGCAAAAGCTATTTTCCTTATTTCAAGAAGCTCTATTCGAGAATGAAGAAAAAGGAGAAAAAAGGCAGAAAAGCAAAATAGTGATCAGAGATAGGTCAGCGCTGCTGTACACCTACCTCTGTACCTCCACTGCAATACGCAATCAGAAGTCTGAATCCTTGAAAGAAGAAAAGCAGAAATTTCACAAAAGGATAAAAGAGAAGCTCAATGGATAAAATCATCATCTCTATCCAGACTTCACATACTGAAGAAAGAAGAAAGAAGAGAGAAGCAAGCCAACTTGTTGAAGATTAAATACTCTCTCAAGAAATATTTATAAGCCAAAACGGATGCGTGTCAGAACAAGATCTATCTCTACACACCTACTCTGCTCAAAGTCAGAAGCTAATAAAAAAGGAGCAGAACTTACAACGAAAAAAAAAAGGATAAGTATAATGGATCTTAATATCCTAACTCCTTACACTCTCAAGTAGAGAAAATGAAGAAAGAAGAAGAGAGAGAGATATCAACTTGCTGAAGAGGAAGAAAATCTCTCATGATTAAGAGCTTATCAGCAGGGTGTCAGAACCAAGTCATCTGCACACCTAATCTGCTTAAGAAAGAAGCTACCAAATGAGAAGTTATTTCACAATGGCTCTATGAGCTTACTCATTTCTTCTCAACGGTAAAATCAAGCAGTCTTCAAACAGCTATATTTCCAGAACATATAAGTAGCCTCAGGAAAGTCTTTGAAGATGCTGATGGGTCGGCCAAATGCCTAAAGATTCATTCACTAGGAACTGACCTAAATGGGCAGCCATGAATTCCCAAACACCTATCTCTAAACCATGGCATTTTATCAAGCCACAGAAGAGATTGTGTTGAGTCTCAAAAATATCATAAGGGAAATTATGATGTTTTTAGATAGCTCACCTCTCAAGTTTTAATGTTTAACAAATTTGGGTTAAAATATTTTTCATAGATACATAAATGTGTAATAACTTATCTATGATTTCAGCAAGCCACTCTGAACTTATAAAGACTATCTAAAGTGCTTTCAACCTGTCTAAAGTGGAAAAGCCTTCTGAAGCGTTCAACCTGTCTGAAGTGTTGAAGCCGTCTGAAGTGCTCAACCCATCTGAAGTGTTGAAGCCGTCTGAAGTGCGCAACCCGTCTGAAGTGTTGAAGCCGTCTGAAGTCTCATTAATGACGTGGCACTCTTTGCTGAAGTATGTGAAGACATCTCTGAAATTCTGCTAAGTCAAGCGTTCTCTGCTGCACGTACCTTTTTCAAACATATTTATGGCAAGGAACACAGAGACCTTTCCTGGTATATTTGAATTTCATACACCACTGAGGAAATCCCTGCAACGCAACCTTTGCAACAACAACAGTGGCAGCTTTATGGCAGCAGCAACCTGGTACTTGTGTCAGAAATATTCAGAACTCTCAGAAGCGTGTCTCACAACGGATTAAATAGCATTTAATGCTATGTCTAAACGGTGGTATTTCAACGGATTAAAGATTGGTTATAAATAGCCCTTCATGAAGACCATCAAAGTAGAAGCATATACAAGAAAGTCTAAGAGATATTACGCTACAAGTTTTTCTCTGTTAAAAACACTTTGATTTCACGCTCTTTGTACATCATTTTGTATATCCTGAGTATACCTCAGTTTCATTGTACATTGTCTCTGTTTAAGCTTCTAACTTGTGTAGTTTAAAAGCTTAGACATATCTATTTTGTAAAAAATTGTCTTTGAGCCTGGAGAGGCTTGTCTGTAAAAGAATACTTGGTTGTAGAGCCTGAAGAGGCTTGACTGTAAAGAATACTTGTAATCTTGGACAAGATTAAGAGAAAATCCAAGTGCTAGTTGGCATTGGGACTGGACGTAGCTCACAGTGGGTAGTGAGTGAACCAGGATTAAATTCTTTGGCTAAGTTTTCAATTCCTTATCTCTTGTCAATTTATTTATTCTACCAAAGGGTGTTGAAAATTGTTCTGATAATTTTTAAAAGCAATAAATCTTTTTAAAGATCTTTTCATAAGCCTTCTTAAGAAACTTCAGACAGCATCTTAAACCTGTCTGAAACTGTTATAAACTTAACTGTTTTGCGAAAAGCTTTCATAAATTGTTAAGAAACACTATTCAACCCCCTTCTAGTGTTTTCCCTGTGTTTCTAAAGTTGGTATCAGAGCTCAACTCAGGGTTTGAGCACCATACAAGTGTTTGAGGATAAAGATCCAGATGGAAGCTACCGACAATAGACAGTACATCACTGAAGGAGCCTCTATCACAAGACCCCAGCATTCAATGGAGTGGACTACCACTATTGGAGGGATCGTTATGAAGTTGTTCATTGAGAGCAACAACATTGATGTCTGGGATGTGGTCACTGATGGAGACTATGTGCCTATACATAACGGAAAGTGCCAATACCTAAGGCTTAATGGACCTTGGAGCAGAAGGCTAGAGTTCAGTTAATGCTAAAGCCAAACTCTATTTGATATGTTCCCTGAACAAATCAAAATATGAGAAGGTTCATGGATGTTCATCTGCCAAGGAGATTCGGGATACACTTGCAGCCGCCCATGAAGGGACTGAGACTGTCAAGCAATCCAAAATCAGCATGCTCATACATCAATATGAGATGTTCAAGATGGAAGAATCTGAAACCATAGATCAAATGTTTGGAAGATTTCAGACTATAACTAATGGACTCAGGTCTTTGGGTAGAACTTTGAATCTGGAGACAATAATAGAAAGATTCTGAGAAGTTTACCAAAGTCCTGGAGACCCAAAGTTACTGCCATTCAAGAGGCCAGAGACTTAAACTCTCTTAGAATGAAAGAACTATTGGGGATCTCTCAAAGTTCATGAGCTTGAACTTGGGGAAGATGACATCAAGAAGAAATCTCTGGCATATAAACTTCAAAGCCAAACATCCTAGGCATGGCAGCATTAAAGCCATTGCAAGCTGAGGAAACTTCAGAAGCCAGATGAAGATTCTGGAAATAGCTCAGAAGATGATTGATCTTGCTCTTCTCAGCAGGAAAATCAAGAGGATGCTTGCAGCAGAACAAAGGAAAGTTTAAGAAAGAACCAACCCTCAACCTCTAAATCAGGTAAGTCAGGTAAGGATTCTCAAAATGACAAAATTATATGCTATGAGTGTAAACAGCCAGGGTCATATGAAGGCTGAATGTCCAAGGACTAAAGAAGAACAACTTCAAAAGAAGAAATTCTTTAAGAAGAAGAAGGGTCTGATGGCAACATGGAGGGATCTTGATGAGTCTACCTCGGAAGAAGAGGAAGACACTTCAGAAGAGGCCAACCTGTGTCTCATGGCCAGCCTAAGAACTTGATCATTTCCTGTTTGCAGATGTGTTTAACAGGACTAAGGAGACCCCACAAATGGTACCTGGACAGTGGTGTGCTCGCGAACACATGACAGGAGAAAGGTCTTTGTTCCAAAACCTTAGGCCCAGAGCAGGAGGTGTGGTCACCTTTGGTGGAAATCAGCAAGGGAAGATCACAAGAATAGGGACTGTAGGTATCTCCCCTCTATCCCTTATTAAGAATGTTCTTCTAGTAGAGGACTTCAACACAACTTACTGAGCATAAGTCAATTGTGTGCAGTCGGATATGTGGTTTCCTTTACTAAAGAAGATGTATAGTCAAAGGACTCTTGTGATCAAATTCTTTTTACTGCTAAGAGACACAGCAATGTGTATAAAATTGATCTAGAGGATTTGAAAGTCAAAATGTAAAATGTTTTCTCTCTGTTGAAGATGAAAAACAGATTTGGTACCAAAGACTTGGGCATGCCAGCTTGAGATTGATCTCAAAGTTATCAAAACACAACCTTGTTAAAGGACTGCCCAAGCTTTCTTACAAATCTGACTTTTATGTGAAAGCTGTCTGAAAGGAAAAAAAACAAGACACTCTTTTCAGAGTAAGGATGTTGTTTCCACTAACAGACCTTTAAAATTGTTACATATTGACTTGTTTGGTCCTATTAGAACAGAAAGCCTTAGTGGTAAGAAATATGGTTTGGTATTCTTGATGACTATTCTAGATTCACATGGGTGTTATTCCTAAGAAGGCAAGGATGAGACTTTCAGGAATTTCACAATATTCTACAAGAAGGTACAAAATGAAAAAGGATTCTGTATATCTGCTATCATAAGTGATCATGGTGGAGAGTTTGAGAATGCAAACTTTTAACTGTTCTGTGATGAGAATGGGATCTCACACAATTTCTCGTGTGGCCAAGAACACATCAGCAAAATGGGGTTGTTGAGAGAAAGAACAGAAGTTTGCAAGAAATAGGAAGAACCATGCTCAACTCATGCAACCTACCAAGATCTTTCTGGGCAGAAGCTATTAACACAGCCTGCTACATTCAAAATAGAATATTGGTAAGACCAATTCTGAAAAAGACTCCTTATGAATTGTGGAAGGAAGAAAGAAAACCCAACATATCATATTTCCACACCTTGGTTGTGAGTGTTTTATACTCAACACCAAGGATGATCTTGGAAAATTTTGATTGCAAAATCTGACAATGGAATTTTCATAGGATATTCTGAAACATCTAAGCCTATAGAGTATATAACTCTAGAACTTTAACTGTAGAGGAATCAATCCATGTTAAATTTAATGACAAGAAAGAGGACTGATAGGGAACTATCAGATCTAGAAGATGACTTTGCAGGAATGGAACTGAATAATCATGACAGCATCAAGGATGAACAGGTGTCTGAAGCACCATCTGTCACTGAACCTCTTCAGACCAATGTTGAGTCTCAGACTGACTTGATATCACCTCAGAAGACTGACTAGAGATACAAATCACATCATTCAAAAGAGCAAATCATTGGCAGCACTTCATAAGGAGTTAAGACAAGATCAAAATTCAAGAATCTGAATTCTCTTGCTCTCCTGTCTGGAATTGAGCCAAGAACATTGATGAAGCTCTGCATGATGAAGGATGGATTCTAGCCATGCAAGAGGAGCTGAATCAATTTGCTAGGAGTGATTGTTTTGGACACTGTTCCTAAACCCCATGGGAAAATAATTATTGGAACAAATGGTGTTGTTCAGAACAAGTTGTCTGAAGAAGGAAAAGTGGTCAGAAACAAAGCAAGATTGGTTGGCTCAAGGGTACAATCAACAAGAAGGTATTGACTTCACTGAAACCTTTTCCCCTGTTGCTAGATAGAAGCAATTAGGATTCTTCTCTCTTATGTTGTAAATAATGGCATCAAACTATATCAAATGGATGTCAAAAGTGCCTTCCTCAATGGTTTCATTGAAGAAGAAGTTTTTTGTTAGACAAACCCCCTGGTTTTGAAGACACTGTTTTCCTGATCATGTTTTCAAATTGAAAAAGGCTCTTTATGGTCTGAAACAAGCCCCAAGAGCATGGTATGACAGACTAAGCAGTTTTCTTATCAAAATGGTTTTGAAAGAGGAAAAGTAGACACCACCCTTTTTCAGAAAATAGTCTAACAAAGATCTATTACTTGTTCAGATATATGTTGATGACATATATTTGGTTCAACTAATTCTTCTCTGTGCAAGGAGTTCTCTGAGTTGATGCCAATCAGAATTTGAAATGAGTTTAATGGGAGAACTAAAATTTTTCTTGGACTTCAAATTAAGCAAGATTCTGATTGTATATGGATCCATCAAGAAAAATATACAAAAGAAATGCTTAAGAAGTTCAACATGAGTGATTGCAAACCCCATGTCAACTCCTATGCATCCCTCTGCATCTTTGAGCAAAGATGACAAAGAAAGAACAGTGAATCAAACTTTGTACAGAGGAATGATTGGCTCTTTGTTGTATCTAACAGCAAGCAGACCTGACATAATGTTCAGTGTTTGTCTCTGTGCTAGATTTCAATCAGATCCAGAATTACTCAATTACAAAGTTGTTAAAAGAATCTTTAGATATCTGAAAGATACTACCAATCTTGGTTTATGCTATAAGAGGAGCAAAGATTGCAGGTTAATAGGATACTGTGATGCTGACTTTGCTGGAGATAGAATGGAAAGAAAGAGCACCAGTGGAGGATGTCATTTCTTTGGAAATAACATGATCCGTTAGTCAAGCAAAAGGCAAAGCACCATTGCTTTATCAACAGCAGAAGCAGAGTAATATATCTGCAGCTAGTTGTGTTCAAACTGCTATGGGTTAAGTATCAGCTTGAGGATTTTAATATTCCTATCTCTGCTATACCTGTTCTTTGTGATAATACCAGTGCAATTAATTTATCCAAAATCTCATTCAACATTCTAGGGCAAATTCGATGCAAAGCATATAGAAATCAAACATCATTTCATTAGAGGACTATGTTCAGAAAGGTGTTTTTGATATTCAGTTTCATTGACACAGAGCATCAATGGGCAGATATATTCACAAAACCCCCTGGCTGAAGATAGATTTAAGTTCATTCGCAACAACTTGAATATACATGCATTCTCTTAAATAAATGTGTCTGATGTTATTATGTTATCTGAAATTTCAGTGTGTCTGAAACAGTGACTTGTCTGAAACTTTAGGTTATCTGAAATTTTTTTTATGTGTCTGAATTTTCTCCTATCTGAAGTAACTGGCTAACTTGGCTATCTAAGACGGTTGAATTCCTTCTTTTAAAGTTTTGTCTCTTCCACTTCGCACGTACCCGAAGTCTGCGCAGCCAGGTACGGGGCCATCATTGCATCACGGGTCTATAAATGCAGGAGTAAGTGATGTCGAGGAAGCA
Organism: Sesbania bispinosa; assembly: GCA_026901365.1. Classification (NCBI taxonomy): domain Eukaryota; kingdom Viridiplantae; phylum Streptophyta; class Magnoliopsida; order Fabales; family Fabaceae; genus Sesbania; species Sesbania bispinosa. The sequence goes on along the minus strand of QLOH01000021.1, from coordinate 1,923,938 downwards.
TTACACTCTCTTTCTCAATACTCAGTTTGATCTTCTTCATTGCTCAAGCACCCTATTCTCTCAAAGTTTCTCTGCAACTCATCATGGCACCCAAGAAGGACTGCTAGTTCTGGTGGAAATGTTGTTAGATCTAAGGGAGTGGATCTTGACGAGCTTCGCAACATTGGCATGGATTTGGTTGAGGAATTTGATGCGGCTGGGTGGACCTCCTTCTTCAACCACATTAACTGTCAATGGCTATGAACAAAGCGTGGTGGATTTCTGGTCCTCCGCTCGGGGAATACCTAACTCTAAGGGACGTGTATGAAAGCATCAAAGCCTCTGTTCTAGGGGTTTCAGTTTTTGTTGATCAAGGCATTCTCTCCACATCACTGATGTTAGGCTGAAGGTGCAACCTTCACTCCTGGGTGGGAGATGAAGAATGGTGGGCACAAGCTGTTTACGAAGATGTTGTATGGAACTGAAGAACCTGAAAGCCTGGATTCCAAGTTCTTGCTAGAGAAGGTCAGAGTTCTTCATGCAATCTTAGGGTGTGCAATAATCCCTAAGCTGAAGAGAAACCATGTATCAGAATTGGAAAGGTTCTGTCTGATTCACCTGCTCAGAAGAAGAAAGTCAATCTCCCAAGCATTATCATGTTCCACATGCAGAAGAAGATTCGAGACTCTGCTGGAAATCTTCCCCACAACACTCTCATCATGAAGGTACTTATGCATTTTAAGGTACCTGTTGAAAGATTATGTAACCATAAATCTCCTGTGTTCTTTGGTGAGTCAAACTTGAAGAGCATGGGAATCAAGCTCACTCCACGACCTCCATCTCCTACTCTGAAGGAGAGTGTTTTTGGAGAAGGCCTCAAGAAGAGGAACCACTCTTGAGATTCTTGAGAAAGAGCTTCAGGGGGATATCAGAAAAGATGAGTTCAAGCCTTCCAAGCCATCCCCTCATCTGAAAAGGAAGAAGCTCCCTGTCAGGAGTTCAGCAAAGGTGTCTCTAAAAGCTATGGACTTGCACACTCAGACATCTGAACCTGTTCAGAAGGCTTTGCAAAAGCCATCTGAAATTGTGGGTCAGGGTTCTGAAGGTGTAAGAACTCCTACTCCTAAGCCTACTTCTGACAGAAGGAAAGGCTCATGAGGAAGAGGTAGCTGAGATTGCTGATCCTGAAGCTTTGCAGCAGCACCTCTGGCTGCATGTCCTTCTGATCCTGAGCTTATTCAGGTAGCAGCCCTTGCTACAGCATTGGAAAATGAAGAAATGGAGAAGAAGGCTGAGCAAGAAAAGACTGATTATGCTCTTGCAGTAGCCTCTCAGCTAGCTCTTGCTGAAGATGAAAGGCTAGCTTCCATTGCTCAAGAGACCAAGAAAAGAAAAAGATCCAGTGCACAGCAGAGAAGGAGAACAAAAACAAAGTTATTTCAGCCAGCTCCTGAACCATCTGTTAGGATCACAAGGAGCATTGCAAGTCAGCTGGAGGAAATGGATGAGGCTGGCAAGTATCAAAACTTTGTCAAAGCAAACTTGTTTTTCAAAGAAGAAGAGAAGAGAAGCAAGCTGAAAGAAAAGGAGAGGGAACCTGAAAAGCCAAACCTCCTCAGAAAAGGCTCAGGGTAAGGTTTGACAATGTGACCCCATCACATCACCTGAGAAGAAAACAGAAGAAGAGAAAGAAGAAGAAGCACTTCCTCACCTCCCTCATCACCATCTTCACCACCTTCATCACCTTCATCATCTTCAGAATCCACTCAGTCTGAAGATCCCACAGATACAAATCAGCATGGTGACAGCTCTGCAGTATGGAAAGGAAGCATGCTGCCTGCTCAATAAGGCTAGGACCCAAAAGTAGGGACTTCTTCACAGAGCCTACATTTGATCCTTATGCCTTTCCTTTCACTCAGCACCAACTTGATGCAGCTGCTGAAGTACCCCACAAAAAGTATGAGGAACCTTTCAGTGAGAGGGTCAGAGTCCCCAGGTTCCCCAACTTATTTGAAGAGCTGCAGTTTTTCAGAAATACACCCCCATCTCTCTTCACCATGGCCTTATCAAGCACACTGCTGATGAAGAAAGGGCAAAGTATCAAGGAAGTTCAGATCAGTACTACTCAGGCCAGATAGAAAAGATCAGAAAGGGTGCAGTTCCACCTGCTCATAAGTGGGCTCCACTTAATCCCTTCTCTGGTGACTCTCTCAAGTTGTCTAATGATGAATGGTGTTTTGTTAGGCAACTGTCTACGAAGCTGAACTCTTTGAGAGGGACTACTTGAAGTCAGTAGGCATGAGAGGCTATAGGCCACCTAGAACAATCTCCATCAGGCCAACCACAGAGATTCTGGTGCAACCTGACAGGATAGTTCCTAGGTACCCCTTGGAAGAAGGCCCTGCTGACAAGTTCAAGGAACCTAAAGCTTATCCAGTTCCTCAGAAACCTTTACTTCAACAGAATGGAAGGAGCTACCTGCTCGGATCAAAGACAAGGTGGAGGTTTAGATCACTGCTACAGGGATAGGGTATGGTTATCCCACTGGAAGATCAGAGAGGATGCTGGATCCTCTTCTGGATCTGCAGGACCGGATGATGACTCCATCATAGGCTGTGGTGTCTCCACCAATGTGCAGTATCAGTATATCAGAGGCAGATTCCCCATGTCTGAACCTTTAATGAGGACTGGAAGCTAATCTGCCCTATCAGAACTTTCTTCTTTCCTGTGAGTCATCCAGAAGACTATGGGTTGCATCCAGGATTCAATCAGCTCAGATTCGTTTGCAGGCACATTCAGATCATTTTATATGAAGTAGAACTGAATCTTGAGGAAGAGAACAAGAAGCTGAGGCATCAAGTGAAGAGCTTGGAGAAAAGAAATGCTACTCTTGTTGCTAAGCAAGATCAAATCCTTCAAGAGCAACAACACATCAGAAATGGGCAAGAAGAATTAAGACTGCTGTCATTTCTCAATTGACAAGGCCAAGGAAGAACTGCTCTTCCCTTCTGAAAGAAGTCTTTCTGAAGAAAGATGAATAGTCTATGATGTTTAGCCATGCTTAGTGTTAACTTCATTTTGAGTATTTAATTTCTGTTATGTGAACTTCTGTTTGGTGTTTAATTTGAACTCTTTTTAAATTGATAATTATTCTGATTGTTCTCATGAATGTTGGTATCTCATTGTTGTGATTATATTACTATGATTGTTGTGTTGTTGTGCTCTGAAATTCCCTTTGATTGATGACAAAAGGGGGAGTATTAAAACTAACAAAATCTGAAGTAATTACAGGTCTCAGGAGGAATATTTGATAAGTAATTACAGGTCCAGGAGGAATATTTGATAAGAGTTTATATCCTAAGAGATCTTTATCTGAGGGGGAGTTATTTTTTAAGTTTCAGATTTCTTTATTTAAACAAATTTGTCATCATTAAAAAGGGGGAGAATGTTGAGTCTCAAAAATATCATAAGGGAAATTATGATGTTTTTAGATAGCTCACCTCTCAAGTTTTAATGTTTAACAAATTTGGGTTAAAATATTTTTCATAGATACATAAATGTGTAATAACTTATCTATGATTTCAGAAGGCCACTCTGAACTTATAAAGACTATCTAAAGTGCTTTCAACCAGTCTAAAGTGGAAAAGCCTTCTGAAGCGTTCAACCTGTCTGAAGTGTTGAAGCCGTCTGAAGTGCTCAACCCGTCTGAAGTGTTGAAGCCGTCTGAAGTGCGCAACCCGTCTGAAGTGTTGAAGCCGTCTGAAGTCTCACTAATGACGTGGCACTCTTTGCTGAAGTATGTGAAGACATCTCTGAAATTCTGCTAAGTCAAGCGTTCTTTGCTGCACGTACCTTTTCAAACATATTTATGGCAAGGAACACAGAGACCTTTCCTGGTATATTTGAATTTCATACACCACTGAGGAAATCCCTGCAACGCAACCTTTCCAACAACAACAGTGGCAGCTTTACAGCAGCAGCAACCTGGTACTTGTGTCAGAAATATTCAGAACTCTCAGAAGCATGTCTCACAACGGATTAAATAGCATTTAATGCTATGTCTAAACGGTGGTATTTCAACGGATTGAATATTGGTTATAAATAGCCCTTCATGAAGACCATCAATGTAGAAGCATATACAAGAAAGTCTAAGAGATATTATGCTGCAAGTTTTTCTCTGTAAAAACACTTTGATTTCACACTCTTTGTACATCATTTATATATCCTGAGTATACCTCAGTTTTCATTGTACATTGTCTCTGTTTAGGCTTCTAACTTGTGTAGTTTAAAAGCTTAGACATATCTATTTTGTAAAAATTGTCTTTGAGCCTAGAGAGGCTTGTCTGTAAAAGAATACTTGGTTGTAGAGCCTGAAGAGGCTTGACTGTAAAAGAATACTTGTAATCTTGGACAAGATTAAGAGAAAATCCAAGTGCTAGTTGGCATTGGGACTGGACGTAGCTCACAGTGGTAGTGAGTGAACCAGGATAAATTCTTTGGCTAAGTTTTCTATTCCTTATCTCTTGTCAATTTATTTATTCTAACCAAAGGGTGTTGAAAACTGTTCTGATAATTTTTAAAAGCAAGAAATCTTTTAAAGATCTTTTCAGAAGCCTTCTTAAGAAACTTCAGACAGCATCTTAAACCTGAGTGTTTTACTCAGTTATCTCTTTGTACAAGTCTCTAAGGTTTAAGTTTCTCAGAAACTTAAACAAACTTTCATTTTAAACACAATAAGTGTCTGAGAGCCTGGAGAGGCTTGGTGGAAGAAATAATACTCTGAGAGCCTGAAGAGGTTTGGAGAAAGAATACTCTGGAGAGCATGGAGAGGCTTGGAGGAACAAAGAATACTTGTGTAGAGCCTGGAGAGGCTTGATAGAAAAGAATACTTGTTGAGCCTCGAGAGGCTTGTCTGTAAAAGAATACTTGTTGAGCCTGGAGATGCTTGTCTGTAAAAGAATACTTGTTGAGCCTGGAGAGGCTTGTCTGTAAAAAATACTGCTCAAGTTGCCTGAAGAGGCAGTTGAAAACAAAGAATACTTTTTGAGCCTGGAGAGGCTTGTCTGTAAAAGAATACTTCATGAGTTTCCTGGAGAGATAGTTGAAAACAAAGAATACTCGGTGTTAAGCCTGGAGAGGCTGCTATAAAGAATACTTGTAATCTTGCGGGATTAGTGGAAAATCCAGTGGTGGTTTGCCCTGGGACTGGATGTAGCTCACTGAGTTAGTGGGTGAACCAGGATAATTTCTCTGTGTAAATTTCTCTCTACCCTTAACTCTTTACATTCTATTATTACTTATTTATTTCTAACCAAGGGAGGGTCTAAAAACTAAATTTACATTTTGATCAGCAAAACTTATTTTATTAACCATAATTATTTTGAAAAAGGAGTATTTACTGAACCCTCTAATATGGTTCAGCAAGTTCTCTATCAACATAATTTTCAGCAAGTAACCAAATCAATTGAACGCCAATAAGAAACATTTCTGAACAATTTGATTAATACAATTGAAATCGATATTTAAACAAAGTGTTGAGAAATGTTTTTTTAAAACTATCTGGAGTGTTCGTAGAATACTTATTTGTTTTACTAAAATCAGCAAGTTTCTGAAAAATGAAGTGTCCATATGTTCCGCATAACTCTGATAATTGTCTCATCTCTCAATTGAGTTTTTCATAATAACTTGCTTAAGTTCATTTGATATCATTTGAGAAAAGGTTTTCATAAATTAGCTTAAAATTTTTAAAACACTATTCAACCCCCCCCTTCTAGTTTTTCCTGTGGTTCTAACAGTTGGTATCAAAGCACACCTTTGGTTGAGCATCTAACATTGCTGAAGGAGTAGATCCTCAGAAGATGGAGACCACATCAAGCTGAAGCAACTTTGAGATCAAATGAACAAATGAATGAGAAAAGAAATACTCTCTTAAAGCTCATCATTATAGCGGCTGGAGCAACATTCAGAAGGGCATGAAGAAAAAAGAAATGCACGACCAATTCAAAATTCCCTCTTCGGTAACATCTTTCCTATCTTAACCTATATGTATTATATACATGTGTGTGAATTCTCTGAAAATTGCGTGTAATCTCTGATGGTTGAAAAATGAATTTTCTTGTATATGGTGTGTACTTACTTGTTGGAAATTTTCTGCTTTAACTTACAATCCACATTTTTTTTAAATTATATAATTAATACTTCAAAAAATTAAAATCTTAAAAAGTTGTGTATCATTCTTTAATGACTTGGCTGTTGAAAGGAGATGGCTCTTCAACTGTTGCTTACACGACGCACGTTTTCCTATAACGGCACCGCGTAAACCATCATTAAAGGTCAATCGGTGCCTATAAAGTCACACGTTGGAAGCAGTAATCACTATCACAATCACTCTACAACTTCTTTTCAGTAATCTCAAGATCCTAATCCGTCCCTGAAACTCTCTAAGAACTCATCTTTGTCTACTCGTCGTCATGGCATCTTCTCCGATCATTTTCCAAACTCAAGTTCTGGACTTCAACAGTCTTTCAGAGGAAAGACAAACTATTTCTGAAATGTTTGAAAGTGCGGGGTGGCTGGCATTCTTTGGAGCCGTTGACTGTAAATGGCATGAGGCAAGTGTTCGAGAGTTCTGGAGCACTTTTAAAGTAGTAAAGGAACCAAGGAACTTATACATCAAGGCTCAGGTAATGGGACGTGAAATCTTCATAGATTGAAATTCTTTAGGAAAGGCTCTTGGAGTCAAAAATGAAGGAGAAAAGTTCACTTCCATCTCGGAGCAGTTCAACGGCGGAACAGGAAGGTTAAACTTGTTGATCTATGAAAAAGGTGGGATGAAGAATATCTGCAAAATTCTCTTCAAAATCTTAAAACACTGTGTGATTCCAAGTGAGGGAGATAACCATATCCCCATGGTTGAAAGATTTTGTGTTATAAATCTTCTTCAAAAGAAGAAAATAATCTACCTTGGATCATCTTCTACAGTATGATCAGAAGCGAACAAGAGAATCCCAACTTTTTGTCTCATAATATTGTGATCATGAGGATTCTTGTTCAGAATGATATTCATCTTGAAAACCTGTATGATCACAGGCGCCCCAGCATCTTCAGGATTGATTATTCAAATGATAAAAGAAAAGAAAGACATTCCTTGGATCATGCTGAAGTAAAAAGGCTGAAGATGGAGAACATCCTTCTTCGCATAGATCTTGAAAAGACCCAGAGGGCGTTGAGAAGATTGCAAGAGGAGAAAGGAACTGATGAGAATGATGGATTTAGTGATAGTCAGTCTTCTTAATCTTCCGTGTCTTAAAATTTATTTTGAATCATAATATAATTTCCTTATCCCGTTTTTGAGTCAATTCTTCTTACTCATATAATTATCCCTTAAAAATGTTCTTTTGTGTCTGAACATCATAGGTTAAAATTTTTTTTGGATAAAAGATTTACTCAAACAAAAACATTAAAATAATTATTGAGTCTCAGCAAATAAAATCCTCTAAAATCAGTAAAGTATCTAATCTCTTAAATTAAGAAAGAAAATATCGAAATCAAGGGGAGACTCTTTCAAAGAAAAGTTAATAAACTCTACAAGTATCTGTTGCTTTAATAAGAACGATACTATCTGTTGACTTAATAATTATACTCTTGATAATTAACAATTTGGCACAAAGAAAGGCATTTTCAATTGAGTATGCTTTCAGCAAACAGAGTGTAAAGAAAACCTAAAAGTTGATCATAGGAGGCTATGCTAATGTGGCATCACGTCTAGGTTCTGAACTTGTTCAGAAAGTTCAAAATGAACTTGCTGAAATTGTGGGTCAGGATTGCTAAGAAGAAAATCCAAATGGAAAATTAAAACAAGCTGTGAAGAATTCATAAAGACAGTCAACAGAAAAAAACAAAATTGCCTTTAAGAGACAAATTGAATCTCAACAAATACGTCTCTTCAACTCAAACTTTCTAATTCTTTTTAAGTGTGAGTCTATAAAAATAATTGTCTTAATATAAATATATGTATACGTTTTAATTGGGGTTCATATATTTTTACCAGCATTTCAAAAATTGTAATTTTTTCAAAAGGTATTTTTATCATTGATAATCGGGTTTCCCAAGGATATTGATACTTCAGTTGTCCTTTTCCTTTTGCACGTTGCACGTCTCCCTATGTTTGTGCTAAGCCTACTTCTGCCATTAGTAAAGTCGTCTGAACCTATGGATTTTTGCGTGAAAAATCAACCAAAAGATACACATCCTTCTCTGCTCTCTATGCTGTCACATCTCTCAAGGGCCTTTATATTCACAAGAACTCTTAGGATAACTTCATTCCTTCAAGTTATCTAGCTTTCTCAAAAGGGATGAAGCCAGTGTTCATGCGTTTGTAAGGACCATGATAGAAGGTGCTGAAATAGAGGAGTCTTTCTAAAAGCTTATATAATGGGGTAAGAAATCTCTGTTGTCACTGCTAATCTAAAATGGGTGCTCGGTGTAAAGGCGAAAGGAACATTGATGCGAGCCTGCATTATCATTCTTCTTCAAAAGAAGAAAATTAATGTTCCTTGGATCATTTTGCATGCAATGATCGGGATGTTGTAGTGTAATTAACCGTCAGGTTTTGCATACCTTCCTAATCATGAAGATCCAGCTGCACCATGGTGTGCCTGTTGTAGATATGTGCAGTCACATACGATCCAGTCTCTTTAAAGCAGTTTCAGCTGTTGCAAGGACTGATGATCGAAACTCTGTGGAAACAGAAGAGATCCCCCACAAGTTTAATGAAGGAAAAGACTTAATGCAGAGAATAATCGGTTGAAACCTGATAGGTTTCAAAAGGTATTACTGAGGATGAAGGCTGAGAAAGGCGTCACGGCTAAAGGAGGACAGAGGAAGCTCCTTACCTGAGAGAAGCCTATTATCAACGATTGTATTTAAAAATATTTTCTTGTAACTAAGATATAGTTTCAAATTTTTAATAAAAACTTTTTTGTTCTTATTCTTTGTGACCTTATTGTTTTCCTTAAAGAAATTTTCCTTTCCTAATCTCCATTCTATTCATCTTTACTTTTGCTTATCTGAAACTTTATTCTTCTTCAAACCAGTTGGTATCATATTCTATTCTTCTCAAAGTCTGATCCTTCTTTATAAAGCATTTTCTTGATAAAATCTTGTTGAAATGTGTTTCATTTACATGCTTAATCTAATAAGATAATAAATGTGTCAGTGTTAATCTACCTTTTTTAATAATGACAAAAGGGGGAGAAAGATATATAACTAAACAACTAACAAAATCTTATCTGAAAACAAACTCAGGTGGATCAGAAAACAAACTCAAGTGCACTTAAGTGCTTAGATCCTTAGATAACAGTTGGTATAAAATTTGGTATAAAATGTTGGTATAAAATTCACAGTTGGTTACAAAATTCCTAAAAAGAAGAAAGAGAGAAAAATACTTCCAGGAAGTTTTCAGGTAAAAGATAAAAGTTTGATAAAAAGGGGAGAATATAACTAAAATTGTCTCAGAAGAAAAACCATCCAGTTTAGGGGGAGTTTTAACGAGTTTTCACGAGTGTTCACTCTTAATAAAACTTCTCTGAAAACTTATGAACTTTCTGTAATTTGAATCCTTCATTATATTTGTTTAGTCATATCTAATTTGTCATCATTAAAAAGGGGGAGAATGTTAAGTCTCATAAATAAGTTAAGTATTTAAATTAAGTTCAAGACTTATTATCCTTGGTTTTAATGAGTAACAAATTAGACTAGACTATAAGAAAATAGGTGCCACTGAGAAAGGTATTTGTCTGTGTATTTCAGGAACTTAGTAGAAGAAACCTGCTGAAGGAGAATCGAAGATCAAGTAGAAGAGAAAAGCATTGGAGCAACTCTCTGAAGATGACCGACCAAAGACTAGAAGGCTTGGAAGTGGAAGAATGAAGAAACGGGAAGCTCAAGAGAAGAACAAACACAACAAACTATCTAAAGTATTGATCAACCTACTGAAAGCATACGGACTGAAGAAAAGAAGCACATCTGTCAGACGAAATGAAAACTTTCTTCAAGAAGATCGCAAATCAGAAGGAATGCAAAAGTTGAATTCAATCACTCTAAAGTGAAAATGCTGAAGAAAGAAATTCAGTTAGAAGGAAAGCAATCTTCAATCACAGCAACTATCCGAAAGGTAAACAACTTGGAAGTCATCAAGAAAGACTGGAAAAAGTCAAACACGCTGAAAGTGATAAACATGCCAAAAGGATAATCATGCTCGAATGATAAACATGTTGAATCAACAAATGAAGAACAGAATCAAGCTCATGGAAAATCATCAAGAACTAGGAAGAACGACGAAGCAACAATATGAAGAATAGAGAAAGCAAATCTAGAAGAAGAAATCTGAAGAAGAAAAGTGCTGGAGAAAATCAACTCTCTGAAATAACGTGGAAGTTCAGATTATCTAAAGAAGAAGAAGCCAAACATATCATATAACATTCTGAAGATATGAAGATTATCAATTCTCTGACTACGTGGACAAATCTCAAACGTCGAAGAAGTCTCAACAAAGGCAAAGACCATTTGATTAACAATTAGAAAATTGTCTAAATGTCTTATGCCTTCATCCAGAAAGGAAATAGTAGCAAAAGCTATTTTCCTTATTTCAAGAAGCTCTATTCGAGAATGAAGAAAAAGGAGAAAAAAGGCGGAAAAGCAAATAGTGATCAAGGATAGGTCAGCGCTGCTGTACACCTACTTCTGTACCTCCACTACAATACGCAATCAGAAGTCTGAATCCTTGAAAGAAGAAAAGTAAAAATTACACAAAAGGATAAAAGAGAAGCTCAACGGATAAAATCATCATCTCTATCCAGACTTTGCATACTAAAGAAAGAAGAGAGAAGCAAGCCAACCTGTTGAAGATTAAATTACTCTCTCAAGAAATATTTATAAGCCAAAACGGATGCGTGTCAGAACAAGATCTATCTCTACACACCTACTCTGCTCAAAGTTAGAAGCTAATAAAAAGGAGCAGAACTTACAACGAAAAAAAAAGAGAAGTTTAACGGATCTTAATATCCTAACTCATTACACTCTCAAGTAGAGAAAATGAAGAAAGAAGAAGAGGAGAATATCAACTTGCTGAAGAGGAATAAAATCTCTCATGATTAAGAGCTTATCTGCAGTGTGTCAGAACCAAGTCATCTGCACACCTAATCTGCTTAAGAAAGAAGCTACCAAATGAGAAGTTATTTCACAACGGCTCTATGAGTTTAACCATTTCTTCTCAACGGTAAAATCAAGCAGTCTTCAAACGGCTATATTTCCAGAACATATAAGTAGCCTCAGGAAAGTCTTTGAAGATGCTGATGGGTCGGCCAAATTCCTAAAGATTCATTCACTAGGAACTGACCTAAATGGGCATCCATGACTTCCTAAACACCTATCTCTAAACCATGGCATTTTATCAAGCCCACAGAAGAGATTGGCCATGCTCAACACTGATCATATACAGCCAACCTTCTGATCCTACAGAGATGAATTAAAGCTTAAAATTATACACTTGTATCACTCTGTATTTCTTGTACTTAGAAGCTCATCTTTGTATCCTGAGTGTTACTCAATTATCTCTTTGTACAAGTCTCTAAGGTTTAAGTTTCTCATAAACTTAAACAAACTTTCATTGTAAACATAATAAGTGTCTGAGAGCCTGGAGAGGCTTGGTGGAAGAAATAATACTCTGAGAGCCTTAAGAGGCTTGGAGAAAGAATACTCTGGAGAGCCTAGAGAGGCTTGGAGGAACAAAGAATACTTGTGTAGAGCCTGGAGAGGCTTGATAGAAAAGAATACTTGTTGAGCCTGGAGAGGCTTGTCTGTAAAAGAATACTTGTTGAACCTGGAGAGGCTTGTCTGTAAAAGAATACTGCTCAAGTTGCCTGAAGAGACAGTTGAAAACAAAGAATACTTGTTGAGCCTGGAGAGGCTTGTCTGTAAAAGAATACTGCATGAGTTGCCTGGAGAGGCAGTTGAAAACAAAGAATACTCTGTGTTAAGCCTGGAGAGGCTGGTATAAAGAATACTTGTAATCTTGCGGGATTAGTGGAAAATCCAGTGGTGGTTTGCCCTAGGACTGATGTAGCTCACTGAGTTAGTGGGTGAACCAGGATAATTTCTGTGTAAATTTCTCTCTACCCTTAACTCTTTACATTCTGTTATTACTTATTTATTCTAACCAAGGGAGGGACTGAAAACTAAATTTACATTTTGATCAGCAAAAGTTATTTTATTAACCAGAATTATTTTTGAAAATGGAGTATTTACTGAACCCTCTAATATGGTTCAGCAAGTTCTCTATCAAAGTAATTTTGTTGAGTCTCAAAAATATCATAAGGTTGTTTATAGACAACTAGATTCCCAAAGTTTTAATGGTTGACAAATTTGACTTAAATTACTTATCATAGATACACACATGCTTTAATGTTCATCTATGATTTCAGCAAGAGTCACTATGAGCCTACATAAAAAGACTAAGTGTTGAAGCTGTCTGAAGAAGCAGAACTCGTCTGAAGAGTTGAAGCTGTCTGAAGTAGTTCAACCCGTCTGAAGTATCAGTGCCGTCTGAAGTCTCACTTATGACGTGGCACCCTCTGCTGAAGCTTGTGAAGACTTTTCTGAACCTCTGCTGCACGTACCTTTTCAAACACGTTTATAGCAAGGAACACAGAGACCTTTCCTGGTGATTTTGAATTTCATACACCACTGAGGAAATCTCTGCAACGCAGTCTCTGCAGCAACATTTGCAGCAGCCTTATGGCAAGAGAAACCTTGCACTGTCAGAAACATCAGAGCTCTCAGAAGCATGTCTCACAACGGATTAAATAGCATTTAATGCTATCTCTAAACGGTGGTATTTCAACGGATTGAAGTTTGGGTATAAATACCCCTCCATGAAGACCATTAAAGAGAGAGAAGCGAAAAAGAAAAATTAAGTATACAAGAAAGCCCAGAGAAACATCACGCTGCAAGTTTTTACTCTGTAACAACTCTCTGATAAAATTCGCTGTACACATTTGTATATCCTGAGCATACCTCAGATTTTATTGTACATTGTATTGGTTTGAGCTTCAAACTTATAGTTTAAAAGCTTAAACTCCTTTCTTTGTAAACCTTGTTTAGAGCCTGGAGAGGCTTGGTTGATAAAATACTTGGTTGTAGAGCCTGGAGAGGCTTGGTTGATAAAAGAATACTTGGTTGTAGAGCCTGGAGAGGCTTGGTTGATAAAAGAATACTTGGTTGTAGAGCCTGGAGGCTTGACTGAAAAGAATACTTGGTGTAGAGCCTGAAGAGGCTTGACTGTAAAAGAATACTTGTAATCTTGAAAGATTAAAAGAAAATCCAAGTGCTAGTTGGCATTGGGACTGGACGTAGCTCACAGTGGTAGTGAGTGAACCAGGATAAATTCCTTGGCTAAGTTTTCTTACCCTTATCTCTTGTCAATTCTTTTTATACTAATCAAGGGGTTAGAGTAATTAATCTGATATTTATAAAGGCACAAAAACATCTTTTAAATCAGTATTTTTAGACCGTCTGAAAACTTCAGACAGTCCTTTAAGAGCCTGTCTGAAATCGTGTTTTTAACACCTGTTTGCGAAAAGCTTTCTAAAATATTCAGAAACACTATTCAACCCCCCTTCTAGTGTTTCCCTGTGTTCCTACAGTTGGTACCAGAGCTCTACTCAGGGTTGAAGCACCTAACAAGTGTTTGAGGACTGAAAGATCCAAATGGAAGCTTCTAACAGCAACAGGCAATACATCACAGAAGGAGCCTCTATCACAAGACCCCCATTCAATGGAGTGGATTACCACTACTGGAGAGATCGTATGAAGTTGTTCATTGAGAGCAACAACATTGATGTTTGGGAGGTGGTCACTGATGGAGATATGTGCCTATGCAAAATGGTTTCCTATACCTAAGACTGAATGGACCTGGAGCAGAAGACTAGAGTCCAGATGAACGCTAAAGCCAAACTCTATCTGATATGTTCCTTGAATAAATCAGAATATGAGAAGGTCCATGGATGCACTTCTGCCAAGGAGATTTGGGATACTCTTGCAGCAGCCCATGAAGGGACTGAAACTGTCAAGCAATCCAAAATCAGCATGCTTATACATCAGTATGAGATGTTTAAGATGGAAGAAACTGAAACTATTGACCAAATGTTTGGGAGGTTTCAGACCATAACCAATGGACTCAGGTCCTTAGGAAGAACCTATGAATCTGGAGACAACAACAAAAGATTCTAAGAAGTCTACCTAAGTCCTGGAGACCCAAAGTCACTGCCATTCAAGAGGCAAGAGATTTGAACTCTCTGAGAATGGAAGAACTGTTGGGATCTCTCAAAGTCCATGAACTTGAGCTTGGAGAAGATGACAACAAGAAGAAGTCTCTAGCTCTAAACTCCAAGGTCAAACAGTCTAGGCATGGCAGCATGAAGGCTATGCAAGCTGAGGACACTTCAGAAGCAGATGAAGATTCTGAAGACAGCTCAGAAGATGAAAATGATCTTGCTCTTTTAAGCAGAAAGATCAAGAGAATGTTGCAGAACAGAGGAAAGTTCAGAAAGAACCAACCGTCATCATCCAAATCAGGTAAGACAGGTAAAGAGTCTAACTCTGATAAAATTACTTGCTTTGAATGTAAGCAACCAGGACATATGAAGGCTGATTCCAAGACTGAAGAAAAACAACTTCAAGAAGAAGTTTTTCAAAAAGAAGAAAAGTCTTATGGCAACATGGGAAGACCTTGATGAATCAACCTCAGAAGAAGAAGAAGAAGACACTTCAGAAGAGGCAAATCTGTGTCTCATGGCTAGTCTACCATCCTCAGACAGCTCTGAAGCTGAGGTATTTCCTCTTACTCTACAAGAGATGTATGATGATCTGGTGGAAAGTTCTCAAGAACTTTTCCAAGAGTATAAGAATCTATCCAAAGCCCACACAGAAATGTGTAACAAATATGAGGCACTTGAGATAGAACATATTATGCTCAAAGAAAAAGTTCTTGAGACTAAAAACTGCAGTTCACAAGCTGTGTCTGAAGAAAATGAGAAACTTCAGAAGCAGGTTGTGGAACTGACAAAAGATCTGGCCAAATTTGTCAAAGGAACTAAAAATCTGAATATAATGCTTGGAAATCAAAGGCATTCCCTTGACAAAACTGGACTAGGCTTTTGTGATCATAACTTGTCTGAACCTCCTACTGTCTTAAATTTTTCTAAAAAGAAGGTTACTGGGTGTTCTCACTGTGGTAAGCCTGGACACAATGAGGCTCAGTGCAAACACAGGAAAAAGACAAGGCCCAAAGCTAACAAGAAAGGACCCAAAAGAATATGGGTACCTAAAAACTTAATTATTCCTGTTGCAGATGTGTTTAACAGGACAAAGGAGACCCCACAAATGGTACCTGGACAGTGGGTGCTCGCGACACATGACAGGAGAAAGGTCTTTGTTCCAAAACCTTAGACCTAGAGCTGGTGGAGTGGTCACCTTTGGTGGAAATCAGCAAGGGAAGATCATTGGAATAGGGACTGTAGGTATATCTCCTTCATCCCTTATTAAAAATGTACTCTAGTGGAGGGACTACAACATAATTTACTGAGCATAAGTCAATTATGTGACAGTGGTTATGTGGTATCCTTTACTAAGGAAGGATGCATAGTCAAAGACTCCTCTGAGCAAATCCTCTTTACTGCTAAGAGACACAGCAATGTGTACAAAATTGATCTAGAGGATCTAGCAAGTCAAAATGTAAAGTGTTTCATTTCTGTTGAAGATGAAAAACAGATTTGGCATCAAAGACTTGGGCATGCCAGCTTGAGATTAATCTCAAGATTAGCAAAACACAATCTTGTTAAAGGATTGCCCAAGCTTTCATACAAATCTGACATTTTATGTGAAAGCTGTCTGAAAGGGAAACAAACAAGACACTCTTTTAAGAGTAAAGATGTTGTTTCAACTAGCAGACCACTAGAACTTTTACACATTGACTTGTTTGGTCCTATTAGAACAGAAAGTCTTAGTGGTAAGAAATATGGTTTGGTCATTGTTGATGACTATTCTAGATTTACTTGGGTGTTATTCCTAAGAAGCAAGGATGAGACTTTTAGGAATTTCACAGTATTCTGCAAGAAGGTACAGAATGAGAAAGGATTCTGTATTTCTGTTATCAGAAGTGATCATGGTGGAGAGTTTGAGAATGCAAACTTTCAAATGTTCTGTGATGAGAATGGGATCTCACACAATTTCTCTGTGGCTAGAACACCTCAACAGAATGGGGTTGTTGAGAGAAAGAACAGAAGTTTGCAAGAGATGGCAAGGACCATGCTCAACTCATGCAGCTTACCAAGAACCTTCTGGGCAGAAGCTGTTAGCACAGCATGTTACCTTCAAAACAGAATATTGGTAAGACCAATTCTTAAAAAGACTGCCTATGAACTGTGGAAAGGAAGAAAACCCAACATATCATATTTCCACACCTTTGGATGTGAATGTTTTATACTCAACACCAAGGATGATCTTGGAAAATTTGATGCAAAGTCTGATAAAGGATTTTTCATTGGATATTCTGAAACATCTAAAGCCTATAGAGTGTATAACTCTAGAACTTTAACTGTTGAAGAAACTATTCATGTTAAATTCAATGATAACAAAGAGACTGATAGGGAACTATCAGATCTAGAGGATGATTTTGCAGGAATGGAGCTGAATGACCACAGCCTCGAAGGATGAGCAGCTGTCTGAAGTACCTACTGTTACTAAACCTCTTCAGACAAATGTTGAGTCTCAGACAGAACAAACAGATGTGATACCTCCTCAGAAACCTGATTGGAAATACAAATCACATCATCCTAAAGAGCAAATCATTGGCAGCACTTCAGAAGGAGTTAAGACAAGATCAAAATTCAAGATTCTGAATTCTCTTGCTCTCCTATCTGAAATAGAGCCAAGGAACATTGATGAAGCTCTGCATGATGAAGGGTGGATCCTAGCCATGCAAGAAGAGCTGAATCAGTTTGCTAGGAGTGATGTCTGGACCCTTGTTCCTAAACCCCATGGGAAAACTATTATTGGAACCAAATGGGTGTTCAGAAACAAGCTGTCTGAAGAAGGCAAGGTAGTCAGAAACAAGGCAAGATTAGTTGCTCAAGGATACAACCAGCAAGAAGGTATTGATTTCACTGAAACCTTTGCCCCAGTGGCCAGGTTAGAAGCAATTAGAATTCTTTTATCTTATGCTGTAAATAATGGCATCAAGCTATATCAAATGGATGTTAAAAGTGCCTTCCTCAATGGTCTCATTGAAGAAGAAGTCTTTGTTAGACAACCCCCTGGTTTTGAAGATATTGCCTTTCCTGAACATGTTTTCAAACTCAAAAAGGCTCTCTATGGTCTGAAACAAGCCCCAAGAGCTTGGTATGAGGACAGGAGGGGGGGGGGGGGGGGGAGGGGGGGGGGAGGGGGGGGGGGGGGGGTGGGGAGGGGAAAGACAGTATTTTCTAATCTCAATGGTTTTGAAAGAGAAAAGTGGACACAACTCTTTTTAGAAAACAGTCTAACAAAGATCTTTACTTGTTCAGATATATGTTGATGACATTATTTTGGTTCAACTTACTCTTCATTATGCAAGGAGTTTTCAGAGTTAATGCAATCAGAATTTGAAATGAGTTTAATGGGTGAACTAAAATTTTTCTTAGGACTTCAGATTAAGCAAGATTCTGACTGTATATGGATCCATCAAGAAAAATATACAAGGAAATGCTTAAGAAGTTTAACTTACATGATTACAAACCCATGTCAACTCCAATGCATCCCTCTGCATCTTTAATAAAGATGAGAAGGAAGACCAGTGAATCAAACTTTGTATAGAGGAATGATTGGATCATTACTATATCTAACAGCAAGCAGACCTGACATAATGTCCAGTGTATGTCTGTGTGCTAGATTTCAATCTGATCCAAGGAGTACTCACTACAAGCTGTAAAAAATTTTCAGATATCTTAAAGGTACTACTAATCTTGGTCTGTGCTATAAGAAAAGTAAGGATTGCAGGTTAATAGGTTACTGTGATACTGATTTTGCTGGAGACAGAATTGAAAGAAAAAGCACTAGTGGTGGATGTCATTTCTTTGGAGAAAATATGATTAGCTGGTCAAGCAAAAGGCAAAGTACAATTGCCTTATCAACAGCTGAAGCAGAATACATCTCAGCAGCCAGTTGCTCACAACTGTTATGGGTGAAGTATCAGTTAGAAGATTTTAACATTACTATATCTGCTATACCTGTTTTGTGTGATAATACAAGTGCTATTAATTTGTCTAAAAATCCCATTCAACATTCTAGAGCTAAACATATAGAAATAAAACATCATTTCATTAGAGACTATGTTCAGAAAGGTATTTTTGATATTCAGTTTATTGATACAGAGCATCAATGGGTTGATATATTCACAAAACCTCTGACTGAAGATAGATTTAAGTTCATTAGAAATAATCTAAACATACATGCATTTTGAATGTGTGTGATCTGATCTGTCAACAATGATGCATCTGAAATCTCAGCTTGTCTGAAACAAGTGACTTGTCTGAAATTTTGGGTTGTCTGAAATTCATATGGGTGTCTGAAATCTGTCACTTGTCTGAAGTAAACAAATGACGTGGCTTTATGAGACGGTTTAATTCCATTTATTTTGTCTCTTCCACTTCGCACGTTTTCCTATGTCTGCGCAGCCCGTACATGCCATCATTGCTTTATGAATCTATAAATACATAAGCTAGTGGGTCCAGAATTTCACCGTTCACTATTCTTAGTCATCTCTTGAGATCCCTTCCTTCTTCTACAAGCAATTCTTTTCTCTCTCAAGTTCTTCAGAAAACTCTCCAATGGCCCCTAAGAAATCTGCGGAAGCAACATCGTGAAGACTAAGGGTGTTGTTCTGGAGGATCTTCAATCTCTGGGAATGGACTTGTTTGCTGATTCGATTGCAGCTGGGTGGACTCGTATTCAATCACAACTGACACAGTGGCCTGAGCAAAGTTGTGGATTTCTGGGCTACTGCCAGAGGAATACCCAATCCTCAGGTATCTACACTAGCATCAAGGCCACAGTACGTGGTGTTCCTGTCTTTGTTGATGAAGATATCCTTGCTCACATCTGTGAGGTCAGGATGAAGGAGTTGGTATTCACTCCTGGCTGGGAAGCAAGAAATGGAGGGGGACAGAAGTAGTTCACAGTTTCTGTATGGCACCTCTGAACCAGTAAGCTTGGATGCAAAGCATATGTCAGACAAGCTAGGGTTTTGCATGCCATCTTAGGGCTCTATAATCCCTAAGAATGGAAGACGCAGAAACCATGTTTCTAAGTGGAGCGATTTTGTCTGATTCACCTACTGCAGAAGAAGAAGGTGAACCTCCCCAACATCATAATGTACCACATGCAGAAGCGTCTCAGGACTGCTGGGAGCTTCCCTCAAATACCATCATCACCAAGATCTTGCTGCATTTCAGAGTCCCCATTAGAGAGGCTTTTGATCGCTTTCACAACCTGTGTTTGGAGAATCAAACTCAAGCATGGGAGTGAACTGACTCCAAGACCTCCCTCTCCGTCCATGAAGGAGAGCCTTCTTCTTGAGAAGCTGCAAGAAGGAAGACAACAATGGAGGTTCTTGAGAATGAACTCAGAGGAGACATAAGGAGGCATGAGTTCAAGCCATCAAAACCCTCTCCCTCAGGCAAAAATTGAAGAAGATACCGTAAGGAGTGCTGCTAAGGTAGCATCTGCATCTGTGCAAAGTCAGGTGTCTGAACCTGTTCAGAAGGCATCACAAAGGCCATCTGAAATTGTGGGTCAGATGTCTGAACCTGTACAGCCTCCACAGCCTACTTCTGAAATGGAAGGACAGGCTCAAGAGGCAGATGAAACTGATGTAGTTGTAGCTGAGTCATTGGCTGCATGCCCATCTGATCCTGAACTCATTCAGGTAGCAGCATTGGCTAATGCTTTGGAGCAGGAGGAGCTGGAGAAGAAAGCAGAACAAGAGAAGACTGATAGAGCTATTGCTATTGCTCACAATTGGCCTATCTTGAAGATGATAGGCAAGCAACCATAGCTGAGGGAGCAAAAAAAGGAAGAGTCAAGTGCACCTCAGAGAAGGAGAACCAGAGCAAGCTACTTCAGACTGCACCTGAACCTAGGGTGACTAGAAGTATTGCCTCTCAGCTGATAGCAGAAGATGAAGCTGAGAAGTATCAAAATTTTGTTAAAGCTCACAGTATTTTTAAAAGGAAAAGGGAAGAAAAACAAGCACAAAGGGAGAAGGAAGAAGCAAAGGCAAAGAATCTGAGGTAACCAAGCCTCCCTACAAGAGAATTAAGGTGAGATTTGATAATGTAACTCCTTCACCACCCTCCTCACCAGAAAAAAACAAACACCCTCATCAACTCTCACAACCTTCACCACAACCTTCACCAAAACCCCTATCACCTGAAAAACAACCACACCCACCCCCACAAACAGAAAACCTACCTCTGAACCTTACAAACCCTCTGAACCTACCTCACCACAACCTTCAGAGAATCAACTCTCTGAGCCTACCTTACCTTCCCCACAAAACCCATGACCTTGCTCTGATACCACTCTTACCTTCATCACCTCCACCACCACACCTTCTGGAAAGAAGAGCTCTCTGCTGAAAAGACAATTGCTTGCTGTGCTCTCCGTTATCTCTCTCCTTCCTTCTGATCCCTGCTCACTGCCCAGTTTCACCCTGTCTGAAGAGCTACAGTATTTCAATCAGCACCTGTTGTATCCTGCATCATGGCTTAATCAGGAAAACTGGCTGCTGAAGTTAGAAATCAATACAGTGCTCTTTCAGGTGGATTAGAAAAGATCAGGAAGGGTGTCCCTCCTGCACATATTTGGGCTCCATCAATCCATTCTCAAATGATTCCCTAAGGCTGAATAATGATGAATGGAGCTTTGTGAGGCAGCTGAACACTGAGTCTGAGCTGTTTCAGAGGGATCTGCAAGGGAGTTGGGATGAGAGGCTACAGGCCACCTAGAACTTGTTCAATCAGGCCAACCACTAAAATCTTGGTGAAACCTGAATAAATAGTTCCTAGTATCCCTTACAGGAAGAGAAATTCAAAGGCTAAAATCTATTCAAAGAAAAAGCTCACCTCTGTCAGAATGATGAGTCCATCAGAGTGGGAATCTTTACCAGAACTCATCAGAAACCAAGGAGGAGGCCTGGATCATCTACTTCAAGATTGGATGTGGTCCTCTTGGAAGATCAGAGAAGATGCTGTTCAGCCCATCTGACTACAGATTGCAGCCAGGATTTGGAGTGCTTAGATTTGTTTGCCCTACATCCAGCTCATCTTCTATGAATCTGAGCAAGACTTGGCTGAGGAAAATCTGAAGCTGAAGTCCAAAGTGAAGAAACTTGAAAAGAAGTGTGCTGATCAAGAGCAGAAGACTAAGCATCTAATTGCTCAACAAGAGCAGATCTTCAAGAACAGCAGCTTATCAGATCTGGTCAGCAAGACTTGAAAACCTCAGTGGAAGCCGCAATAAACAAGGCAAGGACGACTTGATTTCCTTTCTGACTGAGGCCTTGCTGAAGAAATTAAAACTGTTTAATTTTAGCCATTGTCTTTTGCTTATTTTCATGTTTATGACAAGTGTCTGATTGTTTGTTTCTTTATCTGACATCCCTAAATACAATCAGTGGCTTATCTCATAATTTTTTTTTTGATTGTTAATGCTATGATATAGGTTTTTATCTGAAACTATTGCTCTGTTACTGTTTTGCTCTGATACTCCCTTTTGATTGATGACAAAAGGGGGAGAATTAAAATCTAACAAAATCTGAATCTGAAGTGATTACAGGACTCAGGGGGAGTACAAATGTTTTTCTGAGAATCTGATGAACAAATGAGTGAAATATACCTTACAGATCCTGTTAAGGATTTCTATCTCAGGGGGAGCTTTCTTATTCTTCAAAAAAAAAACTGATTACAGATTTGTATATTTTAACCAAATTTGTCATCATTAAAAAGGGGGAGAATGTTGAGTCTCAAAAATATCATAAGGTTGTTTATAGACAACTAATTCCCAAAGTTTTAATGGTTGACAAATTTGACTTAAATTACTTATCTAGATACATACATGCTTAATGCTTCATCTATGATTTCAGCAAGAGTCACTATGAGCCTACATAAAAAGACAAAGTGTTGAAGTTGTCTGAAGAGCAGAACTCGTCTGAAGAGTTGAAGCTGTCTGAAGTAGTTCAACCATCTGAAGTATCAGTGCCGTCTGAAGTCTCACTTATGACGTGGCACCCTCTGCTGAAGCTTGTGAAGACTTTTCTGAACCTCTGCTGCACGTACCTTTTCAAACACGTTTATAGCAAGGAACACAGAGACCTTTGGTTGATTTTGAATTTCATACACCACTGAGGAAATCTCTGCAAACCCAGTCTCTGCAGCAACATTTGCAGCAGCCTTATGGCAAGAGAAACCTTGCACTGCGTGTCAGAAACATCAGAGCTCTCAGAAGCAATGTCTCACAACGGATTAAATAGCATTAATGCTATCTCTAAACGGTGGTATTTCAACGGATTGAATTTGGGTATAAAATACCCCTCCATGAAGACCATTATATAGAGAGAGAAGCGAAAAAGAAAAATTAAGTAACAAGAAGCCCAGAGAAACATCACGCTGCCGTTTTTACTCTGTAACAACTCTCTGATAAATTTGTTTACACATTTGTATATCCGAGCATATCTCAGATTTTATTGTACATTGTATGGTTGAGCTTCAAACTCGTATAGTTTTTAAAAGCTTAAACTCCTTTCTTTGTAAACCTTGTTTAGATCCTGGAGAGGCTGGTTGATAAAAGAATACTTGGTTATAGAGCCTGGAGAGGCTTGGTTGATAAAAGAATACTTGGTTGTAGAGCCTGGAGAGGCTTGGTTGATAAAGAATACTTGGTTATAGAGCCTGGAGAGGCTTGGTTGATAAAAGAATACTTGGTTGTAGATCCTGGAGAGGCATGACTGCAAAAGAATACTTGGGTGTAGAGCCTGAAGAGGCTTGACTGTAAAAGAATACTTGTAATCTTGAAGATTAAAAGAAATCCAAGTGCTAGTTGGCATTGGGACTGGACGTAGCTCACAGTGGTAGTGAGTGAACCAGGATAAATTCCTGGCTAAGTTTTCTTACCCTTATCTCTTGTCAATTCTTTTTATACTAATCAAGGGGTTAGAGTAATTAATCTGATATTTTATAAAGGCACAAAACATCTTTTAAAATCAGTATTTTTTAGACCGTCTGAAAACTTCAGACAGTCCTTTAAGAGCCTGTCTGAAATCGTGTTTTTACACCTGTTTGCGAAAAGCTTTCTAAAATATTCAGAAACACTATTCAACCCCCCTTCTAGTGTTTCCGTGTTCCTACAATTTTCAGCAAGTAACCAAATCAATTGAACGCCAATTAGAAACATTCTGAACATTTGATTACTACGATTGAATCATTATTTAAACAAAGTGTTGAGAAATGTTTTTTAAAACTATATGAAGTTGTCATAGAATACTTATTTGTTTTATTAAAATCAGCAAGTTTCTAAAAACGAAGTGTTCATATGTTCCGCATAACTCTGATAATTGTCTCATCTCTCAACTGAGTTTTTCATAATAACTTGCTTAAGTTCATTAGATAGGTTTTCATAAAATTAGCTTAAAATTTTTAAAACACTATTCAACCCCCCCCCCCCCTTCTAGTGTTTCCTGTGGTTCTAACAGTTCTCCATTCTTTCATTTTACTGCATGTTAATGCTTGCTGTCCCCATATATTGCACATAATTTCACTTCTAACGGTTGTTTTGCCCAATTAGATCCACAACTTGTCTACTATCATTGGTCATTAGAGCTTTGTTGAATTGAGCAATTTAGGGCTGTTTTTGGTGAAGTTTGGTGTTTCACTTTTCTGTTCTTTATGCAGATTTCATCAAATTCTTGTGTAATTCATGTTCCATTTCCATGTAATTTTGGACTTAGACTGTTTCCATGTATTCAGCTTGCTGAATTGCTTGAAATTGTGTGAATTAGAGGGGTTGTTTAGGCCGCTAATCAACCCATAGGTGTTTGATGAAATGTCTATTCTAATTGCTCATTAATTGTTCTTGAGTGATTCTTGCAAATTATCTGTTTTTGTGGGTGGATTATAGTAAGTGGGAGCAATGTTTCTTCTATTTTCCAAAGATCGTTCACCTACATTGTTTCCATCCTTTTACATTCTTGTTCATCTTCAAAGGTGGACCACACAGGCCACACCAACACAAGCTAAACAAAAGAGAAGATGAACTCGCGATGAAGAGAAAGGGAATAGGGAAGGCATGGGGGAGAAAAAGAGCAGAAGGTGGCGACTGAGGAAGGAGGAAAGGGATGTGGTAGGCTGGTAAGTGACCGGAGAAGAGAGTGTGAAATGATGGTGGGAATGGAGGAAGTGACTCTAGAGGGAAAGGAGAAGAGGATGAAGGAAAAGAACTCTCACATGAGAGAGAGAAAGAGGATAACCCACCTAGGGTGAGTAAGATAACCCCACATATGGGGGAGGGAGACCCCATAGGGGGGAGGTGGCACTGCCGCCGTGCGCCTGTTTCTCTAGTTGCGTCTGTTGAGGTCTACGTCCACTAGGGCTTGATACCCAACAATTCTTTCTTTTCTGACAAAGCCCAATTATGAAATGGCCATGTTGTTTGCTACTCCTACTCCTAATACATCTAACAGGTTAGGTGTTGTGCTTGTATATATGACACTTTATCTTCATCTGAAAGTTTTTATTAGACGATGGTAAGTGAATAAGGACAATATATTCTTCTTCACTCCCCATCCAAATGGAAAAGGACAAATTTTCATATTTGAAAGAGAAGGAGGGAACATGTTTTCTGTAGTAATTGGTCCCTCCCGTTCCATTATTACACTAATGGATGATTACAAGGCAGTACATCCATGCAGAAAAGCATACCGTGATCAAGTTATGTGTTCATAATCCTTGTCAATAACCAATAATTTCATAATGACCAAGGATTATCATATAATAAATGGAAAACACTCGAGTCATAACTTTTAAGTACTTGGTTGCATGTCCACCAAGAATATTGAATAATATCTTAATGGCGATTCACTCATAATTTGATAATTTGAGTCGTTGGCAAGTGCAACCCTGAC
The DNA here is from genome assembly GCA_026901365.1 of Sesbania bispinosa. Classification (NCBI taxonomy): domain Eukaryota; kingdom Viridiplantae; phylum Streptophyta; class Magnoliopsida; order Fabales; family Fabaceae; genus Sesbania; species Sesbania bispinosa. The sequence goes on along the minus strand of QLOH01000021.1, from coordinate 1,898,689 downwards.
TTGAGGACTTCTTTTCTTTCTTTTTTTCAAACAATAGCATAGGTGGTTTCTAGTTCAAATTAAGGGGGCATTCAAATTAAAGGGGCGTTCGGGGTGGTTGCGAGTTTTCAGTTTTTGGTTTTTAAAAATTTTCAATCAAGTTTTTACAATTCAACCAAAAACTGAAAACCCACTTTTTATGGTTTTCAAAATATTTGTTTTGAAAACCACAAAAATAAGTTTTCAATTTTTGGTTGAGTTGTAAAAAACTTGATTGAAAATTTTAAAAATCAAAAACTGAAAACTCGCAACCACCCCAACGGCTTTGGAATAAGAATTCAAGGGGATTTTATTGCACGTTTTTTTGTGAAAGTCTTGACTCCAAGCTGGTTAATATTTCATTGGAATTACTACCATCACATTAGTCTTTTCAGTTTAGCTCTTGAATAAGTGAGGCATTTCACCATTAAAGATTATATGAATACACATAGGTAAAAATAAATAAATAATTTTAATCGTTAATTTTTAATTAATGAATCAACAACTATAACTCTTTTTTATTACCCTCTCTAAAGTGAGGTACTTAAAACATTGACAGTGGATGAACGAGAATTAATAGCAATGTACAAAAAAAATGCAGTTTTTTATTTCTAAGTCAAGTGAGTCAGTGACTACTGTCTTGAAAAATATGAGCAGAAACATTGGCTCTAATCCAATATCAGTTGGTGTGCAACGGCATTGATAAATGACTAATCTAGTGAAGAAACTGATTTGGATCTTCTATAGCTACATACACTTTTTATGATATTTTATTATATACCTAACAATTTTCATGGTCTAGGTTTATCTAAAAACCAGGATCCATTTTCCATATGAAACAGAAACTTGTACAAAGGAAAGTGGGATCAAATATGCTGTTGAGTGGTCCTTCTGGAGTGTCTCCATCCTCTAATATCATAGGAATGATGGATCAACTCAATTTAGTGACTAACTTCACTGTCATGCTTTAGGAATCCAAAATGTGCTAACCATTTTAACAACACTACTGAAAATAAAGACCCTTATTACAGGCTCCAAAGAATAAAATATATCATCATTAAAAATGGAGGAAAGCAGAAAGCGTGATTGGTTTACCCTAAATACATGTTTCAAACGTGGATCCATGCTAACACTACAGAGGGTAACTTCTATCCAGATCCACGTTTAAAACGTGGTTTTGATATAAACCAAACACACTAGTAGTATTGTGCAAATTCCATAGAGAGCTTGAATTGAATATTACAGTGAAAGGTTTCAAGCTAACGACTCCCATGCCCAGGCCTAAACTGAAACATAGCAAAAAATAAACTACGTGTGTGTTTGGTTTCCATCAAAATCACATTTAAATGTGGATCCATTGTAAACCAAACACACCCCTACTTCTAGCAAATGACCTGAAAGCACCCCCAACCATCTCTAGATCACAATGACTAAAATCTATGCTGGATAAAGTTAGAAAAATAAGCAATCCACATACCTCGAGAAGGGAAAAAGGCTTGCATTATGGAAAATGATGGTAGTTTCTGTCTCATATTTTGCTATGTCGGGTTCTGTTGAGGTGTTTTTTGAATTTTGCTGGCAGACACAGACACAGTATAAGCAAGATTGCTTTGTTTTGTTTCTTAGCACAGGAAACAGTTCCTTGGGGGTTGGACTTTTGCTCTGTGTTTCTCAGACATTTTATTATAGCTTATGGCATTTTAAACACCACCTTTTTATATGATAGGAAAAATTCAAGGATAAGAAGATACTGTCCACCACAATACAGGACCACAATATAGGAAAAGCCTTCAATCTCAAACAGTATTTATAAAGAATTTAAATTTACTTTCCTCCAAAGAGACAAGGTTTATGCATGTGATTTGTCAAATGGAAAGACTATCTCTTGCTCCATTCAATCAAGCTTCAAACACCACTTTACATGCTGATCATGTAATTAAACAGAAAGTCATGACAAAAGGGTAAGCAATACTTTTGACACCATTTTACACCCATAATGACCCTTCCAAATTCCTCCACAAGACACCAGTTATATGCAGGGTCCAATGCACAAAAACAATATACTAATGTAGTATAAAAAGGTGAGAATACAAGCATCCTATTCCTACCTAAACAATATACTATTTAGTACTTTGGAGTGAGAAAATATAAACAAAAATTAAGACAATAACAAAATGACATGTAAAAATATAATTAAGGAAAAAGGGATAGAGAGCACATAGATAAATTGAAAAAAAGATTCAAAAAATAAAATGTACACAACCTTTTCATACCAAAAAAAATTACAATGAGATAGAACAAAAGGCAAAAAAAAAAAGAAAAAAAAAAGGTTAGCTAATATATGGTCTTAAAAATATTACCATTCCATATGGGGAGAGATAGTCATACTTACATACATAGACATAGTATGTATGTATCTATGTTTCCTCTCCTCATGGGCCTATACATATTCTTACACGCCCAAAAAAACTACAAAACTGATGATTAAGCAGAAAAAAAATCCTAATCAATTAAAAAAAGGGGTTTTTTTTGTTCTTTTATTTTCATTGTTAAATTCATGATAAAATTGGTGTGGTAAAACAAGAAGGGCACCTAATGAGACCATTCTCATTGCAAGCATTACACGTTTTGAAGCCAGCCTTGTCGGTATAACACCTTCCTGCTACCGTTACACTCGTCGCACAGTATGAACCTGTGACCCGCGCACACGTGGCACTCACTGTGATCCGCTGCGGGCAGTTTTTCGAGGAGCTTCTTGAGCTCGCCCACCTCGTGAAGCTGCCTCACCTCCTCTGCCCCACCCACGTACTTTCCTCCGATGAAGACACGTGGCAGGGTCAAATCGACCCGACCCATTATCCGGTTCAGCTCAACCAGAAAACCCGAGTCCATAGACACGTCTCGGTCGTCGATTCGAACACGGAACCCATGGAGGATCGAGAGCACGCTCTTGCATTCCTCGAACGTGTGCCTCACCACGCGCAGGCTCGTGTAGTACACCACCACGCACTGCTCCGAGCCTGGGAAACGAATCTCCGGCAACGGAGAAGGGTCGGCTCGTGCGACATCTGGTGCTGGTGCTGGTGCTGGTTCGGGTTCGGGGTAGGAATGGGTTCTGGGTAATTTGGAGGGTTGTTGTTGTTGTTGTGGGGGGAGGTGAGTTGACCAGGTTCGGAGGAGCGAGTTGGCGAGTCGGACTCGGTGGAAAACGGAGGGTTTTCTGGTGGGGGAAGGAGAGGGTTGTTGAGGGGGTTCGTCGAGGCAAAGGGTTTGGATGTCTTTGAAGGAAGAACAAGAGAATGTGGAAGAAGGTGAAGAAGATGCACTGTGAATCCGAGCCGTTGATTTGCCCCAAGAACGCCACATTGAAGGTGGGAAGCTACTAGCTTCTTTTTGTTTCTTTCTCTTCTTCTCTTTTCTGTTAAATTAGGGATTTTTTTTTTTTCAATTCACTTGGATTTGAAGGAATTGGGAAATGGGTTTGGAGAAAGGAGGGATTTTTTAGGGAAGATGGGTTTTTTTGGTTGAAATTGAGGGGAATTGGGAAATGGGTATGAGGAAAGGATGGATTTTGGTTTTTTTTGGGTGGAAGCAAAATGGGGGAATTGGGGGGTTAGTTTCTATTTTTGTTGTTGGGGTTGGGAATGGATTGATGGATGGATGGAGAAGGGTGGGATTTTGATTGCTTAAAGTTTAGGCTTTGGTGGTAGTAATTGAGGGAAGAGCTGCAAAAGCGAGTGGTGGTGAATTTGCATGTTTGCAAAGTTTGGGGAGGTCCTCAGCTTTTTTTGTTTCTCTTTTACGCTTTTAGCAGAGAAAAAGAGAGACAGAGAGAGAGGAAGCAAGGGAGTGAGAGAAGAGAGAAGAGAGAATTGAAAATTGATAAAACAATTGGAAATTGGGGGGAGGGAGATTGTATTAGGGTAGAAAGGAAGAGTGACGGGTGGTTAGGTAGTTGAAGGGTTGGCTTATTTTGTTTTTTCTTTGCTTTGATGGGGGGTTAATAAAGAGCAAGGGAGGATGAGAGGCCCTTATATTTCAAGTTTGTACATAATGGCCTATTTATGGATCAGAATGAGAGAACCTCTCTTAATAACAATATCACATTTGATTAATGAAAGGTAATAATAATTCACGTAATCATATGATTGTGCAAATTTATACATCGAAATTTTTATTGCCTTTATTTAATTATTATACAAATTTGTAAACTTATAATATTGTCCTATTTTAAAAATGAGCTTTATTTACTTGAACTCTATAATTGAATAACCCAATAACTTTGTTTTAATGATGGACTTGCATATAAGAAGTTGGTGGGTAACAACATATTCTTGTACGTTTGAATCCAAACTATCTTAATTATTTAAGATCAAATCTAGAAAGATTTTTCTCTTTCGAATCCATTTTGTAAAACATGGACGGCCTGTCTTTATTTAATCAGAAGTTATTCATATTTCATATATACCTTCTAAAATGTAACAAGAACAAAAATACAACATTCAAAATATTAAAACATAAAGGACAAAAGGTGTGTTTGACAAAACTAGTTGATAAGCTAACTGCTAGCTGATAAGCTCCTAGCTTATAAGTTCCGAGTTGATAAGCTAGCTTATTGAATTAGAAGTGTTTGGTAAAACTAGCTGATAAGCTAGTTAGTAAATGTAAAATGACATAAAAGGGCATAACTACATAAATTTTAGTATATAAATTCTATTTGTGTTTTTTAGAAAAAATATATATTATTAAGTAATTATAATTTTATATTTTTAAAAAAATAATTAAATTCTTATTAAACCTTTTAGTGATAAAATATTTAATTAAAAATTAAAATAAATAATAAAATAAATAGTATAATATAAAAATAATTTCATAAAATAGTGAAAAGAAAATAACAATTTAATTAATTCGTAATTTTTTAAATTACTTATTATATATGTAATAATAGGTAAAAATAGATTGGAAGGTTTTTGTCACTAAAATTGAAAATATATAATAATAGGTAAAAAGAAATTAAGAATAATAAGGGAAATGTATTAAAATATAAGGGGTAGTGATTGAAGAAAATTAAATAAGCTACAAGCTAGAAGCTAGGTGAACTAGCTTATAGCTCATAAGATAGAAGCTCCTAAAATAAGCTACTTTGATGTATCTTACCAAACACTTTTGTGTTGGTCAAACTAGCTTATAAGCTAGTCAAATAAGCTAGTAGCTAGCTTATTGGCCTTGCCAAACACACTCAAAATAAAGCACAGAAAAATTGAAAACATACTTCACATTGGCTAATGAGTAAATATGGCAATCCGGCTCCGTCTCGATTTTAACGTGGAAAAACCAGCTTTGATTAGATTTAAGGAAAACCCGATCCTAAACCTAAATTTGACGAGATAGGGGCGGGTTTGGGTGTAAGAAATCACCCTGATATAATAATTAAATAACTTTAATTATAATAATAATTAAATAATAAAGATAAGCTTACATTTTTTTAAAATATGATATAACTCAAGAGTATGATAAAATCCTCATGATAGTAAGCTTGACTTCGTAGGACATTAAGTAGACTAATTGATCATGAGATCCTATGAAGAACTATACTTAAATTCGTCTCTGATCAAGTATCATTTTTTAGACAATTTAGTATGAGTTGATTGATGATCACATCTCATGGATCATGGATGTGTGATATCAAGTCCTCATATGATCACATATTAAGAGTAATGATGTACTAGACTGAGCCACCATGAGAATGTTGCATGGGGTGTTACATAAATGTCATGAACAATTCTCAAAGTGAGAATATAATATGAAATTCTTAAAGCTAAAATCACTAATATCATCAAATGTCACTCGTAATACAGTGATTATAAAGTTGGTTATTGAACATAGAATAAATCATGTGGTTGAATGAGTGACCTAGATGGGATTTTTTCCTCCTATGTAAGTCAAGAGTGATATTTGTAGGTCTCTTAATAAAGTTAAACTATAAAATGCATGGTTATGTTCAGAAGGATACACGTGAGATGTTTGTTTCTATAAACTCTGCTTGGGTATCAAGAAACATATATTGAATTATACAAGGATGATGCATTTCTTATCTTGTGTTCAATTAGATATCACGATAAATGACCAAGTCGTAAAGAATATTATCCCAAAAATAGGATATGTCAGATCAATGACATTCTTAATATTTGGATATTAATGATGTATTGCTAAATATCGCTCACTATTTATGATAATAAATATAAAATTTATATATTTAATATATTATAATTGAATATTAAGAGAACCTATTAGGGTACACGCATAAAACAAGCCCACCAGGAGTGTTTGAAATTCTAGTTGAACAAGAATAATAACAAAATGGGTCAAGCTCATAATAGAAGGGTAAATGAGTGGTGGTTAAACCTAGTCATCCACTCTATAAATATTGCATTGGATACATAACCCTAGTGTGTGTGAGTAGTTGCCCATTTCCTCTCTAATCGTTGCTAGTATAGTAAAGAGAGTTTTTCGAAGCACAAACATGGTATGTTTGGCTTGTTAACGAGGATATGATAGAGATGTACGTGACTACGATTGCCTCGTACATGATTTGAAAGGTACAATTATCTTGATTTTCTATCACGTTAAGCCTTAATTAATGTTTTCACATGAACGAAAAGATAAATCCAATTATTCCACTACACATTGTCATGTGCTTGATTCCCTTCAATTTCTTGATAAGTAATCCCCTATTGCTAAGTCAGGTAAAATTATGAATGGTATCTCATGCTTTGCTTAGTGTGAGGAAAAATCACTTTAAAATCTTGGGAACACTTTCAATAGATGTTAAATAGGTACCCTAATCATAGATTTGCTAAATGAAAACCGGTTCAAGCGTTCTACCACACGTTTTGCATTATTCATTGATCTTCACTTGACATAGTAGTTGGTGGAAGTTTGTACAAGAAGAGGCCATAAGAAGCTTAAACCCTAAACCTTAGGTGACTGCTACAATGTTCTTTAGTGAGGAAGGGCGTGTATGTCTGTCTTAACTGACCAATCAGCGAACGTTTTAATGCAGAACAAATTTCTTTATGTGAAACCATATCACTTTCGTTATTTCCACTCGGATACCCACCATTTATTTGTTCTTTTTCTTTCCTCTGACATAAAATGTGATTAGTCTCTTTTACCCTTCATTTAAATCATCAATAACTCTGGGTTAAGGATGGTGTTACTCTGTACAGAGAAATGATGTTTTTCTAATTTGTTGAGTAAGGTAATTGCATGACTACTGTGTTTGTCGCATTGAATCTCGATAAGCACATCCATAAAATCTTATTTTACTTTCAAGGAGGAGTTGGTCTCCATGTCTGCTTGTTCCTCGAGAGTCTACCTGATAGCATCTCCTAACACAGGAGCTTTTGTCCATCTACACATGCAATGCAACCATATATAAATTTATTCAAACCTTATTTCAACACATATAATTATTAATTGTACTTGTAATTGAACTTAGGTCGAGTTTTTTTTTTTGTTCCAAAACTTAGGCTGAATTTGAATGACTACATTGAACCCTGACCCCATTCAGTTGTGCCAGAGTAAATTGTCTTGAGGCCAGGAATGATGGTCAAAAGAGAAATGAAATTCTAGGTGAGATTTTCCTTTCATTTTCTTCTGATTGTTACGTGCTCTTGAGCTTGGATTGAATTATTGCTGGTGGTGGCAACCCGTTGGTGATTCGAATGCTAAACCTAGAGTTACTAAAAAAAGACTGAGCACATTTTATGTGAGAAGAAATATATAAATAAATAAATAAATGGGTTGGTGTCTCAATGGAAATAACGAAAGTGATGGGGTTTCAAGTAAAGAAATTTGTTCTGTACTAAAACGTTTTCTGATTGGTCAGTTAATACAGGGCATACATACCCTTCCTCATTAAAGGGAACCATAGCAATCACCTATAATTTAAGTGAAAAAATGACCTCCAATTGATCAAATTCAAGTAAATTGAGTAAATAAATTGAGCAATTGAAAGTGGCTAACACTCCAGAATTTATCTATACACATTACAACAACACTAAACATGTCAACGTGGACTGTCAAGTAGACATCCCCTTTGTTCGAGAAAGTGAGGAGGTAAAATATATGGGATAACTCTAACTTGGGATGGAGAGACAACAACAACAATAATAATATGTTTTCGGTCCTTGTAAATGGACTGAGTTTTGCTTTTAGTCCTCACAAATGTATTTTTTTTCACATCACTAGAAATGCAATTATTTTAATCCATCCATGTCGTTAATACACCTATTAAAGCTAATGGTGGTTTTTTCCTCCTCCCTCTCCTCCTTCTGGTCCTCCTCCTCCCCCTTTCACTACCACTCCTCCTTCTGTGGTGGGGCAGCAACTATCTTCGATCGTGGATGTGGCAGTAGCGGTAGCCACACTCACAATCAAAGCTACACCCAAATAACACAATTATTTTTCTCTTCTCATTTCCCCTCTCATTCTACCTTTCTTATTTTTGTTCTGGTCTCCTTTTTTCTAATTTTCTCTCACTTCTCTTAATTTTTTTTTTCTGTTTCTAGGTGTAGGTAAGGAAGTGATAGTGAAGGAGGCACGATCGCAGCCATGGCTAGATAACACGGCAAAGAGTGTTGAGTCTCAAAATGTTATTAAATGGTTAATAATGTTTAAGTCTCATAACCCTAAGTTTTAATGATTAACAAATTTGGTTGAGTTCTCTAAAAGAAGGAACAAGTTTCTGCTCAAAGATACTTTATGTGCTTCAACAACTTTCTGAAGAAGCAACTCTGTGAAGGCGTGCAACCTACTGATGTAGTGCAATCTTCTGAAGTAGAGGAACCTGCTGAAGGATCAAGGCCTGCTGAAGCCAGTAAACCCTCTGAAGACGGGAAACGTCGTACTGAGACTTGTATCTTTTTGGAAAAGAGTTTTTCTGCTGATTCCTTTTTGAAGACTTAAGTCTTTCACAGCTCTCTGCCAGCTGTCTGCACTTCACTTCTTCTGGAAAGGCAAAACAGGAACTTTTTGGCATATTTCAAATTACTGTTCACCAAAAAGGCAATATCTGTTGCAAAGTACACTTTGCTCAGAAAAGTAAAGTCAGCGCTACTGACACCTACTTTGTTGTGCCTGTTGCTGCAAGTTGTCAGAGCTATGTGTCTCAACGGGAAGAAAGCTATCTCTCAATGGGATTTAGAGAAGCCTAACCGGTCTCATCTCTCTTCTTCTATAAATACGAAGTCTCATGCAGAGAAGAGGATAAGAGAGAACGAACCAACCTGCTGAAATGCTGTCAAAATTCTTTGAGAAATATTTTTGTCTTATTTCATTTGTACACCATTTTCTTATCCTGAGTTATACTCAGTTATGTGTACATCTTACCCAGTTTAGGCTTTAAACTTGTGTAGTTTCAAAGCTTAAGCAATCTCTTTTCATACACTGTTTCTATTTGAGCCTGGAGAGGCCTTTTGTTTAAAGAATACTTGTTTTATAGCCTGAAGAGGCTTGACTGTAAAAGAATACTTGTATATGTTCAGATAGTGGAAATCCTTTGTTGTTAGGCATTGGGACTGGACGTAGCTCACAGTGGAAGTGAGTGGACCAGTATAAATCTGTGGCTAAGTTTTCTCTTACCCTTATCTCTTTATATTTAGTTTAAACTAACTTGGAGGGTTCTGAATAAATTGTTTTATAAGTTGAAATTGAAATCAAATCCAAACATATTTAAAAACAAGTTTCCAAAACTGTTTTATTAGACATGCTGAAGCAACTTCAGCAAGTACCTAACTTCCAGTTTCAGCAAGTTACTTATACTTCTTTGTGAAAAAGTTGTGCCTGTTTTAAAGGTTTTCCAAAATCAGTTTGAATTTATAAAACACTATTCAAGCCCCCCTTCTAGTGTTTCCTGTGATTTCTACAGTTGGTATCAGAGCTCAACCTCGGGTTGAGCATCTAACAAGTGCTAAGGAAGAAGATCCAGATGGAAACCTCAACAAGAAACCCTCACTACATTGCAGAAGGAGCCTCTATCTCAAGGCCCCCAGCTTTTAATCGTACAGATTACCATTATTGGAGAGATCGTATGAAGTTGTTTTTTGAAAGCAGCAACATAGATCTCTGGGATGTAGTCACTGATGGTGATTACACTCCTACAAATGATGGTGTGCCTATACCTAAAGCAGACTAGACTGGTGAACAGAAGGCACGTGTACAGCTTAATGTAAAGGCAAAACTCTATTTAGTTTGCTCCTTGAGTAAATCTGAATATGAGAAGGTGCATGGTTGCTCTTCAGCCAAGGAAATCTGGGATACTTTGGCATCAGCCCATGAAAGGACTGATAATGTCAAGCAATCCAAGATCAGCATGCTTGTTCATCAATATGAGATGTTCAAGATGCAAAAGTTTAAAACTATTGATCAAATGTTTGGTAGGTTTCAAACCATAACTAATGGACTCAAGTCTTTAGGCAGAACCTTTGATTCTTGTGAAAACAATCGCAAGATTCTAAGCAGTTTACTAAAGGATTGGAGGCCCAAAGTTACTGTCATTCAAGAGGCTAAAGACCTCATACTTTAAGAATGGAGAAACTCTTGGGATCCCTCAAAGTCCATGAGTTAGAGCTTGGTGAAGATGCTGTAAGGTCCAAGAATCCCTTCAAAGTGGTTTTAATTATGACAACCAAATCAAATGCAACTTAGCATAATTCTGATTCTAAAAGGACTAACCATTTCATTTGAGAATGTGTCCAGAAGCAACAGGTATCATTCTGCAGAAGGATAAATATAAAAAGCTTCCTTAATTTACTATAAATTAAAGGAATGACAAATCTGTGAAGGACAAATATGAAAAGCTTCCAGAAGCTGACAAACACACTTCACATACTCCAGAAGCATGAGGAAACAATCTAAAAGCTCTTAATGAAATTGTTTTTGAAGAGAGATTCACTTTTTTAAAGAAACTCTCAGAAGATATCAAATACAGAACATGGAACATGTCACAGAAGCACAAGGATCATTTGCAGTTGACCAGAAACAATCCTGCAGAAGGAATATGTAAAAATGAGTTCTGCAGAAGCAGCAAATCTCTCAATGATCCTTAAATAAATTCCTTACTAAATTGGCTTAGTAACACAAGTTGAAATACACTTGGATTTATCCAGAAATCATCCTCAGATCATTCACAGAAGGAAGGGTGAAGAAATGAGCCAGTTTTGCTGTCTGCATAAGCTGGTTCTGCAGAAGCAAGAAACCAGTCAAACAGCCAGTTGTACCTGTCAGCTTTTGAAGTTGTACTTGAAAGAGACTTATCACAACAACACAGCTGGACCATCTTGGATGCATTCCAACGGCTACAAGGCTCCTCACCTATAAAAGGAGGTGCTCTCTTCACAATGGAACACACCTCTCACTCCAGAAGCATAAATAATCTTGCTCTTTCACTGCCAGCTTCTAGAACCTTTTCTCTCTCCTCAAATTCTTTCTAATCTGCTTATACAAATTGTTGAGGGGGATTTTTGCTCACTTGAATATTCTGCTGCAACTCTGATTGTATTTTAGTGAGCTTTTTGTACTTTACCTTTTCTGTTTGTGTGTGATTAAAAGGTCAGGGAGATTCTCATGTTGTGAAATCTCCTGTGACATATAAGGTGAAGTATTTAGAGAGGTTGTAAGGCTCAGGTGTGAGCTTGTGAAAATTCAGAATCTGTAGAAGGAAGTTCTGCAGAATTCTGCTATGTCTGAGCTTCTGCAGAAGGAGCTGCAGTAAGCAAAGATCTGTTTCTATGAGTTTGATGAGTTTGGTGATTCTGTAGAAAGCCTGAAGAGGCTGTGGAAAAAGAATACTAATGGTAGTGTGTACCCAAAGGTTGTAACTGATTTGTTAGTGAGAAAAATCCTACAGAAGGTAGGGACTAAACGTAGCCTCGGGTTGGAAGAGGTGAACCAGTATAAAAACCTTTGTGTTTTCTTCTTTCCCTTACTTTCTTAACTTCTGCATGTGCATAAAAAGCTTTCAAAACTAATAATACCTAAGTAAGTGGCAACTAAATTGATTCCACCAAAGGAATCCTATTTTCAGCATAATAAGCATTAATACTTACATTTCTACTTGTGGAGATCGATCTTCTAATAAACAGCCAAGAACTTATCTTGAGAAGAATTTTATTAGAAGATAAAATTGCAGAATTTTAAAAGAATCACAATTCAACTCCGCTTCTTGTGATTCAACCATATACTTCAATTGGTACCAGAGCTTGCCTCTTGGGTTGAACTCACTTAACAGTGAGAGAGGAAAAGATCAAGGGGATGGCAAACCATGGAGCTACAATGTTCATTCCAGAAGGATCATCCACAAACAGACCACCAGCTTTCAATGGAAAAGACTATTACTATTGGAAGGATAGAATGAAATTGTTCTTGGAATCTCAAGATATTGATCTATGGGATATTATAGAAAATGGGAATTACATTCCCACTACAAGAAGAACCAGAGTTATGGCTCCTTCCACATAAGGTGAGTCTGAAATTGTTGAAGAAGCACCAAAACCCAAACCTAGAGAAGAATGGACACAAGATAACAAACAAAGGTATCTTCTAAACTCTAAAGCTAAATTTTTTCTTCTTTGTGCATTAAGTAGAGGTGAATATGATAAAGTTGTTGGCTGCAACACAGCAAAAGAAATATGGGATACTTTAAAAAGTTGCTCATGAAGGAACAGACCAAGTAAAAGAATCTAAAATCAACATTTTAATTCACCAATATGATATGTGTAACATGGTTGAACATGAAACTATAGATGAAATGTTTAGTAGGTTTACTATTATTATAAATGATCTAAAATCACTTGGTAAAAGCTATTCAAATCAAGAACAAGTAAGAAAAATACTTAGAAGTCTCCCAAGAATATGGAGACCAAAAGTTACAGCAATTCAGGAAGCAAAGGATCTAGCTGTACTCAAGCTGGATGAGCTTATTGGCTCTTTAAAAGTCCATGAACAAGAACTCATGGATGAATTGCCAAGAAAGGACAAGTCAATAGCTCTAAAAGCAAGCGCATCCAGAAGAAGTGCTTCTGCAGAAGATAAACCTTCAGAAGGAGAATCATCCTCTTCTGAAAATGATGATGAGCTAGCCTTTATATCAAAGAGAATACAAAGGCTGATCAGAAGAAAAGGCAAAGGAAAGAAATTTTTCAATTTCAAGAAGGAAGGACCAAAAGGTGAAAGCAGCAAAGGTCCTATCATCTGCTATGAATGCAACAAACCAGGACAGATCAAGGCAGAGTGTCCACAGCTGAAAGAATCAAGACCATTCCAGAAGAAGAAGGCCATGTTGGCTACATGGGATAATTCTGACAGCTCTGCAGAAGAAGAAGATGAAGCTGAAACTGCACATTTGTGCTTCATGGCTGGAGAAGATGAAGAAGATGAGGTAATTACCTATACTCCTTTTGCATATAAAGAACTTGAAGATGCTTTTGAAAATTTATTATCTGACTCACACACACTTGCACAAAAATGTGCTCTTCTTAAAGAACAATTAGTTAAATCGAAAGAAGAAAATGACATACTTAGAGAAGATAATAATAGGTTAACTAAAACCAATCACTGTCTCCAACAATCTCACTTTAAGTTATCTGAACAAGTCAAAACTGTAAGAAACAGTTCTGCAGAAGCAGAAAAAAACTGCAAGTCTGCAAAAGGAAAATCTGCTTCTACAGAAGAAAATTGATGAACTTCAAAATGATTTGTGTAAATTTGTAAATAGCACTCACAACTTGAATAAATTAATAGGAAACAGTAGAGAAACTTCAGACAAAAGAGGTTTAGGATTTAATCAAAACAAGTTTTCAGAATCACACAAAACAGTTTTTGTTCCAGCCAAAAGGAAACCTCCTCATTGTTCTTTGTGTAACAAGCTTGGACACCATGACCAAAACTGTTACAAAAGAAAAAGGAGTACTAGAAGGAAGGTATCTAACCTCACAGGACCCAAGAAAATTTGGGTACCTAAAGCCTTGTTATCTTCTGTTGTAGGAACAAACAAAAGGGTCCAAGAAGAAAGAGCTATGGTTCTTGGACAGTGGATGCTCCAGACATATGACTGGAAATAGAAGCAAATTCACTCAGCTACAAATGATGGAAGGTGGAACAGTAACATTTGGAGACAACAACAAGGCTCAAATCAAAGGTATTGGAAAGATAGGTATGCAAGGTTCGACCCAAATTAATAATGTATATTATGTGAAAGGGTTAAAATATAATCTTCTTAGCATTAGTCAGTTATGTGATAGTGGCTATGAAGTTATGTTTCAACCTACATTCTGTGAAATTAGAGAATCATCTACTAAAAGGGTATTATTCTCAGGTATCAGAAGCAAGAATCTATATAGCATAAGTCTAGAAGAACTTCCACATCAAACCTGTCTTGCTTCTTTTGAAAATGAAAAATGGATTTGGCATAGAAAAGTTGTCCATTTGAACATGAAAACTATATCTAAACTTTCCAAACTAGAACTTGTAAAAGGATTGCCAAAGCTGAAATTTGATAAAGATAAAATTTGTGAAGCATGTGTAAAGGGAAAACACACTAAATCAAGTTTTCATCCCAAAAATGTAATAACTACAAAAAGGACTTTAGAACTGCTTCACATTGATCTTTTTGGTCCAACTAAAACACCTAGTTTGGGAGGAAAGAAGTATGGGCTTGTGATAGTAATTGATTACTCTAGATTCATATGGGTTTTGTTCTTAGCTACTAAGGATGAATCTTTTGAATCTTTCAGAATCTTTCTCAAGAAAGTTGAAAATGAAAGAAACCAAAAGGTAGCTTCTGTAAGAAGTGGCCATGGAGGGGAATTTGAAAACTATTTTTTCAAAAACTACTTTGATGAAAATGGAATTTCTCACAACTTCTCTTGTCCTAGGACTCCACAACAAAATGGAGTTGTAGAAAGAGAGAATAGAACCCTCCAAGAAATGGCAAGAACTATGTTAAGTGACAGTGGAATTCAAAAATACTTTTGGGGAGAGGTTGTTTCCACTGCATGTTACATACTTAACAGAGTTTCTATCAGAAGCATCTTTAATAAAACTCCATATGAACTATGGAAAGGAAGAAAACCCAACATTACCTATTTTCACATATTTGGAAGTGAATGCTTCATATTAAACAATAAGGATAACCTTGAGAAATTTGATGCTAAATCTGAAAAAGGAATATTTCTTGGTTACTCCATCACCTCTAAAGCATATAGAATTTATAATCTTAAAAATCAAACAATAGAAGAAGGGATGCATATTATTTTCAATGATGCTAACTCTCCTTCTCAAGCATTTGACAAGCAAGATTCTGATGATGAAAGTCAGTCAAAGAAAGTGCCTTCTGAAAATCATAGTTCTGCAGAAAAGGCTGCAGAACCTGCAGAAGCTGTAGGTGCTTCTGGAGAAGATTCTGACTGTCAAAAGCAGAATCTACCCAGAAGCTGGAAATTTGTGACTTACCATCCTCATGACCAAGTAATTGGAAATGTTGAGGAAGGTGTAAAAACCAGAAGACAACTAAGAAATGACACAACTCTTCTTTCTCAAGTTGAACCAAAGAGTGTCCAAGAAGCACTTGATGAAGAATCATGGGTTGAAGCCATGAAAGAAGAGCTAGAACAGTTTGAGAAAAACAAAGTATGGACTCTTGTACCCCATCCAAACAATCACACCATTATTGGTACAAAATGGGTGTTCAGAAACAAAATTGATGAGAAAGGTAAGGTAATCAGAAACAAAGCTAGGTTAGTAGCTCAAGGCTACAACCAACAAGAAGGTATTGATTTTGATGAAACCTTTGCACCAGTAGCTAGATTAGAAGCTATTAGAATACGTCTTGCCTTTGCTACATTCAAAAATTTTAAACTCTATCAAATGGATGTGAAAAGTGAATTTTTAAATGGTTTTATAAATGAAGAGGTTTATGTCCAACAACCTCCTAGTTTTGAAGACAAAGCTTTTCCAAATCATGTTTTCAAATTAACAAAAGCTTTATATGGTTTGAAACAAGCTCCTAGAGCTTGGTATGAGAGACTAAGCACCTTTCTTTTACAAAATCAATTTTCAAGAGGTCAAATTGACACTACCCTTTTCAGAAAAACTTTCAATAAGGATCTTCTCATTGTTCAAATTTATGTTGATGATATAATATTTGGATCTACTAATTTGAAAATGTGTGAAGAGTTTTCTGAACTTATGAAAGGTGAATTTGAAATGAGTCTCATGGGTGAATTGAAGTTCTTCCTAGGACTTCAAATTAGACAAGAGAAGCATGGAATCTTTATAAACCAAGAGAAATACACTAAAGATCTCTTGAAGAAATATAAAATGGAAGGTTCAAAATCCATGGGAACTCCTATGCATCCCTCTGCAGTTTTAAATCTGGATGAAAATGGTAAACATGTTTCTGAAAAGGAATATATAGGAATGATAGGATCTCTATTATACTTAACTGCTAGTAGACCTGACATTTTACATTCTGTAAGTCTATGTGCAAGATTTCAATCTTCTCCCGAAGAATCACATGTTGCAGTTGTAAAAAGAATTTTTAGATATCTTGCTGGAACTACAAATCTTGGATTATGGTACAAGAAAGGCACAGATTTCGAGCTCACAGGTTATTGTGATGCTGACTATGCTGGAGATAAGTTGGACAGAAAAAGCACTAGTGGAAGCTGCCAATTTCTTGGAGAATCATTAATCTCTTGGTCTTGCAAGAAGCAACCCACAATAGCTTTGTCCACCACAGAAGCAGAATATATTTCAGCAGCAAGTTGTTGTTCTCAAATGCTTTGGATTAAACATCAAATGGAGTACTATTGCTTGAGGTACACTAATATTCCTATCTTCTGTGATAATACTAGTGCAATTAACTTGTCCAAGAATCCAATTCAGCATTCTAGATCTAAGCATATTGATATTAAACATCATTTCATTAGAGATCATGTCCAGAAGCATGACATTGAACTGAAATTCATTGAAACCAAACTTCAAATTGCTGATATTCTTACAAAACCTCTTGTTGAAGAGAGATTTTTGTTTCTTAGAAATAAAATTAATATGAAATACTTGGTTTCTTGATGTGTGAATTAAAATCTGTGCGCTACTGGAACTTGAGAGTTCCACAGAAGCAAATAGAGAAGCATATTTTTTTGCAGAAACACAAAACTGTAACAGTTACAGTGGCGTGTGCAGCTTCTGGAATTTGAAATTAAATTTTCACCTTCTGCAGAATCAAGCCTAAAATAGTTTATGGAAATATTCTCTCTTCTGCAGAACCTTTCTTGAGAAGGTGCATGAAAATTCACCTTCTACAGATTATAACATAACCTAGTAAATAAAAATCTTTGCTTCTGCAGACATCCTTCTTCAAAGTACAATGTCACAACTGCTTCTGTTCACCTGCTTATCAGGTGAAACGGCACAACAGTGATTGTTGACTAACAAACATATGTTAGTCACATCACTCATACTAGGAAATGTCACTTTCATTCACAAAGCTCAATGTATTCCATCCATTCTAGGCAAAGTCAAACTGCACCAACCTGTAGCCTTTTCATCCTCTATAAGCTACAAAAGGAATGAGGAAAGTTAGCTCTTGTCTCTAGCTAAAAGCAGGCAGGATAGTTGATTCACAATTAGGGAAATTTAAGCTTATAACCGTTGGACATTAACCAACTTCCTAAAAAACTGCGCGCGTGCCCCTTCCCTCTCTCCTTCTCAAATAAAGCAACGGCTAGTTGGGTTCTACTATTTAGGATAGTCTCTCAGCTGAAGGAACACCACACTGCCCTCTCCAAATTCAAACCTTTCATATTCCAGCCATACTCTATTTCATCATCTCACCATTCTCTGTCTCTGCTTTACATTATTCTCTCATCATGAGAATTAAGCAAATCGCAATGGAGAAGAAAGACTCCTCCTCCACATAATCTAATGATTTTGTTGTAATAGGCAATGAAATAGTGCCATACGTTGAACCACAGCATGCTCAGTCCCCCACAGTTGAGCCCTCTGTTTCTAGCCACTCAACAGAGCAAGTTTCTGCTCCTATTGAACCCACAACAAATGAACCTCAACCTGCTCAAACTCAACCTCAACCTTCTCAACCCTCTACCTCCTCTATTCTTCCAACAGAAGTTCAATCTAAAACTCCAACTGCCTCTGCTGATTACAGAAGAAGGTCAGAGAGAATACGAGTTGGGTCTGCATTTAAGACAATAGGTAGTGACCCCAATCAACCTATAGGAGTGGATTCTTCTTCAACATCCCATACAGTTTCATTCTCCTATAGCCAAGAAGAAGCACAATCTGTTGGACAGAAGAAAGAAAGTCCTAGCAGAAGTACAGAAGAGAGTGACCCTTCTGAGGGGTCACAAGACTCCAATGGGGACCTCTTCCAGGATAAAGAGGTGCTGAAAATCTACAATGAGAAGTGGGAGTGGAAGACAATCATCCCAGGGAAGATCTTTCTTCTAAAAGAGATAAAGAAGTGTGGATGGGATGTAGGACATTTCGTCCAGAAGAAGGACTGGGGAGATTTCCTTCTTGTGAAGGAGCCAGTATATGAGAGACTAGTGAAAGCTTTCTATGCTTCTGCTAGTCAGTACAGGAGTGATGGCAACTCCTTGGTGGTAGACATTAAAGGATCAACAATCGTGGTCACTGCTAAGACCATAGATGAAGTACTTGGATGTAGTTCTGATCAGAATCAATTATATGATGACTGGTTCACTGCTGCTGGTGTAACCAAGGAAGAAGTTAAAAAGAAAGTCCTTCACCATTCCTCCTCCCAGCTTCTGTCAAGCAAGCTTAACCCCATCTGCAGGTTGTTTCACAAGCTGTGCATCTTCTCAATTCTCCCAAGGGCTGGCACTCTTGAAAGAGTTTCTGACATTGACCTTATGGTCATTTATCATCTCCTTATTGGTAAACCCTTTTCCCTTTCTTATTTAATCCTTAGAAGCATGATTTATTCTGCAAATCCCCAAAGGGCATATGCCAGCTTGCCCTATGGGATGCTTCTAACCAGAATCTTCAGATTAAATAACATTCCTTTAGAAGAAGAAAGTTCAAGTGACTCTTGTAGCACATTTGGCAAAATAAATGTGCAAAGAATGTTGATTGAGAAGCCTGAGCCAACACATAATTACTCAAGTCCCAGTGAGGAAGAGGAGGAGAATACGACACCAAGAACCAAAAGGAAGAAGGAAAAGGAGTTCCTGACATTTTCCAGAAAGAGAAAAAGTCATCCTACTGGTGCTTCTGGAGAACCATCCAGCAAGAATCTGAGAGCCTCCTCCATGTCCAGTGATTCCATGACAGGAGAAGAAGTTGTCTCACAGCCAAAGTCTCCTCTTACAGAAGCACCGTTACCTGAAGAGGGTCTGGCAGCTGACACCCTGGCAAACATGTCTCAAGCTATTCCCGACATTTCTTATCTCCCAAATGTTGATTCTCCATTACCTGTTCAATCTCCTTTACCATCAATCCCAATGGTTGCTGCACCAGAAGCTGAAGAGAAAGAAGAAGAGAAGGGGCAGAAGGAAGCTACTCCATCAGCTCCCTCAGCAAACACTTTTGGAACTGATTTGGTGAATCAGTTCCTTGCTTCTCCTATGATAGATTCAATTCTACCTGCTGCTGCACCTATCAGAGATAGCATTCCCACAATTTCTTCCAATCTCTCTTCCATGAACACTTTTATACAGCTATTAAGCAATGAAAAACCAGCTGAGGAGCCTGCTCCAAAACCTGATGCTGCTGCTTCTGAAGCACCACCAAAGAATGCTTCTCCTTCCAAATCCATGGAGAAGAATATCCAGAAGCTCAAGTCTGACATGAAGAAACTGTTTTCCAATGTGAACACTCTCCAAAACACAGTAAATGAAATGATTGAGAGGTTCACACAGCATCAGTTTTGGTTTAATAATTTTGTGCTTCCAGTGATTGCACCTCAGGCCCCAGCTATGCCATTCACACAATTTCAGCCACCCCAGAACTTGCTCCAGCCTTCTACCTCTTCATCATCTGACCACTCCTCTCCATCCAAGTGATAGATGATGATTCTGCTTCTTTCCATACAATTCCTTTGAGCTTTTTGATTGATGACAAAGGGGGAGAAGTAGTAAGTAGTAGGTAGTTTAGGTTGATTTTTAGGTGGGCTGCACATTAATGATTTTTTTGATGACTTTTGACTATGATCAATGATGAATGAAAATGATGAATGAAAATGATGAATGCTTTCTGCATAAGTTTCCTTGCTACACAATTGATAAATATGTTGCTGCATCTGTTGGTATAAAATGAATTTTACATAAGTTACTCAATGATCATACTGCTCCATTGGAAATGAATTGAAATTAAGAATCAGTCTTGAAATTATGCAATCTGTAGCAATTATTATTTTCCAAATAAAAGCTAAATTGCAGGGGGGTTTGGTATTAAAAATCAGAATTATCTAAGTGATACTTGATTGGGTTGTCATCATCAAAAAGGGGGACATTGTAAGGTCCAAGAATCCCTTCAAAGTGGTTTTAATTATGACAATCAAATCAAATGCAACTTAGCATAATTCTGATTCTAAAAGGACTAACCATTTCATTTGAGAATTGTCCAGAAGCAACAGGTATCATTCTGCAGAAGGAAAAATATAAAAAGCTTCCTTAATTTACTATAAATTAAAGGAATGACAAATCTGTGAAGGACAAATATGAAAAGCTTCCAGAAGCTGACAAACACACTTCACAGACTCCAGAAGCATGAGGAAGCAATCTAAAAGCTCTTAATGAAATTGTTTTTGAAGAGAGATTCACTTTTTTAAAGAAACTCTCAGAAGATATCAAATACAGAACATGGAACATGTCACAGAAGCATAAGGATCATTTGCAGTTGACCAGAAACAATCCTGCAGAAGGAATATGTAAAAATGAGTTCTGCAGAAGCAGCAAATCTCTCAATGATCCTTAAATAAATTCCTTACTAAATTGGCTGAGTAACACAAGTTGAAATACACTTGGATTTATCCAGAAATCATCCTCAGATCATTCACAGAAGGAAGGGTGAAGAAATGAGGCAGTTTTGCTGTCTGCAGAAGCTGGTTCTATAGAAGCAAGAAACCAGTCAAACAGCCAGTTGTACTTGTCAGCTTTTACAGCTGTACTTGAAAGAGACTTATCACAGCAACACAGCTGGACCATCTTGGATGCATTCCAACGGCTACAAGGCTCCTCACCTATAAAAGGAGGTGCTCTCTTCACAATGGAACACACCTCTCACTCCATAAGCATAAAATAATCTCTGCTCTTTCACTGCCAGCTTCTGGAACCTTTTCTCTCTCCTCAAATTCTTTCTAATCTGCTTATACAAATTGTTGAGGGGGAGTTTTGCTCACTTGAATATTCTGCTGCAACTCTGATTGTATTTTAGTGAGCTTTTTGTACTTTACCTTTTCTGTTTGTGTGTTATTAAAAGGTCAGGGAGATTCTAGGGATGTCAAAAAACCCCGCACCCGCGGATATACCCGAAATGGGTACCCACATATTTATTAAATGGGTGGGGACGGATATTATACTACCCGCCCCGCGGGTACCTGCATACTCATTAAAACATATTTTCCTATTAAATATATTTGAATATTAAGATTTTTTATTATTTTATGATGAGATATAATTTATTTTATATTAATTTTTGATAATATTTTAATATATTAACATGTAATGGTATTATATAATGATTGTTTATATATATAGTATGATATTATAATTTATTATATAACATCTCCTCTATTTTTTTTAATAAAATTTAAATTCTTAAACATTAATGGGTACCCGTGAATACTCGCGGATACTCATTATCCGCATGGGTACCTATATGGATAGGTACTACCCGCACCCGCCCCACCCCGTTGACATCCCTAGGAGATTCACATGTTTTGAAATCTCCTGTGACATATAAGGTGAAGTATTTGGAGAGGTTGTAAGGCTCAGGTGTGAGCTTGTGAAAATTCAGAATCTGTAGAAGGTAGTTCTGCAGAATTCTACTGTGTCTGAGCTTCTGCAGAAGGAGCTGCAGTAAGCAAATATCTGTTTCTATGAGTTTGGTGATTCTGTAGAAAGCCTGAAGAGGCTGTGGAAAAAGAATACTAGTGGTAGTGTGTACCCAAAGGTTGTAACTGATTTGTTAGTGAGAAAAATCCTACAGAAGGTAGGGACTGGACGTAGCCTCAGGTTGGAAGAGGCGAACCAGTATAAAAACCTTTGTGTTTTCTTCTTTCCCTTACTTTCTTAACTTCTGCATGTGCACAAAAAGCTTTCAAAACTAATAATACCTAAGTAAGTGACAACTAAATTGATTCCACCAAAGGAATCCTATTTTCAGCATAATAAGCATTAATACTTACAATTCTACTTATGGAGATCCATCTTCTAATAAACAGCCAAGAACTTATCTTGAGCAGAATTTTAAAAGAATCACAATTCAACCCCCCCTTCTTGTGATTCAACCATATACTTCAGATGCTCCAAAGAAGAAGTCACTAGCTCTGAATTCCAAGTCCAAGCTGCTAAAACATGGGACACATAAAGCCATGAAAGCTGAGGAAACTTCAGAAGGTAGTGAGGACTCTGAAAGCAGCTCTGATGATGATGATGATCTGGTTCTTCTGAACAGGAAGATCAAGAGGATGCTTTAGAAGAAGTGAAAATTCAGAAGAAGCTCATCCTCTGAAACTAAAATTAGAGTTTGTAAGGTAAATTGCATTTTTCTGTTTTCAAACCAATGCCTTTACTTCAATTTTGTTCACATTTGTAACCTTAACATTATAAATACTTGTTTACAACATGTAGTCGAAATTTAGTATCTGAGTTAGGAAACTATTTTGTCGATGGTATAAGGTAAACAAAATAACTCATTCTCTTATTCCTCGTATTCTAGGCATTGTTAAACAGGATTTACTTTCGTGATGTGTTTTTTTTATTTATTTGGGCTTATTAATTGACAAAATTGTTGTTCACAATATACCAATGAACATTAATCTCTCACCATCATGGCAAGAACAACCTTTAGGTATGCCTAAAGTCAATGTCATGTAGCAGTGACTTTGATTTTCATTTTGTTTGTTTCATGTATATGTTTGTTTCTTTACATTGTTCGTCCACGATTTTCATTTATGTTTGTTTTTTTCTTTATGTTGAACTTACGAGTAATAATTAAAAAGAGAGTTAAATATGAGAAGAATTATAAATGATAATTTTAAATTTTAAATAAAAGAGAGAGATATTGAAATTTCATCTCAATATATGTCATTTGAAATTCCTCCTATTTATCATAAAAAATCCTCTTATTTATCATTTGAAACTCTTTTTTTTACTATCATAACACATGAAATCTAATAATTTATAATTACTCTACTTAAACACAAGATAAAGGGAATATAAAAAATTAATAATTAGTTAGTAAGTAAAATTAGGAGTGATTAAATATTTTCTCTTATAAATATGTAATTTATTTTATTTGGACACCTCTCTCCTTAGAAATATTAATAACCTAATAAGTAATTTTTTCATTTTAAAAAATCCAAAAAATAAAATTTAAATAGAATTATAATAACTTTAATAAATTATTTTTTATTAATTTAAAAATATTTTATCTTAAAGATCACTTTACGTCTAGATATTTTTGCATTAACTTATTCGTTCCTTGAACTAAATAAATAATATTTTATTTTATTTTTCATAAAATTGATAAGAAAAATGTTAAGGAGTGCCCTTAAGGCACTTGTTAAGGAATCAAATATAAAAAAAAAAATTATTGGAGGGTATAAAATTTAATATTAAAAACAAAATTAATGTTATGATATCCAATAAAACTCTTGTATATATAAATCCTAACAAGACCAATTGATCATATATATTGTTACTTCTCAAAATAATATTGCAAACAGTAACATTAATTTCCTTTCGAGGCAATTATATTATTTTAAAAATATTATAGTAGATATAGATTGTTTCTTTTGTAACTCCATTAAATATTATTAACGTAGCATTTTGATAGTAATTTGTAACATTAAGAGTTCTTTAATGATGACTCTTTTTTCGCTATAATGATGATTTTGTTCAAAAACAAGGATAAGAGTTCTCTACGAAGAAAAGATAAGATAATAACGACGGGTTAGCGATGAATATTTGTTTGCATTAATCTAAAATGTAAAAGGAATTATATTATTGTAATTTAATTGCATCATTGCTCACCCTCAGTCACTCATATATGGCGAAAATGACTCAAGTGCCAGATGTTTTTCTTGAGCTATTAAACTTGCTACCCATTAGTGTACTTATTGACAATTACGTGCACCATCCTATATTCCTATTCCTATCTATCCAACAAACACTAATTAAGACTGGACTCATAATTGGAGTCTCGATCTCATGATTTCACGAACATCCTCTCCTTAGGCATCTTCTCCAATTTGATGTAGTAGGGGCCACTTTACCCTGCTTGATGTCTACCACTGTCACACTGTGTGTGTGTTTTTTCCCTAATTTTCCTTCTTTCCCTTGTTTAATTAAGCACAAAAAAACAAAAGATAGCATTGATATGTACATTAAACCACACTAGTAGGGGTGGAAAAATACAAGTTTGGTAGGACTAACCTTTTTAAACTATGGACCTGGTTTATTTTCTAATTCTAAAGTTGGAGTTTAACTTATAAAGAAATAGATCAAATTACATCAAAGATTCAAAATAATAAGTTAGTACTACACTATTAATGATTACATCTTCAATAATTTTTTAACAAATAAATCAATCTGATAAATTTTAATTTTTTAAAATAAATTGATGCATGGTTTGCAATGAGTTAAATAGACTTTTAAAAAATTTGGATATATTATTTAATAAAACAACGTAACTTACATCTTAATGAATTTATCTGTCATATATTCTTTATATCTTTTATTAAGTGTGTGTTTGGTTTCCTCAAACACCACGTTTAAAATATGGTGTTGGGTAAAATCAAACATGTTATAAGTTTTTTTTAGTGAATCATCACTTATTATTCGGTGTAGTTTTTTTCCATTACAAATAATTTCCTTTTAATTATTTTTCTCTTCCTTAACTTTTCTTTACTTTCACTTAATTTGAAAATATTAAGTTTTTAATTAACTTCAATATTAATTAATGATTATATATATTACACATTACTTCCTTATAATTTAATATTTTCTCAAAAGTTATTATCATTGAACACCTTATTTCTGGAAAAAAAATTGAGTGAGTAGGTTAAGAAATATTAAATTATCATTAAAGTTACGGAGTTGGTTCAAGTGGTACATATGTTTAATTCTCCTTAAGTAAAGTCTCGAGCTCGAGTCTTGTGGATGAAAAAAATACTTGCTGGGAGAGCTAGCCCCACCATGATGTGCTCCCGACTTGAACAGGATTACCTCCTTGGAGGATATACGTGGTTAAACCAAAAAAAGTTAATTAAAAATTGTTTTAACTTAAATTAAAATTAAGAAAATTGAATGATATAGTTGAAAGAATTATTCAATTACAGAAGATAAAGTATAATTTATCCTAAGATTTTTTGGTTTAATGTGTCCTTTATTATTATGGTGATTATTTTCACTTTTCTTTTTTTTAAACAGAGGCATATATTATTAAGATGAAAAATCTGAAGCCACAGCAAGCTGGACACAAGGTGGAGGATTATTTTCACTTTTCTAAGTTTGAAGAGGGAAAAAGAAATCTATAAGAAGAAAGTATAGGACAAAGATAAGGAATTAATTGATCATGTGGTCACTAGGGCCATATGCTATAATTAATGACACCGGATCAGGAAGAAGGCGTGTTTAGTAGTACTGCATCAATGACTTCCAAAAAAAAGTTAAAGGTTCTAATCCTCCACCACTAGCCTCAAGTGAGTGGATTCTGAAAAGTCTCACATGGTGGCAGAGTAATAAGAAAAAAAGTGGAATCGATGAACAATGAAGGATGGATGGTAAACCCACATGCACATGCAATGTTGTGATTGATTTAACACTGTGAACGAACAATCTAGAGAAATGTATTTTCCTTTTTTCCCCCTCATGTGAACAAACCAACATTTGTGTTTTTCTTGATTTTGGTGCAACATTCCATGAAATTTGGTAGCATCCACGGGAATGTATCTTTTAATAATTCGATATTTTTATGGGTCTGGTTAATTAATCCCTTAGTATTAGTTATTAGTTAAGAAGTATTTTCATATGTTGTTTTTAATTATTAAAAGCATGTTTTATATCTTAATATAATGAATGTTTTTTATTAAATAATTTTTATTTTATTTTAAAGCAATTTATAAATATATATATACATATAAATGAATATATAGAATAAAACAAAATAATATGTATAAAAATAATATAATTTTCAATAATTGTTTTATTTAAGCCATGGGAATCCACAAAAATGCAACATGTACTAATTGAAGTAACTATAAGTTAGTACTAATAATATAATTTTCAATAATTATTTTATTTAAGCCATGGGAATGCACAAAAATCAAGCATGTACTACTTGAAGTAACTATAAGTTAGTAACGGTAATTAGGTTTAATTGTACTTTTAATCTCCCTATTATAGTCTACCCGCAATTTTGGTATCTAATTTTTTTTTTTTTTTGTGATTTTGGTCCCCTAAATCTTTTAATCTGAATTAGTGATCCCTCTTACACATACCTGGAGTTATAAGAGGGCCAAAATATTGGACGCTATTTAGGATTAGAAATTTTAGGGGAACCAAAATCGTGAAAAAAAAAATAGAGAGACCAAAATTGCGGATGAATAATAATAGTATGGATAACAATTGAGCCAAAGGACTACGAGTACCCGCAATGGACAGGGTAAAAATCCACAAAACGAGTACGGATGCAGGTACTAATAATAATCTGTATTTTTTCATGGGGACAGGCACGGGCATTGACATTATGATACCCAACCCGCCTTATAACCTCACGCATATATATATATATATATATATATATATATATATATATATATATATATATATATATATATATATATATATATATATCGGGGCATATCAAGTGAGAGGTATCTTATTGTGAGAGATGAGAGGATTAAAATATAACCATTAAATTAAATTAAATTAAATGACTGAGATTAAATTAACTAATTAAAATATTCACGCATAGACATGCAACAACAAAAAATACTCACGCGCATGTCATCCCTTTCATAAAACATGTCATCCCTTTCACGAAACATATATATATTATTTAATAAATAATACCATATATTATTATATATGAATTTTATTAAAATATCTAATATATTTATACATATTTTTAAAGCTGATATATATAATATATTACAAATTAAAAATATATTTTTTAAAACTATCTATTTGTGTTTTTTTACTTTATAATATATCACTAATTAGTGTTAATAATAAATTTTGGTAGATTTTGGAGAATGTTAACACATTATATCCAAGTTTATAAAATAGTATGATGTGAAAGTATATTGTAATATTTAATAAAACTTTTGAACATTAGATCATGTGTGGTGTTTTAGAACATTAACATATATGTCACTTAACTTTAATAATTATATTTGAATGACTTTGGAGTAAATTTTCAATTGAGTTATAATTTTCTTTAATTAATATCTTTTTATTGAATTATTAATTTCTCATTTAACTAATTGAGGGTAATGGACGCGGGTATGTGTAACATCCTAATTTCCAAATCCAAGACTAATGCCCATTGGAGGCAAAATTCCCGAATTTCAGAAATTATTTCGCGTCATTTTAAATATCGATGCACATATTCACCATATAGTGCTTAAGCATTCCAACGCTACTTAATCACTATATGAAACATAAACTTAATACATACATCAAGGCTATCCATGTCTACAATGTAATCACATACATAATTGCGTATCATATGTATGTTCACAATGAAAATTAAATACATCCCATGCTAATAAATGACACAACCAAAACATGAAGTCCTCCGAGCTCTCTCAGCTCACTGGTCCATAACGGAAGGAACTTGCGCATCTAGATGAAGTAGAAATTCCAATCACAAGAAAGGGGTTGAATTGTGATCTCTTAAAATTTCTGCAATATTTTCTAATACTTATTTCTGCTCAAGTTTATCTTGGCTGAGTATTAGAAGATAAAACTCAAGAAGAAGGAATTAAGATGTATATATATGGTATGGTGAAATTATGATTCCTTTGAAGGAACTTGTTGAGTGTCAGAATTAATTTAAGCATTTAAATTACATTCAAGACTTATTATCCTTGGTTTTAATGATTAACAAATAAGATCATATATAAACAGGTTCTACTAAGAAAGGTATTGTTTTGTAGATTGTATTTCAGGATGTAGTAATCATCTGAAGCCTAGAAGACAGCAAAGGAAGAGGAAATCCAAAAGATAGATGAAGCAAATATGAGCAACAAGAAACCGAAAAAGCTATGGTAGATTATCTGCAGAAAAGCACAGAAAGTGAAGAGAAGAGGAATCTCAACTATCTGAAGACAAACTTGCGTCTGAAGGGTAACTATCATCTGAAGACTTGAAGGCAAACTGAAGACTTGACTCCGTCTGAAGAGTGACTATCATCTGAAGACTTGAAGAAAAACTGAAGACTTGACTCCATCTGAAGAGTGACTATCATCTGAAGATTTGAAGCTAATCTGAAGAACTCTGTATATCTGAAGGCTGAATGTGTCAGAATCAAGAGTTGACCTCTTGAAGACGTTGCTAAGTGTGAAGAACACTCTACCCAATGAATTACTCATTTCAGCATAAAAATCAGAACTACTTTCTTGCCTCTTTCAAAAGGTTAGCACAAATAAGGAAACTCTGCAACTACTGATGCACCTGCAACGAAAATCACTGCATGCGCAGACCTACTGCATCTATTGCTGCCCAGAACGTATCAGAAGACTGAACAAGAAATTGACAAAAGCTATCTGGACCAAGTATACTCATTTCAAGTAATCATCTCCAATAGGAAGAGACAAAGAAGAACAAAGTTGTGATCATCTGAAGAAAAGAAGAAGTAATTTTTGCTAGAATAAAGGAACTTGCTGAAAGTATCCTTAGTGAGAAGAACTAAGAAATGCTTGAAACAATCATCTCATATAAGCATATGTTGAAGCTGATGACATCGAGTTTAAACAATGCAACCATTTGAAAGCTCACTAATCGTCTGAAAGTATGTGAAGATTAAAACCTTCTGAACACATACTCTCTGAACAAGATGATGAGATATATCAAATTATCTGAAGACATGAAGACTTTCAAATCTGACTACGTGGACAAATCTCAAACTACGGGAAGTCTCAACAAAGGCAAAGACCATATGTTCAACAGCTAGAATATTATTCAAATATTCTTAAGAGAGAAGAAGGAGAAAAACGTCAGAAGCTAAGCAAAAATGAAGATACCACAAATTGAGCAAAAGGACAAATCTAACGAATATCTCCTCGCACTCACAGAAAAGAAAGGTGAAAGAACAAGAAGATGCAGAAAGAGAAAAGAAGTATCTACTTATTAAAGGAAAATCTCTCAAAGTTAAAGAACTCATCTAAAAGTGTGTCAGAGCTAAGCTATCTGCACACCTATTCTACTTAAGAAGAAGCAACCGTTTAAGAAGTTATTTCACAACGGCTATACTGAGCCAAATCACTTCTTCTCAATGGTAACCAAACAATCTTCAACGGCTATATTTCCAGAACTTATAAATAGTCCAAAAAATGTCTTTGAAGATGTTGATCTGCCTATGGGTTGAACTTATTATAATATATGATCAGTCAGCCAAGATCCAAAAAATATGAATTGAAAAACCCACGGTTAAGTGGTGAGAATGTAATCCAAGACTACCAATGGTCAAGCCCAAGAGAGAACCTGCTAAAGCTCAAACCATATCTTATCAAGCCAACTCTCTGAAGAAGAAAAATACAGAGAAGAACCCAATTAGAAATTCATACACTTATCTCCCTGTAACATCCTTGTACTTAGAATTATCCATTGTATCCTGAGTAGTACTCAGTTAAACCTTAGTACAGGAAGAATCTGAGTTTATGTTTCTTAGAATCTTAAACTTAGTTTATGTTGTAAACACTTGGATAAGTGTCGAAGAGCCTGGAAAGGCTTGGTGAAAGAAAGAATACTTGTGGTAGAGCCTGAAGAGGCTTGACAGAAAAGAATACTTGTGGTAGAGCCTGGAGAGGTTTGGTGAAAGAAAGAATACTTGTGGTAGAGCCTGAAGAGGCTTGACAGAAAAGAATACTTGTGGTAGAGCCTGGAGAGGTTTGGTGAAAGAAAGAATACTTGTTGATGAGCCTGGAGAGGCTTGTCTGTAAAATAATACTGCATATGTTGCCTGGAGAGGCAGTTGAAAAGAAAGGAATACTTGTTGTTACGCCTGAAGAGGCTGTGGTAAAAGAATACTTGTATCTATGTTCAGATAGTGGAAAATCCAGTGGTGGTTTGCCCTGAGACTGGATGTAGCTCATTGGATTGGTGAGTGAACCAGGATAAATTCGTGGCTAAGTCTTCTTTCCCTTAATCTATGTTAATTCAGTTTATCAGTTATTTTGAAAGTTGTTTTAAATATCAAAACTTATCTTTAAACCAACGTATTTTTAATAAAACCGTACTTGCGTCTGAAACTGATCTTCAGAAGGTACAGATGAACTTGAGATGATCCCTATCGTCTTAAGTATTTCAGAAACTGATCTTTAAAGATCCTCTGAAATAACCTTCTGAAGTGTTTCAAGTTTTTCTCAAATAACTCAGTTTGTAAATCAGAAGATAAATTACTTGTATGTCAATATCAACTATATTCAAACTTCTTGTTGTGTCCTTGATGTTTAATAAAATCCTTTTTAAACAAAGTTCCGATAAACATCTCTTTATCCTCTGAAGTAATCTTAGAAATTGTAACAGCTTTATCATCCTTGTCATATCATTGAAAAACTTATTTTCTTATCTTCCGCAAATCTCTGATAACTTTAATTATCTTTCAATTAAGTTTATCATAACAATTTATCTTAATTCATTTGATGTTTTAAAATGGTTTCCAAAATTTGCTTAAGTCTTTAAAACACTATTCAACCCCCCCTTCTAGTGTTTCCTATGGTCCTAATAGAACTCTCTTGTTGATGCAACTTACTTAGGTATTAGATAGTTTTTTTTTTTAAATAGATTTATGCACATGAAAATAACACATAAAACTGAATGAAATAAGAGTAAGGGTAAGAAGATTGCACACACAATTTTATATTGGTTCACCTCTTCCAACCTGAGGCTACGTCCAGTCCCTACTTTCAGTAGGATTTTCTTGATCAACTCTTGATTTTACAGATTCCTTGGGTACATCTTACCACTAGTATTCTTATGTAGCCTCTTCAGGCTCTTCACAAACTTCTTCTGAAGCCTTTACAGATACTGCAGCTTCTTCTGCAGACTGTGCAGACTAACAGACACTTTGCAAAACCTTTTCTGCAAGTTTTACACCTTAGTACAACTTACTATAATCAAGCAGCAGCTTACAACAACTATTACACACCTTCTCAAGAGGCACTAACACTTTTAAAGCCCTCTTGAGAGATTACAGAAGATATAGGTAGTGAAATGATAAAAACAAGGCTCAAAACTATTTCAGATTCAACACAGCAGGAAGATGTTGAGCCAACTCTCTCTATTCTAACTTTAGGAAGCAGAAACTCAATGATTTTGAAGGGAGAGAAAGTTTCCAGAAGATGGAGATTGTAATTTTGTATTCTGGTGCTTCTTCTGGACTTGGTGTGTGTGAAATAAGAAGGGAGCCTCTCTTTTAATAGGAAAAATGAGCTACTAGTTGTTGGGGGTAGTTGTTTGGACTTCCAGCTGTAAAGGCATGAGCTGTCTTGTCTCCAGCTGTCTCCTTTGACTGGTCGTATCTTCTGCAGAATGTTTCTTCTGCAGACTCTGTTTTCTTCAGAAAATCAACCCTTTTTCTTCTGGAGAGTGTTATATTAGTCATTTAAAAATGAAGGAATAATATATGAATGAATTTCAGTGGTTGCAGCACAGATTTGCTTGAAGAACATGTGTTTTTGAAAAATTACTTCTTCTGCAGACATCCT
Organism: Sesbania bispinosa; assembly: GCA_026901365.1. Taxonomy (NCBI): domain Eukaryota; kingdom Viridiplantae; phylum Streptophyta; class Magnoliopsida; order Fabales; family Fabaceae; genus Sesbania; species Sesbania bispinosa. Next base: position 1,866,468 of record QLOH01000021.1, on the reverse strand, counting down.
GACAATGAACTTCTTCTACAATAACTTTTCTGAACAAAGCTATGAGATTATTCTATATGAAGATACTGTCAAGGCAATATTATTGCAGTTTTCTTCTCTTAGAGGGATTGATTTAGTTAAAAATCCAACTTCCTTATCTTCTTCAGTTTTGCTGCAACTGTTTCTTCTGCAGTCTTACTGTAGCTGTGTTTCTTCTGCAGTGAATCTTCCTTCTAATATTCTGTTATTTTTCTATTGTTATTCTTCAGGACAGAATGTTTGTTGTAATTTCTTTCAACTGCTTTCTTGCTTTCTTTTATAGTTGTGATGTGAAAGCATCTTCTTGAATGGTGTTGAGCTCTATCTTCTAAACAATACTGGCAACTTGATCTGTTTCTACTTAAAACCACTCAAGTAAAATTGTTAGTACTTTAATCAGAATTATGTCAAGTGAATTTTGAGAGCTTGTCATTATTAAAACATATTTATGAGGATTCTTGGACCTTACACTAGAATGTAACCACGAAACATGTGGTGAGACTAGAGTCTCAATGAGCATAACAAGAACATGCAGTGTGGGATAAGCAGACAGATGGAATGTAACAAAGGCACAATATAAGATACATGTATTAATAATAATTCCAAAGACTATATCCTATATGAAATCAACATCTTGCCACACATAACCTTTCGTGACTGGGTGTTAGTAACTCGAGAGTACTCAACTCTGGCACACGTGCCCTCGAGTGCATGTAGCCTTGGCGCATACGCGCTTATTCGAACGGTAGGCATACACCCTAGACTGAACTGTGGCGCTTACGCCCTAATCTAAACTATGGCGCATACGCCCTCCTCTGAACTGTGGCGCATACGCCCTCATCTAAACTGTGGTGCGTACGTCCTTATCTGAACTATGGTGCATACGCCCTTATCTGAATTGTGGCGCGTACGCCCTTATCTGAACTGTGGTGCATACACCCTTATATGAACTATGGCACATACGCCCTTACTACTATGGTAAAGCCTTTTATAAAACACTAATTAGCTACAAACATCTCTTCTCCCCTTTAGGTCTTACACTCATGCAACATTAGTTAGAAAACCCCCATTTTCTTCCCATCGCACAAACCCTAGGGGTTTGGCCTCCCAAAATGCCCCCTAATATCACACCCTCAAACATATCAATTAGGGCAAACATTATCAGTTACAATAGGCTCAATAATCATGCAACAATGTCATAATACATTGATATGGGTAACCCTAACTTGGGGAAAACCCCTTATACATGCTCTTACTCTGCTCTACAATCTATGTACCAACATCAAGTAAATATAGCATACAACAATCACATACATACTCAGAGAATGGGGAAGAAAGAGCAAGGTTCATTGAGGAGCACTCATACAAACATGGGTGATAGTGTGTGAGCTATACTCACCTCTAAGAAGCTCAAGGAGAAGAGGATGAAAGTTGGGGAAGGTTGGGAGATGGAGTTCTTGACCTTAAAGCCCTTCTTCAAGCTTCAATGAAGGATCCTCTCTCTAGAATTCTCCCTCTCTCTCTCTAAAATGAAGGGGAAGGAAAGTAAATGAGGAAGAAACCCTAAAAATGTGTTTTTATGGTGTTCTGCCCGATAAGCTCGCTCGAGCGCACACTGAGCTGAATTTCACCCAAAACTCTTTGTTTTCTGTGCTCAGGCCTCGCTCGGGAGAGCTCTGAGCGAGAAAACCAGAATAATTTTCTATGTTTCTGCTGATATTCTCTCTCAGGCTCGCTCAAGCGAGGCTAAGCGAGATTATCAGGATGTTTGGGGGGGTCAAATGAGATCGGAATACTATTGTATTATATATCAAACTGAAGCCCCGGATCTTAACTTTCTAATGCAAGTGAAATCACCTCAATTAGACACCTATAACTCTAGATATTATCAAATTATTGCACCAAGGGCATTAGGATTAAAACCCAAAATTAAGCAACAACCTTGGTTGAAGCCCAACAGGGCACCCTTCACGTAAACCATGTTGTAAATCATCAATTCAGTTCAATAAGGCTAAGGTTAAAGGGTTCTAAGTGTCCATTAGAATATGCCCCTCTAATTTCTTGTTCTTTCCTATAGAATCACCTCTCTACCCCAGGTTCTTGAATCTACGCCCCTCCTCTTTCTTCCCACCAATTCTTTTAAGCTTAGTTCCTTCCGTCTTGATCTAATTTCCTAATTCCAATGTCTCTACTTCCTTCCTTACCCCTTCACCATGCTATCCCTTCCACCACCGAGTGTGACTCCTCCTAAATTAATTATACGGTCATGTTTGGCTTAATACTTGGTTTTTCCCTCCAGAATCTATGTAAACTTGCAACTCTTAGTTTATTTATCTAGTTCTTGTCTAAATTCACACTCTAATCCCCAAATTTCTCTTTCTACCTCTAACCTTTCTCTCTTGGCCGGATCCATAGCCTAAGGCTTTCGCTATACTCTTTAGACCCTAATTTTGGGGATGTTACAATGTGAGCATATAGGTGTTTAACGGGTATAGGGATAGACATTAAAGTTGCTGCCCACGTGGGCACAAATTTTTTTTTAAAACACGGGTATGAGGACGGACATTATAGTACCCTACATAAAGAGCATTCATTGCCATCCCTAAATAACAAGGAGATCAAAAGTATAAGCCTACTAATTATTATGTTATTATTTAAGTATTATTATATATGATGAAACTCGAAAAAATAATCATAACTATAAATTAGAGGGACGAATGATAAAAGAAGAAAATTGTTAAATAAAATGAAATATAATACATGTTAGTTTATTTTATCATATTTTAAATAATTTATATAATAAACTTTAATGTCATTTTAATTAATATATTTCACTATTCCTCTTTATTAATCCAAACATCACCAATTCATGGTTGATGACCAATTCATGGTTGATGATGATTGAAATTAAGAGTCATTCCGGTGTCATCACCTATTCACATATTTGGTGGACTTTATCTAAAAAAGTTCATGCTAAATAACATGAAATGGTTGTGTGTGAATTCAACAAATGCGAGGTTGGTTTTCAACTGTATATAGAACGAGGGGGACCAAATACATAAGGATCATTGCAGAAAAAAAAAAAAAACTTAATAAAAATAGAACAACACATCCACACATCACCAAAAGACTACTAATTTCATGAAACATGATTACAGTCTTTATTTATCACTCTCTCACATACTTTAATGATCAGTAAAATTTTTGTGTTGAGAAATAAGTTTTCAATATTGAGTACCCATCCAAATCCACGTTTACGTCGGACCATTAGAATTTGTGACATCCAGTTTCTAACGGATTCATAATTACGTTATAAGAGCACGTTTGCTTTAGTATTAGAATGTATATTTGACAAGATCAATAAGCTAGTTACTAGCTTATAAGCTAGTTTGACCAACATAAAATTGTTTGGTAAGGTACTTCAAAGTAACTTATTTTAAGAGTTTCTGACTTATAAGTTATAAGCTACTTCGGCTTATTTGTAGCTTGTAGCTTATTTAATTTTCTTCTATCACCACTATCCCTTATATTTCAATACATTTTCTTTATTATCCTTAATTTCTTTTTACCTATTATTATCTATTTTTAGTATTTGTTGGGTTACTTTTTAATATTAAATTATTTGATTTAATCATGCCACTATTTATACTATTTAATTTTTTTTATGTAGTTCAAATTTTAAAAAGATTTAACCTTACTAAATTGAAGTAACTAATGTTTCATTATAACATGATGCTATGTGAAAATTACATGCTACGAAGATTGTAAAAAATAAACTCAATGTAACAGTAGTTTATATTTATATATATATATATATAAAATAAGCAATTTAAAAAATTATGAATTAATTAAATTATTATTTTTTACTATTTTATGAAATATTTTTATAGTATTCAATTTTTTTATCAATTTCACTATTTATTTTAATTTTTAATTAAATATTTTATCATTAAAAAGTTAATAGGAATTTAATTATTTTTTAAAAAATCTAAAATTATAATTACATAATAAATTTTTTGTCTGGAAAACACAAATAGAATTTATACAATAAAACTTATGTAATTATGTCCTTTTATATCGTTTTACATTTACGAAGTAGCTTATCAACTAGTTCTACCAAACACTTTTAATTTAATGAGCTAGCTTATCAGCTCAGAGCTTATAAGTTAGGAGCTTATCAATTAACTTTGCCAAACACAGTTATAAATTGTGCTAAACTCAAGATTCTAATGTTAAAAATAGTTATGTTGAAAAATCCAAATTTAAATTGAATTAACGTTGATGCAATTTAAGTTGGATTCTAACTTTGCCAATTTAAGTTTTCAATGTGTGTTTGATGCAATTTCTTCAAAAGTAATTCTTATTTGTTTTGCATTTTTTTCCTGCAATTCCACATTTTAGGAAAAGAAAATAAAAATTACTTTTGAAGAAATTGCATCGGATCGTGTGATTTGTTACTGTTACATCAGGAAGAAAAGAGCTGTGTTAATTGATTATGTATAAACTATACCACATATTTCTATTTTTCTTTATTATATCTCCCTTTTCTGTCATATTTTTTTTTTGTCATGGTTATACAATATAAAATATTATACACTTTCTTTTCAACAAAATATTATACACTTATAATTTCTCAAGAATTTAATGCAAGCTGAATTTAGTTGTCTGACCGGCCCATCCCTCCTATGATGCCAATATTTTTTTGCATTTAAATAAACGATTTCACTCACAATATCAAAGTCAGAACTTTGCAGATTAAAATATGTTGGGCATAGTACAATATCACAGGCTGGCCTCACATCATATCTTAATAGATGGGATAATAGGTAAGCAAGTGAACCTTTATAATTATAATAACCAAAGATGTTGCCTGCCACAAATGTATGAATTTTACGGTATTAAAGATATATAAAAATAGAAGGGTCATAAAATAACTACATATATATAGCTGAGTAGGCCATAGCTTATCTCTGCTCAGAATATATAGAACGTAATTTAATTTGTGTTAAAACATTATATATTATAATAATTATTATTAATTTATTATTATCACGAAAAATGAGATACTTTTTATATGAATTCAATCTCATTCCTTATTTTGAGCATGATGTAATTTGTGTTGTGTTTAAGATGAGATTTTTCTCTGTACTTGTTTAGACCATGAGGCATGTCTCTCTCATATACCCTCATTCCGATTTAAATCAATAAATAGTTTCATTTTGTATGAACAAAAACATTAATTTATCAAATATATATAAAGGTTTTTGCTGCATAACAAAATCAAAAGTTAAGTTCAATTGCATTCTTATTTCTTTTATTATTTGGATTATATGTAATTTTATTTTTAATGTTTTTTTAACTAATCAAATATATCTGTCTATTTTTAAATTAAAATTAAATTTTGATACGCAAAAAATATCTAGAGAAACCTTATGAGGAAAAAGGAAAAACAATTATATTTGTATAATTGGACAACAAGAGAAATGAGGCCAACGCTTAGCTAGCAAAAAGCCAACATCACAGTCCTCATCCACAAAATCACATCCACACAATCCACATGCTAGCTAGGGTTGACTTTTATCGTTTTATTACGTGTATATTTTTACTTTTAAAATGTTTAGTTTATTTAAATTATTTTTTATCGTAAAAATTTTAAAGAGAACTAATTTCTTTAAAATTTTAATCTCACTTTTAAATTTTTTTACTAAATAAAATGAAAGGAGTATCAATATAGTGAAATGATAGTATATTAGTTAAATATAATCATAAAAAACGCTAAATCTTAAGAAAAAAACTTAGATACAAAGCTGATATGAAACACATTTGGCTGAATTTCATTGGTTTACAACATAATTTTACAACTAGGTAATTAGAAATAATAATCCATAATTGGTTATTTTTTAACATTATCTATATCGGGTCCTACCTGAATCTGATTACCTTGACTGGATACCAGCTCGCCCCTATCCAGCCGAGATACTCAACGACCCAGGTACACCCATGTACCCAGCCACACGACTTACTACGGCCTCAAGCAATGCACCCACAGTCTGCTATGTCATGTGTTGTCATAGGGACTTGCACGTACACGAGAATTCATAAAATCCTCTCCATTCCAAGACACAATCACATGGCACTCTAGTCCTGCTATAAGCAAAATAATGGGACTGATCCACCAAGACATATTGTTGTTTAGGGTTAAGTTCCCTTCCCATTTCTCTATTTTGCACCAAGACACATTGTTGTTTTCATGGCTGAACCTAAAAGAAGCCTTGGTTTGGACCTGAATTTAAGCCTACCCCTTCCAAATCATCCACATCACCATATCCAAAGACAAACCAACCTTCACACAAACCTAGAAATGTATGAGAACAAGTCATTATGGGCCACAGGCCATGCATGTCTTTGTGTTAAATTCTCTCCTCACATAAAGACCATGTCTTAATATGAAGCAATCAATTCAATTTTAAGACATTTGTTGAGGAAAAAACATTGTTGAATTTATGCATAATTTTGAACAAGAGGGAATACATGAACAATGAGTCGATTGTTAATTTTAATTCCTTATTTTCAGAACCTGTGTTAGCTACGTGTCTTGAGAATATTGAGATAAAGGCTTTGAAAATTTACACACCGGGGATTTTTAAATAAGTTAGCCAGGAAATAAATAAGGCTAGTGCATTGACTGTTATTTGATCGAATAGAAAACAAAGTGAAGTTAATGTTCATAGTGGACAAGTATTGCAATTCAGGTTGTGAATTTCATATTTTGTATGATATTTCAAAGTGCTATTTCAGTTATTATCAAGTTTTTGAATGTCATAGCTTTCCATGTTCTCATGTCTTTTGTACCATAAAAAAATTAGCATGTGGAATTTTATTCCTAGCAGATTGATATTGAACTAGTAGACAAAGACTACTAAGTACTAACAGTAATTTCATTTCCTCTGTTTTATCGGCCGAACAAGTCAGTTGAGCTTTGTTTTTGCCATGTCGTATTGTTTGATTTTCAACTTAGTATGTAGCCGATATCTATGTACTCTTCATCTTAATAAAAAACCAAATCAAGAAAGATAATGATATCAGAATCAATTCCTAAAACAGCTTCCCAATTTGATCATTAACTGGTTCTCTAACATATTCTAAAGATCTTCCGTGATATTATAATTTTTTTTTCTAATAAGATATATTTAAAAATAGTCTTTACTTATTCTCACAAATTCCATGAAATTGATGTCATCGTAGAAAGAATTTAATTTTAATTACGATATACATCTAGTATTAAAACTTTTCTATACTATCTTTAAAAATCATGAATTGACAAATCATTAAATAAATTTGAGTATGAGAATCATTCTTACCTGCCAACTGCGAGAATACAAAATCCTGCCACAATTAAAACCAATTTGGATAAATCTCTGATGAGGGAAGAAAATAGAATAAAATAGAATGAATTAAAAAATAAAATGAATTCAACTTATACCACAAGTTAAATTCATTTTAACTTCTTGATTTATTTTATTTTTCTCTCAAATTCTTTTAGAAAAATTTATCCAAACATATCCTTAATTGCTTTTTTGCTCACAACTCCATCCAAAAGAAAAAATACATGATTCCACAAAACATGATTGAAAAAATTTAATAAAAAATACTTGGGCAGCCAAGAGCAAAATAAGCACGTTTCCTTACCGTAATGCGGTAGTCGGGAAATATAACGAAAAGGGATAAGATGTAGAATACATGACATACCATCAATTCAACATCTCAAGAAACAAGGAAGGGTTAGAAAAATGCAAAACAGGAAAATGATACAACATACAAGGAAAGAAAGTTGTTTTTCAATTCATATATGAACTGTGATATGGTCAACAGTGTCGCCTTGCGTGTACCCATTATGAATATAGAACAGTAATGTCCAGCATTCTGTCTTTCTAACTAAAGAAAAGTTTCAGACACACCAGTTAGGATGAAAACAACCTAACGGAAATAAATGGATATTTGAGGGATGTCAATGTCATTATCCTCATCATCCTCACAGGCCACAACAACGTCCAAGTGACGACGGTATGAAGGAATGTCCACCTTGGCCACTTCCCTTGCTAAATCCACTACCTTTTTGTCCATTCGCTCTTTGTGCCTAGGGAACATGCTATTATAGAGCAGACAACTTCCACATGAAATACTATAAGCATTCAAACCTTTTGCCTTCAACCAATCCAGAAGTTCTCTGAGAGTAGGATTGTCTCTTAGAATCCATCTATCCCAAACTGTCCAGCTCATATCTTGATGCTTGATGATCTTTGGTGGAACTGGCTCAGCCATGGAAAAGAGAGGCAGTGCTAAGTTGGCAAATGTATTTCGATAGTCTTCAAGTTTGTGCCCTCCATCCAAAACTTTGTATAGCTCCAGGCAGACAAGCCCAGTGGCCATGGCAGTTGAGGTTGCAATTGCTGGAATAATCCGTCCAGCAATGAACTTGGCCTTGAGCTTGTCAACTTCAGGAATGCTGTAATTTCTTGCCCTCATGTTCGCAAGCCCAGCTATCAGGTCCATATGGTAATTTGTATCATCATCCTGAAAGTTTACAGCAGAAGAGAAATTTCTAACTTCAGATGAAAATAAATTTAAAAGAAATAAATAAAATGCCAGCGGAAGAGTTCGTGTACTGTGAAGTGTGAATCCACAATCCTATTCTCAGCAAGTACAAAATTCCATAATTCCTAATTGCTACCAAATTCGATTATGACAACAGAGAAGGTTTTATTGAGCATCGTGGTAAAAATTGTCAGGAAAAAAAACAAAAACTAGATGAGAGAAAAATTAGACCTTTTCAAACTGGACTGGTTTCATCCTGAACCCCGGTTGCAGATTTGACCGACACCTCTCTAACTTGTTGATTAGATCATTAATAACAGCTGCATCATCCACAGAAGCAGTAGAGAGGCTAGTGGCCTTCTCATCTGTCACTATTTTCACATTTTTCTTAGGCTGAAAGTCTGGTACTATCACTCTGTCAACAACTTCAGCCAACTTCGTAGGATTCTTAACCCAGTCAGGGATAGGGATGCCAAATGTTTCTGCCCGTAGTATAGAACCTGCCATCACAAACTGGAGATGACCCCGATCAGAGGATGAGAACTGCAGTGGACGAGGGAATCGCTTTGGTGCAGACCAGAAAGGAGCCCCAGTACTAGTTGCAGCATCTTCAGGAAAAGTATAAATTAACTGCTTCACTCGGTCAGCAAAATAATCTTCAAACCTGTGAATAAAAAACCATGTTTGAGTGTAGGACATACAGAAATATCTAATATGCTCCCACAACATGAATATAAGAGAACATAAACAAACATATACTATGAAAGAAACATACTTTAGCCTGGCCCAGGTAACACAATCTTCAAAAGTCTCACACTTCTCCTTGTCCAAGCACTCAAGAACACGCTCCAAGTTATCCCTTGCTTGAGCATCACCAGCATTCTTCATGGCATTAGCATATTCACTTGGGTTAGATAAATATGCATTTACTTCAGCCGGAGTTTTCTCAAGCAAACCCTCAAACTCTGATCGAGCCCATGTCAAGCAGTGATCAATGTTGTGTGGAAATGAGTGTACAGTACACATTGGTGCCTGTTTCTCTGGTGGATCTCTTGAGGCACCATAGTTCTCTGTTAGGTGGGGAATAACCATCTGAGTATTGCATTTAGCTCCAAGAGTTCCAGATTCAAGAAGTGGCTTCTGGAAATACAAGCACCTCTGATCAACATACAGTCTTGCATTTACATTGTCAAGTGCATTAACCACAACACTCAAATTCTCCCAGAAGGTATCATGAAATACATTTTCAGTTTCAGGGCCAACGCGATTTTGCAAGGCTTCAATATTCAGATGAGGATTTATAGATGCAGCAGCTGAAGCAGCAACTGTAGACTTAGCTTGGCCAATATTCCAATCACGGAAGAGGAACTGCCTGCTTAGGTTACTCTTCTCTATGACATCATCATCAGTAATTGTCAGCTTCCCCTGACCTCCACAAGAAACTCCCATCAGGGCAAGATTTTTTAAAAATTCACATCCCAATGCACCAGATCCAACAACAAACACTTTAGCCTCCTCTAATTTCTTCTGTAACTTTTGTCCAAACACTGAAATCTGTGCGTCATAACGACTATTTATTGGTTTTAAATCATTAGGATCCAATGGTTCTGTAGGAAGTGATTCCACAGAGTCAAAGTAGAAAAACTGCAGAAGTCAGAAGAGGAACAGAAGTTAAAATCACAACCACAAAAATAAATCGGGACAACAATAAGTGAAAGTGCTATAATCTCTAGAGAAAAATGAAAAAAAAAAAAAGCTCAATCTAAGGGAAAGAGAAAAAAAATGAAACATGAACAATGTATATATGCTAATAGACTTTCTTGTTATTTTTTGTAAACAAAGCAAAACCATAATAATCCCAGTATTTCTTAGTACTGTAAGGAAAGAAGTAACACCCCCCCCCCCCCCACAAGATGATTTTCAAGGATGAAAACCAACCTGTCTCTACGTACATCCATTTGGTCAAATCTTTGTACATATACATATGCACACATCAAAGCATAAATTTATTCAGTGTTTGAGTGTCTAGGATCAAGGTAGTCAAATTCAAGATCCTACATAGGATTAGGAGGGGAGTAAAAGTTTGTAAAATGTATGATCATAATATGGATCATAAGATCCCACAGAAAATATGTAAATGTATTATACTATAAAAATATGATAATATAATTTTAACTAATACATGTTTTGGTGACCCAAAGTATCTTCTCATCCAATAAGTGAGATACTAATCTCTCGAGGTTCTGTTAGGTGCCAAAGGCAAAGACCTCTCCCAACCATGTTTTTTTTCCGTAGATATGAATCCAAAGATCAAACACAGACCACGAGCTTAAGTGACCCCAGCCTCTTCCACTTGAACCAACACATGTTGGTATATTAACTAATACTTCTAGTAATATCATTAAATTTCACGTAATACCATTTATTCTATAATTATTGTATTATTAAAATCTTAATATCTATTTTATATTCTATGGTAATTATTTATAAAAAAACAAACAGAAAGAGGATAGGACAAAGTAAGAAAGTAAAGATGCAGGAGGAGTTATATTTCAAATGAAAGCAAACCACAACCTGTGGGTATTAGGAAAATAAAAGCCAAAAACCCAATTAGTAAATCTCAAGAAAAACACATACGGTGAAACAAAGAGGTTATGGGTTTCACCATTTCAGCCAAAAGAACATGCTTCTTTTTCACAAGTTTTGAGATGAAGAATACATAAATTTTGATTCTCAATTTAGATATTTTATAATGGTGTTCATATTTAATTTTATTTGGATATAGATGATGTCTACGTGTCCTTGTTGTGTCCGGTGTCCATGTTTGTGTCATTGCTTCATAGGTCATGACACACCATATCGCCGCTATTGGGCCATTTTATTGCGCAATTAATAACTCTGAATAAAAATACCAGCTGAAACAGCAAACTTAACACAAAATCCAATTGGCTAACTAAATGGTGAGCACTATTCTGGAAAAAGACTAAAATATAGGCTTTCACTTGCACCACACAATATTTCAAAAGACCAGAGGATAAAATGATTAACAACAAAAAACATTACTTACTTGAAAAAGTGGATGAAATTTCCCAGAGCATGCTTTGACAACCTCTTGTCCTACAATTCCACCAAACATGGCTGCCATAGGGTTCAATACTGCCCTAGCACCAAAGGCAAATTGCCGTAAAAGTTTTGGATTCACATCTTCCAACCTTCCATCACCTAAGTTCCCATTAATATTACTGGCAATAGAAATAAGTTTCTGTGCATCATCCTCTGAACCAGCAACAGGGAAGCGACCTATCTCAGAAAAGAACTTATCCAGAGCCTGGAATGCCAAATGCAGTAGGGGTGGGCGATCAAACTTAGAAAAATCACTTAGAAGAAAATCGCCTGGATCACTGATTGCTTCCCTGAGTGGTTTAAAGTTCAAAACCTTTGGCTGTTTGACCTGTGTGACAATACCGCCTTTTTCATAGATACCATAATTTGTGGTGTCTTCTTCAAGTGTAAATGAATATGCTCTAGCATTTTTAATCTTTCTTGGCTTTCCATCGTTCAACTCTTTCATACCATGAACTTCAGAGAATACAACAAGGTTTCCATCCTGAAACTCAAGCCTCTCATCATCAACACAAGATACTAGAGCAGGGTTGTCATTGCTGATGGATGCAATTATACCAGTATGGGGTTCCTCTCCATCAACATCAAAAACAGTGAACTCAGGCCCAAAATCACAAAACACCGAACCAAAAAGGCCTCTAACTTCAGTTTTAATGAAGGCAATAGGAGGCTGATGAGTGTGGCAGTAATCGTTGAACTCAATGGCTTTCTTAAGACTGATTTCAGTGAAAACAACAGCCTACAAAACAGTAAAATAAACAAATGTAAATTTATCCAGACAAGTCGGATACAAATGGATTCATGGTTACAGATAAGCTGGAAAAGCTCACATTAAATTACAACATTAACTAACAAAAATTTACAATCTGCGTGTTATATCATTTCAGCATTATACAATTCCCAAAAACGACAAATCTTACTAAAACAGTCAAGAAAATGCAAACTTGCTCCTCTCACATGGCTTTATTAATTGATCTAGAATAGAGTAATGTTTTTTCATTTTACGTTTTTATGAATAATATATAATATTATATAATATATAACAATGCCAAGAACTTCAGCATGATTATTTTGGTGATAAACAGTATGCAACTAATAATATGGTAACAGATGCAATTAATTGTCTCCAGTCAGATTATTGCCAATATTCATACCACAGAACATGTAATATCACATTTTAATTACATACATATATACCTCATTTTCATTAAGCACACAAACCTTTCCATTAACTTCGAAATTTACAAGAAAAGGTGAATCTTGCTGCATTATATAGCAACAAAAAAATTGGCTTAATCAATAGTCAATATGAGACCCAGTTTGCAGCTATTCTAACTTTTCAAAACTTATGGATATAAAAAAGTAACATGTAGAATTAGTTAACAAATTATATACCCAATACAATATTACTCCTTTATGAATGATAAGTAATAATAACTAATAAGTAACAAGTGACTTATTACCAAAGTATGACAGATAAAGTCAAGAGCAAACACTCAAGTACTTCTTTACAGTTAGAATTTAAAAGTACAATTATGACATTAGCAAATAACTAAAGTAAATGTAATGTCAAATAAAAGTATGGTAGCAATATAGCATGTAAGATATGCGAACCACGGACTATGCATTTCTAGTAATTTTCCCCATAATCTTATTTAATTTTGTAAATGGTATAATATTGTTATTTATTCACTCACTATCAACAAGGTTTTGTAGTTGATATAGATCCATACAAAACAGTTGTGCAAGTAAAGTTTGAAAAATATAACATTAGCATGCAAATTGTCCTTTCACTATCAAGGCATGCATAAGGGAAACCATTTCCCGCAGTTCCATGGACATCAATACAAGCCAAAGTGCATATATAATCACTTGATTATATATATATATATATATATATATAGCAGATGTACATACAAATGCATTTGACAATGAAGTTCCAAATATTAAAAAGGTGTAGAAGGCAAGATTGGAAGTACCTGGAAATTAGAAAGTTGTTCTTTTGTCAGCTTAGTTGTCAAACTTTGTACAAGAACCGCATTATTGAGTTCCTGCAACTTACTAACAGAAGCCACCGCCCTGTTCTTACCAAGATCATTCTCTGAAAACACAAAATTACTGGACAAATCCCATAATTCCACAATCCCTTCATCGTGCAAGGTTACAGATTTGACTCCAGCAAGAATGAGATTCTTTGCTGCAAGCAGTAAAATCCATCAGAATCCAAAAAGCATGATCAGGTATTACAGACCTGGCATATTTGAATCTATATATCAACAAAACCACTAAAAAATCAAGTCACAACACAAATAGAATAGTTCAAATTGAGGTATATACTTATAAACTCTCATAATTAATTACTATAGATTGAATAGGGCATGAGTGAGGACTCCCAGCAAGGTTGCCCAAAGTTAAGCAGCAATAATTATAAACTCAGTCAACAGGTCTACATGCAGCAAATTAATGACCTAAGTTAATGATATAAAGCTTGTGACCTATGAAGCACGGACAGTTGGCATGTCTGGGTGTCCGACACTCGTTAGTGTCGAACACAAGTGCGACACGCGTCAGACACCAGTCTGTAGGTGTCAGAATAAATAATTAATTTTTGTGGCTCAGACATGCGCCGGACACGGCTTCGATATAGCTCCAACACTGCTCAGACACCTTACCGACACTATTATATTATATTTTTGTAAAATAAAACTAACAACTTTGTCTCGAGAAGATGAATTAACAAATCTTAATTTTTAATATATATAAGTGGTGTCTCGGTATCCTATATTTTGGACATCACCCGTGTCTATGTCCAGTGTCCGTATCGGAGCTTCATAGCGTGACACTGAGTACGTGTCCGTATCGGAGCTTCATAGCATGAAACTGAGTACGAGCAACTAGTAATCATTTTCAGTGAAATTATTAGCATGGACAATAGATTACAAGATAATAAATTTTATGAGTCTACTACTCTGCTTCACTTCATTTTTGAGCTGACAGAGGAGATCGAGGACCAAATTACCAAACCTACCAACACTAATAAACGATTTTCCTTTTATCAAAAGAGAGGTGAAAGCTCCAGAAAAGAAAAAGGGCGACAAAACCATTGCTAGTATTTTACGTCATGGATCACCAAATCCAAATCATTTTAGGATTTGGATGTACGCACGATCCATAAACCTTGCAGTCTCCTATAAACCCCGAAGATTGATCGCTACCTAACCATCGTGAAAAGCAAATGAAAACGAGGCATCCCCACACCTATGGCTATCATTCTATTCACGCAATAAACATCAACCAATAATAAAGCAGTTGTAGTTAAAAGAGTGATGTTGGAAGAGACCCAATTACCAATCTCGACACCAAGACCCTGCATCCCTGAAACGAGGACGCTAGACGCAAAGAGCCTCCTCATTGTCTCGCGGCCATACACAGCGAGCTGACGGCTGTGAAGATCCTCATCAATTTCCGGCGGGTTGGAATCTCCCAAAGCCATATCCGAAGCTCCTCTGATCGAGTTCCCGGCGCTGTTGTTGTTGTTGCTGTTGTTGATGTTGCCGCCGCCGCTACCGAAGCTCCGGTCGCTCTCGTTCACCGCCGATTCACGCGAGCAAGCAGCAAAGCAGCCGATCCGAGCCTTCTTAGTATACGACGTCGCAGCACCTGCGTTGTTGTTGTTGTTGTTGTTGTTGTTGTTGGCAGTGGTGGTGTCACTCTCTCCTTCTACAACCACTCCTCCTTCGCTAGCTCTCTTTCTAGGAAGCATATAGTGCAGTAAACTGCTGAACCCGCGACAAAATCGCACCATCGAGAATATCAGTGCAAACACAAACACAAAAATGAAAGCAATCAAGTTAAAAACCATGATCTAAAGTGATCTAAAATCCAAAACCCTAACTAGCACGTGATTCGAGTGCTGAACAATGAAGAAACGAAGATGAAAAAAGTAACAAGGTCAGATGAATCTGGAAATGAGGTGGAAGAGAAGGAAGGGAACGTACCGATTGGAACTCAGGAGAAGGAAGGAATGGAATCTGATAGGAAGGCGAGAATCGGAGGGAAAATGAGAGAGAGTTTTGTTTTCTTTTCTTTTTGGTTCGGGTTAGAATTGCGAGGAGTGAGGAAGCGTTTGATATAAGATAAAGGGAGGGGTATTTATGGATTTGCATAATAAGAATGTGTTCTATTCTACGACTTCTACCTAGGGTTTTGGGAGACAGTCACTGGTGGATTCATTTTCCATTTTCACTTTCCTTCACTTGCTTTGCTACTACCATTTCTTTCTTCTTCTGTGTGTGCGAGAGAGAGAGAATGTTGTGTGTGTGTGTGTGTGCAGTGTGCGTGGGGTGGGGTGCGGTGTGGTGTGGGCCTGTTACTGTGATCATCGAATCATGAACGGTGTAGACCAAACAAATGCGCTGGGACGAGTACATGCCACGTTGCCGTTTCAGATGGGATCCAAACGACGTCGAATTCCATTTTTCTGGTAAAAACCTAGTACCTAACCTACCGTGTACTGTGTAGACCCTGACAGAGAATTCTAGCACAGTTGCATTTGTTTTGTTTCGGCTTTAGGAAAAGGTTATAATATTTTTAAATTTTTTTAATTTCTGAAGAAAATTAAATTAGTTTTTACAAAACTTATTTTTAATTTAAACTGTTTTTTCTTAATGTAAAAAATAAACAAACTAACGGTTACATTTTTGACCTACTAACACGTGCCCATCTACATCAATTTCTGGCTGTAATGTGTTTTAACTGTTTTCCTACCGAATTTGGGAGAAAATCGTTTTTTTTTCTGTGTGAGATCAACATGTTTAGTTGGATGTAATAGAATTCTAAAAAAATACCATTTGTGTTAGAATTTCTTACTGGATGGGAGGAGATATACATGTTTTGTTGGATGTAATAGAAATTTAAATTTTAAATTACGATTGTGTTACAATTGATTTATGAGAATAATGTTTAGATGTAATAATGGAATTGTTTAGCTGAACTGTAATGGAAACCACATTTTTGGGGTTTGTAGACCATAGTTGAGGAGTTGGACCGTAAAATTTTAAAAAAGTTATTTCTGGATAAAAAAGTGATTTATTTTTTAAAATTTTTTATAAAAATAAAAGTTGATTTATATTTGGTCACGTTAACAAAAAAACGACTTTTAACATTCATACAGCAATTAAATCCCATAGGCCCAATAAGACTAATAGTCATAAGCCTAGAAAGCCCAAAATAAGCCACGGGACTAGGCTCAAAGCAAAATAAGAAAAACAATTCTTAATGATGAATCTTTCAATTTATCTATTATACTTATTAGAGTTTTTGTTTGGTTTTTAGTCAAAACATTGACTTGTGTAGTTACGCAATTATCACAACTGCATAATTCTGGGCCTAGAACATATTCTTCTTCTAGTTGATATTGGAGAAAGTCAGTATAAGGTGATATGAAGTGTTTACAATACTAAAGGCTCATACCAGGTCTTAATTTCTCTAAATTTTTTCGATGCCTTCTACACATTTGGTTCCTTTATTTATAGATTTGTAAAAGTTATTAAGAGAAACTGAACACATGCGGTTGCTGTCGGAAGGCACGGTAAAGAGATGCTTGTTGACACTTTGTTTGTGGGTAAATATTGTAGTAGGATGTTCCCGACAGATCTTTTCACTTTAGTTCTGAAAAGAATCCATAGCAATTGTCCTCATTATTGCAATACTGGTCTAGACTGCTCTCCATTTCTTCTCCTTTATCTTTTTGTGATGATGACCCTGACATGCTTTTTATAATTTGGTTGAATTCTTCTTCACACGTGGTGATACTTAGAGTTGCCATCATTTTTCGCTTATTTTAAAGGAAATTTGATTCTTTAGTGAGTGTTGAAGGACCTGTTTTAGATTTTTGTGGATCTTTGAAACTTGTAACCATTGATCAATCTTTTCTTTTTTTAGCAGACCATTTTTTTTAACTTGTTCCACCATTTTACTTTAATAACTCGAATTAAGTATTGTATACTAAGTATGTGTTTGATTTACCACCGAATCACGTTTTAAACGTGGATCCGAGCAAACGCTACAGAGAGTAACGTTGGCACGAATCCACATTTGAAACGTGGTTTTAAGTTAAATCAAGTGCACTATAAGATTGTCATTGATCTTAGCAGAATCATACTCCCACATTGTGATCCACGCTATTCCTTGACTAGTTGACTTGCCACAAAAGAAATTAATTGGTAATCTTTTTCAAAATTTGTCTTACTTGTAAAATATTGTAAACTTTTTTTAACCTCTCCACGTAATATGGAGATTATAGGCCCGAAATCTAAAAAATCATTTTAAAAACCATTTCGGGGAAAGGCCAGTAATCGAAGTAGAGTAATGAAAGGATTTTAAAACAGAGTTGAGTAATGAAAATTTAAAAAAATGTTGATCAACTGAAAATGATACAAGTAATCAATCGTTGCTTTAATGTTGAATTGAGCTTTTATAAAGGAGTTAATACATAGGTAGATGAGAAATATTTAGGATTTGTATAAAGTAAAATTTTATTGGTATTGGAGAAAGCTAGTACAAGATGATCAAAAGTGTTTACAATACTAAAGGCTCGGATGAGTTTTTAGTTTCTCCATTTTTTTTTTTCTGATGCCTTTTACACATTTGGTTTAAAAAGGGTATATCATTAAAATTCCCGAAATAGTTTTTAAAATGGTTTTTAGATTTCGAGCCTATAATCTCCATATTAGCTGGAGAGGTTAAAAAAAGTTTACAATATTTTACAAGTAAGACAAATTTTTAAAAAGATTACCAATTTATTTCTTTTGTGGCAAGTCAAGGAATAACGTGGATCACAATGTGAGATTATGATTCTACTAAGATCGATGACAACCTTAATATACAATACTTAGTTTGAGTTATCAAAGTAAAATGGTGGACCAAGTTCAACAATGCTCCACTCAAAAAAGAAAAGATTGATCAATGGTTACAAGTTTCAAAGTTCCACAAACAGTCTAAAACAGGCCCTTCAGCACTCACTAAAGAATAAATTTTCCTTCAAAATAAGCGAAAAATGATGGTAGCTCTAAGTACCGCCACGTGTGAAGAAGAATTCAACCAAATTATAAAAAGCATGTCAGGGTCATCATCACAAAAAGACGAAAGAAAAGAATAAGTGGAGAGCAGTCCAGACCAGTATTGCAATAATGAGGACGATTGCTATGGATTCTTTTCAGAACTACAGTGAAAAGATCTGTCGGCAACATCTTACTACAGTATTTACTGATAAACAAAGTGCCAGCAAGCATCTCTCTACAGTGCCTTCCGACAGCAACTGCATGTGTTCATATTCTCTTAATAAATTTTACAAGTCTATAAATAGAGGAACCAAATGTATAGGCATCGAAAAAATTGGAGAAACTAAGACCTCATTCGAGTCTTTAGTATTGTAAACACTTCAGATCATCTTATACCAGCTTTCTCCAATATCAATTACACTTCAGATCACTTTTGTATTGTAGCTTTAGAAAGCAACCTCCATGATGGACCTACTTTCTTTAATTGTCATCCAAATTTTGCTATGAGTTTAACAAATGAAAAGACATGTAGTGCAATAAAGATTTTTATAAAATCACCTAATAAAATAGTAGATGAAATGGCTGACCCATTTTAGATAATATTTAGGATATGTTACAAGGTTACAAAAGTAAATTATGGATTCAAAGCTTTAAAAGAAACACCCCTACATGAAACTATTGTAGTGAAAGAAAATTTAAGAAGAAGTATGGTAAAAATTCCTATAAAACTAAGTCATGAAGAAATTTCAAAAAGAATACCAGAAGAATGAATTCTGGAAGATGTTATTCAACAACCAAAAGTGTATAATACAGAAATAAGGGAAATTATTGAAGAAGGACAAAATGTTAGGTTAAGATTTAATAGATCTACATCATATAAAATTAGAGAACCACAAGTTCTTAAAAAATCAGAACCATCAAAACATTCAGTAGACAACTCTACTATAAATTTAGATTTGAGAGGATTAGATAATATGGCTAGACCAGGAATTTCAATACCAGACTATGAAAAAATCGAAAACTATTCACCAACAGTGTCACAAGTATTAAACACATTAACAAAAGAAAAGCTATTTAACAATGATAAAAGTTGGATAGATATAGAAATAGAGTACATCAGAGAGAAAAGGAGATTGGTTTTTCAAAACATATACCAAAGAACAAACGATAGAATTTTGAAATAAATTTTATAAATATCTAGAAGAAATGGAGTTAAATATGTATTTCTTTGACTGGATAGAATAATACTTTAAAGAAAATAATTTAGAATATCCTTTTAATAGGGAGGTTAATCCCCTAAAAAAGATAACAACAACATGGAAAATAAAAAATAGAAAATTGGTAGAATCTGACTACCCCCCACAAGAAGCAATAAAGATACCAATTTCAGAAAACTTAGAAGTAGAGGCTTCACCATATAAAGGAATAAATCCATAAGAAAATGTAATAGAGAAGAATGATATTAATAAAATCCATCAACAATTAAATTATTCAAACATTGTTTTAGGAGTAATAACAAAACAATTAGGAAGGATTGAAAACCAAGGAGAAACAAGTAGTTCCAAAAGTATAGAATTAGAAAGACCTATTTACAAGATAAATACATTACCCCCTAGGACCATAGAAGCTTTTAGAAAGAAAAAAGAGTAGAACTAGAAGTTGAAGAAATAAAAACAAAGATTGCACGATTAAGTTTAAACAAACCTTCAATAAATATGATGGACGCAGATGTACAAATTAACAAGATAGGATTTAAAAATAATTATCCAAAACTTAAAAACATACTATAATAGACCTTCTTTATCAAGCGTCTTATTAGAAGAAAGGACACAATTTGTACAAAACTCCTATACATGAATGGATATAATTGAATGGAATTTAGATGGACTTAGTGAAGAAGCAATATTAGACTTTACATCACAAATGGCTATGGCTGCAACGGCCTATAAAGTTAAAGGTTTAACAGACAAAGCCGCAACAAAAGCCATAATACAAGGATTTACGAGACAATTAAGAGGTTGGAGGGATAATTCTTTACATCCCTCCGACAAAGAAGTCATTCTAAACCATGTTAAACAAGAATCAAGAGATGAGGATGTCGTGTCAATATTATTTTTCACAATTATACAACACTTTGTAGGAGACCCTAGATACTATATTAAAAAATAGGGTAGCCATACAATTAGCCAAACTCGAACGTCCAACAATGTCTAATTATCAGTGGTACAAAGTTATGTTTTTATCTAAAGTAATGTTAAGGGAAGATTCCGGAGTGACAACTTGGAAGGAAAGATTTATTGCAGCTCTTCCTTCATTATTCTCCCAAAAAGTTATACAAAATTTAGAAAAGTCATTTTGGAAGTACAATACCTTACGAACAACTAACTTATGGTCAAATACACAATTTATTATAGAAACAGAAATTAAGGGTTGCACAGATGCACAAAAATCCACAAGTTATTCAATCACCCTTATCACCATGACTCCCAAACATCTTTGTACTAATCTTGCACCACATTTCCGTCCATGCAAATGGAAAAATCTTGTCTCGTGATTTGAATATGTTGAAGCCATAGGTATTATCTTTCAAATGATTTTCATTTGAACTTAAAAGGACTTCTATAGCCCAAGTTATGATCCAATTACTACCTATAGGTCTTATTGTACGGGCTAAATCACATTTGAAATTTGTAGCCCATTTTTCGTCCCCGAAAATGATTAGATTTTGAATTTCATCATTTCACACAAAGTTGTAGAACTTTTCCTTAGCTTTCTAGGAATATAAAATATGATCTATTTTAATACCTATAGCTCCAGATATGTATCAAAATGGATCATATTTAGCATAAAAACCCAATTAAGCCAAAAATAATCCTAAACTCATAAAATGTGATTATAACCACTTAATTGAGCACATAAGAAGCCTCAAGAGGTTAATTATGAGGGATAATTAATATGTAAAGATTGTATCTATCAAATTCACCCACACTTATCCTTTGCATATAAAATTATTATAGTTGTACATATGTGAGAAAATGTATGAGAAAGTAAATTGCCTCTTGAGCCATTGCTATCAATTAAAAAATAAAATATTAATATTTTTGTAAATAGATAGGCTACAAAAAGGTGGAGAATAGTAACAAAATTGAATGTTGATGCTTATTGACATTTCTATTTTAAAATTATTTGGACAAAATTAGATATTCACATACACACAAAAGCAATCTGTCACAAAAAAAATTAGGCAAAATATGAATGTCACCATAAAAATATATACACAAAAACAACCATAGCATATGCCTTTCTCATTTGATAGGTGGTTTAATTAATTCTTCATTTAGTTAAAGATATTATTATATCAATTATTCACTTTTATTCTTTTCATTTTTTCATACCACGAATACAAAGAATTATTCACTCTTGCCTCTCTATCCAAATAATATATAAAACTAATTTTTGTTCATTTTACTGCTATTTATTTTTTTATATAGCTCTTATCTTTTTTTCCTCCCCAAACATAAATATTTAACATTTAAATTTTTTGTGAAATGAGTAACAATTTCCAATAGAAGATTGCAAATTATGAGAAACGATAATTGGCATTCATCATTCACCAAAGTTTCATTATTTTGTGAATTTATCATCATTTCAAATATGAACTACAGGACTCCTGGCCTCTCAGAAATAATTCTCTTGTGAGCTTCGAATGGATGAAGCAGTGGTGCTCTCTCAGGAAGAAAAAAATAATCTACGTCGGAGTACAAAGAAGCAGAAGCATGTGGTGACTGGCAAGTCCATCAGTGATTCGTTTGTAAAAGAGACTCCTTTGCAGGGTGTTCAGGGTGCTTCCTCTTCTCATTCAAGCCTCCCTCATGACCTTTTTCCTACAGCGACTGAGTTTAAACTTAATAGAGGAGTTGTTTCTTATAAGGATATATGTTTGGGCTCCCCCTTCTCCTCAGGTTGATCACGAGGATGATGACGGAGTTGATGAAGGCTATTCCTACTCCTCGGATTCGGAGGAGGATGATTCTGACCTCCAGGATTTTCTTGCTAAGCGTGATCCTCTTTGTCCTATAGATAAAATTACTAAAAGAGAAAAGAAGAATCTTGCTATCCCATGGAAGCGTGCAATTATTGTTAAATTATTGAGAAAGAAGATTGGGTTGAAACTTCTTCAATCTAGACTCTCAAAACTTTGGCAGCCCTTTTCCTCTATGGATATTATCGACTTGGAGAATGATTACTTCCTTATCCACTTTGGTAATGATGATGACCTGAATCATGTCTTTGAATTTGGCCCGTGGATGATCATGGGACATTACCTAGTGGTTCAGAAGTGACGTCCAGAATTTTTTCCTCATGAGGATAATTTGAAGCGTGTTGCAGTTTGGATCCGTATTCCAGGTCTCCCTGTGGAATATTACGATCGTCAGATTCTTTGGCGCATTGGTGATAGTGTGGGACAAACTTTGAAAGTTGATTCTAATACTTTACATGAACGAGTTATTGGTCTTGGAGAATTGGTCACTGCGAGAGCAAAATTTGCTCGTCTTTGCGTAGAAGTGGATCTTAATAATGCCTTAGTTTCTCGATTTGTTCTTAATGGACGTCGTTACAAGGTGGAGTATGAGGGCCTACATTTAGTCTGTTTTAATTGCGGAAAGTATGGACACCGGAAGGACTCTTGTCCTATGGTAGACTCTGATCCCCCTAAAGTGGATGTTGCGAATGATGTTGTTAATGCTGCCAAGGAAAACCCGGTTCATAATGCAGTTGGTAAGGAAGATGCTGCTATGGAGGAAGAATTTGGCCCTTGGATGCTTGTTCAGAAAGGAGGAAGACGATCTCAATCAGGCAACGTGTCTAACGCCGCTAAAGTTGCATACGTTAATTCCCGAACAACTCCAATCAGGGATAAAAAAAGTCAATGGATCGAGATTTTCCATTTTGGGTGACGCCACTACTATCATGAGGAGCAAGATCATATTATTGTTGATTCTGATTCTGGTGCCGCGGATAAAAGGGTGATGGTTCCAAGACAGCATAATTCCCCTAATGATGGGGCGAAATCCAAGGAGAGAGATGTGGCACATTCTTTGATTAAAAAGGCAAAAATTCCTGTGAAGACTGTTTTTGCAGCGAGTAATTCTAGAAAACCAATCTGTCTAGTAGCTGTTGATAATCTCGTGAATGATAAGGTCAAAACCCCTCCTAGTCAGCCACCCTTGAATATTCAAAGGAGTCAACCCCTTGATGATAGCAGATTTAAAAAGAAAGAGAGAAATCAAGGCGCGTGTGGGAATGCACCCAAAATCTCGCATGACTTTTAAAGGTGTGAAGGATGTGGCCTGTAAATTGGCAGCTACACCGCAAGACACATGGCCATTCGTTTCTTCTATGGATATGTTGTCTCCCCAAAGTGTTATTGGGCCTCCAGTTCATTCGGCCCCTTTACCTGCAGAGAGATTGGACTCCAGCACCTTGGGCCCTGCTTTTGCCTCTTCGGATAAGCCTCCTGACGTTGGCAATCAAGGCCTTACGTTGCATGATCAAATTTTAAGAGAGTCAGAATTTGTTAAGGAGCCCAATGGGAGTAGAGCTGTCAAAGTGAGCCAACCCGGGTGAGCCGGGTTGGCTCACCACGGGTTAGGCTAAAAGTGAGTCGAGCCGGGTTGGCTCACTTTTCTGGTGAGCTGAAAAAATACCAACCCGACTCGACCCACCGCGGGTTGGTGGGTTAGGCGGGCTGGCTCGCCTAACTTAAAAAATTATATAAATAATAAAAAAATAATAAAAAAGGTAAAAAAATTAGAAAAAAGTTATAAAAATTATAAAAATGACTTAACAAATATATAAATTAAATAAAAATTAAAAAGTGAGCCAACCCACTTTAACCCGGCTCAAACACACTTTGGCTCGCGAGTTAAGTGGGTCGACCCACTTTTGACTCGCGAAAATGTGAGCTCATATTTTACCAACCCAACCCAACCCACCGGTGAGCCGGGTTGGGCCGGGTTGGATCACCGAGCTCAACCCAAATTAGCACCTCTAAATGGGAGTGTGGCCCTGGATTCTTCGACCGTTGAGGGTAATCCTACGAAGTCTTTGGGGGGATGTGATTCCCCTTTCCACAAATTAATTCTGTTTTATGGTTTTTATGACTTGGAACTGCAGAGGAGCTGGAGCTCGGTCCTTCCCGCGCCTCATTAAAGATTTGACGTCCAGGTACCACTTGGATTTGGTTGTTCTTTTAGAGCCCAGAATTAGTGGCTCTAGGGTGGACTCTGTGGTTCGCAAACTTGGTTTTTCTAATGTTGTTAAAAGTGAAGTGGTTGGCTTCTCAGGTGGGATTTGGTTGCTTTGGCAGGATGTTAATTTCTATGTGGATGTCATCTTCTCTCATCCCCAATTTATTCACACTTGTGTTTCTCCCAAAGATGGCTCTCAACCATGGCTTTTCATGGCTGTTTATGGCTCTCCTCGTATTAATTCTCGGCGGATGTTTTGGTCAGCTCTCAGAACCTTAGCTGATTCAGTTAACATTCCTTGGCTTGTAATGGGAGACTTCAACGCCATTCTTCATGAGTCTGAGAAGTCTAGGGGTGGATCTGTTAATCGTACCTCACTTGAAGAGTTTCAAGACTGTCTATTTTCCTATGGCCTTTCTGACTCGAGCTTCCAAGGTCACCCCTTTACCTGGAGTTGGCATGGTATCCATGAAAGGTTAGACAGAGGGGTCTGTAACTCGTTGTGGCGTCTTTGTTTTGCTCAAGCATCTATCCTGCATCTGCCCTCTCTAAAGTCTGATCATTCACCTCTTCTTTGAATTTCAACAACTCTCCACAGGTTTCCTCTGTTCAGCGGCCCTTCAGGTTCTTGGCAAGATGGATGAGTCATGCTTCCTTCCCGGACCTGGTTAGGCAATCTTGGAGTGAAAATAGGCATTGGATATCGGCGTGTATGAGTTTCCAAGATGCAGCTACTGTTTGGAATAAAGTTACTTTCGACAATATCTTCTTTAGAAAGCAAAAAATTCTCAACAGATTGGAGGGTGTTAATCGCCACCTACAAATGGGCACTAATAGGGGTTTGGAGTGTCTCCTGGATAATTTGTGGGACGATTACCAGAGTATTTTGGATCAAGAAGAAATGTTGTGGTTTCAGAAATCCCCGTTCTGATTGGATTCATTTTGGAGATAGAAATACTAAGTTTTTCCATCTTTCCACAATTATGCGTCGTAAGAGGAATAAAATTGAGACTTTGCAAAATGATGAGGGCACTTGGGTCTCAAATCCATCTGATCTTAAAGAACTAGTGGTTTCCTATTTTTCAATATTGTTCACTATTGACTCTGTTGCCTGTCCTTGGTCGCTTGCTCACTGTTTTCCTACTCTCTCTCTCTGGATGCTATTAACAACCTGGCTCCCCTTTTACTCAGTCTGAAATCAAGGAAGCTATTTTCTTTATGGGGGACTACAAGGCACCAGGCCCGGATGGTCTCCACCCTGTGTTCTTTAAAACCCATTGGGATATTATTAGCCCATCACTAATCTCTTTCTTTCAGGAGGTCTTTGCCAATCCAGAGCGCATTGAAGAGGTAAATGGTACTCTTATTTCTCTAATTCCTAAAGTTGATTTTTCGGAGAATATTAGACAATACCGACCAATTAGTCTGTGCAATGTTGCTTATAAGACTGTGACTAAAATGATTGCCAATTGTTTACGTTGTTGTATGAGTACCTTAGTTGAGGAGAACCAATGTAGTTTTATTCCTGGGCGTCATAGTTCCGATAATATTATTATTGCTCAGGAAATATTTCATTATATGCGAACTATGAAAGCCAAGAAGGGTTATATGGCTATTAAGGTTGATTTGGAGAAAGCTTATGACTTGTTAAGATGGGATTTCATTGAGGATACTCTTCGTGATATTGGACTTAGTGATAATCTCTGCAGATTAATTATGTCCTGTATCTCCTCTCCTGTTATGCAAGTTCTATTCAATGGTGAGAAAACAAGGGAATTTAAGCCTAGTGGGGGGATTCGTCAGGGGTGTCCTCTATCTCCATATATTTTTGTCCTCTACATCGAGCGATTGGGTCACTTAATTTCTAGTAAAGTAAGGGATCATTCTTGGAAGCCTTTTTCTGTTAGGCGTTCATCAGTCAAAGTCTCCCATTTGTTTTTTGTTGACGATCTGTTGTTATTTGCTTAGGCTAGTGTTGGTCAAATCTATACAATCCTGGATTGCCTCAATCTTTTTTGCAGTGCTGCAGGGGAAAGAGTTAACCATGCAAAGACTAAGCTCTTAGTTTCTAAAAATGTAAATTCTGTTATAGCTAATGAGCTTAGTAATGTATCGGGTTTTTCCTTATCCTCCGACCTTGGGTGTTATCTTGGAGTACCTTTGCTTCATGGGAGAGTGACTTCTAACACATATCATTACATTCTGGATCATGCTCACCGCAAACTTGCTTCTTGGAAGGTGGATTCCCTATCCTTTGCTGGTCAGATCACCTTGGCTAAAGTTGTTCTTGAAGCCATCCCATCATACACTATGCAGACAATCTTGTTGCCAAAATCTATCTGTCATAAGCTCGAACAGCTTTGTAGAAACTTTGTTTGGGGTGCAAAACCGGGTGAAAAAAAATACCACTCCCTAGCCTGGTCCCATTTCTGTCTTCCTAAAGAATTGGGGGGGGGATGGGATTTAAAGACCCCCATTCTTTTAATAAAGCATTCCTTATGAAGGTTGGCTGGGGTTTGGTGGATAAGCCATATGCTCTTTGGGTTCTTTTACTTCAGGCTAAGTATCATGCTGGTTCCGGGACTATTCCTATCATGAAACGATTCTCCAATGAATCTGCCATATGGAAGAGCATTTGCAAATCATGGGAATTTGTTTTGAAGGGCTTCTGCTGGCGTGTAGGGGATGGTGAAGCTACCCGTTTCTGGACGGATTGCTGGCTTAAATCTGGGCATGTGCTGAAGGATTTGATTACTCAGGATCTTCCTGACTCTAAACTTTATGAGTCTATTGTCGCGACCGGGGCCACGACGGAGTCGGCGAGCCCATGAGAAAAATATTGAAAATTTGATAATTTTTGGGAAGTCGCCACCAATTTATTTGGGTTGGGAAAATTGGGAAAACCCGAAAATGATTTTAAAATGAAAACCTGGTCTGCGAACAAGAGATCCAAATTCGGGAGTCGATTATGTGTAGGGAAGGTATTAGCACCCTACAACATCCGTTAAAAACGGTTACCCTTAATTAATTGTGCAAAATACATTAACTTTTAAAATGTTTATTTTACCCTCTAAAAGAAAAAAAAATTTATTTACATTCTTTAAATTAAAGAATGATGAAAAAAATAATTTGAAATCAATGGGACAAAAATTTGAAAGTTTTATTTTGGCTCGACAGGGAAATCCCGCTCCTACGTATCCGCAGGTGCAATGGAGAAATCAAAGCCACGTAGTTCTAAAAATGTGTTTAAAAGAGATTGGTTTTAATTTTGAAAGAAATTGATTTTTAATTTTGAAAAAGAAAGAAAAATGTAAGAATTGATTTTGAAAATGTTTTGATTTAAAGAAAAGGATTTGCTTATTTATTTATTTTTTAGACAGAGTTGATGCTAGCAAATGGCTATACAACGAACCCTTGAAACTATTTAGACGACATTATTGATAGAAATGTTATTCAATAAACGTCATTTATTTTGAGAAGAAAACATTTTTGAGAAAAGGCTTGAAATTCCGCATTATTGAGTTAGCAAATGGCTATACTCAATATTTTCCCCCTTTTTACGTTATTGATAGAAATGCTATTCAATTAACGTAGTTTTTGAAAAGAATTGTTTTTTTTTTTGAAAAGGGATTTGAAATTTCACGCATTATTGAGCTAGTAAGTGACTATACTCAATATTTCCTTCTTCGCGTTATTGATAGAAATGCTATTCAATTAACGTAATTTTGAGAAAATTATTTTTAGAAGAAGTTTGAGATTAAGCGCATTATTGAGCTAGTAAATGACTATACTCAATATTTTCTTTTCACGTTATTGATAAAAATGCTATTCAATTAACGAAATTTTTTGAAAAGAATTATTTTATTTTGAAATGGGATTATTTTTAGGAAAACACATAATTGAGCTAGTAAATGACTATACTCAATTACCTCCCTTTTTCTTAAAAAATATACGTTAAAGGATAGAAATGTTATTCCATCAACGTAATGGATTTGATAAACCAATTTAGAAATGTTTTCTTTTATTTACAAACGGACAAATTATTGAGCTAGAAAATGACCATGCTCAATTATTTTTTATTTGAACGACGTTAAAAGATAGAAATGCTATTCTATTAACGTCAAAGATGAAAGGGGACAAATTGAATCAATTAATATTTACATGAATACAGAATTAAAATTACAAATAATCAATTATTTACATAGAAAGAAGTAAACAAATATTTACACCCACATATGTTAAATAAATAATTCTAAACACTTAAAAGAAATACAAGATGGTGGATCTAAAAGAATTTACAAAAAAGAGATTATCAATAATAAAGAAACAACACATATTTAAAATAAATAACACAATTTTTTTTAGTGAAAACTGTAACACCTTAAATTTCTAACTCAGAAATTCAGTTCGTTGGAAACCAAATTCCTAATTTAGAGATTAAGGTATTCCGATTCATATATCAACTAGTTCCATAAATCCTTAATTTTCCAACGAGAAATTAACACTTAAGGAACAATACTCAAAAGATTATAAGGTAACCATCATATAAAACTTCTGTATATTAGGACATTTAAAATTTCAAGAGGGATCACTAATGTAATCCCCTACTACTATCATAAATACATATATACATATACACATCAGCTAATACATCAACTCAAGCCTTAAAATAAAAACAGTTCCTTCGTTCTCGTACTTCACTTCCCGAACTGAGAGTCTGGTAAAGGGGGTACCTGCTCAACTAAATAAATCCATATAACGTGTGGTGAGATAAAATCTCAGTGAATACAAATCATATGCATGTATGCAGAGAACAAAAATTCATGTCAACCCATAAGTCATAAGGTTCAATAATCAACTAATATGCAAACATGATGCACTCACTGCTGTGCCCAGCAGGCATGTTCTTATCTCTTTCTAGAGTTAGAACTGAGCTCAGACTACATGGAATATCTTCCCCGGGGACGAATCTCACCCAAACTGGACCGAAATCGTGTTTTCAATACAATTAATCATTTCTTTTACTCACAGCGCGATGGCCGGCTTGAATTACTTCTATTAACATAATCATAATGGTATGACAAACAAGAATTCATATATAATCAATATAAACGATTTCGCTAGTTTCGACAATTTCGAGAGTTTCGACCCTATGAATATTAATTACCTTCTATTCTCAATTTAAACTCTAATTCAACAAATACTACTCTAATCTAATTGCAAGAACACAATTACTATCCAAGAACTCTAATTAGAAGAGGGAAGTTAAGAATTGGGGGCATGCACAATAGAATTATCAAGAGAGAACCACAATTAGTGAGTTGTACTCACTTAGACTTGGAATTGAAGGAAGAAGAACGAATCCAACGTGAATAGATTGATGATTCCTAGCTCAAAAATCCTGTTCCAAGCTTCGAATTACCTCATCCATCTAACCTAGAATCTCTCTCTCTAACTCTAAGAAGGAGAAGAAGGAAAAGAGTGAAATTCTGTTCTAAGTGATAGATTCTGAACCTATAAGTGAAATTTCGCTCAAGCGAATTATTTTCGCTTGAGCGAATGGGACGGTTGCATGCAAAACAAACACAATTTCGCTCAAGCGAATCCAATTCGCTTGAGCGAAAATGACATAAGAAAAACACCCTCTCTGGAAGAAATTCGCTTGAGCGAATTTTCTTTCGCTTAAGCGAAAATTTTCCAGAGAGCCTCTTCCAGACCCCTAAAATTCGCTTAAGCGAATTTTACAGCAATCACAACTTTAAGGTTTATTTGCATAATTCGCTCAAGCGAAAAGCCTGAAACTTGGTTTTTCAAACTAAGTTTCATTCTCTTATTTTCTTAGACTTCCTTTCCTTAATTATCAAACATACACTCTCTTATTTTAACCTTATGAATCAATATAGGTTTTGAATTACGGGATATTACATTTCTACCCCCCTTCAAGCAATTTTGTCCCCAAAATTGATTAATGACATAAAAGGTAAAATACACTACCTCCACTGAAAAGTTCTGGAAATTGATTTCTAATAACTTCTTCTTTTTCCCAAGTAGCTTCTTCTGCTGTTAGGCCTTCCCAAATTACCTTAATCAAAGGAATCGTCCTGTTCCTCAGGGTTTTGGCACTTCTGCCTACAATCTGTGCAGGTCTTGAAGGAACCGTGAGATCTTCCCTCAATTGTATTGATTCAGAGTTCAGAACATGGGAAGGATCATGAATATATTTTCTCAACTTAGATACATGAAAGACATTATGAATTCTTGACAAATGAGGCGGAAGGGCAATCCTGTAGGCCAGAGGGTCAACCCTTTGCAGGATCTGAAATGGACCAATATACCTAGGACTCAACTTTTTGGTTTTGATTGTTCTTCCAATACCAATGACAGGGGTTACTTTTAAAAAAACATGGTTTCCTTCCTCAAACTCTAAATCCTTTCTTTTATTGTCAGCATAGCTTTTCTGCCGGCTCTGGGCAGTTGCAAGCCTTTCCCTAATGATCTTAATTTTCTCAGTAGTTTCCTGCACTAATTCTGGACCTAATAGGGCTCTCTCACCAACCTCATGCCAACAAAGAGGAGATCTGCACTTCCTACCATACAGAGCCTCATATGGTGCCATGCCTATACTGCTATGGAAACTGTTATTATAGGCAAACTCTATGAGGGGTAAATACCTATCCCAACTGCCTGACTCCTCTAACACACAGGCTCTAAGCATATCCTCTAAGGTTTGAATGGTTCTCTTGGACTGGCCATCAGTCTGAGGATGGTACGCAGTGCTAAACCTAAGTTTAGTCCCGAAAGACCGGTGAAGTGCATTCCAAAACCTTGAGGTGAACCTAGGGTCCCTATCAGATATGATGCTAGAGGGAATGCCATGGAGTTTAACAATCTCCTTGACATACAGATCTGCTAACTTATTCAGGGAAAAGGTATTCCTAACTGGAAGAAAATGGGCTGATTTAGTTAATCGGTCCATAATTACCCATATGGCATCAAAACCAGCCTGGACTCGAGGTAAACCTACCACAAAGTCCATAGCTATACTCTCCCACTTCCACTCAGGGATCTCTAATGGCCTGAGTGCTCCTGATGGCCTCTGGTGTTCTATTTTAACCTTCTGACAGGTTAGACACTTAGAAACATACTCAGCTATATCCTTCTTCATACCATCCCACCAAAACATCTTCTTCAAATCCTGATACATCTTGGTAGTGCCAGGATGTATAGAAACTTGCCCTTGTAGGCCTCCTCTAACACTTGCTATCTCACACTACTCCCCTTAGGGACACAGACCCTTCCTTGGAAGAGAATCATCCCCTCATCTAACTCAGAAAACCCTAATTGCTTCTTTCTACTTTGAAGATCCGGGTCCGAACCCTGAGCTCCCTGATTAGAGCTCGAAGCTCACTGGTGATTTCTAGTCTATACAACTTGATACTACCCATGCCAAACTCAACACTAAGACTCAAATCCCTAAATTCTTCTAAGAGGTTCATTTCATGTACCATCAAGGATGACACATGAAGGGATTTCCAACTGAGTGCATCAGCCACTACATTAGCTTTGCCTGGGTGATATTTCAACTCAAAGTCGTAATCTTTAAGAAATTCTATCCACCTTCTTTGCCTCATGTTAAGTTCTTTTTTTATCAAAAAGATATTTCAAACTCTTATGATCACTAAAGACCTCAAATCTCACACCAAACAGGTAATGCCTCCAAATTTTGAGGGCAAAAACCACCGCCGCTAATTCTAAGTCGTGAGTAGGATAATTTTCCTCATGAGGCCTCAACTGCCTAGAAGCATAAGCTACCACTCTCCTTTCCTGCATATAAATTGCAAATCCCACCTTGGCCTCATCATTACACTTCATCACATCAAAGACTCGGTTCAAATATCGGAGCCAATTTGCTGCCACGTCGGGGTCATAAACTCCATTGAACTGTGGAGGATTGTGTTTCCGAAACTCAGATAGTCCTAGAGCAAAAGAATCTACAGCAGGGGGTAGTGGTGGATTTGTATGCCTCCTAGTCATTTCTTGGAGCACTGCTGCATTGGTGGCAGCTTGTTCCCGTGCCGCTTCTGCTTGAGCTCGATTAGAATTTAGTTGTTCTCCCATCATTTGAGTCAGTGCCAGAAGTGCTGCAGCTACTGGATCCTGAGTAGGACCCGAAGAAGATGAAGATGAAGATGGAGGATGATTGACCCTGGGACGACCTCTCCTGCCGCCTGCCATGATTCTCTACATATTATCAAGCAAATATTGAGGTGATCAGTCTCTCAATTCACCAAATAATACATAAAAAGTCACTAACAAACCACATAACATCCTAATTTCACAGTCCAATTGGATTGAACTGCTCTGATACCAAAATGTAACACCTTAAATTTCTAACTCAGAAATTCAGTTCGTTGGAAACCAAATTCCTAATTTAGAGTTTAAGGCATTCCGATTCAGATATCAACTAGTTCCATAAATCCTTAATTTTCAACGAGAAATTAACACTTAAGGAACAATACTCAAAAGATTATAAGGTAACCATCATATAAAACTTTTGTACATCAGGACATTTAAAATTTCAAGAGGGATCACTAATGTAACTCCCCTACTACTATCATAAATACATATATACATATACACATCAGCTAATACATCAACTCAAGCCTTAAAATAAAAACTGTTCCTTCATTCTCGTACTTCACTTCCCGGACTGAGAGTCTGGTAAAGGGGGTACCTGCTCAACTAAATAAATCCACATAACGCGTGGTGAGATAAAATCTCAGTGAATACAAATCATATGTATGTATGCAGGGAACATAAATTCATGTCAAGCCATAAGTCATAAGGTTCAAAGTATTCAATAATCAACTAATATGCAAACATGATGCACTCACTGCTGTGCCCAACAGACATGTTCTTATCTCTTTCTAGAGTTAGAACTGAGCTCAGACTACATGGAATATCTTCCCCGGGGATGAATCCCACCCAAACTGGACCGAAGTCGTGTTTTCAATACAAATAATCATTTCTTTTACTCACAGCGCGATGGCCGACTTGAATTACTTCTATTAACATAATCATAATGGTATGGAAAACAAGAATTCATATATAATCAATATAAACAATTTCGCTAGTTTCGACAATTTCGAGAGTTTCGACCCTATGAATATTAATTACCTTCTATTCTCAATTTAAACTCTAATTCAACAAATACTACTCTAATCTAATTGCAAGAACACAATTACTATCCAAGAACTCTAATTAGAAGAGGGAAGTTAAGAATTGGGGGCATGCACAATAGAATTATCAAGAGAGAACCACAATTAGTGAGTTGTGCTCACTTAGACTTGGAATTGAAGGAAGAAGAACGGATCCAACGTGAATAGATTGATGATTCCTAACTCAAAAATCCTGTTCCAAGCTTCGAATTACCTCATCCATCTAACCTAGAATCTCTCTCTCTCTCTCTAACTCTAAGAAGGAGAAGAAGGAAAAGAGTGAAATTCTATTCTAAGTGATAGATTCTGAACCTATAAGTGAAATTTCGCTCAAGCGAATTATTTTCGCTTGAGTGAATGGGACGATTGCATACAAAACAAACACAATTTCGCTCAAGCGAATCCAATTCGCTTGAGCGAAAATGACATAAGAAAAACACCCTCTCTGGACGAAATTCGCTTGAGCGAATTTTCTTTCGCTTGAGCGAATTTTCTTTCGCTTTAGCGAAAATTTTCCACAGAGCCTCTTCCAGACCCCTGAAATTCGCTTAAGCGAAAACGTTTTCGCTTAAGCGAATTTTACAGTAAGCACAACTTTAAGGTTTATCTACATAATTCGCTCAAGCGAAAAGCCTGAAACTTGGTTTTTCAAACTAAGTTTCATTCTCTTATTTTCTTAGACTTCCCTTCCTTAATTATCAAACATACACTCTCTTATTTTAACCTTATGAGTCAATATAGGTTTTGAATTACGGGATGTTACAAAAACAAATAACAAAATATGGCAGAGAAAAATAAATTGGGCCTTAGTTCACATTATTGGCCGAACATAACAGAAATAATACAGAAAACATGTGAAATAATTATCCTAATTACTATTTATTTACTAATATTAGTTATTAATATTTTTATTTTTTTTCTTGTTTATTTTAATTAAGAAAAGAAAAGAAGGAAAAAAGAAGAAAGAAGAAAAAAAAAAGGATAGGAAATGGGCTTGGACGTGCAAGCCCAAGCTTGCACCACTTAGGGTTTCACCTTTCCCTCATTCTCTCATACTCTGCCTGCTGAAAGAAGAAAAAATGGGCGCCCCCTCCTTTCTCTCTTCCTCTTCATCTCATCTTCTCAGGCTCTCTTCCTCTCATTCTCACACACACTCACTTAGGGTTAGGTTTTGGGGACAACAAAAGGGAGCGGCCATAGGGGCTGACGGCGCGGCGGCCTTGCATGTGGCCGCAGCGGTGGCGAAGCGAAGCGCGACGGTGGGGGAGAGCAGTCGCGCGGTGGTTGCTGGAGTTGTGCGACTGCGCACGTCGGGGAAGGGAGCCGCCTCAGACGGCGGTGCTGCAAGGAGAGGACGGTCGCGCAGCGGGACAGAGCCGCGGAGGAACGGCGGCCGCACGCGCAGGTGACGGGGAGGCCGCGGCGGCTGCCGGCGACGTACCGTGGCTGCTGCCCAGATGGGGTCTTCCCTTTCCCCTCTTTCTTTCTCTTTCTCTCTGCTTGCTCTATTTGAATCCGTTTATCTTGCTGTTCTGTTTCAATTTCTTTTAGGGTTTGGAAAAGGAAAGCAAGAATGAAAGAGACAAGGGGACAGTCATGGGAGAGGTGGTTCATGGTGGTGACAGCTCACAGGAGAGATCTTCTGTAATTTTTATTTATTTGTGTATTGATGTATTGGGAATGTATACTAAACTGTTGGACCCTACTGTGATTAGGATTTTTACTTTTAAATTTTGCTCTTTAGTTGGTATATTAATCTGTTAATTGAATCTGTCACTACACACAGATAGTAATTTAGATCGCTCACAGCAAGCATATAGGCAATGAATACATAGGCAGAAAATTAATCCACACGATTCAAAGCAAGCAAAGAAATAGATGATACCAGCTAGTTTATGCTCCTTTGCTTTCTTTGTTAATTTCTCTTCTGTTATAACTTTCTGATTGAAGTATTTTTCCCTCTAATCGCCCCTTGAATTGGTTTTTCGATGTTAAAACCAACTTTTTAATTTCCTCTCTAGATCCCTCCTCTTTGTATTTTCTTTGTATGTTTTCTCCCCCAAATCTCTTATGAAATTGGTTGTGTGAAACAAAAAGGAAATCCTATGTTTTCTTTGATACAGAATCGGTTCCTCTTTGAATTGGTTTTCCTGGACGTTAAGAAACCAATTTTTTTTCTGAATTTTGATTTTGGGGCCCCTCCCTCCGAAAAATTCCCTCTTTTCTGAAAACTTGATTCTCATTTATAGGCAAAGAATTTCTGCTTTTTCAGTACAATTTGCACTGCTACACCGCCCTGTCAGAGCAACTTGCTCTGCCCTCTCCACACACGGCTCCATAGCCGCCCAGGTTCAGGGCAAGTTGCACAACAACTTGCTGTTTCAAGAGATCTTTTTTTTAAGTAATGAGGATGGGTTGTTAGCCCACAAAGGTTGTTTTTTTTTTAAAAAACATCATTAATAATGGGTCCAAAAATGGCCCAAAAAAGCAAATCTGAAACAAATTTCTTTTTTAAAGTGAAGCAAATGGGCCTATTAACCCAAAAGACCCCTCTTTTTTTTTAAAAAAAATGTACAAACAATGGGCTCAAATTGGCCCAATTGGAAATCTGAAAATAAAATAAAATAATTAATTAATTAATTAACTATTAATAATTAATTAATTAACTTAATTAAATAATTCATTTTACCTTCTTAAATAATTTTTGGATCTTTATTAATAAAGTAAGAAGAAAAGGTTAAAAAGTAAATGAAATTCCCGGACAAAATTGGGTGCTGACATCTATAAAGGACCTTTCGGGTGAAGATGGTTCCTGGCATATGGATAGAATTTCCCCTTGGCTTTCTCATCAACACGTTGCAGAGGTGTATGGACACATGGCAGGTTGTGAGGATGTGGGTCCTGATCGTGTTATCTGGAAATTCTCTCATGATGGTAGCTTTTCTACCAATTCAGCTTATAATTGCATCCGTGATTTTCCTTCCTCTACTAACTCTGATTGGAAGAATTTGTGGCATTGGGAGGGCCCTATTCGAGCCAAGTATTTTCTTTGGCTTGCTGTCAAGGGAGGTTTAAAAACCAATTGTCTTCGCTGGGAGCGTGGTTTATCTGATTCTGATTCGTGTCCTCTTTGCGGTGTTAGGGTGGAAACAGATGCCCACATATTGCGGGACTGTTCTAAAGTTAGAAGCATTTGGAATGCTCTTCTTGGTCAAACGCGTGCGTCCCCTAATATGTCTCTGCCTGCATGGCTGTTTCATATTATTTCAACTAACCAAGTGCATAATTCTGGTTTTCATTGGAGCCTTATCTTCGGGGTAGCTTGCTGGATTATTTGGTTGTCTCGTAATGAGCTACTTTTCATCATATGCCTTGGGATGTTGCTTCAATCTGTCATCGAATTTGGCGTACAGTGAAGGAATTCTCCTCTGTTCGGATGTCTTATCCTTCTTCCACCGTTTCTCGTCAACCTTTGACTAGGCATGTTGGCTGGACCCCTCATTCCCAGGGGTGGGTCAAATGGAACTTGGATGGCTCAGTCATTACGCAGGGAGTTGGTGCTTCTAGTGGTTGCGTGCTTCGGGATGATATGGGTAGGTGGCTTACAGGTGCCATCCGTAACATTGGACATGCTTCCATTACTGTAGCTGAACTCTGGGCTTTCAAGGATGCTTCTCACCTCTCTCTGACTAGAGGGGATAATAATGTTTGGTTTGAAAGTGATTCCATAACTGCGGTTAATTTTGTTAACAAAGGTGTTCGTCATCACCATCCTTGTTTTGGGCTTGTTTCTTCTATTCGGAGCAACTTGACTAAGATTCCTCGTTTCACTGTCTCTCATATCTATCGGGAAGGGAATTATGTAGCTAATGGTCTTGCTCATCTGGTACATTCTTATGAGTTAGGCTTACATCTCCTACCCCACCCCCTGCTTCTATTTTTATCCCCTTGTTTTCAGATTTTTCGAGCACTTGTTTTCCTAGGATCTGCTTTGTTTAGTGGGGCTTTGTCCCCTCCCTTCTACAAAAAAAAAATATGAACTACGGGGACAACATCTATAGTTAAATAATTGCTTTACAATAATGAGTATTGATTTGTCTTTATATTCATATTTAGTTTATAAAAGCTAATTTGATTTATTTGACTAAATTTATAAGTTACATAACAGAAGCATGTTTAATTTTTTATTTATTTAAAATTAAACGTATTAGGTCATTTCTATCCCAACATCTAATTTTTTTATTATTCACAAATTTTAAGTGAATCTCATCCGTACAAATCATACATTTCTACATTTTACAATTCAAACACTTTTTCTCTTTAATCCAACATCTCTAAATATTCAACCCCGTAAGTGATGCTACATACTCTAAAAATTCAACTCGGCCAATAATTAACTTGCTTTAATCTACAAAAGCTGACAACTTTTAATTTTTTTTTAATATAAACACACCTCAATTTTTACTCCATCAGTCTTTCACCTTTACACTTTGTTTAGTAGTAAGAAAGAAGTAGAGAAGAGTAAAATAGGAAAAAGAGAAATAGAAAAGAGAGAAATAAGAGTGAAATAAGGATGCTTTATAGGTTATTTAGCATAAAAGAAATAAGTGTGAAATAAAGGAGAAAAGTAGTGAATAGTTGTTTAGTTAAATAAAGAGTGATAGAAAAGAAATAATGGCCTTTTTTTTTGCCTTGTAGCACATATTATACAAATAATATTGTGCAAAAATCGATTTTATTATTGTATAATTGATTTGACGATGAATTTGTCCTATTTCTCAGCTATTTCGCATCAATTTGGTGGAGAATTATTTTATCATGGGACCCACACTTTTTAATATCTCTCTAGCATTTCTCCTGCATACCAAATTGGGGAGTGCATGTATTTCTTTGATATCTCTCTCTTGTTGTATCATTTTTCCTTTAAATCGTGCATACCAAACAAAGGGTTAAGCACCCCATACAATTTCTACGCATCGTCGGATCTCTCGATGAGGATGCTCTTGGTGATACCTTTTTCTGTTCCTTTTTAATTGACGTTTTAAAAGAAAAAATTTATAAAAATTCAAGAGAACATTAATTATTATAATGGGTTAAATATTTTTTTATGACTTTAAATTTAGGGTGAGGGGATGGTGCCCCAGTCCAAGGCAGGGAAAGCCTCTGGGCTCAAAGAACACTTACAAAGGTACTTATATTTTACCTCACCCCAAGGGGACAAGTAGGGGTTCGAACCTGCGATCTATCAGATACGATACCCTGTCTTGCTCCACTTGACCAACCCCATTGGGGTTATGGGTTAAATATGTTTTAGTCCCTAAAATTTGACCCGAATTTGGTTTTAGTCCCTAAACTTCAAAACCGTTAGATTGGGTGTCTCATGTTATGAAATCACCTAACCTTAGTACATGACGTTAACACTGTTAAATTTTTCGCTGATGTGGCAAACAAAGCTATGACTCAGCATATCCAGACATCTTTATTCACTATGATGTGGCAAGTGTTAAATATATTTTTAGTCCCTAAATATAAAAAATGTTGGATTGGGTCACTCATGTTCTGAAATCACCCATTTCTAGTCCCTGACGTTATCACCGTTATATTTTTCGTTGACGTGGCAAACGAAGCTCTGACTCAGCATGTCCAATCAACTTTAATCACCATGATGTGACAATTACATTACACCTTAACCTTCATTTATGGTTTTTATTATATTAATTCATAATTATAATTTAACTAAAACCCAATGTGTACTTCTAACTTCAAAAACTGCAACCAACCTTAGTAGAATGCTCTAGAGATGCAGGAACTAGGATGTGAGTAGTTTTGTTCCCTCAACCTCATAATGTTACATTTGACACAGTTTATGCAATTTTAATTGTTTGTTTGTGCAATATTTCAGAGAACAAATTCATGCAATTTTTTCAATGGGCTGATGAAGAAGTTATACAGCAAGATGCAAAAGAGGAATTTGTAATTGTGTTTTAATTAAATTGTAACTATGTATTAATATAATAAAAACCATAAATGAAGGTTGAGATGTAATGTAATTGCCACAACACGCTGATTAAAGTTGACTGAACATACTGAGTCAGAGTTCCATTTGCCACGTCAGCGAAAAAATTAATAGTGTACGTCAGGGACTAAAGTTATGTGATTTCAGGACATGAGAGACCCAATCAAACGATTTTGAAGTTTAGGGACTAAAACCAAATTCAGGTCAAACTTTAGGGACTAAAAACATATTTAACCCTTGTCACATCATGGTGATTAAAGTTGACTGGACATGCTTTGTTAGAGCTCCGTTTGCCACGTCAGCGAAAAATTTAACTGAGTTAATGTCATGGACTAAAGTTATGTGATTTTAGAATGAGGGACCTAATCCAACGGTTTTGAAGTTTAGGGACTAAAACCAAATTCGGATCAAACTTTAGGAACTAAACATATATTTAACCCTATTATAATTATATAATTATTACCTTTTCTTAATTAATAAAAAATAATTAAGAAAATTTAACCGATAATAAAACATAAATATGCGGTGCAGCTTGATCTACCCTCCCAACAATAAATAAATAAAATATTTGAAGAAATGTTTTGTGTCCCATAGATAAAATTTTTAGTTCATGCAGACATGATAATGATATTCCGGTTCATGTTGCATTAATCAATCCTTCTTAACAGGAGAGGCCATTTGTTTTTTTGACAGAAATATAAAATTAATGACCACAAATAAAAATGATCATAATTTATGAAAAAATAAAAATAATTTAAAATCAATTTCACCCAAATTGATAATGGGGCAGACATGGGTAATAGTCATTGTGCCCAGCACAAACAAGAAACATGTCACTTCGCAGCTGAAAAGGTTGGATTATTTCATTTCACCACCGAAGAAACAGAAAATCAAATGGGACCCTCTTTTCTGATCCCCTTAGGATAGCCGCCAAGGAAACAAACAAAAGAACCATCAAATGACCCCTAAAACGTGTCATCTAATGATTTTTCTATTCCTCACAAAATTATCTTAGTTTTCACAAGATAATGCTCCTACCCCTAGGTTACCATTCATAAATGAAGCGTGTTGTAAAAGGGAAGATAGTAAAATTATGATGTCATTGACATTTATAAGAAGGCAACATCCACCCCCACTTAGGTTTTTGATGATGCCATGAACACAAGGTACAAAGATTGCAAAAAAATTGAAAAATTTACATCTTCATTACAGCTATATAAGCATGGAAATTCATGTTTATCCATCAGCCTTATACTTTTTTATCAACAGATTAGGTTCTATAAAGGCTTATATATATACATAGAAGTTTACCTATTGTTGTTGATTGGTCGCAGCAATATGGCTAAAATTTCATAGAATTGAGGACGTTTGGAAGGGGTGTTGTTCCAGCACTTTGTCATAATATATTTTAGATTTTGTTGGCAATCCTTGGGGATTTCAGGTCTAAGGCCACAAGCAGCAATGCCCACTGCTGCTTGTACAGGTGAAAATGCAGAATAAGCTGCTTCACCAGTTACCATCTCCCAAATTACCATCCCAAAACTATAAACATTGCTCATCCATGTCTCTGTGACACTCTCTGGGTCCCCTGCAATTATCTGTTTGCAAATTGCAACCCAAAATAAAAAAAGGAGAGAGAAAGAAACAGATCAGCATGGGGACTAGGCAATTAATGTCATATTGATTTTTTTTTAGGTAGATCATTGCAAAATTTGAAATCTACAATATATATAGCTTGTGTTTGGTTTTTATCAAAACCACATTATTAACATCAATTCAAACTAACATTACCGAGAGTAGCGTTGAGCCGTTGACCTATATCCACGTTTGTAACGTGGTTTTGATGGAAATCAAACACACACTATAATCCATAGCCAGTTTTCATTCTTCAAAGAGAAACATCATATACTCCAAAAGAGGAGTCCAGTTATACATCATATGCACACCTATTCTGGTGGCAGCTTTTCATTTATTTGTATGTGTAAGTGGGCTGGGGTTGCACATACATCAAAAGTGTGTCACCTACACTCAAGTGAAATGGTGTGTTTGCAAGTGATGTGTGATGAAATTTTCTCTTGGGAGACATACTAATATAAAGGATGAAAACCAACTTGTTTATTCACAAATATAGTTAATTATTTGGTCCATGTGACTAGAAATTTTGGCGTCTCACTTTTCTGTTTGAATGAATTCCTTTACTTGTTAGTTTTCATATGTTTTTTTCTTCCTGCACAAAAGGTGTGAGGGCTTTTTTATCAATAGGACAAATAACTAGAATACTGGGACAAAGATCATGTTAAAAGCCTTAGACATGCGGGCTCCATTGTGAAATTAAGTGTGGTATAATTGCTATAATTGCCTAATTGGAATTACACAAGCACACTTACTCTCCTAATGATATACACGAGTGCTTAAATAAAGGTATACACTATAAAGTGAAAGCAAAAAACAATTATCAAGACATGTTAGGCATGCTCAAACAATGATGTCAGGACAAGTGACATAAAGTTCCTTTAAATGTAGGCTAGTTCAGCATTGTTTCGCATACAATGGATCTAAGCAACAATTTTTGAGACAATAAAAGTATAAAACCCACAAAAGTTGCTGTAAATTCCTCTCCAGTTGAACATCTAGTATGTCATTTGACTCATTTTCATGTTGTACTAGCCCACCAAGAGCAGACATTAACAAAAAAGATAAAAGAGCTCAAACGCTTTAGACTGGAATTTGTCACTGAACTAGCTAGCATATATGAGGACAAACATCACCACAGAGCAGAGAGAGAAGAAAATTCACATAACAATTTGATAAAAATTTCACAGTTCTAGACATTACTGCTGCTGAAACATTATGTAGAAAGATAAAACTTAACCAGCCTATCAGTAATAACATACCTTCCATTCATCCTTGAACACATGACAGATAATGAAATGTTTTTAAGAAACTTTATTAGAGACTGCTAGAGATAACAAAGTAAATTGGTAAGGTTCTAAAATTCCTTGAGGAGTA
This sequence comes from Sesbania bispinosa, assembly GCA_026901365.1. Taxonomy (NCBI): domain Eukaryota; kingdom Viridiplantae; phylum Streptophyta; class Magnoliopsida; order Fabales; family Fabaceae; genus Sesbania; species Sesbania bispinosa. Next base: position 1,823,177 of record QLOH01000021.1, on the reverse strand, counting down.
TACTAAGTTGGCTAAATAAGCATCACAAGCAGAAAAACTTTTCTTTTCCATGTTGGGTAGAATTTAATTTTATTATTGCTTTTAAATTTTAATCAGTGTCAAATCATATATAAATTTATTAACCAAATCAGTGAGAATATAGGTGCATATACAATTTTTTATTTGATAGTATGCATATAGCAAATCCATGAGCATTCCCATCCTATATTTAGAAACAGACCATTACGTGTCAAAAGATTTGCTGAAGCAGTAGGTAAAAAGCATAAAACACATTCCCATGATCCCATCCATCATATCTCACCTAAAAGCCATGATGATTTAGATTAGGTGTCTAGGTTTGAAACTATTGACAAGGAGGGACCCTATTTTTTAAAAGCCAAAAGGGATAGATACCAATTTCAGAGCCTATTCTTTAATATGGTATTTTCTTTTCAAAAACACTGGAGAACATTACGGGCTATGTATGGCAAAGGTAACACAAAACTAGGCACAACTATGAAGCATATTCGTGTGACACAATCTTTCTACTTTCAACAATACTTTTGCTAACTTGAAATGAATAAGAATGAATTAGAAGCAAACCTCTGGAGCTAGCCACCTATAACCATCAGTTTCATACTCCATTGCTTCACCAACATTCTTGCAGGCAGTGACTATACCCATATCTCCCAAGCAAGCATTCCCATGCCTATCCAATAGAATCCTCTGTGTATTAAGATCTCTGTATGCAACACCATGGTCATTCATAAACTTAAGCCCCTCAGCTACATCAATTGCAATTCTTACAACATCCTTAGTCTGAAGCTTCTTGTTCTTCAACATCAAGTCATGAACAGATCCACCTTCCATGAACTTAGTCACCACACACAACCCATGATTATCATCCACACAGATACCATAGAATTGCAGAATGTTTCTGTGCCCACAAGTCATCAGTTCCAGCAGATCTTTGTGAAGCTCAAACTCATAAGAATTTCCTTTCTCACACCCTTTCAGCTTCTCAATTCCAACCCTTTTCCCCATGTAGACCCCCTTATAAGAATTGGGTCCAATCTGTTCAGTAAACTCAACACTATCTGAGTTCAACAACCATTTCTCAATCTCATCCCCACCTGATTTTATAGTCTGCCATTCATCCACTGATACAATGAAAGATGAAGTAGGCAGAGGCACCTGAAGCTGAATCTTTTGGCTTGAATTCTCAAACTCTTTTCCACCACCACCACCACCACTGTCTTCTCTAATCTCCCCAAGTTCTCTCCCCTTGTAATTCTCTTCCTGACACCCACAAAGCCCAAAGGGAAGCTTCACATTCACAGCACCAGTTTTAGGCTTCTTCGTAGCAAATTTCAAAGCATTTTCAACCCGGGTCCTGACCAATTTATCATGCCCAGAACGAACAACAAGAAGAACAACCCCCAAGGTAAAACCTTTCTTCTCAAAGATCTGCAACCTCTTGCAGCAAATGGAAAAACTGTCCAAAGCACCAGACATTGCAGGCCATGAAATCTGAGAGTTGCAAGCAAAAGTGAGCTTCAACGCAGACCCCTGATGAACCTCACCATCATCATCAGACTCTTCCTGAATCAAAATCGCAGGCTGGTCACTCTCCAATGCCTGCTCCATCAACTTGATGTGAAGAAACACGTCCTTCATATCAAATTCAGCCTGTGCATAACTGTAAACAAACAAAAACAAAAAAAAAACATTTTTTTTACAAAAATTAAAGAAAAACACCATGACCCATGTTCATATTTGTTGTATTACATTGAGGGAAAAAAAACATCTTTTTGCAAAAATTAAAGAAAAACACTGTGACCCATGTTTATGTTTGTTGTTGTTAAGCTAAGGAAGTGAAGTTGAGAGAGTGTATACCTGAGAGGGAGGGAATGGTAATGGTTGCGAATGTTGGAGATGAGGTTATCAGGGAGCTGGGTTCCAGGGTAGAGATGAGTGAGGTTACGGAGAACGGTGGCCCAAGCAAGTTTCTTGGAAGAAGAAGGAGAAGAAGAAGAAGAAGGGGGATGATCATTGGGGTTGAGGTTAAGGTTAAGAGAGTTTTTGAAAGAGGAAATGGCATCAGAGAGGTTGCGACTCAGCTTCTGCAACTTCTTGTGGACGGAGGTAGGTGAGTCTTTGGTAGTGGAAGAAGATGAAGAGGAAGAAGGAAGAGACTCGGATCTGTGGTGGGTCCTCATAAGGACTTGTTCCACCGTGTCATCATCGGTGTTGTTGGTGGTGGTGCGGCTAGACCAACACTCCAAAGCTGCGGCCATTGGAATGGATGTTGAGAAGAGTGAAGGATGGAAGGTGGTGGAATCAGATTTGTAATGGTTTTGTGCAGTGTGAGTGTGAGAACTGAGAAGGGACGAAGGTGGTGGGTAGCAGGGTGGGGAATGGTATAGTTAGTTTTGTGGGGTGTGTACTGAGGAGTAATAAATGCCAGTAATAATATTGCAATGTAACCGCCGGAAATTTTCATGTCATTTCTTAAGAAAATAAGGAGAAAATTTTGGGGAAAAAACAAAAAGTTTGGCACCATTTCATACTAGTCATACTAGTAGGCAATAAAAAAGTTGATAGCGGTAGAAGTCAACTGACACGAGTAAATGTAAAAGTGTCATTTTAGAAAAATTATATCCAACCATTTTATACTATACATTTCATGACAATGACAGAAAAGTATGGATCCGATGGATGATATAACACTATAACACTGAGAAATAGAAAAGAAAAACTTATGTGAAATGTTATTATATGGATAATAACTTATATTTTATGTGTTGTTCGGGGTGGTTGTGAATTTTCAGTTTTTGGTTTTTAAAAATTTTCAATTAAATTTTTACAACTCAAAATCAAAAACTGAAAACATGTTTTTGTGGTTTTCAAAACAAACATTTTGAAAACCACAAAAAGTGATTTTAAGTTTTTGGTTTTGAGTTGTAAAAACTAGATTGAAAATTTGTAGAAACCAAAAACTGAAAACTCGCAACCACCTCGAACGACCCTTTAGCTTCTAAAAGTGATTGGATATATTAAGGTTGTGTTTGGTCTACAGTTTGCAGGAATTGATTTGGGCATAATTGATTTTGAGAGAATTAATTTTGGTAGAATTGATTTTAAGATAATTAATTTTTGTTTGGATATATATAATTCTAAAAGTGGGTTCACATAAATTGATTTTGTTTGGATGGAATAAAGTGAAATAACTTTTGGATATATAAATAAAATTACTAAAATGGGTTTTTTTTATTAGATAAATAAAATGGGACAGTGGCCATTGGGTGCACTTTTCTCAAATTTGTTATTGTTACCTACCATCCATAGGGATAATATGGTAAATGTGGCCAACCTTAGTTTGCAAAATCGATTTGCTACTTGATTTCAGAAAATCATGTTTGAAATAGTAGAGAATACGTTCACTGTAGTATCCGATTTTACCCAAACAAAAATTGTTATTACAAAATCAATGTTGACCGGTCATAACCACCATTTTGTATTCTCAAACGTTAAGCCAAATGGGCTCTATATCTCTAATATAAAAGGAAAAAAGGAATAAATGTGTTATGAAAAGATTAACCTACTAGTTAAGTTGATTCCTATATTAGCATGTATAAGTTAACATTAATAGTTTTGGTTTGAAGAGAACAATATGAAGGAAATAAATATAGGTTCGGTTACCTGTTAGAGGGAACAAAAGGCGAGTTTGTCATGATTAAATGTGAGTTCAAAAGTTGACTCTGATGTTTGGTTCTCTCTTATAACACACGTCACTCGCAATAAATGTGAGTCTGACCAACGCTATTTAAATAGGGAAGAGAGAAAGCGGTTAAAAATAAAGAAGATTTATGGGTTTGAGTCTGATAACATGCTATTTAAATAAAGAAGAGAGAAAATGGTGAAAAATATAATAGATTTATAGGTTATTTGATATAACAGAAATAAAACAGTAAAAAGAAAAGTATATTACTTTATCATCTTGTTTCATTGAATAGAAAATAAGAAGAAAGAAAATGATAATTTATATAAATGGACAAAAACGTCGTTATTGCCCTTGTAAAGATTTTGTGAGATTATTATTGGTACATTCATTCATCATCTCTCGATATTTAAACTTCATTAATTAAGTGTACAATGACTTTTTAAATATTATTGATTTGTTTCTTACTAAAAAAGAAATTACTTGATACACAATAACTTTTAGAGATAATAGAAACAATTAGCAAGAAATTAATAATTACGATTTAACATAGCAAAACCAGAAGCATGAGAGGAGTGGTGTGGTAATACATTCAAATTCTATTGAAAACTCAAAGAAAAAACAAATCCCAATTCTTCTTTCTTTTTCCTTTTTTTGTGAGTAATTCCTATTTTGTGTGGATCTTATGCTTTGTATATTTTTCTCCCCCATTTTTCTCTTGTTCCTCCATTTTTCCTTTACCAAACCAAAAAAATTTAAATATATTAAAAATTAAATATAATAATACCCATGTGACACCCTTCTCTAAAGCCAAAATGACTCTACAATTCATGAAAATACATTTTTTTATTCAAGGTGATCTAGATTTGAAATGTGCATAAAAAGATGGACAATACAAAACTAACTCAAATCATGAAATAGAGAAAAATAAAAATACAACCACTAAATAAAAAACAATACACGAAATCTAAAGTTCAACTTATCAATCTTCATAATTGAAGTAAGACAACAAAATAGAGAATGAAAAATAACAATAACGAGTTCAATTAGAACTTACAAATAACAACCCAACAAAAGCCAAAAGAGGTTTACTACCTAAATCAGAGCTCCCACTGAAGTGGTTCAAAGGATCACAAGAAGGGGGGTTGAATTGTGACCCTTGAAAACGTTTGGCTCAACATGCAAAACTTAATTCCTTATTGATATTTTGTTCAAGAGGTTTCTTGCCTATCAAAATGTGACTTTAGAAACTAGTACAAAGTTAAATCAAGTGTTAACTATCACAAATGTGCCTTCTAGAGAAACTTATGTTCAAAGGGATTTATACTCCAGGTGTTATGACCTTAATCAAGTTTGGAAGGAATCAGACAGTGATTAAAGTACCAAATATAAGTTACTGTTATGATTAGAAGCAAGAATAGTGAAAACAAGTACTTATCAGTTTGCTTCTAAAGGGTTAAAACTTACTAAAAGTTTATGAAACTTTCCAGAACCCTTTTATAATTAATATATAATCACCATTTAATGAAAATTCTTTTTAGAAGTACCTTTAGGAGAATTTAGTAAAATGCTCCCAAAATATAAACTTGACTTAAGTGCAGGAACTTTATTTTATGCTTCTAAAAAATTAAATCAGTTTAGAACATGATGAAACTTTCCAGAATGAACATTTAGATGATGGAACGATGGTTTCTCAAGTTATTTAAGAAGATTGTAGTTTAGAAAGTGGTTATGCAAAAATTTCACTGGTTGTGAAAGTATAGAAATAGTATGAATCCAAGCAAGCAAATCACTTAAAGAGAAGAATAGTAAAAGAGTAAGGGTAGAGAGATACTGCACAATAATTTTTTTTGTTGTTTCACCACAATCTCTTTGGGCTACGTGTAACACCCCAACCTTGACCTGCGACCCAACTTTCAGGGCCCAGGAATTCACTGAGCGTGTTAACTAAGCTTCATACACCCCCTAAGGTGGTTATTCCCCAAAGGGAACCTTTAGTGGATTCGAACCCAAGACCTAGGGACTTGGTCTTAGATTCCTACAATTTTCTACTAGCTCAATCTAAGACCAAGTCCCAATTGAAGTAAATATTATTGTCACAAGAAGGGGGTTGAATTGCGACCTTTTCAAAATTCTGCAATCACTTCTAATATAGTCTGCTCAAGTGAATTTCTTGGCTGATATTAGAAGCTTAGATAAACAGGTAAAACAATATGCAATAATACTAGTTATTTGAATGAATATAGTATGTAGAAAATATAGTCTCTTCTCTTTGGAAGAACTTTCTTAGAGTCATACTTACTTAGATATTAGATAGGTTTGAAAATAATTTTATGCAAGTATGAAAGTTATCCTATCTTATGAGTAATTAAAAGAAGCTTTAAAAAATAAAGCGTATAGGGAGAAGAAGTATGCTCACAGTATTTTTATACTAGTTCACCCTTTAATCCTTAGGGCTATGTCTAGTCCCTACCCTCTATAGGATTTTCACTATATCAACCTTGATACAAACAGCCTCAACATGCCTCTTGGTGCAGCACACCACCTAGTATTCTTCTGCAGCCTCTGCAGGCTCTACCCAGTATTCTTTTGCAGCCTCTGCAGGCTCCCATAGTCAGTATTCTTTTGCAGCCTCTATAGGCTCCTACACTCAATATTCTACTGCAGCCACTGCAAGCTCCCACACAATACACAACAACTAATCTACAATAAAAGGGCACACCTAACTTCTACAGACTCTACACAACTCCCTTAAGAAGAACTAACAACTCTTTGTTAGTCTTGCGAGTTACAATCAATGATATGAATAGAAAATTACAATAAAAGGATCAATATTACAATCAATAAAGCATAGTAGAATTTTAATGAGCCTACACACACCCTTTCAAACTTTCCTAACTGTTTAAGAATAAAACTAAGATTTGTAGAAAGTGGAATTTCTCCATAAGGTAGAAATGGTAATTTTGATGTGCAGAAAGATTCTTTTGGTGCTGTGTGTTTTGGAATGAAGAAGGGGCTCCTTTTTTAGGCAAGGATGGCTCAACTAGCCGTTGGAATGCCTTGGAGAAGGGGTCAAGCTCTCAGTTTGACAAAAGGAGCTGTCACTTTCATGTAGCAGCTTTTCTCTCTCATTAGGTTTGACTGGTCATATCTTCTGGAGAGCATATCTTCTGGAGCTAGTATTTTCATTCAGTTTGAGCTTCCTTCTTCTGGAGCAGTTAATGAGACATGCAGGAATATTGGGCATTTTTACATTTTTAGTAAATAGTGTTTTTATCTCAAGTAAGTTGGAATAATAGCAAATTCTGTCAACTTCTTTCTTCCGGAGGATGCTGAGAGTATTTCTTTCTTCTGATGTTGTCTAATGAACATATAACAGTTTCATATATATATCTTCTCAACAACTTTCTTGCTTTGTTTTATCTTCTCATAACTTTCTTGCTTTGTTTTATCTTCTCAACAACTTTCTTGCTTTCGAATTTAACCATTGATATCTGAAGTTGTTTCTTCTCGGTGTGCATACTGGTTTGCATGAAAGCTTCTTCTGACTTTTTTTGGTTGCTTCTTCTTGAACAGATTTCCTTTGATGAATTATAGGACTTTTTCTGTTCTTTCTCAAGAGAGACTTAATTGCAACCATTAGTATACATTTATTCAGAATTATATTAAGTGTATTTAGAGAGTTTGTCATTATAAAAATATCTCAAGAGGATTCTTGGACCTTACACCTAGGTCTTGGGTTCGAATCCACGAAAGGTTTCCTTCGGGGAATAATCCACCTTAAAGGGGTGGATGAAGCTTAGTTAACATGTTCAGTGAATTCCTGGGACCCAGAAGTTGGGTCACAGGTCAAGGTTGGGGTGTTACACTATGTTCAGTACCTACCTAAGTAGGATTTTCCACTACTTCAATACTTGTTAAACCAAGTATTCTTTCACCCCAGCCTCCTCAAACTTAACTCCACTATATATTCTTTTCCCTCTGCCTCTTCAGGTCTTTTCAGGCATAAATCGACTAGACAACTCTCCAACCGACATTAATCAACCCAGATTAGCTTAGGAGACTATCAACCAACACTAACTCTTACTAGTTAGTTTGGGAGATGCACCACCTATTATGGATAATAGGGTGTTTTGAGGGACAACTCTTAATATCACTTAACGAGTGGATTCTACGAATACAATACATAGTTAAATAACTCACTCAAATGATTTAGAAACTAAGATACAAATTTTTGGAGTGGATTTAGAAGGTAGATAGAATTGGTAATTTTAAGCCCTTAGACGCTATGGTCTCTTTTATTCTTTTCTCTTCAAGTTGTGTTGCAGCCATGAATGTCTATTTAAATTTCTTTGGTCAAACTAGCCGTTTGAGAGTAGTAAAGGTATGGTCAAACATTGGTTGGCTTGTCACTTTCATGGCAACATGCTTTCTCTTTCTTCATTAAATGCATTTGACCAACTTTGAATTTTGAGTGTTGTGTCTGATCTTAGGCCAAAAGCACTTTCTAAAGGCATTTCTAAAAGTCCTTCAACTTGAAATAATTCAAAGAATAAAGCTTGGGGAGTTTGTGGACGAGTTTCATCTTCTATGGAATGTTTGCTGAACTCTGTTGCTTTTAAAGGAAGTCAATGGCAGCAAATTTTGACTTTCATGCTTCTAAAGCATTAATCATGCTTCTAAAGTATTAATCACGCTTCTAATCTCTTTCTGAATCTTCCTTTGCTTTGTTTGCATCAGTAGTAACTTGAGAATTTGCTTCTTGAGATGTTTCAGCAGTTGTTTTGTTTTGCTCTCTCATAGTCAAGTCTTCTTGCTTCCAATGGTCTCATGATGATCTTCTAAAGTTTCTATTGCCTTCTGAAGCTTGATTTAACTCAACTAAGTATGCAGTAGATCTTTAACAACTATTCTTGACCATTTTGAAGCTTGATCTTATCTCCCAGTATTGATTCCTTCATTCTTGAAGAGTTCCTTCATGTTAGCCATGCTTGCTTGACTAAAGTGTGCTTCTGAACAATGTGTTTTGCTTCTAAACTTCTTATGTATTTGTCATTAAGTTTGAAATTTTCCAACTTTTCACAAATTACTCAATCCTAAAGGAGAGTTCAGATTTCATAGTCCCATAACCATTGCAATACTTCAACAAATTACCATTTCATCAAGAAAAATTTTCCTTCTTTCCTTTTTCTTTCTTATATCAAAGTTTTATACTCAATAGTGTCTTCTAATGAAGAGTTTTCTAGATCATACCCTTACTAAAAACCCACTTCTCTTTCTCTTTAACGTTTCATTGTCTTACAAATCTTTTCTTTTTCCTGTTATTTCTTCTATATTTGGTTTACATAGTTTTATTACTTATTCTATGAAAATTTTATTTCCTTAAGTTAGAAAGCCTTCCTTTTTTTGTTTTCAAATATATTCTTCCTTAAGTTTCTTCCTTGCGAATTCAATTTTTCACTATCTTATCATCATATTCTACGATTTCATTATTCCTTAAGTTCTTACTTCTTTAATTTATTAACCTAACATGTTTTCCTAAGTTATTTAGTCTTAAAAATTTGGTTTTCATAATTAGCTTAGGAAAATTTTAATGTTTCTTTCTTCTAAATTCCTAAATTGTCATTGTTAAGTTTCTAAGACTATGAGAATGATTTTAACTCTTCTTATTCTTTCATTTTCCTTCGCCAAATCTTTACAAGGTTCCTTAAGGTTCAAATTTCAATTTTTTTCTACTCCTTTAATCTTGCTTAGTGTAATAGCTTACTTGTTTATTTAATGCTTACCTTTAAAAGTCTTTGATGAAAACTTTATTTAGAACCTTTCCTAAGGCTTGATCATATTGACTTTTTATGGTGTGCAAAAATATATTTTTAACATTTGACATTTTTAAGGTTATTTTTCTTTACTTTTCTTTATGCTAACATTTATATTCCTTGGTTCTTCCTTAACCATGATCACAGTTTTGAAGACATAAATTCACCAAATATTATTCTTTCTACCAACTTGTTACATGCATCACGCATCCATGTAAAGCATGCATCTTATCAACTCAATAATCACACCAAGGCATAACACTTAAAAACATAATAAATCAAGAAAGCTTCCTGCTTTAATTTTTTTTTCACGAAAAGCATATTTTAAAAGTTAGAAAATCAAGTTGAGTGTAAACAAATACTAACTGCTCCAAGGAGTAGCTATTGCCGAAATCGTACCAAGGTTACCAAGTCATTGACTATGAATTTTTTTTTGAAGTTAAAGACAAGCACATCTTCAAATTAATAAGTCATAAAGATCATAATAACAACCATGACCACTTGTGAAGTTCTTCAAGTGGTTATGGCCAAAACTTCAAGGAGAAAAACAAGCATTACCACAACATTTTCAACAAGAAAAAATCATGAAGTAGGAGTAAAGGAATCTCCATTCTAGGTCTATTTTCCACTGAGAGTTAGAATTTCCTTCTCCCTCCCTTACCCAAGCTCGAAAATTTGAATGAAAATGATGAAAGGAGTGAACTTTGCTCTTGAAACTATCACAAGAGTAGACAAGTCTTCAAATCCTTCATCGGACCAATAAAATCATGAGTACTTCAAGAATGACACCTTAAAAATTGCTCAAGGAAGGAAGAAAGAGAAAAAAAATAAAATGAAGGTGAAGAGGGTTGATGACCCTCACAGTTTTGTTGATGAAAGGATGGGAGGAAAGTTGAGTTCTTGAACCTTGATGATGAATACAAATCTTAGAAAGTGTCTAGGGTAAAAGAGGCTTGATGTTGCTTCCTTAACTTAGTGAGAAATGAGGACAGAAAACAAAAGATGGAGAGACAAATGGATAAGAGTGAACTTGTCCAAGAGAAGAAAAAGAGAAGAAGAGATGAGCTTCTCCTAAAAGTCTTGAACTAAGGGTGTGTAACATCCCAACATTAGGGCCTAGAAACTATAGTGGGAGCTTTAGGCTGTGGTTCCGGCCAAGTAACAAAGAGTTGGAAGTGGTATGAGATATTGGAGATTTGAATGTGAACGTAGATATGAATTTGGTAAATGAACTAATAGGATTAAGACAATTTAAGAATGAGGAAAGGATATTAGAGGAAGAAGAACTAAATTGGAAAGGTATGATATTAGATGAGAATTAGAAAATCGATTCAGAGTTATGAGTTTAAAAGGAACCGGGGTAGAAGATGATTTTATGGGAAGGAACAAGGGAATAGAGGAGCATAGTCTCATGGACGCTTAGAACCCTTAGCGTTAGCCTTATTAGAGCGGAATTGATGAGATATAACATGACTCATGTGAAGCTTGCCCCGAACCTGTTGTTATCATCTCCAAGACAGAAACTTTGGGCGCTCAAGCGCCCAGTAGCGCGCACAAGCGCGCGAGCGCGTCCCTGTTTTTAAGAAACGAGTAGAACTCCTCTTTTCTTGATTCCTCTTCTTCTCCTAGGGTTCTAAGAGAGATAGAGAGGGAGAGCTTTAGAGAGAGAAATGGCTAGGGAGAAGAAGGAAGGGAAGATTGGAGAAGACCTCCACCATTCTAGGGCTTGGGATTACCTCTACTCTCTCCACCATCTCCATTCTCTCCATTTTCTCCTTCTCTTTTCTCCATGGAGGTGAGTGTGATTCTCACTCACTTGTATTCTTGGTTTCTATCCTATGTATGCTCCCTATTCATTCTCTCCTTTCTATTATTGTTGATTTTGAATGATTATAAACATGCCTAGGGTGGATTGTTGAATGGATTGACTGTATGTGCTTGGATTCCAAATCCTAGGGTAGTAGATTTGGGTACTTTCGCACTGTTGAACTATTAACTGCATTGTTGAGCATTCATGGGCCTTTAGCCATTATTGAACATGTTGCAAGGGTTCTTGGACCATCATAGTGCCTCCGGGCTATCACAGGGTCTTTTGACCACCACAGGGTCTCCAGTCATCACAGGCCTTCGGGCATGGAATCTTAATAATCAGAGGGTAGCCACATTAACCTCATGGCCAAGAGGAAAATCTGGGTCCTCACCTTAAAAACAACTCATGTATGATAAAGCTTAATCATAGGTGGCCCTCGACGATGGTCCTTTGTCACATGGTCGAGCGCTCAAATCACAGTAATAGTGAAAAGACCCCGAGTGTCGGGTATAACACCATCACAGTCATATGTACTTGCATTTCATATGTTATGTGTTGATAATTAATTGAATTGAGAAGGCACGATCAATCCCGGTTGTTGCATCATTTCATAGACATGGTATATGTACCAGAATTCCTGATTATGTTAACTTACTCTTATGTACGTGTACTCTTGATGAAATTATGAAATATATATGTATGCATGTTGCATCTCAATTGTCTGACTCCCCAAACCGCACACACTTTTATCGCACTCACTGGGACGTAGTCTCATCCCACAAGGTGGGAATTATATTCAGCTGTGCATGTTGCAGTCTAGGCCTTTGGCGGAGAAGTTGGGAATTCTCTGGAAGTAGAGTGTTAAAGAGCGTAATTGGAGATACTTACTGGATTGTGGGGATGTGTCTATGTATATATATATGTATATGTATATTTGCTAGGGGGAAAGGATATCCTGATGTTCTTGAGAACTATGTTGTATTGGTTTATGTATAAATGTATATGTTGTATTGGTTTATGTATAAATGTATATGTTGTATTGGATAGTTTCTTAGGTTTCAGGTTGATTTCTATTTCTGGGAAACGTCTAGTTTACAAGGGAGACTTTGCCGGATTTCCGGCAAGAGTGTTGTAAATTCTTATAACCTAATGTGTAAGTTAGTTTCATGGATTATGAATGATGTATGAGTTGGTGGAAACTTAAGCAAACGTTGGATTGCTTAAGCACTTTTGTGATTTGTATAACGATACTTGAAATGGCGCGAAATAATTTCAAAAATTCAGAATAGTGTTTCCAACAAACATTATTCTTGAATTGAGAAATTAGAACGTTACATTTTGGTATCTGAGCAGTTCAATCCAATTGGACTGTGGTTAGGTTAGTTGCTCGTGACTTACTATGATCCTACAGTATTTTGTACACAGTATAGGGACTGATCACCACTCTACTTGGTGCTTTGTACATGGGATTATGGTTAGTGACGTGAGTAGGATGCCTTGGTTAGGGAGTTGGGACACTTCTCTAACCAGGTTAGAGCCACCCACTTGTAAGATAGAGATAAAATAGCATAGGTTTATTTCCAAGAATAGGATCTCCATCCTAGAGACCTTATAGAGCATCACCCTTAAGACTAGTAAACATGAGGCACACATAGGGACGACTAACTTAGATAGACTCCTTGTCAAGTGAAGAGTAGGTTATTGTTCGACCTAGAGTCCTGGCAACGAAGGTAGTTTGAGTTGAATGGAATGTTTGATTTGTCTAACCGAGTGTGATGCTTGCTTGCTTGAATAATTGTATGTCCTGTGTACTTGGTTGTGGTCTGATTGATTAGTTATGATATTATTGTTCGCTTAAATAATTGCTTGACTTGTATGTTTGGTTGCGTTTCTTGGAAGGTCTAGTAAGTAGAGAGTTAATGGTAAATTTCTAGGATAAGGGTTGAACAATCTTGGAATTTAGAATTTCACAAATTGAGGATTTCTTGCTTGGTTGGGTTGTAGAGGGCAAGTAGAATTCATGAGAGGATAGAGGAACTAACATCCTAGGTGTGGAAATACTGTTAATGGTTTAAAGCCTTGAGTGTGGGTTTGAGGGACACCTATAATTGGAGTTTTAAGATTAGGGGTAGAATGACTCAAGAGGCGGAAAGGGCTTGCTTAGAGAATGGAGAGTGAGGACTATCTTAGAAGAACCCAGGTTTTGATTTTTGAAAATTATTAGGAACATGATAAGAGCCAGAATACAATGAACCAATAGAGGAAATTAAGTTTAAGGATCATGACTCAATACCCATCTTGTTCTACCTTAGAGCTTCCTTATTATTTTGGCCCTTTTTTGCATATAATCTTGTTGTTCATGTTGATTTATGGCTGGGCACCATCACTTGGTGATGACCTCATGATCAGTTTTGGTTAAGCTAGGGAGTAAACCCAAGTATGTAAAGGGAGTGAGTGACATTGGAAACTTGGACGGTTAGAGGTACTTAGTAGGTTGCAATCATGGTCAGTTCCTTTCGGTTCTAGGTCTACTTGGCTGTTGACAATTAAAGAATAAGGTTCCTTGTTGTTTTAGTCAAAGTGTTTTTGGAGTAGAAGTCTTATAATTATCAGTTTGTGCTTAGTACATTGTCGTCTGTTTTCCCACGGGTAGGCATTTTTGTTACCTACGTTTAGGACTATGTTGTTAGTGCCCGGGTAGTTACCTTTTTTTATCAATTTATCGGTTGTAAAGCTAAGTCCATAGGTTGGATTCCTCAGTTTCTTCTCTGTCTACTTCCTGAGCGGAAGAACTCTATAGTTCATGGAGGAAGAAAACTCTTGTGTAATGGGGAATTGTTACTCAGTGCATATCTCCTACGATGGTCAATGACCAGTATCTAATTAATGTTTTGTTAAAGATTAGCGCTAAGCTTGGTGTGCTGAATCCATTGTTAGGTGCTAAACATTCTCCTTCCATTCCTCTTGTCTCTAAAGTTTCCACCATCATTCTAAGCTTGGATGTGTCCCTTGGCTCACCAGGGCAATTGGATATTCCTTCAATTGCCGCAGTTGTTAGCTCTAGGCGATAGCCGCCGATGTCATAGTACAGGGCATGTGTTCGTACCCAGCCTCTTAGGTTGAATTGATAGATAGTCTTGATTTCTACTTATGTGCATGTGCTGGAAGGATAGGTACAATCAGGCCTACACACTATCATGTCCTGTTAGATGAGATTGGTTTTCTCCGGATGAACTATAGAAGTTTGTCCACTCTTTATCATATGTGTGTCAGAGAAGCCCCACTGCCATTTTTGTTGTTGCTCCAATAGGTTGTGCACACCTGGCTGCAACTCTATATTATTTTATTAAAACCTGTGTGTTGCTGTTTTAGAAACTAGTGATGAGATGATGCTGTTTATAAAATTATGTTTCAAGCTAGCCAGCTCCTTGGGAACACAGTGTAGTTTCATGCAGTAGACTTAAAGCCTTGAGGGCTGTTAGGAAGGGCCCGAGCCCTTAAGGGGGTATCCTTGCAGAAAAAGGTATATAGGAAACCATAGTATGATCTGGAAGACTAATTAGAGATACTTGGCGTAAGGCTAGGTTTAACAACCCAAAGCTTAAATCAGTCCGTAGTTTTCGAAGGTTAGGGTCCCCAACAACTTCGATAACTTTCAGGCGTTTCCCTAGGTGTGGTGCGCATATTAAGTATGGAGTTAGGAATCACAACCAGAAGCCCTGTGAACCTCCTTTTCATTTCAATTCTGTTATGTAGTCGGTTTGACTCAAGTAGTTAAGTTACCTTAGAATGAGGAGACCAAGGTGAGGCCCCTTAGGAACCCATGTTAGGATTGTGGTAGAGGAAGGGTAGGTGTAGGGGTCTATATCCTGAGGAAGCATGATAGGATTAATTGGCGCCAACGTGAATTAGGCAAGGAACAGTTAGAGGATAGTGACGTTCGAGAGAAGTAGCCTATGAGAGTAGGACTAAGAAGATGAGTTTAGGAATGCAATCGAACCCTAATTTCCTTTTAGCCACCTTGAGGAATAGAGGTAGTAGTTATCGAGAGGCAATTTGGGAGGATTCCAAGTACACAACCTAGTTAAGAATAGGTCTGTGACCCTACGTTAGGATGATCGGAGCAAATTTTGAGGATAAAATTTATTTAAGGGGGATAGAATTTTAACATCCCAAAATTAGGGCCTAGAAACTATAGTGGGAGCTTTAGGCTGTGGTTCCGGCCAAGTAACAAAGAGTTGGAAGTGGTATGAGATATTGGAGATTTGAATGTGAACTTAGATAGGAATTTGGTAAATGAACTAATAGGATTATGACAATTTAAGAATGAGGAAAGGATATTAGAGGAAGAAGAACTAAATTGGAAAGGTAAGATATTAGATGAAAGTTAGGAAATCGATTCAGAGTTATGAGTTTTAAAGGAACCGGGGTAGAAGATGATTTTATGGAAAGGAACAAGGGAATAGAGGAGCATAGTCTCATGGACACTTAGAACCCTTAGCGTTAGCCTTATTAGAGTGGAATTAATGAGTTATAACATGACTCATGCAACGCTTGCCCCGTTAGGCTTCAACCAAGGATATTGCTTAATTTTGGGTTTTAAGCCTAATGACCTTGGTGCATTAATTTGATAATATCTAGAGTTAAGGGTGTCCAATTGAGGTGATTCCACATGCATTAGAAAGCTAATATCTGCAGCTTCAGTTTGATATGTTATACGATAGTATTCCGAGCTCATTTGCACCTCCAAACAACAAGTTTACGCGCTCAAGCGCGCGGAGAAGTGAATTTTGGAATTAAGATAGAAACTTTGGGCGCTTAAGCGCGTGAACCTGCTGTTATCATCTCCAAGATAGAAACTTTGGGCGCTCAAGCGCCCAGTAGCGCGCTCAAGCGCGCGAGCGCGTCCCTGTTTTTAAGAAACGCGCAGAACTCCTCTTTTCTTGATTCCTCTTCTTCTCCTAGGGTTCTAAGAGAGAGAGAGGGAGAGCTTTAGAGAGAGAAAGGGCTAGGGAAAAGAAGGAAGGGAAGATTGAAGAAGACCTCCACCATTCTAGGGCTTGGGATTACCTCTGCTCTCTCCACCATCTCCATTCTCTCCATTTTCTCCTCCTCTTTTCTCCATAGAGGTGAGTGTGGTTCTCACTCACTTGTATTCTTGATTGCCATCCTATGTATGCTCCCTATTCATTCTCCCCTTTCTATTATTGTTGATTTTGAATGATTATAAACATGCCTAGGGTGGATTGTTGAATGGATTGACTGTATGTGCTTGGATTCCAAACCCTGGGGTAGTAGATTTGGGTACTTTTGCACCGTTGAACTATTAACTGCATTCTTGAGCATTCATGGGCCTTTGGCCATCATTGAACATGTTGCAAGGGTCCTTGGACCATCATAGTGCCTCCGAGCTATCAAAGGGTCTTTTGTCCACTACAGGGTCTCCGGACCATCACAGGCCTTCGGGCATGGAATCTTAATAGTCAAGGGTAGCACATTAACCTCATGGCCAAGAGGGTAATGGGGGTCCTCACCTTATAAAAAACTCATGTATGATAAAACTTAATCATAGGTGGCCCTGGACGACGGTTCTTGGTCACATGGCCGAGCGCTCAAATCACAGTAATAGTGAAAAGACCCCGGGTGTTGGGTTACAACACCATCACAGTCATAGTTACTTGCATTGCATATGTTATGTGTTGATAATTGATTGAATTGAGAAGGCATGATCAGTCCTGGTTGTTGCATCATTTCATAGACATGGTATATGTACTGGAATTCCTGATTATGTTAACTTACTCTTATGTACGTGTACTCTTGATGAAATTATGAAATATATATGTATGTTTGTTGCATCTCAATTGTCTGACTCCCCACACCGCACACACTTTTATCGCACTCACTGGGACGTAGTCTCATCCCACAAGGTGGGAATTATATTCAGCTGTGCAGGTTGCAGTCCAGGCCTTTGGCGGAAAAGTTGGGAATTCTCTAGAAGTAGAGTGTTAAAGAGCGTAATTGGAGATACTTACTGGATTGTAGGGATGTGTCTATATATATATATTTGCTAGGGGGAAAGGATATCTTGATGTTCTTGAGAACTATGTTGTATTGGTTTATGTATAAATGTATATGTTGTATTGGATAGTTTCCTGGGTTTCAGGTTGATTTCTATTTCTGGGAAACATCCAGATTATAGGGGAGACTCTGCCGGATTTCTGGAAAGAGTGTTGTAAATTCTTATAACCTAATGTGTAAGTTAGTTTCATGGATTATGAATGATGTATAAGTTGGTGGAAGCTTAAGAAAACGTTGGATTGCTTGAGCACTTGTGTGATTTGTATAACGATGCTTGAAATAGCGCGAAACAATTTTAGAAATTCGGAATAGTGTTTCCAACGAACATTATTCTTGAATTGAGAAATTAGGACGTTATAGGGTGAATGTTGTAGCACCCGATTTGGTTTTCATCCTTGCAATTTTTTTTTTGTTTTGGTCCTCATAAAATAAGAAATTAGTAAGGTTTTGGTCATCGACATTCTTGATACCCACGAGATCACCATGATCTTCCTATTTTTGTGAGGACTGCAATCAAAAGAGAAAAATATTTGTGAGGACTAAAATCAAAGTGGGTGTATTTTACAAGTACCAAAAAAAATTACAAGGACAAAAAAAAATATCACATTTTCTTATTTTATGAGAATCAAAACAAAAAAAAATTACATGAGAGAAAATCAAATTGGATATAGTTTACAAGGATAAAAACATATTTTACCCCTAAAATAATTGTGAGGTTATGAAATGCATACAATGTGAGAAGAGATCGTCCATACTGCTGGTGGACAGGTATTGATGAAGACATCCACCAAGGAGCAACGTAAATTAGTGATTAAGTAAATTAGACTTTATATATGTCATGATTGATTTTGTCAACATAATAATAGCCCTTTAAAAATGATTTTAAAAAGCTTACAAGAATTTTAAAAGAGTTAAAATGAATTCAAGTTGTTAGCTTGATAGATAGAAAAAAGGAACCTGGGTTAAATTATGTTTTAAAAGAAAATAAAAAAGGAAATGATTTTAAACCTAGGTCAAGTGATTTCAAACTTAAAAACATGTTTTAGAAACATATTAATCTATTACCAAGCTTTGTAAATCAATTATAGTGTTCTACTATTGGTGTAATTGATTAAAATAAATAATAATTCAATTATTTCAAAGTCATAGGTGCGTTTCAATTATTTCTTAATAAAACGAATTGATAATTTATGATAAAAAACTTAATTGATTACCTCAATTGATAGAATCAATTTTTGAGTTAGTTATGATAGTTATTCTATTAGAGGTTATTTCAAAATCAACCAATTGTAACTTGATTTGATCCTATTCATATAATACCTTTTCTAAAATTAAATTTGAGAGAGAGGTAGAGAGATCATTTTTACACAAATCATGGAGTAAAAGAGTTTGAGAGAATTTCATTGCAATCCAAAGAGAAAGGGAAGTTTTTTTGCATGTTGTTCATTTCAAGTCATTGATAGGAGTTGAAGCTTTGTATTTTCCTTGTTCTTCTCCATTGTTGATAAAGATTTAAAAAGAAAGACATATTTTTGGTTTTGGCTCATTGAGTAGGGATCTTATTGAGTTCTTATGCAAAGTAAGGCATTTTTGCATTGTGGAGACTCTTCAAGTGAGACATCTTAAAAGTTCTATATGTGGATATTGTATTTGTGATCACAATAGTGGAGAAATCCCAAGTTTAACTCGGGGGACTGGATGTAGTCTTCATTCGTGGAGGCTGAACCCGTATAAATCCTTTGTCATTTAACTCATCTCTTAATCACCAAAATATTTTGAGAAAACATTTTCTGTTTTTATTTCTTATTTTTTAATTTTAATTACCAAAATATTTTTAATTTTGATTATACTTGAAATACTGAATAATTGTATTTTGATTGATTGAAAATAACAAATACAACACACATATATATACAAGCTATGACATAATCAAATCCCTAGAGTTTTGGGATTAGGATCAACCTAAATAAGGAAACTATACACTAAATCAGGATCAACCTAAATAAGGAAACTATACACTAAATCAAAGGAGAATAACTATCATATCTTTACAGAATATCTCAACATATATCTCAACACTCCCCCTCAAGCTGGAGCATACATATCATAGGCATCCAGCTTGTCACATATATAGGTTATCCTAGGACCCCGCAAAGATTTAGTAAAGATATCTGCAAGTTGATCCTTGGAGAAATCTGAGGAAGTCTTGATGACACCGGAGATGATCTTTTCTCTGATAAAATGACAATCAACCTCTGTATGCTTTGTCCTCTCATGAAAAACTGAATTAGAGGAGAGGTATAAGACTGTCTGGTTATCACACATTAGTTCCATAGGACCAACCTTGCAAAACTGCAACTCATGAATTAAAGACTTTAGCCACAGAAGCTCACATGTGGTGTGAGCCATTGCACGATATTCTGCTTCTGTGCTCGATCTTGCAACAACACTTTACTTTTTACTCTTCCATGAAACAAAATTACCTCCCAAGAAAACACATATATCTCAACAATTATAAAAACATTATTCTGTAATTTTTGTTTCAATTAAAGTTTTGTATAAAAAATAATCAAAACAACTCTGTATTGATTTATGTGTTTCTAATACAAAAATTTGAAAATAGAAAATGAAATGAAAAAAAAGACTGACATTTTTTATAATTAAAATTAAAAAGCATGAAACGAAAACAAAAAATATTCTTCTCAAAGTAAACCTTTGTTTTTGCCCATCTTGATTGTTTGTTAATTGTGTTTCTTGATATAAATTGCGATTTTCTTAAATATATTATATTGAGCATTCATATAGTGTTACACATTCATATATAACATTCACATTATATAGCTTGCATCAAATCAAATCAAGTAGTTGCTTGAAAAAGAGTTAAATTGTGCTCATAACTCTAAAATCAAGAACTCACAAGTCAAGTAATATTCTTTTGGTATAATTTAAGTAATGTGTTTAATTTATTTATTTTTAAATGACCTCAAAATGGAGAAAAAGCCGGTCCATTGCTCAACCGGTGACATAATAAATTAGCTGTTTTTTTATTGCAACTAATTTAACTAATTCCATGAATAAAATCATGATAAAAAGAGTCGTGATTTAATTTCATTCATTTTTAAAACATTGCAGTAAATGAAAATGGTAAATAAAATAGTAATTTGAATAGAAGACCGAGGTCCATGTTTTGAATATATTAGTCACGGAATCTTTTAAAAATCAAATTAAAAAGCAAGGTTGAAAAAAGTTTGAAGTCATGATTCGAGGGAGCCAATTAAATAAAATTTAATATTTTTTTTTATCTATAAGGAAAGTAATGAGATTTAAATCTAGAATCTATGTTAAACTATCCAAACCTCAAGCCAACCCTAGTGGGGGTCTAAATAAAATTTAATAATTTAATTAAGATAAATCAAATAACATAATAAGAAATAATTGAATTGAAAACACAACTGATTTATATGGTCAAACTAGTTGAACATGTCACTTTAATTCAATTTTTAAATATTAATTTGTGGCTTGCCTTATGTCAAATTTTAAGGGTGCATAACTTTTTTTAGTTGGCTCGGGAATCAATTTAATAAAAATATAACAGATGTTCCTTAGGAATACAATTTCTTAATCTTTATTTTTTTTAATATTAATTAGAGGTATATATGTTTAGGTACGTAGATAAAAAAAGAAATTAAGGTGATGAAATATTAAACTTTGACATTTACATGCTATTTAGGTGTTTATTTTTAAAATATAAACGTGGTTTGAAATTCGGGTGTCAATACTTAAAATTAAAATCAATTTTATCTTTAAACTCAAGTTTAAGAATAATTTTACGTTAAATTAAAAAATTTATATTTATTTTTTCTGTAAACTTATTTTTAAGTAAAAGTTTTTCAACATATATAATTAAATCACATTATTTCATACGCACATCTAAACAAAATAAATTCTACAAAATCAAGTTTATTTAAATACAAGTTTGTAAACTCACAAGTACACTTGTCCAACATGCATAAATTATAATGAGGTCACAATATTTTACTCATGTCGTTTAATTTCTTTTTAAAAAATTATAACTATCACTACTCTATGTATAATAGCGCATCAACCATGTTCAAAAGAACAATTTGTACATATTTTTCTCTGACCTAATGTTTTTAAGTGATTAGGTAGTGATGAATCCCTTGGAAGCAAGATTCCATAATCCATACCTTTGAACGCTACTCCTATTATTTTTTTTATGGTAGTATTAGAGGGAAACAACAAAGGTGATCCAAATCCATTGAAACAGGGGGAGAATGCAAGGTGGAAATGCACTGATTACGGTAAAGGTAGCGAAATCATGATAGATAATTACATTAGTGATTGAAAGAAATGGGATGGAAACAATGGTCATGTGGGGAGAAAGTGGGACCTGGAGGGTTTGAATATTGGATGCTAAAGTCGTTGTTACCTGGTCTGCCATGTGACCCACAAAAAAAATAAAAATAAAGGTCAATAAAGGACCATATGGGTCGATATATAATTATGGAAACCAATTTACTTTGTCAAAAAAGGTTATTACATTAGTGGTATATTAGTTAATTGCCGTTTTGCTTGGAGTTAATTTACTTTCTTTTTGGATAAAAAGGAGGCAAAAAGGCCAAACTACACTGAAATGAACGAGACGAGGGGTCAGTTAATTTACTTTGATTGGGGTCTACTTCGTGAAAAATTAATGAATCGCGTTTTTCTCTTTAATTTTTCAGGAAAATTTAATAATAATCCTAACGTAACATGTAAATAAAAATATATTTTTATAATTAAAATTAAATTATAATAAATGAATATCTTTAAATTAAAAATTAAAATAATTTCATATATTTATTCAATTATAAATTATAATATATCATATCTTACTATTAAAATCTAATTTACATTATTATTTGATAATAAAATATAATTAAATAAATTAAAATAATAATGAAAAGAATAAAGATTTCTAATAAAAATAAGAATTAAAGTAAAAAATGATATGGAAAGATTTTTTTGTGCAAATAGGATAAGATTTTCAATCTTAATAAATTTTAAAATTTAAGATTAACATATATTAGCATTTAAAAATTTTAATAGGAAGAGAGAATATTAAGATTAAAGATTAAGAGGGAGAATCTCACTCTTGTATGTAGTTTTTTTTGCTAAGCAAAGAAAATTTAATTAAGAGGAGTATAAGGGGTACATCAACCCAAAAATTACAAAGTGTTATGAATAATTATGATATGGTGGATGCCCATCAGATTTAGTCTGATATGATATGACTTTACCTATTTCCTTTAATAGGTAGGATTGATCTTGAGAAGATATTGTATATTGTAGGTTACATAGTTTCCTCAATTGTAGGTTACTTAGTTTCCATTATTAATTCTTATTCACTTGTATAAACACCCCATTATGTTGGATGGAATAAGACACGACCAACTCTCGATCTCTTCTTCTCTTCTCTTTCTTTCTACTTTCTACTTTTATATATTGTCAGCATTATTTTTATAACACGTTATCAGCACGAGGCTATAACCAATTGAGCAAGAAGTCTTACATTCCTCTGGAGAAGGTACTACCATCCTACAAGAAAAAGGTACAATTACAACTAACGATAAACGGTGCGTTTTCACATCATTATGTTTATATTCTTCTATTCCAAGAAACATTATTAGATATTATTTGGTTATTCTCTAATTTTTTTTATATAGTATTTAAAAATGTCAAATATTGAAAAACTGGAATTTGTTGCTCTTGACGTTTCGGGAAAAAACTACTTGTCATGGATATTAGATGCTAAAATTCATTTAGATGCAAAAGGTCTTGGAGATACTATCAAAGAAGGAAATGGAGCATCTAATCAAGATAAGGCTAAAGCCACGATCTTTCTTCATCACCACATCCATGAAGGATTGAAGGGTGAGTACCTAACGGTAAAAGATCAACTCGTTCTTTGGAAAAATTTAAAAGAACGATATGACTACCAAAAGACTATAATTCTCCCAAAAGCTCGGTATGATTGGATGCATTTACGCCTACAAGACTTTAAGTCTGTAAGTGAATACAATTCTGCTTTATTTAAAATCACTTCTCAATTGAAATTATGTGGAGAAAAGGTCACTGATGATGACATGTTAGAGAAAACATTCTCCACTTTCCATGCATCTAATGTACTCCTACAACAACAATATCGTGAAAAGGATTTCAAGAAATACTCTGAATTAATTTCTTGTCTCCTTGTGGCTGAACAAAATAATGAGCTTTTGATGAAAAATCATGAATCCCGTCCAACTGGGACTGCTCCATTCCCTGAAGTGAATGTTGTAGCAACACACGACCACCATACCCATAGACAAACTGCTCCATTCCAAGAAGGGAATGTTGTAGCAACATGTGGCCATTATACTCCTAAACAAAATTATGGTCGTAATCGTGGTCGAAATCGTGGTCATAAACATGGATGTGGACATGGTCATGATGATAATGCTAAACACACATTTTCCAACCATAAGTGGAAAAATAATGAAAAGGTTGGAAATGGTAAAGATGCGCAAAATAGCTACCATCATAAAGACATATGTCATCGTTGTGGCAGCAAAGGTCATTGGCAACGTATTTGTCGTACACCAAAACATCTAGTTGACCTTTACCAAGAATCCCTCAAGGATAAGGGAAAAAGAATTGAGACAAATTTTACTTGTGATGACGATTATGGACATATGGATGTTACTCATTTGGATGTTGCTAATTTCTTTTCTAATCCTGATGGAAAAATTGATCATCTAATTGGAGATGGAAGTATCCAAAAATAGGGTTCTTATATTATTATTTTTTAGGAAAACATATAGGACTTTATGTTAGGAATGTTGATTACCAAAGCAATAATATTTTTATAATAATTTCATTTTTTTCATTTTTTTATTGACTAGCCATATTTATATTTTCTTGTAGAATGAGCGTCCCTTTGATTGCTACCACCAATGGAGATATATGTCTTGCCGACAGCGCAACGACTCACACTATTCTCAAGGAAAAGAAATATTTTTTCTATTTAGTAATGCAAGAAGCAAATGTTAGTACTATATCTGGTAGTACAAATATAATTGAAGGCTCTGGCAAAGCTAAAATTTTATTACCTGGAGGAACAAAATTGCACATTGATTGTGCCTTATATTCTGGCAAGTCTCATAGAAACTTATTAAGTTTCAAAGATATCCGCAAAAATGGATACCATATAGAGACAACAAATGATGACAATGTGGAATTTCTATACATCACGAGAATGATTCCGGGTAAAAAATGTGTATTAGAAAAGTTGCCTTCATTTTCCTCCGGGCTGTACTATACCTATATTAGTACAATTGAAACAAATGCTACAGTAAAGCATGATAAAAATTTTATTTGGCATGAACGGTTGGGCGATCCTGGATCAATTATAATGCGAAAAATAATTGAAAATTTATGTGGACACCCCTTGAAGAACCAAGAGATTCTTCAGTCTAATAAATTCTCATGTGTTGCTTGTTCACAAGGAAAGTTGATTATTCGACCATCACCAATGAAAATTGGAAGTGAATCTCTCACCTTTTTGGAACGTATACAAGGTGATATTTGTGGGCCTATACACCCACCATGTGGACCATTTAGATATTTTATGGTTTTAATTGATGCATCAACTAGATGGTCACATGTTTGTTTATTATCAACTCGCAACCAAGCATTTGCGAGATTGCTTGCTCAGCTAATTCGCTTGAGAGCTCATTTTCCTGATTATCCAATCAAGAAAATTCGCCTTGATAATGCTGGTGAATTTACATCCCAAGCTTTTAATGAATATTGTATGTCAATTGAGATTGATATTGAATATCCTGTAGCACATGTTCATACACAAAATGGTCTTGCAGAATCATTTATTAACGTCTGAAATTAATTGCAAGGCCATTATTGATGAGATCAAAACTTCCAATTTCTACTTGGGGACATGCAATATTGCATGTTGCAGCACTTGTTCGCATCAGGCCAACAAGTTATCATAAATTCTCCCCTTTTACAAATGGTTTTTGGTCATGAACCTAATATTTCCCACCTAAGAATTTTTGGATGTGTAGTATATGTTCCTATTGCTCCACCACAACGCACTAAGATGGGTCCCCAAAGAAGGTTGGGAATATATATCGGCTATGAATCCCCGTCTATAATAAAGTATCTTGAACCATTGACGGGAGACTTGTTCACAGCTCGATTTGCTGATTGTCATTTTGATGAATACATTTTCCCAACATTAGGGGGAGAAAATAAGCAGCTGGGCAAAGAAATAAGTTGGAAAGAATTATCCTTACTTCATCTTGATCCTCGAACGAAACAATGTGAATTGGAAGTTCAAAGGATAATTCATTTGCAAAGTTTGTCCAACCAATTACCAAATGTATTCACTGACCCAAAAAGAGTGACCAAATCATATGTACCTGCTGCTAATGCTCCTATTAAAATAGATGTCCTTGCTGGACAATCTACAATTGCAAATGAATCTGAAGCATGCTTGAAGCGTGGCAGACCTGTTGGTTCCAAAAATAAAAATCCTCGGAAAAGAAAAAGAGCTAAAAATCTGAATGGTCAAATCGAGGATATAGAGACTCAAGAAGAGTCCCTAGACATAATTAATGTTCCAAAAGGAACTCAGGTACCTGAAATTGATGAAAATAAAGAGATCTCAATAAATTATGTCGTGAATGGAATACAATGGAACCGACATGAAGTCAACGTTGACAATGCTTTTGCATTTAAAGTAGCGCTTGATATTATAAATGATAATGAGGATCATGAACCGAAGTCGGTTAAAGAATGTAACCAAAGAAATGATTGGCCAGTGTGGAAAGTTGAAATTGAGGAAGAATTAAACTCACTTGCAAAGCGTAAAGTTTTTGGGCCTGTAACCCCCACACCTGTAGGTGTAAGGCCAGTTGGATACAAATGGGTTTTTGTATGAAAGCGAGATGAGAAAGGTGAAATTGTGCGATATAAAGCACCACTTGTTGCCCAAGGTTTTTCACAAAGACCTGACATTGATTTTGAAGAAACATATTTTGAAGTTGTGGCTTCAATCACAAGAAGGGGGTTGAATTGTGATTTATTAAAACATCTGCAATTTCTTTGTATACCTTTTCTGCTCAAGGGTTTTCCTTGGCTTAATACAAAGAAATAAACTCTTAGAAGGTAATGGTTAGCTGGTTTTAATTTTATAGAAGATATATATCTAGTTAAGTGATATGACAGTGATAGATAGTAGTAAAGAGAGAGTAAAGAAGATGACACACAGAAATTTTATATTGGTTCACCTCTTCCAACCTGAGGCTACGTCCAGTCCTTACACCTGTAGGATTTTCTCACTCTTTTAAACAAATTACAATCTTCTTGGGTAACCTTACCACTAGTATTCTTTACTTGCCTCTTCAGGCTAACAAAAACCTAACCAACTCAGTTTTTCAACTGAATACCAACTGCAGAACCTTCTGCAGAAGATTCAGTACCTAGAATACTGCAAGTACCTTCTGCAGATTTTGTAAACCAATTGAGATCATAAATCTCAGTAAACCTCACTGAAATCCCTTTCCCTTACTGCTCAGAAGAAGGAAATGCACCTGCACACCTCTCTTGAGACTTTTACAATGAAAATGAGAAAGAATAATTATGATATGGTGGATGCCCATAAGATTTAGTCTGATATGATATGACTTTACCTATTTCCTTTAATAGGTAGGATTGATCTTGAGAAGATATTGTATATTGTAGGTTACATAGTTTCCTCAATTGTAAGTTACTAAGTATCCATTATTAATTCTTATTCACTTGTATAAATACCCCATTATGTTGGATGGAATAAGACACGACCAACTCTCGGTCTCTTCTTCTCTTCTCTTTCTTTCTACTCTCTACTTTTATATATTGTCAGCATTATTTTTATAACACAAAGAAGTTTATTTGAACACAAAATAAATTACATAGGATGAAACTATCCAGCAAATAAAACAGCCTAAACTAACAAAACTCATACACCCCAATAATATACTAAGCGTGTGTGTTTTTTAACATCTTAAATGTAAGTTCATGAGTTACGAGACAAATTTTCAAATTTTGATGCACAAATTTAAGCAACATATTGATGGATTAGAATGAAAGTAAATCTGGAAAGTGATAAGTGCAAATTATATGATATACTCTTGTATTTTTACTGCACTTATCAAGGGTAAAATAGTAATTTATGCCCCAAAATAATCCCTTTTTATTAATAATTGTGATTATTTAATTTGAATTTGAATTTGATGCTATTTTAATAAAAAATATGTTAATTTTGCAGATTTATGAGAGAGATTTAAACGAGGAAAGAGGATAACATTATTTGAGGATAGGATCTGCAAATTTGAAGTTTGAATGAGAGCAAATAAAGATAAGATCAACAGCCATTTAAACGAGGATTCTGCGGATAACTTCCTTAATTTAAATTCAAACACAAGATAAACACAGAATCAATTCGAAAAGAGGGAAACAAGGGAAGCCAAGCAAATAAGGACAAGATCAGGAAGAAATCAAGCTGTTAAAAGAGGAAACAAAATAATCTGTTACGCGCTCCACGCTTCATCTGCGCTGAGCGCATATTGGAGCGCATCATTTTGTAACCCGCGCTTCACTTGAGCTGAGCGCAGGTGAAGCGCAGCTGCGCGGATTTGTTTTTAGATCTGTTTTCAAAATAGATTCCTTCCAGATTTAAGATAGCTTTCCTTCATCTATAAATAGGACCCTTTTGTACAGATCCCAGGAGCTTTTCGGAGAGACGACAGAGCAGAAGCAAGGGCTGGAGAAAGTGACAGTTTCTCCGTTGGTGTGTAATGGCTACCATGCCTAGCTAAACTCTCCAATAGGATTGGATGTAGTTGATTCAATCCCCAATTGTATGTGAATTCTCCTTATTATTTATGAATTCCTATTTTTATGATATCGGTATTTTTATACTTTGCTTAATGCGTAACTTCCACCTGTGTGCCGGAGTTATAGGTTGGTTCTACGATAATATGTGATAGAGATTTCCGGATTAACAGCGAGTTTGGAGGAGCCTGGGCCAAAGGAAACTTGAACTCTGATTGGTAAAAATACTTATAGTAATTGTTATAGGAATATAGAGGGAGTCGATGATTGAAGATGGAATGTGACAGCCTCTTCATAGTAGTCCCTATAGGAATATGCAGTGAATTGATAGTTTTAACAAACGGAAAAGTAGATCTTTAAAGCGGGGGTAATTTGTTGCTTGGGAGAACTCGCATGAATTATTTCTGAGTATTTTATCACTGTGGAGACCAGGGTAAAATAGTATAGTTTGGCTAGGGTATCATAATTATATATTCATAAATAATATTGGGGTTCACATACGAAAGGGGTGCGATGATACGAAGTTCAATCCTAGTCCAAGTAACTGTCTCTATCTCTCTCATTTAAGTTCAATTTTATTTACTTGCATAATTCTCAACAAACAACCATACGCTATTACTTGATAGTTGTGACCACTAATCTTTATAAATTGAACCGTTCCCTGTTGATATGATACTCTTACTTACTATTATACTGCTGAAATTTTGGTACGCTTGCCAGAATCTCATCAGAAAGTTTCCAATGACTACATGATGATCACATTTGTATTCACACTTTGCATAATTAATCTTAGCTTTCTTGGACTATAATTGTGATTAAATCCACTGTTTTAATTGGAATTTACCAAATTGGGCTTAATTGGGCTTTAACTGTAAATGTTGTTTAAATTCGGATTTTTAAGCCTACTGACCTACCTGTCTTGTTTTGATGATATCTGGAGCTAAAGGTGTCCGATTTGAGTGATTCCAGTGGCATTGGAAATCTAACTTCCGGGGCTTTAATTTGATATGCTATATGACCATATTCCCATGAAGCAATTAGGAGCAGTTGCAGTTTGAAGTTGGGCTACGGAAACTGTCTCAGAAACAACATTGTTTTAAGACTTGTATTAGTGTATTGGACCTCATACTTGTTAATTTCGGCCCAAACATCATTTAGATCTGATTAATTAGGAGTAGATCTATAAATAGGGGCAGTTACTCTTTTGGAGGGAACTCTTTCTCATTTTCTAAAAATTCAGATTTGAAGTCTCTTCATTTTCTCTCTTCTTCTTCTTCTTCTTCTTCCATTTTCGTTTTTCCTCTTCAACCTCCATGGAAGGCTGAATTCAAGGTTGATTCTCAAGTGTTCTAAGCATTGGATCTTGAGGTTTCATCTATGCAATTTCGTTTTACTATTTTCTGCACATTTTCTCTTCTCCAAATCTCTACAATTCTAGGATTTTGAATCTTGAATTGGAATGCATGCTTCATGGTTCTTCTTCTCCTCTTGATCCTAAATTTGAATCTTAGTTTGCTTAATTCTAAGATGATTATACTGTTTTCTTAATTCAGTAGGTTAGGAATTAGATTCTCACACAAGTTTGCTTAATCCTTGTATGAGATAATTGATGAATTGATTGATGCTTAATTGGTTAATTCGAATTTGTGTAGGAATTGGTAATTTTCTATAAATCAATGAAATATCCTATGTGAATGACCTTGAGAAATCATCCATTTTCATACATATTTTCTGAATTTCGAATTTTAGCTTTATGTTCTTGAATTTTAAGAAATAACCAAACAAAACCCCCTTGCTTACTTTTGAATCAACAATTCTTGTGAGTAAATTCGAATTTGTTATTGAATTCCTTGAGAGACGACTTTGGTTAATTTTCCATTAGCTACGTATTCTGAGTATTAATATTTGGTTGAGTACGACCTCGATCACTACACAAAAAGGCTATAAGAAATTCCTAGCACCAAGCCTAATGTGAAAAGCAAAACAGTAGCGGACCAACAAATATTAGATGTAACCAATTTAAAATAAGAAAATGGCAACCATGACCCTGTGAACAAAAATGAAAATTCCACATAACCAAGAACCCCTGAAAATAAACCCCTGCGCCAGAGCATGGAAACTAGTCAGTAGGAAGTGCCAGTCACACAAGCATATGTAATTGCAAAATAGATGAAAACGAAGCAAGATAAAATACAACCAGTAGGAACTTTCAAACTTCATTCTTCATCACATATGGCTAGAACCAAACTTAATACCCAAAACTTAGACAAGCATAAGGCTGCAACAATCAGGATGCATAGCTATAATGGAAGCTACTATCCTTAAATTTAAGTTATTCCCAAGAGTGCAACTGGACCAACTCCAATATATCAGCTGGTGATAACTTAATATTTGAGAACACTAGTTCGTTCCAAGCCAACCAAAGACTCTAAATGGTGGTTAACCACATTATAAATCATCTATATCAAAATTTTGAATTTTAGTTCAAAAGCCCCAAAAAGTGCAGAAATTTATCATTAAAATTATTGTGAATCATTGAACAAAAACTAAACCAGTTAAGACAACTCATCTAGGTCAGATATGCAATAAGACAAACATAGAATACGTGCAGAAGTTTCAACACCACACTCGCACCATCCACACTCCACTGCATCACTAAGTAAAACATTCCTCTAGAGTAAATTAAGTTTTGAAGGGATTATGTTTAAGAATGCCATCCAAGCAAAGAAAGAAACCTTGGTAGGAACATAATGGCACCAGATAAACTTATGCAAAGGAAAAACTGCATAAATAGAGTCATGAACAACAACATGATATGCTGATTGAACTGTATAAACCCCACCAGAATCAACCCTCAAACACCAATAGTCAGCATTTGCCTTATTTATCTGAATTGAATTTAATTCTAGCAATAGCATAGAAAGATGACTTCATTCCCATGAAAATAAGGGCCTTCTCCAGAACCAATTCCACAAAAAAATTCACTTTCTCTTCTCACCAATACATCAACAATTGTTATATCTTTATTTACAGCAATGGAAAATAATCTACTGAAGTGCTCACACAAAGGAATAGAACTACACCAACAATCTCTCCAAAAAGCAGTGTTTCTCCCATTACCTACATGCCTAACACATAAACTAGATAACCAATCACGCATATTATTATCACACTCATCAATAGTCCATAAGTCAGACCACCTCCAAGACCCGAAAACTTCTCCCCTTATAACATGGAGATAAGACATCAACCTCATAAATAGACTTTACAACTATATTCCATAACCTATCCCCTTCAACTAATAAGCTCCATTTCCATTTCCCTAGAAGAGCTAAATTGAAACCTCTCAAGTCTTTCAGGCCAAAGGCACTATTTTTTTGTTTACAAACATCATCCCAAGCAACCCTCACTTTTTCCAAGGAAATTTAAAAACAAAGATTGAAGATGAGAAATAATACCTTTAGAATCCTAGAAAAAGGAAAGAAAATAGGTCGGGATTGAGTTGAGTACAAACTTCAAGAGGACAAGTCTCCCACCAAAGGACAAGGTCTTACTCTTCCAATTGAAGAGTTTTTTTGTCACCTTTTGGATAACTGGCTACCATGTCTTCAATCTTCTAGGATTTGTCCCAATGGGAAGCCCTAAATAAGAGCAAAGAATAGTTCCAACCTTACAATTAAAAAAATTAGCCATAACCTCCAACCACGACAAATCAACATTAATCCCCATAAGCTCACTCTGATGGAAGTTAACTTTAAGACTAGCCACAAGCTTAAATAACTGAAAAATTGCTTTAACTACCCAGCCACAAGCTCACTCTGATGGTGCTTTACCATAGCACCATCCCCTACAACACTCTTGTAGGTAGTGTGTGAAACTCATTATCCAATTAGATATGAGAGAATGTAAAGAATCATTGAGATAAACAATAGTGTGAGTGAGTATCTCACTCTCTAAGGTAAGATCTCAAAATTAGAATATAGAAAGTTTATTATACTTGATATATAAACTATAAAGAAAGCAAATATATAAAACCAAAACACTTATTTTTATTGATTTAATGAATATACATTATCATCCAATGATGTGTCGACACATCATTTAATGAGTTTAATAACACATGAGGTGTCACACTCATTAAATGATATGACAATACATGATTGGATGACCGTGTAAAACTTTTTTCACAGTGTGAGTGTATACAAGTTACACTCTATTTTTATTTTGTCATACCGAAATTTTAAAATTAATCATCATGCTTTTCTTCCTGACATATATTCCAAAAGATTTATATAACCAATAACAATAATATTATTTCCTCTGATCCTATTTATAAGACAATTCAGACAAAAATACACATATTAAGAAAAGTATAGTAAATATACCTTTGATAATTTGTCATTATGAAAACATCTCTAAGCAATTCATGGATCTTACATATCCTCACCCCTAATCTTGATCTGGTGGTAGCCAGATCTCAAATCTATCTTAGAGAAGACCGAAGCCCCTCTAAGTTGGTCTAGGAGGTCATCTATCCTGGGTAAGGGATACTTGTTCTTAATGATTACCTTGTTGAGCTGCCTATAGTTTGCAGACAACCTCATACTCCCATTCTTCTTTTTCACTAAGAGCACAGGCGCTCCCTAGGGTGACACACTAGGCCTAATGAACTTTTTTGATATAAGGTCTCCTAATTGGGTCTTAAGTTCACTAAGCTCTAGTGGGGACATTCTATAGGGTGCCTTGGATATGGGCCCTGTGCTCGGTACCAAGTCAATGGTGAACTCAATCTCTCGGTCCGAATGTAAGGTGGTTACCTCACTAAGGAAAACATCTTGAAACTCCCTAACCGTGGCTACACTGTTTAGATCAATACCGGAATCTAAAGTTGAGGAAAGTAATAAAATAAAACAACTATTCCCATCAGTCAGGCATTTGGACACTTGGGTTGGAAAGAAGTACGGGTGGTCTCTCCCTCGAAAGAGGAGGGAGAGCTGGAAAAAATAATTTCCTTGTGGAAAAATCAAGCATGACCTGGTTTTGAGATAACCAGTTCATGCCAAGGATTACATTTATGCCCCTCAATGGAAAACAAATTAGATCAACCTCAAAGGCCCTCCCTTGTACAACCATGGGGCAATTAGAACACACAAGAGAAGTGGGGATTGCCTCCTTGGCTGGGGTGATGACATTTAAGTTATAGGGTAAAGGAGTAGCATGCAATTTCAATCTCTCCAAACAATCATATGAAATGAATGAATGAATGAATGAATGCGTGGCTCCCGAATCATAATGTACAATTACAAAGATGCCTCCTGAAGTACACATACCTCTAATCAAATTATCTGTTGATGTTGCTGTCTCGGCACTGAGTGTAAAGACTCTCTCGGTGGCTTGGGGTTTGGGGGCCTCCATCCTCTTGTGGCACTCATTATTCATATGGCATGTCTCCTTGCAGAAGAAGCAAAAACTATGGCTGTTGAGATCTTGGAAAGCGTACCAATATCGCAACAGTATAATAGTAAGAGAAAGGGTTGTCGTATCCACAAGGAACGGTACAATTTAAATTCTTAGCGATCAATCTTATTGAGTTGGATAAGATTTGTTTTGGATTTTTGAATTTTAAAATACTGAAATTAAAATGCTGAAGATAAATTGTGGAAAATAAAGATAAATTGGATATCTAAAACAAATGTGCAAAGGAGAAGTAAACGATGAGAAAACTAGGATTGAAATCCGTCTATCGCACCCTTCTCATATTTTGAAATCATTGAAATCTGGGGATTTGATTTATAAAAATTGAGACACAAATAAATTCCACCCACCCTAATTCCTCAGGCTTGGAATTCTTAGAACAACCCCCTAAACACCCATTCCTGGGCTGCTTAACGAATTTCCCTAGCATTAAGAACGGTTGTTAAAGTCATCAAAGGATTGAACCCTATTCCTAGACCTTCAACCCAATGAGTATTTTTAAACAGATCAGAATCCAAGAACCCTATTCCTAGGCATTCTAGGACTCGCATCATAACTCTGGCACCCAGGCGGAAGCTAAGCATTAAGTTTAGAAATAAAAATACCAACTTTATAAAACAGGGATTCCCAAATAACAAATATTCAAAATACAATATGAGATTGAATCGACATTATTCAATCCTAAAGAAAGGTTTACCTACTCATGGTTGCCATTACAAACCAAAATAGATGAGAGGAATACACAAACGAGACTGTCACCCTCTTTGCAATCTCCCTCCTTCTCCACTATGGCTTCCTAGAGACTTTCACTCTATTGGCTTTCAAGGATTCTCAATCAAGAACTCTCCAATTGTGGCTCTGAATTGTATTCTCCGCTTGATAACCTATGTAATCCTAGTATTTCACTCCTCACTCCAGGTATATCCCTTGAATTGTGGCTCTTGGCATCCTTTTATAATCATCTGAAGGCCCTAGAAACCCTAATTGCAGCCCAATAACGTTAGGTTACGCGTTCTGCGTTTCACCTGCGCTCAGTTTGAGTGGAGCGCAAGAAACAGTGAGCAACAGGGGATTTTTGTGCTTCACCTACGCTCAGCGCAGGTGGAGCGTAGAGAACAACAATCTCCTTTATCAATTTTTCAGCTTCTGATGCTTGTTCCTAAAATGTATTTATAATTAAAAAAATAGGACTCAATTTGATAAAAAAATATAAACAATAAAAATTACATATGCATGGTTCAAATTCGAATAAATAGAAGTGCAATTAAACTTAAAAAAATTATGGTAAAATCCTTAACGTTAACACGAACGATTTACACACATGCACAACTATCATCCTTCAGTTATTCATCTAACAAACAGAAACTACCAAAAAAGTTCACTATCGGTAGGGATGGAAATAGGTCGAGTCAAGTTAGGCTTTCCAAGGCCAAAACCTGACCTACACCTTAACTCCATGGTCTGAGTTTGACTTGTTTACCTGATATAACATTTTTTTTATGGTTTGAGCTCGACCTATTTAAAGTCTGACATTGCGTGAAAGCCTGCTTAAAAACCTGTTTTATAGTAAGGTACTTGAATATATCATAAACATGTATTTGAATAGACTTATAGACCCAAATTTTTTAGGTAAGACAACATACTTATATATTTACACAAGCTAATAAGTATATAATTATAAGGCAATGTAATAAAAATCTTTATAATAATAATAACAATATAAAAAATATTAGTATTTTGTTTATATTTAATTAAATAGGTCGGTCTGATAGGCTCAAAAGGTTTTCTCAATGGCCTAAAGTCTGACCTGTTTTACTATATAGGCTTTTGAAAAAGCCTTGACATGATCTATTTAATAACTTAAATTGGCCTGGCCTAGGCATGATGTAGGTCAAATTGTAGACCTCTAACGAGCGACGTGACTTATTCCCACCCGTAACCCTCGTTCATCTTCAGAAATATTAACAGAATGTTCTTTCTTCCTGTTGGAAATTGGAACCACTCTTCTTTAATTATATTAATTGATAATTTACTAAGAAACATTCCTGACATAGACAATAAAAAAGTGCATGTAATCAGTGTGACATAAGCTAGTCTTCTTGCCCCAACCTCGTCAACAAATTACAAGTGGCTCAATACAGTTTAGTTTCCAATGTATTTAATCACATCATAGAAACAAACCAAAATGCAACAATAGCTGACATACAAGGAAACCCTCTCTTATTAGCTGCAAAAACAAGACCTTCATTTCCTCCCATCTATATCCATTACTACCAAGTTTCACACCCTTCTAGTCCCAATGCTCCCACACAGAAACACAACCACTCCTGTAATGTTCTCTTCCTCCAGAGTTTTCTCTTCTTCTTTTTCATTCCCTGATCTTTCCACCCCAAAACACACCTTCAATGAATCCCAAATGGAAGCAAACATTGAAAATGCTGAATCCTTCATTACTATATGGGACTTAACCTCATCTAAAAACATCAACAAGGTGAAGGTGATTTCCTTATTCCAACATAACCGAAAAGAAGCAGATGATTTTCTCAAATTCTGTCCTTATTTGCTGCTCTCTTGATGCTTTATTTATAACTTTTCTTTTTACCTGCAAAATCAGCAGATTTTCTATCAAAATAGTATAAAATTCAAATTTGACTTAAATAAATGCAAAAATTGCATTTTAAGTCAAAAAGTGATAAATTGGGGTATAAATTCAACATTTTGCCCTCAATAATTGTAATCATATAGGAATTTTACGTAAATTTAACACTTATCAAATTCCCCCCAACTTAGCTTCTTGCTTGTCCTCAAGCAATAAAAGAATAAACAGATGGTTATATTGATCATCCTTAAAAGCTTCCTATGATTGAAGAAAAAACAATTCAAATTTCTTTGCTTTAACAATTGTCACATTCCAAAAGTCAGATCAAAATTAGAAATAAGTAATGTTTTCAATCATAAAAAAGGAAGAGATAAAAGCAAATTCAGATCATTCAAGAACAATAGCTGAAACAATTTCGTGATCAATGAAGGAATTACTCTCATTCTCACGGGTGAGTGTTTTCCCTCAATTATTTCACTGAAATTGAACAACTAGAATTGCCAGTCGTTTCCTGTTAGTATTCAAATACACAATTAGCATAGATCAAAATGTCTTTTCTTGGGTTGTAATGAGGCTGGGCTATCGAGAACTCATGGTTTTTCTGGATATTCAAAGAAATACTAGAATAAAGAGCTTATTTGCAGTTTCACCATTTCTCAAACTTTCTCTCAATTCTCGATTACATTCTTGACTTGTATCATTCAATTGGCCTCTTTTTGTTTGGTAATTCACTCCCTTCTTTATTCAACTTTGTATTATACACCTTTTTTATATATACTTGAGGGAGTAAATTCCTTGCTTGCCTGTGCCTACTTTTTGCACTTTTCAGATAACCAACCAATTACCCATTCTATCAGAACTGCACCTATGCTCTCTATCCCAAGTGTGTAAGGGACAGGATATAAACATTAATTTGGTTGGGGAGCATAAGGAAAGAAACATTAAAGCTCAAATGGGTTACGAAGAATTGGAAAAAAATTTCATGGGTTGGCTTTTTGGCACTGAGCAATTATTATATATATATACAAGTTGCCTTGATCATTTCTATGCCATTCATATGTAGAATAAAATTAAGAAACTCAAGCAATAACAGTTGACAAATAACAGTGAAAAGTGTTTAGTCTCTCACACTCACAGGCTTAGGCTAAATTCCTGGATGAAATCACTTATTGAACAACTATTGACTCAATTAATCTTTCCTTTACAAGAATCTAACATAATTGATTATGAATTCACAACTTAGTTTCTTTTTCTTTCCTAATTCAGTTTGTTTGGCTGTATTAGCATCGAAAAATTAAATTGAATTATGATCAATCTTTATTCCTAATCCTAATCCTAAATTAACAAATCCAAATCCTAAGGGAATCCATTTTGAAAATATATTATTTTTTTAGCTTACTTATAATTAAAAATAATCCTAACGAATAATAAAAGTGACAGAAAAACAATAACAGAATAAATCCAAAGATGATATAGAAATGTACTGTGTATAGGGGTATGAAAAAGAAAAAGTAAATAACAAAATAAAAGAAAGAAAAGAAAGAAAATAAAAAGATAGAGAAAAAGAAAAAGAAAAACCGAAAAAAATCTGATCTCAATCCTCACCCTCCTCTGCATCATGGAAATCCTCGTCCTGTGCATATCCGTCACTAGCTACTGCTCCACCTCCCCTTGGATGAAAAGGACCGTCCCCAGGCCACTGCAAGAATGTCCGGAACTCATCAGGCAACATGCCTGGGTATGGGTCTGGCCGGGTCTGGTATAGATACTCCTGAAAGTGGGAAATCCCTCTGTGGATGGTGGAGTTCTGCCTGCAGATGGGCTCCATGTAAGCTCGGAGTGGGATGTCAGCTGGTGGTGGTGGTTGTGGCTGTTGTGGCTGATGATCTCCCTGGGGCTCTGGGGGTGGCTCTAACTCCTCATCAGATATGCAGTATGCATCAATATAACCTTTGGTAATGGTAGCCTTGATGGGAGCAGTAGCCTGAGTAGCAATTCCCTGAGAACGACATAGTGTCGTGATCAGAGAAGGAAAGCCTAAAAGGATCTTGGAGAGTGCACCAAGACGCCCCATCGCAGTCACGGTGGAATGAATCTTCGCTGATATTACTCGAGCGAGGTCAACATCCTGACTGGACAAGACACAGTAAATGAAATGTGTCGTCTCGATGATGATGTCGGACACATGGTTGGTGGGCCTGATGTTGGACAACACCAAAACTGTCCACATTTGGGAAATGCTCCACAAGTCTGTCCTGAGGATTTTTCTTGCCTCCCGGTATTGGTTGGTGTCATAGGTGCGGCCAGGTAAATATAGCAGTGTGGTCGTCCTCGTATCCAGCTCCTCATTCCATATATGCCAATACTCTGTACCAGTTCATGGTATTGGCAAGGGAAAATCATCCTCATCATCTGGGGCTGGGCGACCAGATAGTTGTTGTTCGCATCACGATTATACGTCACCCATCTACCCCTTACATAAGATCCCCTCTCTCCTCTATCACCAGGCTCTCCAACTGCGTTGGCGTAGAATTCCCAGACCAGCTCCGGGTTAAATAATCTATCAGGATCAACTATCCTACACCATCCGTGTCGGGTAATCTCCATGTTGAACTCCTCATACTCCCCTGGTTTGAGGTCAACTGGTCTCTCGAGCACAAAATTGAAAGGTCTGAGAGCTTCATACTTCGCAGCAGCCTGTGCGCTCTTGAATCTCATGGGGTCGTAATGGGGTTCATCTCGAACCCTTTACCCCCTGCCTTCTCCTCGTGAGCTAGAGCCACGGGAAAGGCCAGCAGTGTATTTGATACGAGGCATCTGAAAAATCAAACAAAAATAGTTAGTTTAAAGAAACATAGTCAATTCAATGATGCCTTATTACAAACAATAATTCATGAAGAACATGGAAGCATATAATTAACCAAATTGCATGCAAAATTCAAAATACATTCTACAAAAGAATCAGTTAATTCACAGCAAAATTTCAGTTGCAATTGGTAATGGCTTCATATAAACAGAATATACCCAGTTGTTTTGCAAGCATTCAACTAATCTATGGAAAGTGAAAGTTTAAATATTTTCAAGAAACAGAGCATAACACTTTCAAACTCAAAAACTCACAAAACAACTAGTATTCCAACAAACAGTTTGTTCTTCATATTCCATTCAGCCAAAATCACATCCAAGATAGCAATAATCAACGATATCTACATTTACAATCCCGCGGTTGCTATCCTAAAGTTCAAATCAGAAAAACAGAGGAAATAAAAATTTCAATCGGTTAAAATTATTCAAAAACACGAAAACATACCTTAAAACTTGAAAGATTCAAGATTGATGGAGTTTGTGAGTGGAAAAAGTGAAAAGAAGGGTTTAGGAAATAGAGAGACGGTATAGGAGAAAACAGGGGAGGAAGAACAAATGACTTCCCCCTGTTTCTAGTTCAATTTAAGCAACAGCGCGTCCCTGCGCTCCACTTGCGCTTAGCGTGACTGGAGCGCAGGTTTCAGTTTTGAAATTTCGTACCGCTGTGTGATAAGTGCTAAATTAATGATAAATTTCTATATAATTACAATACTTATCAAGGGAAAAATGTTAGATTTATACCCCAATTTATCTCTTTTTAGTTTAAAATGCAGATCTTGTAATTATTTGATTCAAATTTGAATTTGATGCTATTTTGATAAAAAATCTGTTGATTTTGCAGATAAAAAGGAAAGTTTTAAATGGAGTAACAATATAGCAGCAAATAAAGATAAGATCAGCAACGGATCAAGCTAAAAAAAGGGAAATTTGGAAAGCGCTGCAAATAAGGATAAGATCAACAAGAGATCAAGCTAAAAAAGAGGAAATCAGGAAAGCAGAAAATGGAGATTTGAGCGCAGATGGAGGGCAGGAATAAAAATCAATTCTGTTTCCTGCACTTCATCTGCGCTGAGCGCAGGAACACGGAACCCTAATTTCCAATGGGCCAAAGCAAGGTTTCAACGGGCTTTCCAAAGTTCTATTTAAAGGACCTTTTGCAAAGATCAAAGTGGAGGAGACGGCGGAGCAGATCTGGAGCTAGAGAAAAGTGTGACAGTCTCTCTATTGGTTTGTAATTACTACCATGAGTAGCTAAACTTTCCCATAGTTTTGAATGTAGTTGATTCAATCCCCAATTGTATTTTGGATCCACTTTGTTATTTATGAATCCCTGTTTTCATAATATTGGTGTTTTTATTCTGTTCTTAATGCTTAACTTCCGTCTTTGTGCCGGAGTTATGATATGATTTTATGGGGCGCACTGGAAAGTTGTTTTATGAAATCAAGAGCGAGTTCTTGGGAGCCTAGGAATAGGGATCTTGAACTCTGATTGGTGAAAACACTCAATTTGTCACTGTGGGAACCGAGATGAATTGATAGCTTTTACAACTGTTCTTTAACCGAGGCAATTTGTGATAGTGGGAACCTGCATGAATTGTTTCTGACTATTTCATATCTGTGGGAACCTTTTATGAAATAATATTTATTTGTGCTTCAATTTTACAATTACATATTCATAAATTTCATTGGGTTCCAAATACAAGAGGGGTGTTATAGATGAAGCTCAATCCTAGTTCCAGTAATTTGCTCAACCTTATCCCAATTTCTTATTCTTTCTTTTACTATTGCAATCTACACAACAAACATCTTCCCTCACTTGATAAGTGTGACCACTAGGATTTACATTGAATCGTTCCCTGTGGATATGACAACCCTTTTACTTACTATTATACTGCTGTGATTTTGGTACGCTTGCCTGAATTCCAACAAATATTTTTGGCACCGTTGCCGAGGAATGGTGTCTCAATTTAAATTCTTGGGAGGTATATCTTATCAAGTTGTATATATTTTTAAATTTTTAATTTTAATTTTATCTTTTAGGATTTTTAGGAATTTTTTTTATTCCTCTCTAACCCTTGTGCAACCTTCTTGATTTATGCTCTTACAAGGACAGGTGTTTCGAAATCAATTGATATTTGATCCAGAAATTGAAAGGACATCTAGAAGGAACGGGAGGAGAAGACAAGGAAGAAATAGAGTAGAAAACAAAAAGATGGCGGAAGAAGTACCACCAATTCCACAAAGAAGAGTCTTAGGAGACTATGTCATGCAACCAGGGCCTCGATATTTTTCAAGCATAGTTGTACCTGTTATTGCAAAATCTTTGGAGATGAAGCCCACATATTTGAGTCTCATTAGTGCCCATCAATTCACAGGATTGGATCATGAAGATCCACATACTCATCTCTCTATTTTTTATGAATTGATTGGTAGCATGGGTTTTGAGGAAGGTGATCTGGAATCTGTTTACTTACATTTATTTCCTTTCTCTTTGCTAGGTAAAGCTAAAGAATGGCTGAAGTCACATCCCAACCAAAGTCTGACAAGTTGGAGTGTCGTGGAAGATAAATTCATGAAAAGATTCTTTCCTCCATCTCGCTATATTCAGGAAAAATTAGATATCTCCACATTCAGGCAAGGAGTAGATGAACCATTGTGTGAAGCCTGGGATAGATTCAAAACCTTGCTGAGAAAGTATCCCAATCATGGTTTCAAGGATATTGCACAATTGAATATATTTTGCAATGGACTTAGACCCAACACAAAGATGCTTATAGATGTTGCAGCAGGAGGCACAATTATGATGATGGGTGTAGAGCGTGCCATTACAATAATTGGCAATTTTGCACTGAATGATCAACAAGCTCAATATGGGAAACATCCGGTTCAGAAGAAAGGGATACTAGAGCTAAACAACACTTATGCACTTTTAGCTAAAAATAAGCTCATGGAGCAAAAGCTAGAAGCACTTACCAATAGAATGGATGCACTTCCTCAGCAGTTGCATGCATTACAGTCTCATCCAAGCCCATCCCCACAATTGACTTTTGATTTTTGTGGAGGAGACCATCCTAATGGTCATTGTTCTTATCAAGACATCCAGGAGGAGCAAGTCAATTATATGGGCAATCAAGCAAGGCATGGTAATTTCTCCAACAATAACCAATATTCATAAGGATAGAGAAATAATCAGAACAACAATTCTGGGTGGAGATAAGATGGTGGCAATAGGCAAATGCCTTATCAGCAGCAACAACAACAAAGTTATCCTCCAATGCATGACAAATTCTCAAATCTGGATGAGAAAATTGACTCCCTTGTGCAATCTATTGGCGCCTATAAGAAGACTACAGATGCAACCATCAGACTTTTGGAGACTCAAATTGGCAATTAGCAAAAGACATAGAAGAGCACAACACAGGCCAATTTACAGCACACACCCAAACTAACCCCAAGGAGCAATGTAATGCAGTTACTACTGAAGGTAACACATCAGAGGGGAGTGATCTTGCAGACAGTATATCATCTGAAAAGAGGTCACTTATAGAAAGGATTATGCATGAAAGTGTCCAATTAAAAGAAAATCCAGAGGAAGTTAAGAAAGAAGTAGAAGATTCAGAAAGGGTCTACATCTCAGAAAAATCATTAGACCCAGGCAGATTCACAGTACCAGTTACTGTTGGTACTCAACCAGTCACAAAAGCCTTCCTAGATCTTGAAGCAAGCATCAATCTAATGCCGCTGTAATTTTTCAAAAGACTAGGAATTTTAAAGGTCAAGCCTGCAAATGTAGCTCTACAGCTTGCAAACAAGTCCACACAACATCCATATGGAATAGTTGAAGATTTGCCTATAAGGGTGGACAAGTTTGTATATGCTGCAGACTTCTTCATTGCTGAAATGGAAGAGGATACTGATGGAAGACCATTCATGAAATCTGCCAAGATGATAATTGATGTTGATCGGGGAAATTTTCAACTCAGCTCTCAAGATGAGAGTATAATTTTCCATTTGGACAGAGGGATTCCCCACCAAGCTGAACCACCAGATCGATTGGAGTTAAATTCTACCGATGGGATCTGTATAACTCATTCTAAACCAAAGTTACAGAACGTAAGAAGAAAGGAAGCCATGTATCAAAGTGCTTCTGAGTACAAGAAGAAGAAGTTTCCCGATATTTTGAGGAAACCAACAAGAAGAAAGAAGCAGCTGCAGGAATCTATGGTGGAGTACC
Organism: Sesbania bispinosa; assembly: GCA_026901365.1. Classification (NCBI taxonomy): domain Eukaryota; kingdom Viridiplantae; phylum Streptophyta; class Magnoliopsida; order Fabales; family Fabaceae; genus Sesbania; species Sesbania bispinosa. Next base: position 1,779,665 of record QLOH01000021.1, on the reverse strand, counting down.
GGTTCAAAAAGAGAAAAAGATCAACATCATATGAGGAAGAAGACGGTGAGGAAAGTGATGATAAGATAAGAACCTGGTATGGAGGATGGCTCAAGGCAACAGGAGGTGGATCAGCTGAATCTACCATCATCCTCCAGTTGAAACCACCATGAGTAAACCAGACGTCAAGCTATATGACGTTAAACAAGCGCTTAACCCAGTGTTTTTATTTATTTTTGCAGTTTTTGTTTTTCATTTGTGTGTTGTTGTTAGTTTAATTCTTTTAAAATACCTGTTTAGTTTAGAAGTAGTTAGGAAAAGGACCAACAAAAATATGGAAGGGAAACATGAACTTTGAAAGTTGGAAGCAGTAGAAAATAGAAAATTGCATTATGTTTTCTTCGCTTCACCTGCGCTGAGCGTAGGAGAAACGCAAAATTGCAAATTTCAATTATGTTTTATGCGCTTCACCTGCGCTGAGCGTAGGTGAAACGCAGCGGCTCGCTCCAGGGAAAACAGCAACGCGCGCTCCACCTGCGCTGAGCGCAAGTGGAGCGCAGTTGCCCGCTCCAGCATAAATTTTAAAATCTGGACAGGAGAGGGTCATTTTGACCCTTCCCCTGTTTTGCTCGAGCTTTTTCTCTGCTTCCTTAACCTTCCAATTCCACTCTTTCACTCATAAGCCTCCTCCTTTCACATTTCTATTGCTATTCCAGGTATGTTTTTAAAGTTTTGAAAAGATTTTACCGATTAAAATCCTTAGTTCTCTATTTCATTGAGCAAACCTTAGGATAAAAGACTTAGGCTTTTAGAATCACGTAATTTTAGGATTAACTGTCAATAGAGCCTTTGTATAATATGTTGAGGTGTGGTTATATGATTGGTGGTAATTTTTTAAATGCTCAGTGAGTTTTTGCAAATTATTCTATTTGGTAAATTAGTGCTTTGATTTTGTCAAAATTCTGTATTAGCCATTGCATGAATGATTGGGCATTATTGCATGTTTGAAAAGCATGTTATTTGAGCATAATACTATGTGCCATCAAATGCCCTGTTTAGAAGTTTATTAGGACTTGCTTTACTTGATCACTTTAGCATGTTCTTAAAAAAATAAAATGGCATTGGGCAATGTGGTAATCAAGTTTATTAATGAGCCAGGTGCATGTTGTCATTATATGAATTTTTCTAAATCATCCTGATTGATTACACAATCTTGTGTGAATGGACCTAACAATGCATGTTGAATGATTACTCTGATTTTTGAATTAAGATGGCCACCATGTAGGTGATTTTCATGAAAGAGAGCATGCATGGCTTAATACATTGATCATGAGTTAATAAATTCTCTTTATATGCATTGGAATAATCCTGGTTCTATTTTATCTTGCAGATGGCTCGCACCAAGGTCACTGGCACTTCTGGTACCTCCAGAAGGGGCAGGGGTGACAAGAGAGCTAGGGATGTGCCCTACTTTGACCCACTGAAGTTTAAGAGCCCCGCTACTTTTGAGGAATATAGTTCACAGATGAACTGTAATTTCATGAAGGAGAGGCCAGTTACACTACAGCCTGGCGAGTTTGATGACTTCCTGGATGAGATCATCAGGAGACGATGGAGGCACGTCACAGAGCCAGAACGATTCTTTGACCCTGATCTGGTCAGAGAATTTTATGCCAACGCTATTGGAGACCATGGTATTGACGTGCAGAGACGGTCATATGTGAGGGGCTAGTGGATTTCTTATGATCACGACACAATTAACACTTTCTTGGGTCGACCTGGACCAGATGATGAGCAGATGATGCCTTGCCAGTATTATGAGCTGGTAAATGAAGTAGGCATCAATAGCAATGATCCCTTGGACACTAGGACTGCTTAGTGTTTATGCTTGAGGGGGCGTACCTTTGAGAGGAACGCTTACAAGCAGGCTGCCAGGATCTACAGGCATGATATGCGAGACATTACCAGGATGTGGACGGTCTTAGTGTTGGTTAACATCCATCCAACCAAACATGTATCAGACATCACCATGAAGACTGCCCATCCCATATATTGCATCTTGACTGGGCAAGACATTGACATTGCCAAGGTGATATCTTACAAGATATTCATGACGGCATCATCTGTGGGACGACGGAGTACACAGTCCAGGATCAGCCTAGGATTTCTTTCCCTCATCACTGCCCTATGCCACTTTTAGGGGGTTGAGGTATTCCCCACTGATCGTATTAAGACCCCTATGACTAAGGGGTATATTGAGGCTAACTACATCCCTAATAAGGAAGATTTGGAGCCAGAGCAGCCACCACTACCAGTACAGCCACCACCACAGCAGCAGCAGCCACCGCCAGCTATCACATCTATCCCATTTTGGGCAGAGCACATCATTTCTCAGAACTCCTCGCTTCACAGAGCATTGGTTCACCTCCAGGATTACTATTATCAGACTCGACCGGACCTTTACCCAGGCATTCAGCCAGACCAGTTTCAGACTTATTTGCAGTGGCCTGGGGACAAGCCTATTGTTCCGGGAGAGGGAGGAGCAGCTGCGGATGGAGCTGGTGCTGAGGGAGACGATGATATGGATGATGAGAATTAAATTTGGTGTTTTTATTTTCTTTTTCTTTTTCATTTTATTTTTCTTTCTTTTCATTTGATCTATATTGTATATGATTCATTACTGACACATCATTGCTATGCAGTATGGATTTTTAGGATCATTTTATATTTTGTGTGTTTTATAGTAAGTTAGGATTTTTGTTTTTCATTTCTTTTAGGATTTTAGGAAATAGGGATTTAAGGAATTTAATTTCAAATTCTTAAAGCTAGGCAGTCTAGCTAACTGAACTAGGAAAGAAAAAGGAATTTTGTGATTGAATCCATAATCAATTAGGATTAGGATATTATGTAGGAAAATATATCAGGGTAGTTAATTAATTTCAATAAGTGAATTTATCAAGGAAATTAGCCAAAAAGCTGGTGAGTTGTGAGACCAAACACTTGATATGAGAGTTTTCACTGTTGCTTGAAAACTGCTATTGCTTGAGTTTTTGGATTTTATTCTACACATGAAAAATATGGAAGTGATAAAGGAAAACTTGTGTTTATGAATTAATTGCTCAGTGCCAAAAAGCCAACCCATGAAAAATTTTCCAAACTTTTTTAAACCCATTTGAGCTTTAATGTTTCTTTTCTTATGCACCCCAGCCAAAATAATGTCTATAACCTGTCCCTTACACACTTGGGATAGAGAGAAAAGGTGCAGTTTGATAAAATGGGAGAATTGGTTGGTTACTTGAAAGTGAATTGGTTGGTTACTTGAAGAAAGACAAAAGCAGGCACAAGCAAGCAAAGTGAATCACTCCCTCAAGAATATAAAAGAAAAACAAGAAGTGAATGAAAAAGGGAGTGAATCACCAAACAAAGAAAAGAGGCCAGCTGAATGGTGCAAATCAAGAATGAAATGGAGAATTGAGAGAAAGTTCAAGAAAAAAAATTTCAAAAATGCTCTCTATTCCAGTGTTTCTTTGTATATCCAGAAAAACCATGAGTTCTTAATAGCCTAGCCTCATTACAGCCAAGAAAGACCTTTTGATCCATGATTTACCATGTGCATATTTATTAACCAGAAACGACTATCAATTTTAATTGTTCAATTGCTGCAAAAAATTGAGGGAAACACTTACCCGTGAGCATGAGAGAATTCCTTGATTTATCACTTATTTTTTTGGTTACTACTTTTGAAAAAGTTTGAATGTGTTTTTATCATGTTCTGATTGAGTCTTGGAAATACCACTTAATTTTAATTTTCAATCTGATATTTGGAAAATGACAATTGCCTAGAAAGAGGTGATGAAATTATTTCCTTATTTAGTGAGAACCATGATTAGGGATTGAATTCATTTGATTGCAAAAGGTTTTCTTGCTTGAGGACAAGCAAGAAGGTAAGTTGGGGGGAATTTGATAAGTGCTAAATTAATGATAAATTTCTATATAATTACAACACTTATCAAGGGCAAAATGTTAGATTTATACCCCAATTTATCTCTTTTTAGTTTAAAATGCAGATCTTGTGATTATTTGATTCAAATTTTAATTTGATGCTATTTTGATAAGAAATCTGTTGATTTTGCAGATAAAAAGGAAAGTTTTAAATGGAGTAACAAGATAGCAGCAAATAAAGATAAGATCAACAAGAGAGCAAGCTAAAAAAGAGGGAAATCAGGAAAGCGCAACAAATAAGGATAAGATCAGCAAGAGATCAAGCTAAAAAAGAGGAAATCAGGAAAGCAGAAAACGAAGATCTGCGCTCCACCTGCGCTAAGCGCAAGTGGAGCGCAGGAATAAAAATCAATTCTGTTTCCTGCGCTTCATCTACGCTGAGCGCAGGAACATGAAACCCTAATTTCCAATGGGCCAAAGCAAGGTTTCAACGGGCTTTCCAAAGTTCTATTTAAAGGACCTTTTGCAAAGATCGAAGAGAAGGAGACGGCGGAGCAGATCTGGAGCTAGAGAAAAGTGTGACAGTCTCTCTATTGGTTTGTAATGGCTACCATGAGTAGCTAAACTTTCCCAGAGGATTGAATGTAGTCGATTCAATCCCCAATTGTATTTTGGATCCTCTTTATTATTTATGAATCCCTGTTTTTATAATATTGGTGTTTTTATTCTGTTCTTAATGCTTAACTTCCGCCTTTGTGCCGGAGTTATGATATGATTTTATGGGGCGCACTGGAAAGTGGTTTTATGAAATTGTTTATGGTGAAAAATCTAATTTCGAAAATTAAACTTATCACTTTGATTCTAAGAACAATCTGGGGATTAGAATCAGATCCTCTTACGGGACTCTTTTTAAAAAGTAGGTTTATGGTGTTTCTGATTTATTGAAATAGACTTTTCAAAGTTCAATTTTCTGGGTGAAAATGTTTGATTGGTACAGAATTTCACCAAATCAATTACTATGTTTTCGAAAAATCCAGAAATGATAGATTCCAGAAAGTTGATTCAGAATTTTAACAAAGAACTTTTCTTTCGAAAGAAATTAGAACTACTTGATTCAGAATTTTATCAAAGTTCTAAAGTTTCCACTTGACTTCTTTAGAATAAAGAGAATCACAGTTTCAGAATGTTTGAAAGAATACAGAATTTAAAGCAAAGAGATAAAAGTGCATGAAATGAAGAATACTGAATGTAAATTGCAGAAAGTAAATGAATTGAAAGAACAAATTGCATAAAGATAAAAGTGGATGGGATCATCACATACAGTCAATCCTTGTAAACCTGTTGGTCGCAGTGTGATCGGACGTGAAGGTGTTTAAGGATATGAGTATAATGAATTTTCCAACCTTTATTACATTATGGGTTTACCTATTTATAGATTTCTAATCCTAACGGCTAACTAATGCATGTTTGACACATCAGCAACCTATCTATGTTGGCAGCATGTATGCTTGCCACGTTTTCTGCTATCCATAAAACTAATTACATTTTTTCAAAATGAACCACTAACTTAATGACACCTGTCTTTGTCATTTGTAACTTCCTCTAACTGCTCCTTTGGTGTCTTGTGACTTTTGTTTCTTCGAAAACTTGTGTTCAGATTTTTCGAAATCCTGTCTTTGGATTTCTTGAAGTATTCTTTCTGATTTCTCGAAGAGGTCTTCTGATTTCTCGAAATCTTCTTTCTGGAATTTTGACTTTATGGTTTCAAGATTTTGACTACCTTGTGCCACATGTTTAATTTTATTTGGCCTTTTCAAAGGTTACAAAGACCACCGGCCACCGTCCATTTGATTTTTACCATGAGGATTTTTCTTATTGGGCATAGAAATGGTTTCATTAATGGCACTTGAGTTGTTTTGCTCCTATAAATAGGAGTATTCTTCTTCATTTTTCTCACAACTCTTCCTTCTTTTCTCTTTTCTTATAATTTCTTTTAAGAGAATTCTTCAGAAAATATGAAGAAGGTAATCTCTTTGGCTATTTTGTGCAATCTGATCTAGAATGATTTCATTTTTTATGAGATTGACAAAATAGCCAAAGTCATTGGCTTCTCCAACCTTTATCTTCGAGTGTTTTCTTTTAGATTGCACAAAATAGCCAAATATCATTTTATTTAATTAATAAATGAACTTATTTAAAGCTATTTATTCTGATCTGATCTGATCTTCTTCCTCTGGTAAAGGTTATTCAACAGGTTGGAAGCAATATGCTCCTTTCCCTCTCCCAAGTTAACCACTGAGTTGCTTCTAATAAAGCTTTTCGAGGAGAAAGAAGAGAAAGTGGCAGAGCACCATGAGCTAAAGGCTCTCTTAGATTTTAGGATAGTTTCCTTTCTAATGTTCTAGGCATTTAAGATTGGTGAAAACACTCAATTTGTCACTGCGGGAACCAGGATAAATTGATAGCTTTTACAACTGTTCTTCAATCGGGGCAATTTGTGACAGTGGGAACCTGCATGAATTGTTTCTGAGTATTTCATATCTATGGGAACCTTTTATGAAATAATATTTATTTATGCTTCAATTTTATAATTACATATTCATAAATTTCATTGGGTTCCAAATACAAGAGGGGTGCGATAGATAAAGTTCAATCCTAGTTCCAGTAATTTGCTCAACCTTATCCCAATTTCTTATTCTTTCTTTTACTGTTGCAATCTACACAACAAACATCTTCTCTCACTTGATGAGTGTGACCACTAGGATTTACATTGAACCGATCGCTGTGGATACGATAACCCTTTTACTTACTATTATACTGTTGTGATTTTGGTACGCTTGCCAGAATTCCAACACCGCGCTTCACTTGCGCTCAGCGCCGGTGAAACGCAGAAAATAGTGACTAAAATTGCATTTTTGCGCTTTACCGGCGCTCAGCGCAGGTGAGGCGCAGAAAACAGAATGAAATTTTGCAAATTTTAGTCAAGTTTTCCGCTACTTCAAACTGTTTAAAATTTTATTTTTCCACAAACTCATTCCAATCAATTTTGAAAAATTCCTAAATCCTAAATATTAAAAATCCTAATTAACAAACGAAAAACAAAAACAAAATTGAAAACTATTGAAATTAAAAATTTAAAAATCTCTGGGTTGCCTCCCAGGAAGCACTCGTTTTATGTCATATAGCTTGACGCCTGTTCTTTCAAGGTGGGTGATACTAGAATCCTTTGGCCAGTCTTTGTGTTGTACCCTTGATTCCTTTTGGAAGTGACCCTACCCATATTCTTGCCTCGGACCAATTGTGAATAAGACTTGAATCTAACCATTTAGTCTTGTATTTGGAGTTAGACCATGTTGCTGACTCCTTTGGCCTAATTTTTCTCTTCTTTGGAGTCATGTGTTTAGTTGCATGGGTCTTCTCCTCCTGAAGCTTGGAAAATTTAAAGTTGTCAGATCTTACTCTTTTTGCTTCACAAGGGTCCTTGGTATGGAATATGCCTGACCACTTTGTCCTCAATCTGACCTTAGGCTTTGATTGTGATGTTATTGGCTTGATTTTTCTTCTCTTTGCCCTGTTCAACTCAGTGTATTCGCAGGTCTTTCTTTTGTGAGTCTTGGAAGGTTGAACATTTGTATGTTGCCCGTCTTTGCCTTCCTTCGGAGGGTTGTCAGGATCTGGTGGATTCTTCACTACTTCCCCTCCTCTCTCAGTTTTTTGCTTGCTCTTTTTCTCTTTCTCTTGTTCTTTTTCTACAATTACATTATGTACAATCTCATATGTTTTGTTCTCTTCCTCCCCTTCACAGTCACTCTCTTCTTTAAACATAATTTCCTCTGTTTCATCCTCTTCTTTTTCTTCTTCTACTTCTGCTTCACCTTCTTCTTCTTCCTTTTCTACTTCAGCTTCTTCAGCTTCTTCTTCTTCATTAGTCAGATTGTCATCAGTTCCTTCCCCTATCCGTTGAACAATGTCATCACACTGCTCTTCGGGTTTGGGTAATGCATTTGCTGAGATCTGTTCTGACTATTGTTTAGCTGAATTTTTTGCTATCTGTTCTATCAAGGCGTCAATAGTTCTTTTTACTTCTTCTCTATTTTTCTAAAATTGTATAGTGCTTTGCCTCATTCTTTCAAGAGAATCATCCCATCTTTATTGAGGTGCAGAATAACTTTGCTGCTATTGGGAAGAAGGTTGCATGTTAAAAGGCCATGCGTCTTGTCTCCAACCAGAATTATCGTTCCTGTTATTTCTCCAACCTTGTGAATAAGTGTTTGCAAAGTTGTTGCTGTTGGAGAAGTTGCCTGATCTTCCTTGATTTTTTCCCATATAATTAACTTGCTCTTCTTGAGTGCCTTGATAAGAGCAATGACCATTGGGATGGTCACCTCCACAAAAATCACAAGTTAATTGTGGTGACTGGCCATGATAGGACTGCATTGCGTGGAACTGCTGAGTAATCATGGATATCTGCTTGGTGAGTGCTACTAATCGCTGGTTGAGAATCTTGTTCTGATCCAGGATTTCATCTGCAGAAGTTTTCATGTGGGGCGAGACAGCATCTTGTTTCCACCCGAAATTCTGATTCTGGTAACTTCCCCAATCCTGCGAAAAATTGTTAAAAAAAATTATTGTAGGTAGAGAAGTTACCATGAATCGGTCTGTTGGAGAAGTATTCTGGTTCTTGCTGTGGAACATAATCTCCAAGTGTTCTCCTTGATGGACTTTGCCATCCTTGCTCCCTGGCATAATCTCTAAGCGTTCTTCTTGGTTGATTTTTCCATTCACTAGCCATGATTGGTGCAGCTTTTACTTCATTAGGGGTGGTTGAACAGAGAGTGTTGAGATTGTATCTTTGAGCTCGTCCTTTTGATGTCTTTTCAATTTCAAGGTCAAATACCAATAACGCTCTTGGTACCTGACCTTTCAAAAGTATAAATCACAAGGACTAGAACATGGGTTAGTTAGAGAGAAAAAAATAAAAATAGAAAAATAAAATTAATTACAGAAAAAGAAAAATAAAAAGAATAAAAAGAAAAATACAAATACTCACAACTCAAAAAGAAAGAACTAAGAATTTGAATTTGAAACACCGTTCCCCGGCAACGGCGCCAAAAATACTTGTTGAGATCTTGGCAAGCGTACCAATATCGCAGTAGTATAATAGTAAGAGAAAGGGTTGTCTTATCCACAGGGAACGATACAATTTAAATTCTTAGCGATCAATCTTATTGAGTAGGATAAGATTTGTTTTAGATTTTTGAATTTTAAAATACTGAAATTAAAATACTGAAGATAAATTGCAGAAAATAAAAATAAATTGGATATCCAAAACAAATGTGCAAAGGAGAAATAAACAATGAGAAAACTAGGATTGAAATCCGTCTATCGCACCTTTATCATATTTTGAAATCATTGAAATCTAGGAATTTGATTTATAAAAATTGAGACACAAATAAATTTCATCCACCCTGATTCCTCAGGCCTGGAATTCTTAGAACAACCCCCTAAACACCCATTCCTGGGTTGCTTAACGAATTGCCCTAGCATTAAGAACGGTTGTTAAAGTCATCAAAGGATTGAACCCTATTCCTAGACCTTCAACCCAATGAGTATTTTTAAACAGATCAGAATCCAAGAACCCTATTCCTAGGCATTCAAGGACTCGCATCATATCTCCGGTGTAACATCCCCTTTTTGTTAATTGCTTGTAACTGCCTTTAATTGTTGCTAATTGCCTTTAATTGCTTTTAGCCACGGAGGCTCTTTAATCTTGTAATGTATTTATATTGTTGTATTATTGTACTAGACTGGTATTTTCTGAGTTTCAGGTTATTTTGGAATTTGGGAAAATATCCGGTTTTTAGGGGAGACTCTGCCGGATTTTCGGTAGGATTAATGTAATTCTAATTAGCATTTTTTTTGTAGGCTAAGTTAAAGGGAAGAGAATTCTTCTTTAAAAAAAATAAAAAAAAGTAAAAAGGGAAATCTAGTGCTTCAGCGCACAAATTGTGCGCGGCTTCTTCAAGAAGCCAAACTTAATAATTAGGAGGGGCGCTATAGCACACGGGATGCCTATCCCATTTATTCTTCTTCCTCCTCTGTTTAGAATGTTAGGCCGCGAGTGAAAAAAAATTAGAGAGAGAAAGAGAGAGAGACTTTAAAGGAGGAGGAGAACAAATTGAAGGTGCTCCATCTCTAGGCCTTGTCTTCCACATCCCTTTCATCATCTTCCTCCTTGCTCTTCCTCTTGGGTGAGTATAACTCACACACCTCCCTACCACTTTGTATTTCTTTCTTTGATCCCTTTTCCTCTAATCCTCTTCACTTTGTTTTTTTATTGTTGGTTTGTTGTTGAATTGATAGTTCTACATAATTATTGTGGCTTAATAGCTTGTATGGGAAACCTTAGGGTAGTGGAGTTTTGAGGATTTTGGGGGTTTTTGTTGGAATATTTGATAGTTGGGTTTTGTGTGATTTATTGGGATGTTTATGTTGATTTATTTCAAACTGTTGGGTATGTATGAGTTGGTTGTGATTGGAAAATTTGGAGAAAATGATTGTTGGTTTGGACCTACACTTTTATTTTCAAACCTTGGCTTCGGCCCCAGTTCTTATTAATTAACTAAGATTGGACTTCGGTCCCCAGTTAATTTGGACTTCGGTCCCCAGTTAAAACATGGGTTTCGGCCACCAGTTAATTGGCGGTGTTATGCCCAAGGGAGACGTTCCTTGTAGTCTAAGCTCAGGTCTAGCCCCAGTTAGTGATAAGACCCCGCCTGCCGGGTAATGCAGAATGTTCTTGTTCATGTTCAAGTTCTTAATTATGTTATGATGACACGTCATGAGTAGTGTTCTCTTAATTTGTTGCATTCATTCTGTATTCCTCCCTACACTGCATACTGCATAGTTATATTCACTGAGGCAATTGTCTCACCACACGTTTTGTGGATTATTTTAGATGCGCAGGTACCTCCCCGCCCGGGAAAGTGATTTAGAAGATTAGCTGCAGAATTCTATTTGTGGATGTATTTTGATGTGGGTTTTGGGAGTATATGTGTTTGATGATTATTGTAATCTCTGAGATTGTATTTTGGGAGGATACAATTGTACATGTTGTCTCCTTGTAGTATTCGGACACATGTATGAGGCTATCCTAGTCAGTACTTGTATCTGACTTCTTTTGGATTTCTAATTTCATGTCCAGGCTTGTATTTATAATTTGTATTATTTAAGCGATCGTTGGCAACTTAAATAGTACTTGATATTTAAATGGCGCGAAATAATTTCAGAAATTTGAGGATTAGTTTCCAACGGGCTAAATCCTTGAATTAGAAATTAGGACGTTACATTTTGGTATCAGAGCAATTCAATCCAATTGGACTGTGGCTTTATGTTCCTGAAGTTTGTTATTATTCTTTTATACATTATTATGTGAATTGAGAGACTGATCACCTCGATGTTTGCTTAATGATGTGTAGAGGATATGGCAGGCGGCAGGAGAGGTCGTCCGAGGACCCATCACTCATCTTCTTCCTCTCGAGAAACTTCACCTGATCCTATGGCTACAGCTCTACAGATGCTCACTCAGATGATGGGAGAGCAAATGCAGTCCAACCGCCAGCAAGCTGAGGCGGCCCGGGAGCAGGCTGCTGCTAACGCGGCTGTTTTGCAAGAGCTTGTCTGAAGACCATCGAGAACATCTACCCCTGTAGTGGTGAACCCGTTTGTCCAAGGATTAGCAGAGTTCCGGAAACATACTCCTCCTTAGTTCAACGAGGTGTATGATCCGGATGTGGCGGCAAACTGGCTCCGTGATCTCAACAGAATCTTTGAAGTAATGAAGTGCCTTAATGAGTCTAAGGTGGGGTTCGCGGTCTACATGCTTCGGGGGGAGGCGGAGGATTGGTGGAAGACGACAAGTTTAAGGGCTACTGTTGCTAACACCCCGATTACTTGGGGGATATTCAAGATTCTATTTTTAGAGAAGTACTTTCCAGCGACAGTGCGACGGCAGAAGGAAACTGAGTTCCTTCAACTCAAGCAAGGGAACATGACTGTAGGTCAGTATGTGGCCAAGTTTGAAGAGCTGTCCAAGTATTCAAAGTACCTGCAGACAATTCCAGATGAGAGTGGAGGTGTGCACAGTTTGAGGGAGGTTTGAGGCCCGAGTTTCAGGATCAGGTCGGGACACTTGAGATCAGGGACTTCCCTACCCTGGTTAGCAAGTGCTACATTGCTGAGAAGAACCAGAAGAATGCTACACCGCCTTCACAGCCTGACAACAAGGGTAAGAGGAAGTTGGAGGACCCCAGCCCAGGCAAAGGCTCTAGGCCCAAATGGCATGGCACCGCCACTCCGACCACTTGACCCGCTTTAGGGCAAGGGGGAGTACCCACCTGCCCTAAATGTGGGAAGGGGCACCGAGGCCAATGCTTATTTGGCCAGAGTCTTTGTTTCTTCTGTAAGGAACCAGGTCACTTGAAGCAAGACTGCCCCAAAAGGCAGGGCCTTCCAAAACCCCAAGCTACAGGGAGAGTCTTCACTCTCTGTGGGGAAGTGGCAGCTTCTGTGGATAATCTCATGAGAGATATGTGCACCCTAGGAGATAAGACCTTAATTGTATTGTTTGATTCGGGGGCAATCCATTCTTTCATTTCTTATGATTGTGTGGAGCGGTTAAACCTATATGCAGTTCCTTTACCTTACCATCTAAATGTGATAACCCCTGCCAAGGAGGTGATTCCCACTTCCCTTGTGTGTTCTAAATGCCCCATTGTTGTACAAGGGAAGACCTTCGAGGTTGACCTGATTTGTTTGCCATTGAGGGGCTTAGATATTATTCATGGTATGAATTGGTTATCCCAGAACCAGGTTATGCTTGATTGCATCAATAAGAAAATTGTCTTCCCAGTTCTCCCTCCTCTTCCAGGGGAGAAGCCACTTGTGCTCCTGTCCAGTACCACCCAAGTGTCCAAGTGCCTAAGTGACGGGAGTAGTTGTTTTATTTTATTACTTTCCTCAACTCTAGACTCCAGTGTTGACTTGAGCAGTGTAGCCACGGTTAGGGAGTTTCAAGATGTATTCCCTAGTGAAGTAACTACCTTACCTCCGGACAGAGAGATAGAGTTTACCATTAACTTGGCACCGGGCACGGGGCCCGTTTCCAAGGCACCCTATAGGATGTCCCCGTTAGAGCTTAGTGAGCTTAAGACCCAATTAGAAGACCTTATAGCTAAGAGGTTCATTAGGCCTAGCGTGTCACCCTAGGGAGCACCAGTGCTCTTAGTCAAAAAGAAGAATGGGAGTATGAGGTTGTGTGTGGACTATAGGCAGTTGAACAAAGTCACAATTAAGAATAAGTATCCCTTTTCCTAGGATAGATGACCTTTTAGATCAACTTAGGGGGGCTTCGTTCTTCTCTAAAATAGACTTGAGGTCTGGGTATCACCAGATCAAGATTAGAGGTGAGGATATACCTAAGACTGCCTTTAGGACCAGATATGGGCATTACGAGTACTTGGTGATGCCTTTTGGCTTAACCAATGCTCCCGCCGTGTTCATGGACTACATGAATCGGATTTTTCGGCCCTACCTTGATCAGTTTGTCGTTGTCTTCATTGATGACATTTTGATCTACTCCCGGAGTCTAGAGGAGCATGAGCAGCACCTTAGGGTAGTCCTAGGAATATTAAGAGAGAAGAAGTTGTTTGCCAACCCAGAGAAATGTGAGTTTTGGATGGACAGGGTCCATTTCCTAGGGCATGTGATTTCTAAAGAGGGTGTGTCAGTTGAGCCTAGCAAGGTAGAAGTTGTCCTTGAATGGGAAAGGCCTAAGACCATTACGGAAATTAGAAGTTTCCTAGGATTGGCCGGCTACTACCGGAGATTTATTAAGGGATTCTCCCAGCTAGCCTTACCCATCACTAGATTGACTCGGAAGGGTCATGCCTTTGTGTGGGATGAGAAGTGTGAGCAGAGCTTCCTTGAGCTCAAAGAGAGGTTGACCACCGCCCCGGTACTTGTGCTACCGGATTTGTCTAAGACTTTTGAGGTGTATAGTGATGCCTCATGGAGAGGGCTAGGTTGTGTGTTGATGCAAGAGAAGAAAGTGGTGGCCTACGCCTCTAGACAATTGAGGCCCCACGAGGAGAACTACCCTACCCATAACTTAGAGTTGGCCGCAGTGGTTTTTGCCCTCAAGATTTGGAGGCATTACCTGTACGGCGTGAGGTTTGAGGTCTTTAGTGATCATAAGAGTTTGAAGTATCTCTTTGATCAAAAGGAGCTCAACATGAGGTAGGGAAGGTGGATGGAGTTCCTTAAGGATTATGACTTCGAGTTGCGTTACCACCCGGGCAAGGCCAATGCAGTGGCTGACGCTCTCAGTAGGAAGTCCCTCCATGATGGTACATGAGATGGGATTGTTGGAAGAGTTTAGGAACTTAAGTCTTAATGTTGAGGTCGGAGAGACTAGCCTAAGGCTTTATAGGTTAGAGGTCACCAGTGAGCTTAGAACCCTAATTAAGGAGGCCCAGAGTGCAGACTCGGACCTCCAAGTTAGGAGAGGGCAGAGTATGTTTCTAGGTGTCTAGTGTGTCAACAGGTTAAGATAGAACACCAAAAGCCAACAGGGACCCTTATGCCTTTAGAGATCCCCGAGTGGAAATGGGAGAGTATAGCCATGGATTTCGTGGTAGGTTTATCACGGGTCCAAGCTGGTTTTGATTTCATCTGGGTCATTGTGGATCGACTGACTAAGTCGGCTCACTTCCTACCAATTAGAAACACCTATTCCCTAAGTTAGCAAACCTGTATGTCAAGGAGATTGTTAAGCTCCACGGCACCCCTTCTAGCATCATTTCAGATAGGGACCCTAGATTCACCTCTAGGTTTTGGAATGCGCTACATCAGGCCTTCGGGACTAAACTTAGGTTTAGTACCGCTTACCATCCTCAAACCGACGGAAAGTCTGAGAGGACCATCCAAACCTTAGAGGATATGTTGAGAGCCTGTGTGCTCGATGAGTCGGGTAGTTGGGATAGATACCTGACTCTCATAGAGTTTTCCTACAACAACAGCTTCCATAGCAGCATAGACATGGCTCCGTATGAGGCACTGTATTGTAGGAAGTGCAGGTCTCCCTTATGTTGGTATGAGGTGGGTGAGAGGACTTTGTTGGGTCCGGAGTTGGTACAGGAGACCTCAAATAAGATTAAGGTCATTAGGGAAAAGCTTGTCACGGCCCAGAGCCGACAAAAGAGCTATACTGACAAGAGAAGGAGGGAGTTAGAGTTTGAGGAAGGGGATCATGTGTTTCTTAAAGTAACTCCTGTCACAGGCATTGGGTGAGCCATCAAAGCCAAGAAACTCAACCCCGGATTCTTAGGCCCATTTCAGATCCTGCAGAGGGTTGGCCCTCTTGCTTACAGGATAGCATTACCTCCCCATCTGTCACGAGTCCATGATGTGTTCCATGTTTCCCAACTGAGAAAATATGTCCATGACCCTTAACATATCATAAGCTTCGAATCGGTACAATTAAGGGAAGATCTCACCATTCCCACTAGGCCGACACGAATTTTGGACAGAAGTGTCAAGACCCTGAGGAATAAGACAATCCCTCTAGTGAAGGTGTTTTGGGAAGGTTAGACACCTGAGGAGGCGACTTGGGAGAAGGAGGATGACCTTCGTTCTCAGTTTCCCGAGTTATTCGGTTGAGGTATAAATTGTGTGTGTACCTTCTTCTTTAGCTAATTTTGAGGGCAAAATTGTTTTTAGGGGGTAGGATTGTAACATCCCCTTTTTGTTAATTGCTTGTAATTGCCTTCAATTGCTATTAATTGCCTTTAATTGCTTTTAGCCACGGAGGCTCTTTGATCTTGTAATGTATTTATATTGTTGTATTATTGTACTGAACTGGTATTTTCTGAGTTTCAGGTTATTTTGGAATTTGGGAAAAATCCGGTTTTTAGGGGAGACTCTGCCGGATTTTTGGTAGGATTAATGTAATTCTAATTAGCATTTTTTTGTAGGCTAAGTTAAAGGGAAGAGAATTCTTCTTTAAAAAAAAATAAAAAAGGGAAATCTAGTGCTTCAACGCACAAATTGTGCGCGGCTTCTTCAAGAAGCCAAACTTAATAATTACGGGGCGCTATAGCACACGGGATGCCTATCCCATTTATTCTTCTTCCTCCTCTGTTTAGAATGTTAGGCCGCGAGTGAAAAAAAAATTAGAGAGAGAGAGAGAGACTTTGAAGGAGGAGGAGAACAAATTGGAGGTGCTCCATCTCTAGGCCTTGTCTTCCACATCCCTTTCATCATCTTCCTCCTTGCTCTTCCTCTTGGGTGAGTATAACTCACACACCTCCCTACCACTTTGTATTTCTTTCTTTGATCCCTTTTCCTCTAATCCTCTTCACTTTGTTTTTTATTGTTGGTTTGTTGTTGAATTGATAGTTGTACATAATAATTATGGCTTAATAGCTTGTATGGGAAACCTTAGGGTAGTGGATTTTTGGGGATTTTTGGGTTTTTGTTGGAATATTTGATAGTTGGGTTTTGTGTGATTTATTGGGATGTTTATGTTGATTTATTTCAAACTATTGGGTATGTATGAGTTGGTTGTGATTGGAAAAGTTGGAGAAAATGATTGTTGGTTTGGCCCTACACTTGTATTTTTCAAGCCTTGGCTTCGACCCCCGTTCTTATTAATTAACTAAGATTGGACTCCGGTCCCCAGTTAATTTGGACTTCAGTCCCCAGTTAAAACACGGGTTTCAGCCCCCAGTTAATTGGCGGTGTTATGCCCAAGGGAGACGTTCCTTGTAGTCTGAGCTCAGGTCTAGCCCCAGTTAGTGATAAGACCCCGCCTGCCAGGTAATGCAGAATGTTCTCGTTCATGTTCAAGTTCTTAATTATGTTATGATGACACGTCATGAGTAGTGTTCTCTTAATTTGTTGCATTCATTCTATATTCCTCCCCACACTGCATACTGCATAGTTATATTCACTGAGGCAATTGTCTCACCACACGTTTTGTGGATTATTTTAGATGCGCAGGTACCTCCCCGCCCGGGAAAGTGATTTAGAAGATTAGCTGCAGAATTCTATTTGTGGATGTATTTTGATGTGGGTTTTGGGAGTATATGTGTTTGATGATTATTGTAATCTCTGAGATTGTATTTTGGGAGGATACAATTGTACATGTTGTCTCCTTGTAGTATTCGGACACATGTATGAGGCTATCCCTAGTCAGTACTTGTATCTGACTTCTTTTGGATTTCTAATTTCATGACCAGGCTTGTATTTATAATTTGTATTATTTAAGCGATCGTTGGCAACTTAAATAGTACTTGATATTTAAATGGCGCGAAATAATTTCAGAAATTTGATGATTAGTTTCCAACGGGCTAAATCCTTGAATTAGAAATTAGGACGTTACATCCGGCACACAGGCGGAAGCTAACCATTAAGTTTAGAAATAAAAATACCAACTTTATAAAACAGGGATTCCCAAATAACAAATATTCAAAATACAATATGGGATTGAATCGACATCATTCAATCCTAAAGAAAGGTTTAGCTACTCATGATAGCCATTACAAACCAAAATAGATGAGAGGAATACACAAACGAGACTGTCACCCTCTTTGCAATATCTCTCCTTCTCCACTATGGCTTCCTAGAGATTGTCACTCTCTTGGCTTTCAAGGATTCTCAATCAAGAACTCTCCAATCGCGGCTCTGAATTGTATTCTCTGCTTGATAACCTATGTAATCCTAGTATTTCACTCCTCACTCCAGGTATATCCCTTGAATTGTGGCTCTTGGCGTCCTTTTATAACCATCTGAAGGCTCGTAGAAACCCTAATTACAGCCCAATAACATTAGGTTACGCGTTCGGCGCTTAACCTGCACTCAACTTGAGTGAAGCGCAGAAAACAGCAAGCTCCTTTATCAATTTTTCAGCTTCTGACTCTTGTTCCTTGCTGCTTCTGTCCTTGTTTGCTGCTCTCTTGATGCTTTATTTATAACTTTGCTTTTTTACTTGCAAAATCAGCAGATTTTCTATCAAAATAGCATCAAATTCAAATTTGATTTAAATAAATACAAGAATTGCATTTTAAGTCAAAAAAGGATAAATTGGGGTATAAATTCAGCATTTTGCCCTCAAATAGTGTTGTAATCATATAGGAATTTTACGTAAATTTAACACTTATCACTGGCCCAGCAAGCACTGGCCCTGGTGTCCCTTCCCACACTTAGGGCACGGGGGTACTCCTCCTTGCCCTAAAGCAGGTCGAATGGACAGGTTGGCATTGCCATGCCACTTGGGCCTAGAGCCCTTGCCCTAACTTGGCTCCTCCAATTTCCTCTCCCCTTCTGATTTGTTGGCCTAGGGGTCTCATTAGCAATGCTCTGCTCCAGTAGGAGGCACTTGCTGACGAGAGGGGAAGTCCCTCAGTTCCAAAGCAGTCACACTCCTCCTTAGCTCGGGCTTCAGGCCCCCCTCAAAATGGTTGCACTTCCATCCCTCATTGGGGACGGTCTGGAGGAGGGTGGAATACTTGGCGAGGTGCTCAAACATGGCTGTGTATTGGCCCACAAATAATCTCCCTTGCTTCAGGTGCAAGAACTCTGCTTCCTTCTGCCTACGGATGGTGGCAGGGAAGTACTTCTCAAGGAACACCGCCTGGAAGCTTTCCCAAGTGAGAGGGGTACCCAGGGAAGCCAAACGGGCTTTAGCCCCCTTCCACCAGTCCTCGACGTACCCCTGAAGCATGAACGCTGCAAACCGCACCCTGAGGTCGTCAACACAGCTTATGACCTCAAAAATCTTCTCCAGGGCATTGAGCCAGGAGTCAGCTACCTCTAGATCATAAGCTCTGGAGAAGGATGGAGGATGATGCTTCCGAAACTCTGTTAGGCCTTGGACAAAGGGGTCCGTGGCCACAACTGGATGAGGCAGGGGCGTCTCCTTTGGATGCGTCCGGAGCTCTTGGAGAACAGTCGTATTGGCGGCGGTCTGTTCCCCAATAGCCGCTGTAAGCATCCGGAGAGCAGCTGCTATAGGATCGAGAGTCGGTGTGGGCGTAGAAGAACCTCGGGGGCGGCCTCGCCGTCCACTAGCCATAATCCTAAACACATCATTAATGAAACATTTAAGTGATCAGTCTCCACATTTCACAATACTGCATGTAAGATTACAATTAACTTCAGACAATCCTAACTATCTACAATCCAATTGGATTGAACTGCTCTGATACCAAATTGTAACGTCCTAATTTCTAAATCCGAGAATTTAGCCCGTTGGGAGCCAAATACCCGAATTCCTGAAATTATTTCGCGCCATTTAGATACCACAATTACATACATCACATATCGCTTAAGTTTCCAATGATCACTTAAACAATATATGAAAACTTCAACTGAAAATGTATAAATAATTGCCCATAAGGCTACAAGTTCATCCAGTATATTATAGTTATTTGTGATACCCCATACATGTGACTTAACAAAAGAGAGGGGCCGAAAGCCACACATGTATGATCATTATCCCACAAAAGAATAATATACAGTAAAATCGTAATCTAGACATTTAAGGGGTTAACAAATCAAAATAAACATAATCCTAATCCCACAATCAAAAGACATCAAGAACTGCTCCCAAGCTCCTGCTCATGGACCGGTGTGAGGAGGAACCTGTGCATCTAGAATATAATCCACAAAACGTGTGGTGAGACGGGTGTCTCAATGAATATAACTATGCAACATGCAGTGTAGGTAAGGCAGGCAAATGAAATGCAACAGGATAAGTAGAACAGTTCATAATCATGATATCTCATCTTAAACATAAACTTGAACATGCATGACCTGCATTTCCCAGCAGACGGGGTCTTATCACTAAACTGGGGCTAGACCTAAGCTCGGACTCCAAGGAACTTCTTCCTTGGGCATAACACTGCCAATTACCTGGGGGCCGAAACCTGTTTTTTAACTGGGGACCGAAGTCCAATCTTTGTTTAATTAAGGGTGAATTAGGACCGAAGCCATTTTTACTGGGGCTGAAGTCAAATTCATTTTTTCATTATTAACTGGGGCCAAAGGCCAGGAATTAAATTCTCAACCACAACTCTGTCCAAAAATCATACAGTAATGTCAACATACATGAACCTAAGGAAACCCGAACTTGGGGAAAAACCCATATTCATGCTCCTAATTCCATAACACAATCCAATATACCAATATAAAGAAAATACACAACACAACAATCATCCACAAGATTTAAAAGAAAGGGAAAGAGAGAATAGGGTACATAGAGGAAGAATAACCAAATGAGTGGTGGCGTGTGAGTTATACTCACCTCAAGAGCTCAAATGGAAGGGGGAAGAAGTTGAGGAAGGTTGGAGGGTGAGGTCCTTGGCTTTGATCTCCTCTATTCAAGATTTAATGGAGCCTCTCTCTCTCTAGAACTTCTCTATCTCTCTCTTTCTAAAATGGTGAGTGAGGGAAAAAATGAGGGCCAAGCCCTAACTCAGGGATTTAGAAAAACAGATACGCGAATTCTCGCTCAAGCGAGAAAGAAAGGAATTCTGGAACAAAAGCGTCCTCGCTCAAATGAGAGTATTCTCGCTTGAGCGAGAACATTCCAGAGAGCAACTCTTGGAATTGCGCTCAAGCGAGAGAATTCTCGCTTGAACGAGGGGATTCCAGAGAGCAACCCTGGAATTTCCCAAGAATTGCGCTCAAGCGAGAGATCCTCGCTTGTGCGACCAAACCAAAAACTTGTTTCCCCAACTTTTATTGATATGCGCGCTCAAGCGAGCCCCTCTCGCTTGAGCGATAATATCAGTATTTCTGATATGCTCGCTCAAGCGAGACCTTCTCGCTTGAGCGAGGATACCGGAATCCTATTTTTCCTGCTTTTGATTCTTAATTCCGTTTCCCCTAATTCCTTTTATAAAATCTCTTCTCTTATTAGTTTCATTTACAAAAAGAGCTATAACTTGGGATGTTACATACTTTGTCTTATAAATAGGACCATAGAAAAACTTCAAACATTGTCTTATAAATAGGACCAAAGGGAGTAATATGTATTGGTACGAGCTAAAAGAGTTTAAGTTTCTCAAATAAATAATTTTAGATTTAATGTTAGGATATATGTACACACAGATGGGTGAGATCACTGGCGTATCTTCTTCATGACCGATCGGGAGTCTTAATACATCATATACACATATATAATTATTTAAAATATATTTATATTTTTAATTATTTGTGATAGCAATCGTAAGTGCATGATTTTGTTAAGTAATATATAAGATATAATCTCCACAGGGACTATATAGTTGACTACCAATTATTTACAATTTTATTATCTAAACGCATCCAATTAGATTTGAAATCAATGAAGATATAGGAAAGATTTAGATAAAGAATAAAATATAACATAGTAAATTTAAAGAAAATCTAATTCTTAAATGGGATCAAATCAAATCTAAAATCTTCCAGGAGTTAGGATTCACCACAATGAGTACCAACAAATATGCAAAGATTGCCCCTTTTATTAAGTTATTTTATTTTGAAGGTGAATTATCCTAAGGTAATTATTGGTTCCTTTCAAAATCTCAATAATGTATTTGATTAGACCAACTCCTACTTTCGTGGTAATTGAATCACCTCAAACCCGCTAAGTTCTATGATAATTCAATGAGCCCATAAGGGATCAAACCTACTTTCGTGATTTAGAGTCCCAGATTCAATTTTAGAGTTTCTAATATTAAGGTTCACCTTTCAGTTCTTCCCCTAATATCTAAAATCATGTGAATAAAAGGCCTAACAAATTCACAAGCATTATGATCATCTAAAACTGAATAAAAACAAGAATAACATTAATAAAAGGGAAGAAATCAAAACATAACTGTCAATCCTACATTGGGATACTCCAAATTCCTAGAATAAGAAATCTACTCAGCCATATTTAAATCAAAGTTCATAACTATGAGTTCAAACATGGTAATTAACAAAACAAAAAATAATAGAGTAGAAAATAGAAATAATTCCAAATCCGCTATCTAAAGCTCGTTGTCTTGTTGAATATGGTAGAAATCTAATGCCTTGCTCCAAAAGGTCTTGAACTCTCGCTCTTGATCCTCCAAGAATAAAGCAACTTCTTGATTTAATTTCTGAACCCTTAAAATTGTGTCCTCAATTGGCTTTTATAATTGGGGAATAAAATTGGGCTTGACCCATAACCAACTAGTAACAATTAAAAGTCAAATAAAGCCCAAAATCTCTCACCTACAAAATAAAAGACCAAAACCAATCATTTGAAATAAAATGAATAAATATGCATGCTATAAATAATTAATATGCATGATTATGCATAACTAAAATGACAAATTACCTAGAAATAATATGCAATAAATGCTCACATTAAATTGTAATTGAATTTTTCATATATGTTTAATTAGTATATATTATCAGTGTAAAAAAGTTTACTGTTATCCAATTATATGTTGTCACATCATTTAATTATTGAGTTTAATAACATATGAGATGCTATACTCTTTAAGGTTATATATGTTCAAAAAATTATTTAATTGGGGACAACTTTATTTGTTTAAATATTACCATCTCTGGCAATTTTTATTAGGCCCTTTTGAGAACTTTGTTTTGGTAATTTTTATGAGACCCTATCCAAATTATCTACTGCATTAATTAATTTTTTACAAAAATACTCATATTTCTTCAATTGTTTTTTATAGTCAATAAACAATAAATGTAGAAAAAGAGAGATTTGAATGAAAATAAATTAATAAGAGTTCTGAGGAGTGTACTCTGCTTTGCAAATGACTGATATGTTAAAGTTGGACCATATATAGATAGAGACTGACTCTAGAACTGCAGTGGAGCTTATCTCTAAAGGAGTTGACGGGCACCACCCTTGTTTTTCAATTGTCTTGGCTATTAAAACTATGTTGGATAGAGCTTGGCCAGTTAAAATATCACATACTTATATGGAAGGGAATAGATCAGTTGACTATCTAGCTATCTATGCTTTTAATTTTTCTTTAGGATATCATGTAATTCTTGCTCCACCTCAGGATCTACTATCTATCCTTAGGGATGATTTAGGTTGAGTAGCTTTCTATCATGGATTCTCTTTGTAGTTTCAGGGGTTTCCCCTCCTTTCTATCAAAAACAAAAAGAAAAGAGAAAGATAATATGTCCCAATAAGTATAAGGGTAATTCTGGAAAAATAATACTAAATGTTGATAAATTTAATGTTATTATTCGTTCATTCTTCTTGGTAGGCCATGGAAATTTGATATGAGAGTCCACCATGATGGTTTTACTAACAAGTTTTCCTTTGTAGACAATGATCACATGGTTACACCTATACCCTTGTCCTCAAGAGAGGTATGTGAGGATCATGTGAAGTTGGGAATGAAAATATCACAAGAGATAAATGAATTGAAAGAGAGGAAAAGAGAGAATGAGATAAAAAAACTTAAAAGATAACAAGAAAAAGAGTGAAAAGGCAAAAAGAAAAGTTGAGAGCTACTTTGCATAAGAGAGTAAGGTAGAAATTGCATTGTTTTCAAAACAACCCACGTATACGCTTTGACGCAAAGAAACTTGCTTAAATTCTAATGCTTCTAATGTTCATCCTTTTCCTAGTGATGTTGATCTAGTTGTGCAGGAATTTGAGGATGAATTTCCAAACAAGATAACCCACAGACCGCCACCTTTAAGGGGAATTGAGCATCACATTGACCTCATTCGTAGTGCATCTCTACCCATTAAGCCACCCTATAAGAGCATTGTTTCAAATCGTAATACCAAGTTCATTAGCCACTTTTGGAGGAATTTATGGAACAAGTTTGGGATAAAACTTCTTTTCTCTACTAATTGTCATCCACGACCAAATGGACAAATTGAGGAATGATAAAGGTAAGGCTGATTATGTGGGGAAGCTCCATGAACAAGATAAAGGTCAGATTGAGAAGAAATTGGAGCATTATGCCCAACATGCAAACTAAGAGAGGAAGAAACTTGTGTTTGAACCCGATGATTGGGTGTGTTTCATATGAGAAAGGAAAGACTTCATGCACAAAGTGATGAAGATATCAATTTGAGGACGAATTCACTTAAAGAAGGAGGGAATGATGAGAATCAAGAGGGGACCATAATCAAGAGGTGGAAGAAATTGAGTCCAAGTTGATCCACTTGATTCAACTTCAAGAAAATAATACTTAGGGTTTATTAGTTAAGCTTTGGGCTTGTTTGTTTAGATGTTTCAAGTTTTCTTTATATTTAAGGGTTTGTTTTCTTTATATTTTGGGCCTTGTTGGCTTTTATTAGTTTAGGGATATTTTGGGCGTTATTGGCTTTTAGTGTTATTTAATTGTCTTAATTAGATCTATATTGGGCTAAACTAGTTATGAGTCCATTAAGTCTTTTAGTGAACTTTTAAAATGCGTGACCTACTCATAAAAGTTTTTAGTTTTGATTTTGAATAAAAATTGGGGATTTCCTCTTTGAGAGAGCTTTTGTGCCTCTTTAGGGTTCTTGAATGAACCATTGACTTTGATCTTATCAAGGGTTTCCTTACTCTTGTGGCGATCTTCACTATGTTGAAACAAACTCTCTCTTGGTGTTTTAATGACAACAAACCTTTTACATGTGTAAACATTGTTAACCATATAAGATTCACTTGTACTAATCTGTACGTTAAGTGTTGCAGATCTTAGTTCCTAAATTACAGATTGCATGTCCTGAGGATAAAAATAAAAGAAAGTCCCTTGCTAAAGATTAAACAAACAAAATATCTCCTAAAAAGATCTACAAAGCAAGACTAAGATTAAGTCAAATCTTAAGTCTACTACAAAAGGAGAAAGCAAGTCAAATAAAAAAGCATGAACCTTAATCAAGAACAAATATCACGCATAAAGCTGAGAAAGAATTGACCTCAAACTGACAAACTCAGACTTGCACCTCAGACTAATAGCTCATACTTGTACCTCAGATTAAGGAGCTAAGACTAAGACTCAGACACAAGATCAGATTGTACCATCAAGACATGCTGACACATTTGATTGTTTGAAGAAAAGTAAAAGTACAGATTATGTGAGAGACTCTGCTGAATTCCTTCCAAACCAGAATATGAGTTGCTCAACTATCATTCACATTTCTTCTCTTCATCTACCAATCACTTTTTATATTTATGTGTAATATGAATTCCTAAAGAGTGATTTTATCTAGCAAATCTCATTGTGTATTTATACCTTGTACGTAGTCAAAGCTAGAAAAACTCCAATCATATAATCCTTGTTGAAATCCCAACCAAGCTAGGAGTTTCCTAAGTGTTGGTGTTGGTAAGTGTAAGCTTGGAGAGGCACTGAAACAAGAATACCTAAAGAGCAAGCCTGAAGAGGTTGACTTAAGAATACTTGTAATATAACTGCAGTTATAGTGGAAATCTCACAGGGATGTGAGGACTAGACGTAGCCCAAGGTATGGGTGAACCAGGATAAATCACGTCGTATCTCTTCTTCATCCCTACTCTGTTACTTATTCTGCTGATTTGATCTTAACTCGTTTAAGTATTTACACTGGCAACAAAATTTATAATCAAGATATATAATTGTTAATCGATGGTAAATAATCTCAATATATCTCAATCTCATTGTAGAACTTATTTGATTTTTCTAACTTCATTTACCTAAGACTATGTTTAGATTAAGAGTCAATATGAGTATCTAAGTTAAATCTTAAGAACCGCCTCAGATTGATCTCAAGTTTTCAAGAAAGAATTCTACAAGCCTCTATTCAACCCCCCTTCTAGAGACGTTCAACCAACTTCACACCAGGCTTATCATTCTCTTGGAGATTGTGGTGCCTTTCTTCATCTTTTTTATTTAGTCCATCTTTTTATTCTTTTTATTTGAGTTTGTTCTTGGTTCCAAATCTAAAGTTGATCATTGTTTTGTCTGTCTCCAACCCTGGAAAGATCTGTTTTAGGATTCATGGCAATATGGATCTCTTCAAAAGGTGTCACTCAAGCTTAAAGGAAATTTTTATTGCATAGCTATAAGACTTCAAATGTTGTATAGGATTGAATGTTGAGTTATAAAAAGCCAACAAGAAAGTAACTTCAATGTCGTAGAAATGAGAATGTTACAATGGATAAGTGGTTACACAAGATAGAATTAGTAATAGAATCATTAAAAAGAAAACTAGGGTAGCTCCTATTTTAGAAAAAAAATGGTAAAGTCTTGTCTTAGGTGGTTAAGGTACGTGAGGAGAAGACCTATAGAAGCACCGGTTAAGTGGGTTTTCCGAGTGGAGGGTAATCTAATAATTAGATGTAAAGGGAAACCAAGGAAAAACTATAGGTCAACCTATTAAGAGAGATTTAGAAGAAGTAAATAGTTTATCTTTGAACTTAATATATGACAGAGCATTATGACACCGATTGGACCATTTGGCCAACACCACCTAAGACTTGGTTGTTGTTGTAACATAAAAGACCATATTATATGTCTTTCAAGATAAAAAAAAAAAGTAATAGTAAGAGTTGATTTGATAAATAAATATAAATTACATAAATATTAATAAAACTAAATAAATATCTGCTTAAATACAATTTAGGATTTAATATTATAAAATTTACATAATAAATAACAATAAGTGAAAGTGGAATAGATGCAAAAGGCATGAATAAATTGTTTGAAGACCCAGACTCGAATATCAGTGATGAAAGTTATGCATTTTTTGTATTTATGAAGCTTGAATTTGTCATCTACCAGTTTCTATTGATTTAGGTTGTGTCTTATTTAATGGTTTATAGATTAGTTTTAAATCACTCGTTTGAGAGGTTAGGCTAGACCATTCAATGGATTGGCTCTTTGTTGAACTAGTTGGACCATCCAATCTAGTTTAATTTTCTTAAATACAGGCTAAAGGTACCCTTAATATTCTAGGATGTTTTAACACCCTAGGGAGGTAGGGGTGATCATAGGCCAGGTAAGCCCGTGAACTTGACTAACCTCATTTGATCCAAACAAAAGATTTTGGTTGGTTGGAATGTTCAGGTAAAAAAGAGTGAAACTTGACAACTGTCGGGGGCACACTCAAACCTGATGAACTTGACCCAAACCACATTGTTTTTCCTTTTTTAATTTAACTTTTTAGGAATATTGTGTCAAAATATTGTTTAAAAGATATATAAATATATTTAATTTTATTTTTTGTAAATATTAATTTATAAAAATATAAAATGTATAAATGTATTCAAACCTAATGACCTGACCCGAACCAACCCACCTGGGTTAGTAAAAGAATTGGCATACCCAACCCACCTAGGTTTTTTAAAAAAATACATACCCAAACTAAAATAAACTTAGTTAATTGGTATGATCATTTTTTCCTTGAAAACCTTAAGGTGATAGATGCGGAAGAAAAATATTAACCTTAGTAAAAGAGAAGTGTAAAATATTTGAGATTTTGACTATTTTACATTGATTTTCGTTATAAATTAACTACTCAAGCATAAAATCCATTGTAAAATTAAAAACTTATGCCATTTTCAATTAAAACAACCCAAAGATACTGATATTTAATTTACAAAGCCTTAAGCTACTTGCTGCTAAGTGTCCCAAAGACTGACATCTAGTAATTTTTTTTAATATTGTGACTATTTTTACCTTTTTGCATCATAGTTAACAAGTTAGATAGTTCTTCTTACAGAGTTTTTTCAATGTTAATCATGAAGACTATCTTAAGTACCAAGACCCTCTCTATCACCTTGCTTCAATGCCTTAGGCTAACCTTTTGGTGTTTTTGAGTACACTGGCAGAAACCTTGGTGTTATGGGTTATAAATTGTAAATGATGGGCAAGAGAAAATAGGGGGTTATTTGCATGCATGATAAAAAAAAATTCAGACACATTAAGTTCTTTTAGCTTCCAATAGAATAGCCATCCTCATAATGTGCTTTTACTTGTGTTATATGAAATTCTTACCACTAACATAAGTTTTTGACTTTTTGTTCATACTCTTTCATATCCTGTGTCTGAACACAATTACTTGTACAAATTCTTTGAATAAGAACTCATCTCAAGTTCAAGTTCATATTTTATTGTAAACACTTGAGTTGTTAGAGCCTAAAATACTTGTTTAGAGTCTGGAGAAGCTAGGTGAACAAACAATACTTGTTTAGAGTTTGGAGAGACTAGGTGAGCAAACAATACTTGGTGTACTTGAGCCTAAAGAGCCTTGATTGTAAAAGAATACTTGTAATCTGTTTGATTAGTGAAAAATCCATAAGCTAATTTTAGCTTTGGGACTTGACGTAGCTCACTGTGGTTGTGAGTGAACCAGGATAAATTATGTGGTTAAGTTCTATGAACCCTTCTCTCCTCATATATGTTTAAGCTAACCAAAGGGGATAAGAACAATGGTTATTGATCGTCTTTAAACAATCTTTAAAAAGTAAAGATTTAGAAAACCTCTTGTCTGATTTTATTCAGATAAGAGAACTCATTTCAAACAACTTTTGAAAACCTCTCTGAAGTCCTTTCAGAAAGCATTTTGAAGAAATCCATCTTGAAAAATGATAATAAACACAATTCAACCCCCTTCTTGTGTTTTCATGTGTATTTACAAATTCTGCCCAACTGTAAACCAAATAGACCCTAATAACATGTTTAGTTTACACTCGATCCACGTTTCAAATGTGGATCTGGGTCAATGCTACTTTAAACAGCATTGGTTTGTGTTCACGTTTGAAATATGATTTTGATGGAAGCCAAACACATTTTAAGTATACAAAGTTATGTGTCAACCTTATAGGAGTACCAAAAACATTTTTGAAGTTGGAGATGCACTTAGTGTGCGTTTGATTTAACCGAAAATCACGTTTCAAATGTAGATCCGAACGAATTTAACCAAAAATCACGTTTCAAATGTGGATCCGAACGAACGCTACTGAGAGTGGCGTTGGCCTGATCCATGTTTGAAACGTGATGTTAAGGTAAATCAAACACACTATTAGCCATCGTTTGGAATATCACAGGAGTACCACTCTGCATTTTGGATGTTAAATTGCACAGCTGGCCGTTTCTACCGTTTGCATTAGCAGTGACAGAGTCAGAACTGAGTACGATCCATGGCTGGTTGTTCATGAACTTCCTCTACTTCTCTTTGGCTTCTCTGCAGCTAAGGAACTATTGGTTGGAGGCAAGATAGATGCATGGAAGATTCCATCTTCTGAAGCAGACTCCCTCAATCACTGACACCTCATGTTTGTTTTGCAGTTTGGAAATATGATGGTGGGAAAGACTCAGTTTTGCAAGTAAACAGGGAAGGTTATGCTAATTGCAGCACCTCCAACCCCATTGAAGAGTGCAGTGATGGGAACACTACGGTGAAGCTAGATCGTCCTGGGCCATTCTACTTCATCAGTGAAGCAAAAGGTCACTGTGAGAAGGGACAAAAGGCCATTGTGGTGGTTACGTCGCAGCAGATACATGGCAATTTCTCCTGCAGAGTTTGAACAAGGACCAGCTGTTGCTCCTACTAGCAGTGTGGCAAGGTGGCCTTGTGACTGCTCTGGGAGTGTATGTGGTTTTTTTTTTTTTTTTCATGTGAATCACCCCATCTGATTAAGAGACTGTCACAGTTAGTGGGTCTTATTCTTTTTGTAGTGATTATATTTATTAATTAATTATTCTTTTTCCAGAAACTTATTTGTAAAATGTGAGGTAAATGATACATTCTACATTCATGTTCAAGCCTTTTCTAAAATACCTTTATATGTGAAAAGAGTTTCGGATTCCATTTTTTTTAGTATCATTTTTAGTTACAATTTTAACCAAAGTATATATGAAAACCTATTTCTTAGTTACATTATTTCTAATTGTGGCAGAACACTGCTGCAATGATGGAAGCTGCATACTGCTTCTAAATCACGAATCATTTATATAAAAATCGATTTTTGATTGTTTAACTAAAAAAACAAACGAAAGTGCCATCATCAATTCATCCAAAATTCTCAAGCGCCTTAAAAACACTCTACAACTGAACAGATATGCGTTGCCAAGCAATGAATAGGAACCCTCCCGAAAGGCATGGAAAAGCTACAATGAACACCCCATTTTGTCAACACATACAATCTGCAAATTATGATAAACCAATACTCAGTACAAAACAGATTCATCAATTTGATCAGATTTATGAGCATGCAAGGAACATATCACATGAAACAACCAAACACAACTAAATTCACAGCAGTACTGTTCAAGCTTTTCTACAAAGGCTAGGAAAATCTATGACTAGTCCATGTTACTTCACAAAAATCAATCACGGTATTAAATGGATTAATCAATTGTTCAAACTTTTCTTTTTCTCAGAATGAACAACAAAGGGCACAGAGGATGAAGTCTCTTGATATGGAGAACATAAATGAGACAAAACTTAACCAATTTACTTCAAAACCAAGAAAACATTCCCTCTTCGGCCATATGCAGCTATTCTAATTTAATCATGCAGGAGACTCCAAACTTGGCTATATAACCTACTAATTTAATCAGTCTCTCACACAATTCATGATCATAACCTGACAACTCTTTAATGGAATGAAGAGTATTAATGGTGGTATATGGTGACAAGCCCAAAATCTGCAATAACAATATGGCAGATGGTGTTGTGGGCTATGGTGGAAGCATGGTGGCCATAGCAAAGTATACCAAAAAACTGAGAAAATACAAAAACAAAAAAGAACTAATTACCCATGTCAAGACACAATAAATTAGAAACATATTGTAGAAAATAAAATTCACCAAAAATATCTTATTAGCAGAACAGACCAGAAATAGAGAGATAGAGGAATAGAGCACAAAACAGGATATGCAGAGCAAGGTTTGAGACTTAGAGAATATGAGTCATTTAACATAGATACACAGTTTCACGAAGATGAGTCATTCACCAGAGATGGTAGAGAAGATGTTGGAGCAGCTAAACAAGTGATTTTGAGTGTTTGATGAGAGTAGAGAGAGACATGCGAATAAGAGCAGAAAGCAGAGGCGTGTTAGGGTTTGACAGGTCATTAGGGTTTACAACAGGTCACTATTACCCATCTATTTTCCTTTTTTTTTTCTAAGGTGATTTAACCTCTATTTCAGCCATGTCTTTCAGAACCGCCATGGAAATAGCAGCCGCCATGTAAAAGCCACCATGCCATGGCCATCAAATGGCAATTTTGCAAAAATCTGCCACACCATACCGGCATACTGTCATGGCACTGCCATGACTACCGTTTGAATCCACTATGTGCATGAGTGATTCACTCTCAAAACTGGAACTTATATATGTGCAGTTGATACAGTTCCTTAAAATTTACTAAGCTACTGAATTAGACCCTGAAGTTTGACAGGAGTAAATTAGTCATTGAAAAAAATTAACCTGTCCAGTGGTTCTCGAATATTTTCTCAGCGACTAAAATTTGATACCCCTGAGGGTCTACTTTGCATTGTTAAAAGGACCAATTTGAGGTGACTTTACAAATATTGCAGGACCATGAAACATAATTTCTTTTCAGGGACTAATTTGCTCCCACCAGAAATATTTAAGGATCAATTTGGCAATTTATCCTCAATAATCAAACAAAGATTCCATATTAAATTGGCAGCAGTAAACTGTACTTGATAGATAAAATTTCTTGGTTGGAAGGCAGAAGGCCAGCAAAACATGTTTCCTTTTAAGAGGCAAATGGTCATGGTAAAATCAAGCTTTAATGGTTAAATTCTAGCAACATGACACCAAAAAAATAAGTATGCTTTCATCAGCAGTAAGGGAAAGGGTTACCTCCAATTGTGTAACCAGACTGATGAATACAAAATAAGCTCCATAATTGACACTTTGTTTTGTTCTTTTCTGACTTTAAGTAGGTTCTCTGTCCATAAGATGAGTGGTCTAGCTCAGATATTTTTATCCATTTGTGAGTCAGATTTTATCCACATCAACGTTAATGCTGGCATGCCACAAAATGTGACCAAAAGGTCCAGCTCACAATTCAAATTTGTCTCCTTTAAAGTGAAAGGTGCACTTTTAGAGGATGAACTAATGAAGTGCACAGTTATAACCATTGATTGAAAAACCAGTGATTGAGATTGTAAGAAAATATATGCACATATATAACAAAACAATGAAATTGTTAAAATCTTCTTCCTTGTTAGAAGATCCAAATCCTTCACAACTCACATGGTAATTCATTTTTGTTTTACTTTAACATTATTTGCTGTACTCATTTCCTATCTTGTCACTAAGTGACACAAAAGATCCCCGAAAATGTATAGTTGTCTCAGAATTTATTATAATTCTGATAGAGTTTAAATTCTTGACACCCTAAATTATAGATCACATTCATACAGCAGTTACTATAATGAAAAGGCATATATTTCATGACATTAAGCTTGTAAAGTAAATGAGAACATCATAAGAAACTCTACCAGAATTCAGGGAAATCAGGGCAAAGGTAGTTCATCATCATCCTCAGAAGTGTCAATTTGTATTGGTCCCTTAATACCACCATTATCATTACCAAGAATCTCCCGGGCTGCTTTCTCCAGAAACTCCTTGGCAGCAGTTTTAACAGATTGTTTTTCAGAAGATTGATACTTCCTCTTTTGACCAGCCCTTTCCCGATGATTCATCTTTGGTCCCTCCCCCCTACTTATGTTCTTCATATTTTGCCTCTGCTCTGCATGAAATAACCACTTCTTTACATACATGAGATCAAAATGGAAGACACATAGATGACAACTGTAAGGAACAGAATAATTCATTACCCACCTGGAGTGAGGTCAGGCAAAGAGTGTTCTATGAAGCGTGTAGCTGCCTGGTAATTCAAGGTTGTAGAAGGTCGTAATGGAGCTTCACAAACAAAACCAAAATCACTGAAACCAGATAATCTAAACAGAGAACAGTGCTAATGAAAACTGGAGGACTTGAAGATGTGTTTGGAAATAATACCCACCATCATGTTTAAGTTTTAATTTTTTTTTTTTTTGGTCGCAAAGTTTTAATTTGAATCATTCAACAGATGGATAAAGATAAACACATTGTTCAGAATAGCAAGAAAGATATACCTTTACTTAAATCTAGGAGACGTTCAAGTTTGTCTTGGTATAAGCTTAATCTGTCCTGGGAATACAAAAAACAAATACTTTAAGGAACTAGTCAAGTAGAAAACAGAATTAGGTTAGCAGGGCAAAAACTTACAAGCTCTGATTTGACAGGGTGATCATCTGGGTGAATCCCACAACACCTCAACTTCACTGTAAAGAATGCAAACAAACAAGTGAATGAAACTTGAAATTGGAATTGTAATTAGATGATAGTAATAAAAAAGGAGTTTTTTTTTTCAACTTACATGTGAGGAGGGTAGAAGTGATTTTGGAGAAGAGGAAGAGAGATTGAGCACGTTGAAGAGGAGGGATTTGGGAGAGGAATTGAGGGTCGGAGAGTGAGAGAGACAAAAACTGGTCAAAGTGAGTACGCAATTCTTGAAGATTGGAGAGTGTGGTGTTCACTGCATCCATCACCGATTCAGGTACTGCACCTGCATCGCTCTCTCTCTCACTTTCACTCCCTTTTACCATTGGTACCATTCTAATTCTATGATGAATCGAATCTTTCTCTGAAACTGCGTTCAAGTTCAACACACACACACACACTGCCTGGTAGTACCTGTTGCTACCACTATCAGGGTGAGAAGAAGGGGGAGGCACAAGTACAGCCTAGGGCCTTGTATTGTAAAGGATTGGATACACAGTTACAAAATATTTGTGGTTTAAGATTTTATATAAGGTTTGAAAAAATTAGTAAGAGTAAACCCACTTACGTGCTGTACCCTAAATTTAGCAAAATGAATTCATATTTATTTGTAAGTTAAATAAACAATTAAACACAATTTTTTTTTTTTTACAATGATATCCTCGGTCAATAGTTAGAAATTAATCACTTTTGAGACGTAAAGATGAGATGTGAGTTGCTTTTAGAACCCCTTTTTTACTATTCACACCCCTACCCCTATGGCCCCCTAGCAACCACCCCCGCCCCCAACCTTCTCCCCCTCCCCACTCCGTCACTCCCCACCCCCCATTCCCCTTCCCCTTCCCCCTCCCCCTTTAATTTTTTTTTCAATGTTTTGGGTTTAGAGATAGAATTTTTCTGTCTCTAAACTCGTCTGCAGAATCGGCAACTTCCCCCCACCCCCACCCTCGTCTCCCCTTCCCCACCCATTCCCCCCACCCCCTTCCAAACATTACAATCCCCCACCCCCTCCCCCACCCCCCTCCCCCAACGTCCCTCATCCCCGTCCCCTTGATTTTTTTTTTATTTGAAGTTTTGGTTTAGAGACGAAATTTTCCCTTCTCTAATCAATTGTTTTAAAACAACTTCCAGAGTTATCTGAAAAATAATTTTCGGAAACCAATTTGTTTAGAACTATTTCCGGAGCCTTCCAGACATTAATTTCCGGAAGGTTTCGGAAATTCATTTCGGGGGAGACAAGTTTAGAGATGGAAAAATTTCATCTCTAAACCCAAAAACATTGAAAAAAAAAATTAAAGGGGGAGGGGGAAGGGGAAGGGGAAGGGGGTGGGGATGGGGGTGGGGAGGGGGAAAAGGTTGGGGGGTGGCTGCCAGGGGGCCATGGGGCAGGGGTAATATGGAGTATGGGATGGGGGTGCGAATAGTAAAAGGGGGATTTTAAAAGCAACTCCAAGATGAGATTAATCCCAGCCTATTTACTAGGAGATGCTCTTGATTTAAGAAAAACAATCAGTGTTTAATAAAAGTCTTTGATCTATTTTCTTTTGGTCACATTAGTTTTTAGTAGAAAATTGAAATGACCTATAAAAAGATTTAAGAAATAAGAACAATTGTGATTTGTAAAAATAAAAGATTAAATACTTTTATTTGTATTTCTTTAATATAGAGAGATTAGTAAAAAATCTTATTATTAATGTTGAGAATGAAAATGGGAGTTTATTATAAGGCTTAAATATGTTTTTAATTCTTCTAAAATACACGCGTTTTTATTTGTCTCCCTAATTTTTTTTTTATCTTTTAGTTCCCCTAAAACTTTTTCTCTTCAAAAAAGTCCTCGCCGTTAGAATATTTAACAGAGTGCTGATGTGGCCGGCCGTTAACATCTATGCTAACTTGTTTTCAATTTAGTCCCTCTAAAATATCCTCTATTTCATTTTAGACCTTCTGTTAACGGCCACATTAACATTCTATTAACTATTCTAACGGTAAGGACTATTTTGAAAAAAAAAATTTTAGGGATACTAAAAAATAAAAAAAAAATTAGGGGGACAAAATTGAAAACGCGTATATTTTAGAATGACGGAAAACAAATTTAAGCCTTATTATAATTAGTAAATAATTTTTAATTCTAAGAAAAACAATAAATATTATTTTATCCTTTAATAATTATTCATTTTTATTTGATAAAAATGTTAAGAAATTAAAAAATAACTATAACAGTTTTACACTATACCCAAAAAAAACTAAAACATTTTTACACGTATTAAAATAACAATGAAGTAAAACATACTACAACTTTAATTTAAAAATTATTTTAAATAAGAGGTGATTTAATATCATCATAAGTGGTGATTTATTTTATATCCCATAATTTTGTATCCCATAATATAATTTTGTAAAATGTAAGTAAAAAATTATAAACAGCAGGGGATGCTTTGCAAGGGATGCAAGCCTAATTTTGTATCCCATAATATCATCATTTCTTCCCTTGTGAAATCTAATAGCTTAAATAAGGCATTAGATTTATTTTATGAACTTATAAGTTGTGATTTCTCTCCCACTCCTTGACTCCTTGTACATATGGCCCTCTAATATATGGTCAGGAAGCAATGAAGATTTTTTAGGAGATGATAGACTATCAATGCAAGCCCAACTGTGCTATTTACAATATTCTCATCAATGGATTTGGGAAAGCAGGTAAAATTGATATGGCTTTTGATTTGTTCAAAAGGATGGTTAAAGAAGGAATAAGGCCAGACTTGAAATCTTATACCATTCTTGTAGAATGCCTGTGCATGACTGGTAGAGTTGATGATGCTTTGCAGTTTGCACCACTTTGAGGAGCTAAAGTTAACTGGCCTTGACCCTGATAAAGTTTCTTACAATCTTATAATCAATGGGCATGGATAATCGCGTAGGCTGGAGGAAGCTCTTTCTCTTTTTAGTGAAATGAAGAATAGGGGTAGAAACAATGTAGAAACAGTATTCGTGGTCCTTGCCATAATTTTTAAGGCTATGACAGAGTATTTCTGCCTGTGTTACAGTATTCGTGGTCCTTGCCATATTTCATGTTTCCTAGACTCTGAGTATTTTTGTGGTAATAGGTACTATCGGATTTTATGCATGCTTTTGGTTCACAAGGCTCATCTACTCCTCAGTCAAAATTGATTAGTGATAGCAGTAGCTGTTTGGGTTAATCAATCTACAATACTTCTTAAAGGATGAAGAAAGTTTGTGTAAGGATTTTGAAATTCAGGCACTATCTTGTTCAGATGTAACCTATTCTATGCAATTTTGAATTATGATGACAGAAATTCTTTTGTTTCAGTATCATTTTTATTGCCTTTACCAAAGTAGGATCCTCGTTTTAGTACTGGTTTGAGGATGGTTCTGCTCTGTTTAAATTAGCTGTTTTTCTGTGGTAGATGTTTTAATATCAATAGAAATGAAATCTCACATCTTTTATACAAAAAATAAAAAATATTATTATAATTAGGCTTAGTTAATTGGTTTATAAATTGATTTTCCTCCTCAATGATTGATGGTTCAATTATTGCTAAATGAATTTTAACTTTTAAGGAACCTTACTTTCACTTCATATATTTAAAAGGGCCCCAAAATGAAAGTTTGTTTGAGGCCTCACTACATATTGGGCCATATTGGGCCGGCTTTGATTGTGATGAATCATGACTACCCCTACCAGTTTCCCTATTCTACTTCTTAGGGCTGGGGCTTTCTATTCTAGTCTATTTGTCTATGTTTTCCAAGAATTCCAGAATTCATTTCTGGTGTAATGAGATTGATTCTCATTTCTTTAACAGTAAAACTTGGTTCCTATCAGAAATTGGCACTACAATATATACTATACCAACTCTGCATAACATGGTGTTAGTGCTTACTTTCTCATATTGAATGAACAGTTTAACCATTGAAAATTTGTAGCTATTTCTTCATTTTTCATCTAACATGGATTTAAGGATTGGAGCTTATTCTTTGGCCATACCCCATGCATTTTTAGAATGTATCATGGTTTAGCAGAAAATCATCTCTTTCTGTGGGTAATATGATTTTGAGTTTTTGACCAACATTAGCTAATGCCTAATATCAAGGACTAAATGCATTCACATGAAGTCAAATTAGATTTAATTAAGAAATTATTATGTTTGGTTTAGCGTTGAAACATGGTAAACTCATGTTTCCAACGCTAGAAATAGTTATGTTGGGAAATCCAAATTTGAGTTTGGCCAATTTTAACGCTAAACCTAACACACATTAAGTAGATCTTGGGTTTATGGCATCTCGTTACTCATGTGAATAATATTCTTGAAAGAGATGTCCTATAAAGGGGGAAAAGGGCATGGTAGACTGTAAATGACACTAATATTTTACTACTACATAATGCTCTGAAAAAACAAAAAGCTAATTGTATAGGTATTTGGATTACTTGAGACATGCTCTTCCAAACTCCATAGATCTCGTTATCTACTACAGTTTATGGCTAAAATATATTTTTTGTCATTATATATTACACATTTACACTCATTTTATTGTCTATATACAAAAATAGTAGTTCCTTGTCTTTTATTGTTTGCTTCGCCGTCGGTCCCGTTCATCTCGTCGGCACCTTGTTTGTCCTTTTTTTGGGGGTCAGTTTTTAGGTTGGTCATCTCCGGTCTGGTCTTTATTTGTCCCATAGCTAGGGATGCACATGGGTTGAATTTGGTTGGATTTGCACTACTTTTTGACTCAACCCAATCAACTATGTTCAGGTTGGGTTGGATCGGTTTTGTCATTTTTATGTTATGGAACCAACCCAACCCAAACCAATCAAAAGTCAGGTTGGGTTGGGTGATCGGGTCATGATAATTAAAAAATTAGAAAAAAATCAAATTTATAGAAACTTGTTATTTTTTTATCACCATTTAGATTTCATAAATTATATGAACATGTAGTTCAATGATTTTGACACTTTGGCCATATAACTATTTCAAAAAAAATT
Organism: Sesbania bispinosa; assembly: GCA_026901365.1. NCBI lineage: Eukaryota > Viridiplantae > Streptophyta > Magnoliopsida > Fabales > Fabaceae > Sesbania > Sesbania bispinosa. Next base: position 1,741,405 of record QLOH01000021.1, on the reverse strand, counting down.
AAAAATTAAGGCTAGAAAAAATATGACATACACTTTCCACACACAATTTAATTCAAATATTTAGTATAATGCAGTGAAGAAATGTCCTGAATAGGATATTCCATAACCATAAAAGTCTCCATCTAACAAATTAACAAACTAGTGTTCTATTATAACACCAATTTTAATTAAATTTTATTTTAATATTACTAAATTTAATTCAAATAAGATAATTATTAATAATATGATAATTTTTATATAGGAGGTCAGGTCGGCTTGGGTTGGGTTGGGTACATCGGACTGTACTTACCCAAATTCACTACCCAACCCAAATTGGTCGGTTTCATGCTTACCCAACCCAAACAGACCTGATGGCCCAACCTAACCCACCAAATAATGGTTGGGTCGGATTAATCTAGTGGGTCGGGTTGGTCAGACCTATGTGCAGCCCTACCCATAGCCATGGCCAATTCATCCATGTTTTCTGGAGATGCTACTTCCCCAGTCAAGGGTGTTGTCTCCTTCGCACACACCCTCTCAGACGTTGGGTATAAGGAATATCTCTAATTGAAGGCAACAACAAAACAATCTTCAACAGTTGTAGTCCAATCTGGTAATTCCACAGTTTGCTTCTCTCATTCATCGTCTGTTGGTTCCTAGATTTTGGATTCTGGTGCTTCCAATCACATAGCTGCTAATCCCTCTCTTTTCTCAAATTTAAAACAACCTAAAACAGCACACCATATCACTCTTGTTGATGGTACAAAAGTTAAGGCCACCGGCATTGGTCAAACTATTCTTTTTCCGGGCTTATCCTTAAACTCTTTTCTTCTTGTACCTAACTGTCCTTTTAATTTAGTCTCAGTGAGTCAACTGACTTGAACACATAACTATTTTGTAACCTTTACTACTAATTCTTTTTCAATACATGGCTGGAGTACGGGGCAGACGATTGGAGTAGGATTTGAATCATGTGGTCTCTATTATTTTCAGCCTCCTGCTGTTATCTACATTGTTGCAGAATCATCGTCCCTCTTGCATCGTTGGTTAGGTCATCCAAACTTAAACAAGCTTCGGAAAATGGTCCACCATCTTTCTTATTTGCCAAATTTAGAGTGTGAGCCATGTCAATAAGGTAACATGTTCGAGCTTCTTTCTCAAGTTCTGTCTATAGTCGAGCCAATTCACCATTTGATATTGTTCATTCTAATGTTTAGGGTCCGAGTCGTGTTAATTCTATTCTAGGACATAGGTACTTAGTTATTTTTATTGATGACTACTCAGGATGCACTTGGATTTTCTTAATGAAAGAGCGTTCTAAATTATTTACAATTTTTCAAAATTTTTTCAATGAAATTCAAACTCAATTTCGTCGCTCTATTCGCATCTTGCGTAGTGATAATGCTAAAGAATATTTTTCTACATCTTTTAATCAATTTATGACTTTCATAAGTGCAAAATATATGATAAATTTCTATATAATTACAGCACTTATCAAGGGTAAAATGTTAGATTTATTCCCCAAATTACCTCTTTTTAGTAATAAATGCAGATTTTGTGATTATTTAATTCAAATTTGAATTTGATGCTATTTTGATAAGAAATCTGTTGATTTTGCAGTTAAAAGGGAAAGTTTTAAATGAAGAAACAAGATAGCATTTATTTGAAGAAAGAACCTGCAGATAAGATTCTAAATGGCAGCAGATCAAGATAAAATCAACAATTATTTGGATGAAGATTCTGCAGATAAATTCTCAATTTAAATTCAAATCAAATTGAAGATAAAATCAACAATTATTTGGATAAATATTCTAGAGATAAAATCCTCAATTCAATTTGGAGATCAAATCAGTACAAGATCAAGCTAAAAAGAGGGAAATAAGGAAAGCAAAGCAAACAAAGATAAGGTCTGGAAAAGATCAAGCTGAAAAAGAGGAAATCATGGAAAGTTGGAACGTGAATTACGCTCCACCTGCGCTGAGCGTAGGTGGAGCGCAACAATTAAATTGCTCTTTGTTTCCTGCACTTCATCTGCGCTGAGCGCAGGTTGCAGCGCAGGAATACAGAATCAGTTTTTCAAAGGATTTCAAACAAGATTCCTTCTAGATTTCAGATGGCTTTCCAACTTCTATTTAAAGGAACCTTTTGCATAGATCATGGAGGGAGTCGGGGCAGAGCTAGAGCTGGAGAAAAGTGTGACAGACTCTCCATTGGTTTGTAATGGCTACTATGTGTAGCTAAACTCTTCGATAGGATTGAATGTAGTCAATTCAATCCCCAATTGTATTTGAATTCTCTTTATTATTTATGAATCCCTGTTTTTATAATATTGATGTTTTTAATCTGTTCTTAATGCTTAGCTTCCGTCGTTGTGCCGGAGTTATAGGTTGGTTTTATGGGGCGAATTCGATAGGTGGTTCTATAAAATCAATAACGAGTTTGGGGGAGCCTAGACATAGGAAACTTGAATTCTGATTGATAAAAACACTCAATTCGCGATTGTGGAGACCAGCGTGAATTGATAGCTTATACAAATCGATCGTCAAGCCGGGGTAATTTATCACTGGGAGAACTTGTATAAATTATTTATGAGTATTTTATCACTGTGGAGACCAGGGTAAAATAACTTTAATTTGTGCTTCAATATTATAATTGCATATTCATAAATATTATTGGCATTCAAATATGAAAGGGGTACGATAGACGAAGTTCAATCCTAGTTCAAGTAACCTGCTCAACCTATCTCAATTTATTTTCCATTTTTATTTACTATTGCAACTTTTATCAATCAACAACCATATTCTCTTGCTTGATAGTTGTGACCACTGATCTTTATAAATTGAACCGTTCCCTGTGGATATGATACTCTTACTTACTATTATACTGCAGGGATTTTGGTACGCTTGCCAGATTCTCAACAGACTTCTCATGGCATAATTCATCAATCTACTTGTCCGCACACACCCCAACAAAATGACATTGCAGAAAGAAATCATCGTCATATTATTGAAACCGCCAGATCTCTTTTATTGTACGCTAATGTACCTATGAAATTTTGGGGTGATGCGGTCTTCAGTGCAACTTTTCTGATAAATCGAATGTCATCTTCTGCTTTGAATAACGAAGTACCTCATTCTCTTTTATTTCCTAATGATTCCCCTTTTAAAGTTCCACCACGTGTCTTTGGGTCCACTTGCTTTGTGCGTGATCTCACTCCAGGTCTTGATAAATTAGCTTCCCGTCCTGTCAAGTGTGTTTTTTCAGGTTACTCTCGGGTATAGAAAGGGTACAAATGCTATTCCCCTTCCAATCATCGGTTCTTCATATCTGCTGATATCACACTCTTTGAGGATACACCCTACTTCACTTCATCAGTGTCTCCATACTCTATTTCCCAGGTTCTGTCTTCTCAATACTCTATCCCACTTTTCACTCACTCTCTAGTCTTAGATGTCACGTTAACTCAACATATCATCTAGGGGTGGGAATAGGCCAGCCGGCCTGTCAGGGGCCTGCGGCCTGGCCTGTTTATGGCCTGGCCTGGCCAAGTCTGGCTCGTTTATTAAAAAGGTCAGGCTAAGACTTCTTAAAAGGCCTGTTTAGTTAAATAGGCCAGGCTTGAGGCCTATGAAAAAGCCTATTAGGCTTAACAAGCCGGCCTGTTTAATATAATAATATATAATATATTAAATTAATTATATAAATAACTATAAATATAATTAAAAAATTTATAATATAGTAAAAAATTAGAATATATTAAATTAATTATATAAAAAAGTCAGCTTAAAAGGCCTGCTGACCTGCATAGGCTTATAGGCCTGTTGGCCTGTTGGTAGGCCTTGTTATAAAACAGGCTTCTAAACAGGTTTACAGGCCAGGCCAAGCTTTTTCGCAGGCCAGGCCAGGCCTTACAAAAAGGCCTGTAACAGGTAACAGGCCAGACTCAGGCTTAAAAATTATGAGTCAGGCCAGGTTCAGGCCTGCCAAAGCCTGGCCTGGCCTGGCCTGTTTCCACCCCTAATATCATCAGTTCTCCAGTCTTAGATGTTACAGGGACTCCCTCTCCTCATCATCCTCTTATCACCTACCAGCGTCGACCTCGCTCTCCACCCTCTGAAGAAGTTGTTGTTACCGATTTAGACCATCCATCTTATATTCCAGTTGATCTACCTACTCCGGCTCCTCATGAGATACCTACCAATCTACCAATAGCTCTTTGTAAAGGTACGCGCTCAACCCGTAATCCTCATCCCATTTATAACTTCTTGAGCTACCACCGTTTATCCTCTTCCCATCATGATTTTGTGTTTACCATTTCCTCTATTATTATCCCTAAAACAGTCCAGGAAGCTCTATCTCATCCAGGGTGGCAACAGGCAATGACTGATAAGATGCAGGCCTTAGAATCCAACTAGACTTGGAATCTAGTTCCTTCTCCTTCTGGGAAGTCTACCGTTGGTTGTCGTTGGGTGTTTACTACCAAAGTGGGTCCATTTGGACAAGTGGATCGATTAAAGGCCCAATTGGTTGCCAAAGGCTATACGCAAATCTTTGGGCTTGATTATGGTGACAATTTCTCTCGTGTTGCCAAAATGGACTCAGTTCGCCTCTTCTTATCCATGGATGTCATGCGTAATTGGCCTCTTTTTCAGCTGGACATAAAAAATGCCTTTCTTCATGGTGACTTAGTAGAAGAAGTCTATATGGAGCTACCACCTGGTTTTGTTGCTCATGGGGAGTCACGAGGATTTGTTTGTCGGCTACATAAAACCTTATATGGTCTTAAACAAATCCCTCGAGCATGGTTTGGTAGATTTAGCACAATTTTCAGACAATTTGGAATGACTCGAAGTGAGGCAGATCATACTACGTTTTATAAACATTCTTCTACTAATCTAAGTATCTATCTAGTTGCCTAAGTAGATGATATTGTTATCACATGAGATGATCATGATGGTATCAATCGGCTCAAGCAACACTTGTTTCAACACTTTCAGACAAAGGACTTGGGTCGATTACGATACTTTCTTGGGATTGAGGTAGCACAATCAAAAGCAGGGAGTTTCCATATCCCAGAGAAAGTATGCTCTTGATATTTTGGAGGAAACTGGAACGCTAGATTGTAATCCTATTGATACTCTCATGGTTTCAAATGTCAAGCTTATGCAGGATCAGGGGGAGATATATCCAGATCCTGTAAGATATCGAAGACTGGTTTAGGAAGCTGAACTATCTTACTATAACCAGACCTGACATATCATTTGCAGTAAGTGTTGTGAGTCAGTTTCTTAACTCCCCTCATGATTGTCATTGGGAAGTAGTGGTTCGAATCTTAAGATACATCAAAGGTTCTCCTGGAAAAGGATTGGTCTATGAGAACAAATATCATACTAATTATTGTTGCATACAAAGATGCAGGTTCAGCTCGTTGCCATAATGATAGAAGGCCAACCTCAGGGTATTGTGTCCATATCGGAGGTAATCTTGTTGCTTAGAAAAGTAAGAAGCAAAATGTTGTTGCTAGATCAAGTGTAGAAGCCGAATACCGGGCTATGGCCCTTACTACTTGCGAGATTATATGGTTGAAACATCTTATCCAAGAACTAAAATTCTGTAAGATATAGTCTATGAAGCTTATTGTGATAATCAGGCAGCCTTGCATATTGCTTCTAATCCTATCTTCCATGAGCGGACCAAGCATATAGAGATTGATTGTCATTTCATCCATGAGAAAGTTCTTTTCGGTGAGGTCATTACAACATTTGTAAATTCTAGAGACCAGTTAGCAGATATACTTACTAAGTCACTCGGAGGACCAAGGATATGATATATATGCACCAGCTTGATGGGGAGTGTTGAGAATATTCTAAATTTTTGTATATAATTAGTGTGTTGAGTTTTTGTTTATAACTAGTTTCTGTAAATAAATAGTTTTCGATTCTATTTTCTGATTATGTAATTAAGGTAATTAGGATTAGTATAAGTTTCTCACATCCCTACAATCAAGGGATTCTATTGTACAAAATTTCATTTATAAATACAGTGCCTGTTGAATGTTCAAAGGCGTTCAGATTAAACCTTATTCCTTCTGTTTCAAGTGATCTAATTGAAAATGAGTGTTATGTATAGAGACCAAAAATATATTTAATCCTTTTGATGTTATCCTTAAATTTCTAGGTTTTTCATTATCTAGAAACTCTACAACCTCATCAATTGCTTAAGCAAAATAGCCTTCAGAGCAGCAGCTAACAAATTAAATCAAACCAGCTATGGAGAGCTGAAACAGATGGAGACTATGATGCAGCAACTTTACCTTACCATGGCACCTGCATTGAAGCCTTGGCAAGGTATCTACTCTTTAGTTTAACTCGTCTGATGAAAAGAATAATATTTAACTCATTCTATTTTTTTTTTTTGCAGAAAATTGCAGATAGTGTGAGACTATTGAAGACCTAAGACGACTATGGGACAGTTTGGATAAAACTTCTATTCTAAGAGAAAAAATAGAATAAATGAAGAAGGTAAAATGAATTCATCTTCTTCCATAAATTTAAATTAGTTTCTATGTTCAACTTCTCCAGAAGGTTTCTCATTTAACTTCTCCATAAATAACTAATTTCATCTTATGGAAGAAGTTGAATTCATTTTACCTTCTTTATTCATTATATTTTCCTTTTCTAGAAGTTCTTTTGGAGAAGTGTATCCAAACTAGCCCTATGTGTTGTTTTCAAATACATTGAGAAATTACTGACTCTTGCAGCTTCTCTTTATCGCAAGTTTTTACGATCAACGTGCCTCACCAGAGAAATTTTCAGTGATTTCTACAACTTTTATATTCCAAGAATGGGGAATAGGCTTGATAGAAGATGTTCATAAAAAGGTGAAATGTCTCTTATGTCTTGAAAAACCTTACTCTGCATGGACTGACATGTATTCCTATATCCTTTTTTGTTTAGGAGTTTGACAAGAAACAAGAAGTGAAGAATTATGAGAGAGAAGTCGTGTCAAATATGTTTTTATCATCCAATGTAAACCAGTCTTGGAGAAAGGTTTTGAGTATGGGCAATCTTCTCAATGGTTATGAATCAATCCTTAGGGAGATTATTTTTTCTCTGCGCGATGGACTTAATGGTAATCACCATGTTGCTCCTACTGCTAGTGTTTCTCAACAAGACATTGAAACTCATTGCATGTATGTGCTACCCGAGGTCTTGTGATTAATTTTATGGTTATTATTGGTTACAAATATGTTAAGAAAAAATACTTTCACACCCCAATTTCACGCGAAACAGGGAGAAGAGAGATAGAAAAAAAATTAAAAAAAAGTGAAGAGAGAAAAAATAAAGGCTAAAATATGTTTTTAGTCCTTGTAAAATATATTTGATTTGATTTAAAATATATCTGATTTGATTTTCATCCTTACAAAAATAAGTTTTTGGTTTTAATCCTCATAAAATAAGAAATTGACAAGGTTAGTCTTTGATGTCCTAACACTCACAAAATCACTAAGATTTACCTATTTTGTAAAGACTGAAATAAAAAATAAAAAAAATTACAAGGACTGAAATCAAAGTGGATGTATTTTATAGGGATAAAAAATTAATTACAAGGAACAAAATTTTTCATTTTTTATTTTGTGAGGACTAAAAGTAAAAAAAAATATTTACAGGGATGAAAAGCAAATTGAGTGTATTGTACAGGAACTAAAAACATATTTTATCCAAAATAAAAGATGTGAAAAGAAGAAAGAGATAAAAAAAATGAAGTATGAAGGAGAGTGTAAAAAATTTTAAAGTGAAAAAATTTTAAACCCTTACATTTATTAGGGATCAGTCTCATGGTAAAGTGTGTTTCATCTGGTCTTCTGATTTTTTTGGGTCGAATATATGGTCTTCTGATTGAAGTGTCTCCTTCTCCAGGCTCTTACTTTTTCCACCCTCATTTTTGCTATTCCCACCCCACAATTTTCTTCCGAGAATATCCCATCTCCCTTCTCTCTTTCCCCCTCCCACATTGTTCTTCACTCCCCTCCTCCTCCCCTTCCCCCTTTTCCCCTTCCCTGCTCCCATTCTCCCCCTCCCCCATCCCATTCTTCAGACATAAACTCAGGAGTTATTAATTGAAAAAATTTTCGAACAAAGTTGTCCGGGAACCAATCCCTCCCAGACAACCTTGTCCGTAAGTTATTTTTTTAAAAAAAATGGTTTACGGACACAGTTGTCTGAGAACCAATCTCAGACAACTCTGTACGTAAGCCATTTTTTATATAAAAAAATAGCTTACAGATTGTCTGTGATTTGTTATGGACACAGGTGTCCGCAAGTCATTTATTTTTTAAAAAAATGGCTTACGAACAAGGTTGTCCGGGAACTATTCCCGGACAGCCTTGTCCGTAAACAGATTAACTAAAGGGTAGTTTTTGGTTTTGTAATTTTTCAAAAAAAAAACTAAGAGTAGGAATAGCAAAAACAAATCTGATCGAAAAAGCAATGGTCCCTTCTCCACCCTCAGAAAGCGAACCCAGCCCAAAATCTAAAAATGGTTGCATTATTTTTAAAAACGAGGGATCAAAATGTAATATTCAATTTTAAATTGGTTTGTATAAGCTACAGCCTACAAAGATTTTGGAGAACATAAAATGATAAAATAAAATGTTATAAGACATTTCTTCAAAGGAAATCTTTTTTCCTTCCCCACGAAAGAGATATTTTGATGGGGAAAATGATTTGATTTTTATTTAATTTACAATTAAATAAAGTTGATTTTAAAATCAATAATTAAAAATAAATGATACCACATTTTATTAAAGATGTTAAAAAAAACAATTTAAAATTAATATTAATTCTGCACTGTCCAGACTCTTACGTAGTGAAAAATTTCATTGTATTTTGAGAAAGGATTTCCTCACTCTATGCATAGGCTTAGGTACCATTTTCTCATCATTATATTTAGGTTGCTTTCCGTATTGAATGATTAGAAGTAATCTATGCATAGTGGGGGCATCGTACATATGAAAATACATATAAATACACAGCTTTTGGAAATAAAACACTAAAATAGAGTTCTAGAAAGAGAAGAAAAATATTGTTTTTTTGGATTTGAGATTGACATCAACTTTATGTCAAATTCGGAGCCTATGTATTTAGATTAGAGTTTTCAAAGTCGATCACGGATGTACTTAATAAATTGGGATTTTGCTTGAACATGAGTTTGTGATAAAATAATCGGTTTAGAAACTTTATGTCAAATTCAGAACTTCACATTTGATTTTAAAAGACATTTAACTTATTTTATTTTTTAATATTGACAAAATATATTGACTTAACAAGATTAACTTTAATTAGAATAAAAAAAAATTCACCTATAATTATTTATTCGATATTTTACATTAAATAAATATAATATAAAAAACTTATTTTACAAAATTACATTCGCTTTACCTAAAAGAGGTTTGGGATAAATGTAAATCCAAACAAATTAACAATAGAAGCTTTAAAAACACTTTTAGGGCTTATTTGGTGGTCAAGATAAAATAATGATGGATATGATACGAGAACTGAAAAAGAATATAATAAGATATGAGTTTTGTTGGAACCACAGGAAACACTAGAAGGGGGGTTGAATAGTATTTTAAAACTTTACGCTAATTTTGGAAACCCTTTTTTTTTAAAACCATCTTGTTAAACAAATAACCTATACATGTTATTATGAAAAACTCTTTTGCCAAATAGTAAATAATATCAGAGTTACGCGAGGGCTATTGAAAGAGAGTTTTTCAGAGACTTGCTGAACTTAGATAAATACAAATGTGCTTTCTGAGATTACTTCAGATGATTTAATGAAAACATTTTAGAAACTTGTTTAAACTAATTTTGATAAGTAAAGACTTGAAAATAGAAAACATGTTGTTCCAAAAAATGTTTTACACTAATGTATTAAACGTTTCAGTAACTTGCTGAAGACAGATTTAAAGAACTTGTTGAACCCACTTCAGAAGGTTCAGTAAGTACTCCTTTTTAAAATGATTTTGGTCAAGTGTGGAGTTTTATTATGTTGATTGTGATATTGCTTTTCAGACTCTTCCCTTGTTAGAAGTAATTAGATAATAGCTAAGAGTGAAGAGGTTAAGGGTAGAGAAAGTATCTTCTGAAAATATTCAGACGATGAGTTTCAGTCTGAAGTTTTGATTATCTTCTAAACTAGGTTCAGACTCAAAATTGTTTGAAAACGAGTTTAATTCAGAAGTAATGTTCTTACTTAAATCCTTTTAAATCCCCTTAGTTAGATGAAAACTGAATTAAAATAGGTTAAGGGATAGAGAAGATTTAGACAAGAATTTATCCTGGTTCACTTACTAATCCAGTGAGCTACATCCAGTCCCAGGGCAAACCACCACTGGATTTTCCACTATCTGAACACAGATACAAGTATTCTTTTATCATCAAGCCTCTTCAGGCTCTCAACCGAGTATTCTTTCTTAACCAAGCCTCTCCAGGCTTAAACCGAATATTCTTTCTTAACCAAGCCTCTCCAGGCTTTAACCAAGTATTCTTTCTTCCTCCAAGCCTCTCCGGGCTCTCAAGAATATTCTTTCTTCCTCCAAGCCTCTCCAGGCTCTCAAGAGTATTCTTTCTTCCTCCAAGCCTCTCCAGGCTCTCAGACACTTAATAGTTTTTACAATGAAAAGTTTAAGTTTCCTAGAAGCTTAAACCGAGGTTCATCCTGTACTATGGGTTAACTGAGTACTACTCAAGATACATGCAGTAAATCTAAGTACAAGGTATAACAGAGATACAAGTGTTTGAATCTAAGCTCTAATTCATCTCAGTAGGATCAGAAGGTTGGCTTTAAAATCTGTATTGAGTTTGGAAAATCTCTTCTGTGGGCTTGATGAATGCCATAGTTCAAGGGTAGATAATTTAGAGTTCATGGCAACTCATCATGGTCAGTTCCAGTGAATGAATCTTCAGGAATTTTTCCGACCCATTTTTCACTTTCTCTATCTCTATGTCTCTATATCTGTCTCTGTGTCTCTCGCTCTTTTTCTTTGAGACTTTCTTGAGGCTATTTGAATGTTCTGAGAATATAGCCGTTTGAAGATTGTTGATTTTACCGTTGAGAAGAAATGATTAAGCTCATAGAGCCGTTGTGAGATAACTTCTCATTTGGTAGCTTCTTTCTTAAGCAAGTTAGATGTGCAAATGACTTGGTTCTGACACACTGTAGATAAGCTCTTAATCATGAGAGATTTTCTTCGTCTTCAGCATATTGATATTTCTTCTCTCTCACTTCTTGCTTCATTTGTCTTCTTCAGAGTGCAAGGAGATAAAGATCCGTTAGTCTACTCCTTTTGACCGTTGTGATTTCTGATTCTCTTTACTTGGCTTGTTTCTTTCTTTCTTCTTCTCATTTCTTTACAAAGGAAGTCTTTGGAAATGACAACTTTAGACTTCACATTTGTCCTGTTGTGCTTTCTGCTCTTCTTTTCACTTTGAGGTACATGCCTCTGATAGCATGTTGTAGAAAATATACACAAGTAGGTGTACAGCAGCGCTGACCTTTCTCTGACATCTATTTGATTTTCTACAGTAGGCTTCCTCTTTCATGTTAGGTTCTGAAGCTGAGCCCGAAAGCCTTTGTTTTTTCTTTACATCAATTTATCTTCACCACTCATGTTTGTTGAGACTTAAGTCTTTTAAATAACTTATTCATATTGACTCATAAGTCTTCAGAGAGTTGTATAACGTGTATGGCTTCTTCTTCTTCTGAGATGCCACATCATCACGTTCAGAAGGTGTGTGTTCAGCAGATTCATCAGTATACACATAGTTTCAGCCGATTGCATTTCTTCAGCTTGATTTAGCTTTTCATGTTAGGGATGCTTTCATCGAGTTTTTCTTCGGATGTTTGCTTCTTTCTTCTTCATTCTTCAGGAGAATGTAGTTTATCTTCATTTCAGCTTTCCCCAGATGTACTCTTTCTTTTCTTCTAGACTCTTTCTTTGGTTCAGTAGGTTGGTTAATTTTTGGCAAGCTCCTTTCTTCATCATATTGCCTCTTTGTTCTTCCTTCAGTATGTCTTCCTTCTTTGACTGGTTCCTTCTCTTCAAGTCTATCTTTGATTCAGAAGGTTGAGCTACTTCTGCATGGTTTATTGTTTACTTGACTGAAATGGATCATCTGAAGTATGCTTGTATCTTCTGAATGAATGATCTGAAGTATGTTTGCATCTTCTGAATGATCTGAAGTATGTTTGCATCTTCTGAATGATCTGAAGTATGTTTGCATCTTCTGAATGAATGATCTGAAGTATGTTTGTCTAAGACAAGGTGATGTTCTTTTGATTGACAAACTTTCATGGGTTTTAAGCTTGTCTTTATTTCTGATTCCATAGATATACTTCTTCTTTCCACATTTTCTTCAGATGGTTGGTCGCATTGAGATAGTTGCTTCAATGCTCTTGTTGCTTTGTTCTTCCTTAGTAGATTTCTTCTTTCAGCGTTTCTTCTTGTTCAGATTTGCTTTGTCTTTCTTCGGATTTCCTCTTCCTGTCTTTTGCTTGCTTCTTTGGCTATCTTCATCTTCTTGTCTTCAGATGGATGCTTCATCCTGTAACCTGAAACACAATGCACAGAACAATACCTTTCTCAGTAGAACTTGTTCTTATATGATCTAATTTGTTAATCATTAAAACCTGAGGCTAATGAGTCTTAAATCTAATTTAAATACTTAAATTATTTTCGAGACTCAACATTCTCCCCCTTTTTAATGATGACAAATTAGATATAACTTAACAAATATAAGATAGATCCAATTTGAGTATGTTTTTCAGGATGATGATTTGGGTTGGAAAACTCCCCCTAAGGTGGACAATATTATATTTCTCCCCTATTCAATTTTTACCAAGACGTTTGAATATATATCTGAAAAACATTTTCCTCTTTTCTTTTCAGTAATTTGTTTAGTTATGCTTCAAGAAATTTGTTTAGTTATATTTCTGCTCCCCCTTTTGTCATTATTTAAAAAGGTTTGATTGGGTAAGCAACTTTTAACAGATAACAAGATTAATGCATTGTCAATATGATCGGATTTTAAGAAGAATATCACTTTAGACCGAAGCAGCTAATTTTAAGATGCACATAATAAAGATTACTAAAAAGAAAGATCTTTATATTATTTAAAATTTTGTAAACATCTTGAAAATATATCATAATTACATGAAAATATATATTTATCAACACTAACTCTCTTGATTCCTATGATAGGCTGAGGCGTAGCCTTATCAGCAGCTTCCTCTTCAGTCTCATCTGCCGTTAGTTCTTCAGCCTGAAGCCTCAGAAGTGCCTCTTGAGCCTGTGTCTGTTCCACAACCATGCATTGAGCACACAATCTCCTTTTAATAACTGGAACAGTGGAGGTGCATCATTTAACACAGTGTTTCGACCACCAGCAACAACCTTTATCATCAAGACCACATTTGAAGTGGTTCCCTTCATAAGATTGGTTATTCTGGGATATACCAGTGGTCTTCCAGTATGCTTGTGATGCAACAAGATCTCCATGGTCCAAGCATAAAGGGACAGGTATTCCAAAAGAAACCTTTCCCTTGCTTATCATTCCATACATCATCCATGGGAGATCGTTCTTCTCCAAATCATGTTCCAGGGTCACCTCATCTGTTTCCTCCCGCTTCTTCATTATCCCTCAGAGAGCATACACCCAGATCTCATCCAAAGTGAAAGAAGAACTTTGAAGTTATGAGTTTGTATTGAAGGCTCTTGAGATTTTATAGGACTTTGAGGCAAGAGATAATAGAGAGAGACACGGAGATTGAATCTTTTGGACGGTTTTACACGGAACATGAATAGGCTCAGATAGCATTAATGATGACGGTTTTAGACATTGGAAGAAGTGTAACGTGCATCACTGACTGGACAAGTGAAGAGCCAACATTCATAGGGAATCGGATCATTAACGTTGATTGTAGAGATAAAACAGATTTTTTTAACTTCTTTTGAAAAGAGAGAGAGAAAAAGAATAAATATTTAAATAGAATACTTTAAATATAAATTTTGTTTTTAAGAAGGAAAAAAAAATTCAGCAAGTATTCTCAAATTAACAAGGTGCAATATGTTTACAGCCTAATTTCACATTGGCACATATCTTTAAGTTGTAATGTAGAACAATGTTACGAACAGGAATACTCAGGATTTCGTAGTTGCTGAGACTCAACTATGTCTTTATGAATAGTCTTGTTCCTTTCATTCTCTGAAATTGCTTGTAGCGCATCAGCATCATAATCTTGATCTTCATGCTTTATAGCCTTTCTGATTTCCTTTCTATCAGAAACAACAATTAGCATGCCCTGTTTCTCAAGAATTGAGATAGGCTTAGAGACTTAGGTAGCAATCTCCTTAGCATTCCTGACCCACAATTTCAGTAAGTTTGTTGTGAACTTTCTGAACAGGTTCAGAGGCTAAGAGTGATGCCACATCAGTCATTCCTTCAGATGATGTTGCATTCTGATGATCAGCTTTATAAGTTCTTTTTAAAGACCTGTTTGCTGAAACATTCACAAACCAAAATACCTTTCAGCAGCATCTGAATTTGCTCAATTAAATTTGTTAATCATTATGGAAATATCTTAAGAATTTAGCTTCACACAACATTCTCTCCTTAAATCATATACTTATGGGAATTTATCTTTCTTTAAGGATTTTTCATTGAAAATACTCCCCCTGAGTTTGTTATTACTTTCTGAAGACTACTTTATTTAAAGGTTTTATTATTAACGAAAATCTTTTCCTTCTTTTGTTGTTAGAGGGTTCAAAGTGTTTCAGCAGGGTAGTAATTTTTAGTTTTAAGTATTTTTATTAATCTGAAGAAAATATAATAAAAACAACACAAAACAAAAATGAAGGACTATTAGTAGGTAGTTCCTCATTAGCATTGGCACTCTTTCTACTTTAAGCTTCAGTAGCTCCTTCTGAGTTTTCTTCAGCCTCCTTGCTAACTGATTCACACGAGCGTGCAGATGTTTCACAATGTATGTAGCAAGCACCTGTCTAATTCTTCCGTGAGCACCCAGATGACCAGAGACTCTTGTCCTTCTCTCTTTGACATGGAATGCCACAAGAGTAACTTCAACTATCCTGTTCTCTAGGGCTTCTTCTCTTTCAGATAGAGTCCGGTCTGACTGAGCAAACATAACCGGAGTGAAGAAGGAATGAGGTGCTTGATCAAGAATATTGTCCATCAGAAAGCCCTTGTGAATCAAGATTTTCATGATTAAGGTGTTGTGGGGGAAGAGATCTTTAGCATCCAATTCTTCTCTGAATATCATCTGATATAGAAGAATCCATGGAAGATTGATCTTCTTCTTTAACAGCAAGTTTGCCACCACAAACCTTTCAATTTCCTTGATGAAAAAATTATTACTTTCTTTCAGAAGGATGCAACAGTTAAGAACATCAAGGAGAACTCTGGAATATCCATAAGTTGGGAGTGTTTGGTGGGACCAGAGCGTCTTCTACCAAATAGCAACTGATCAAATATCAGGAAGCCTCCATGGTGTACTTCCCAATTCTGACAGAAATTTTCTCCCCGTGAAGGAACACCAATTACTTCAACAATTACTTTGCAGTTCACAAAGATGGATTTCCCCATTACAGTAGTGTTGATCCTAGTATGTTTTGGATGAGAAACAACTTTATAGTTGTTCCAAAATTCCATAACACTTTCCTCATGCCATGCAGAGGAAATATTGTTAAAGAATGGGGTCCATCCAACAACATCAAAGTATTCAGAGATATTGAATCCTGCTTCTTCAAATTCGGAGAGACGAACCATCCTTGAAGGAATGATTTTCTCATTAATCTTAGATTGATTTGAATCACATGAAGCAGCAGACTCAATAGCCATTTGAGCAAGGTTTTTGAACTTCGAAAGTTAAGGTACTTAAAAAAAATGAAGTTCCGCTCTGAGGATTTTCTGATTAGAGTGCAGTTCTTATGATACTTCCTCAATCCTTATAAATAGGCACGCTTGAGACATTGATGACGGTAGTTGCATGAACTGAGCAGTTATGAAGAGATGTGCATCGTGCCACTATGAGGAGACGGTTGATTATCCATTAATTCACTAAGAGCCAGATCATAGTTTTGACAAAATGTTTAATTTTTAAAGACATTTCAACTTCCAATTTTTTAAAAAAACTTAGCATAATTACTTAAATCAAAAAGATAATCTGATAAATGATTTTCAACAAGTAAGCACATTTCAGACAAACATATATCAGCAAGTCCATTATTCATACAACAGAGACTATATGCAATCTTTAGATGAATCTTATAAATATTTATCACATAATTGCATATAGGTTGAGATAGGAAATATGTTACCGATGAGGGAATTTGAATTGAACGTGCTTTCTTTTCTCACCACGCCCTTCTGAAGGATGCTTCAGCAACTTGAATAATGAGTTTAAGAGAATATACTCTTTACTCATTCGTTTTTCCACTTTATCTCAGAGTTGCTTCAACTTGAGGTTTCCATCTTCTGAGGATCTACTCCTTTAGCATATTTTAGATGCTCAACCCAAAGGTGAGCTATGATACCAATTGTTGGAACCACAGGAAACACTAGAAGGGGGGTTGAATAGTGTTTTAAAACTTTACGCTAATTTTGGAAACCTTTTTTTTAAAACCATCTTATTAAACAAATGACCTATGCAGGTTATTATGAAAAACTCTTTTGCCAAATAGTAAATAATATCAGAGTTACACGAGGGCTATTGAAAGAGAGTTTTTCAGAGACTTGCTGAACTTAGATAAATACAAATGTGCTTTCTGAGATTACTTCAGATGATTTAATGAAAACATTTTAGAAACTTGTTTAAACTAATTTTGATAAGTAAAGACTTGAAAATAGAAAACATGTTGTTTTAAAAAATGTTTTACACTAATGTATTAAACGTTTCAGTAACTTGTTGAAAACAGATTTAAAGAACTTGCTGAACCCACTTCAGAAGGTTCAGTAAGTACTCCTTTTTAAAATGATTAGGTCAAGTATGGAGTTTTATTATGTTGATTGTAATATTGCTTTTCAGACTTTTCCCTAGTTAGAAGTAATTAGATAATAGCTAAGAGTGAAGAGGTTAAGGGTAGAGAAAGTAGCTTCTAAAAATATTTAGACAATGAGTTTCAGTCTGAAGTTTTGATTATCTTCTGTACTAGGTTCAGAGTCAAAATTGTTGGAAAACGAGTTTAATTCAGAAGTAAAGTTCTTAAATACTTTTGAATCCCCTTAGTTAGATGAAAACTGAATTAAAATAGGTTAAGGGATAAAGAAGATTTAGACAAGAATTTATCCTGGTTCACTCACTAATCCAGTGAGCTACATCCAGTCCCAGGGCAAACCACCACTAGATTTTCCACTATCTGAACACAGGTACAAGTATTCTTTTATCATCAAGCCTCTTCAGGCTCTAAACCGAGTATTCTTTCTTAACCAAGCCTCTCCAGGCTTAAACCGAGTATTCTATCTTAACCAAGCCTCTCCAGGCTTTAACCAAGTATTCTTTCTTAACCAAGCCTCTCCAGGCTTTAACCGAGTATTCTTTCTTAACCAAGCCTCTCCAGGCTTAAATCGAGCATTCTTTCTCAACCAAGCCTCTCCAGGCTTAGACCGAGTATTCTTTCTTAGCCAAGCCTCTCCAGGCTTAAACCAAGTATTCTTTCTTCCTCCAAGCCTCTCTAGGCTCTCAAGAGTATTCTTTCTTCCTCCAAGCCTCTCCAGGCTCTCAAGAGTATTCTTTCTTCCTCCAAGCCTCCCCAGGCTTTCAGACACTTAATAGTGTTTACAATGAAAAGTTTAAGTTTCCTAGAAGCTTAAACTGAGGTTCATCCTATACTATGGGTTAACTGAGTACTACTCAGGATACATGCAGTAAATCTAAGTACAAGGTATAACATAGATACAAGTGTTTGATTCTAAGCTCTAATTCATCTCTGTAGGATCAGAAGGTTGGCTTTAAAATCTGTATTGAGTTTGGACAATTTCTTCTGTGGGCTTGATGAATGCCATAGTTCAAGGGTAGATAATTTGGAGTTCATGGCAGCTCATCATGGTCAGTTCCAGTGAATGAATCTTCTGGAATTTTTCTGACCCATTTGTCACTATCTCTGTCTCTATGTCTCTATATCTGTCTCTGTGTCTCTCACTCTTTTTCTTTGAGACTTTCTTGAGGCTATTTGTATGTTTTGAGAATATAGTCGTTTGAAGATTGTTGATTTTACCGTTGAGAAGAAATGATTAAGCTCATAGAGCAGTTGTGAGATAACTTCTCATTTGGTAGCTTCTTTCTTAAGCGGGTTAGGTGTGCATATGACTTGGTTCTGACACACTGTAGATAAGCTCTTAATCATGAGAGATTTTCTTTGTCTTCAGCAGATTGATATTTCTTCTCTCTCACTTCTTGCTTCATTTGTCTTCTTCAGAGTGTAAGGAGATAAAGATCCATTAGTCTACTCCTTTTGACCGTTGTGATTTCTGTTTCTCTTTACATGGCTTTTTTTTTCTTTCTTTCTTCTCATTTTTTACAAAGCAAGTTTTTGGAAATGACAACTTTAGACTTCACTTTTGTCCTGTTGTGCTTTCTGCTCTTCTTTTCTCTTTGAGGTACATGCCTCTGATAGCGTGTTACAGAAAAGATACAGAAGTAGGTGTACAACAGCGCTGACCTTTCTCTGACATCTATTTGCTTTTCTACAGTAGACTTCCTCTTTCATGTTAGGTTCTGAAGCTGAGCCCGAAAGCCTTTGTTTTTTCTTTGCATCAATTTATCTTCACCACTCATGTTTGCTGAGACTTAAGTCTTTTAAATAACTTATTCAGATTGACTCATAAGTCTTCAGAGAGTTGTATAACGTGTCTGGCTTCTTCTTCTTCTGAGATGCCACGTCATCACGTTCAGAAGGTATGTGTTCAGCAGATTCATCAGTGTACACATACTTTCAGCAGATTGCATTTCTTTAGCTTGATTTAGCTTTTCATGTTAGGGATGCTTTCAACAAGTTCCTTCTTTCATCGAGTTTCTTCTTCAGATGTTTGCTTCTTTCTTTTTCATTCTTCAGGAGAATGTAGTTAATCTTCATTTCAGCTTTCCCCATATGTACTCTTTCTTTTCTTCTAGACTCTTTCTTTGGTTCAGTAAGTTGGTTAATTTTTGGTAAGTTCCTTTCTTCAGCATATTGCCTCTTTGTTCTTCCTTCAATATCTCTTCCTTCTTTAGCTGGTTCCTTCTCTTCAAGTCTATCTTTGATTCAGAAGGTTGAGCTGCTTCTGCATGGTTTATTGTTTACTTGACTAAAATGGATCATCTGAAGTATGCTTGTATCTTCTGAATGAATGATCTGAAGTATGTTTGCATCTTCTGAATGAATGATCTGAAGTATGTTTGTGTAAGACAAGGTGATGTTCTTTTGATTGACAGACTTTAATGGGTTTTAAGCTTATCTTTATTTCTGATTCCATAGATATACTTCTTCTTTCCACATTTTCTTTAGATGGTTGGTCGCATTCAGATAGTTGCTTCAATGCTCTTGTTGCTTTGTTCTTCTTTAGTAGATTTCTTCTTTCAGCGTTTCTTCTTGTTCAGATTTGCTTTGTCTTTTTTCGGATTTCCACTTCCTGTCTTTTGCTTGCTTCTTTGGCTATCTTCATCTTCTTGTCTTCAGATGGATGCTTCATCCTGTAACCTGAAACACAATGCACAGAACAATACCTTTCTCAGTAGAACCTGTTCCTATATGATCTAATTTGTTAATCATTAAAACCTGAGGCTAATGAGTCTTAAATCTAAATTAAATACTTAAATTAATTTTGAGACTCAACAAGTTTGATAATATCTTTTTTATCTAGTTTTTAATGTACATCATATAACTCACCAGATAGGATTATGTTATCATATCTTGTGTTTGATGTGGTCAGGATAATGACATGTGATGATATAAATTATATGTAAGTGACAAAATTATTCTTTTGATAGAATTATTCATAATTTATTTAAAATTAAATTTCAATATTTTTTATTGATTTTTAAATTATAAAAATGTTGGAAGGTCTGAGCTTCGGGTGGCAGCTGTGACAACAATGATGATAGCGGATTATAGGTGGCGGTGATGGAGAGTGTCGGGGGATCGGAGTTATCGAGTGGTAGTAGCGATGGAAGATGTCAGGTGTCAATGATGGATAGCCATGGGTGACAATAGTGTTATGGATGGTGTTGACTTAGATAATGTGATTGTTAGACTATTAATTAATGGTAGTTAATTAATATTGGGTCGAGTTAGATCTAACATCTAACTCAGATAAGTAAAGTACATGATATTGGGTCGAGTCAATTTTTTGTTCAATCACTATTTTGAACTTGTTTTAATATTTGTTTAAAGCTAAAAATACACCGTGGATCATTTTTTATTCGCCTAAACCCAAATCAATACAAAAAAAATACAAAAACGCTCTTGCACCTAGAAAAAACTTAAAACCCTAACAATCACGACTGTTCCCGTC
This sequence comes from Sesbania bispinosa, assembly GCA_026901365.1. Classification (NCBI taxonomy): domain Eukaryota; kingdom Viridiplantae; phylum Streptophyta; class Magnoliopsida; order Fabales; family Fabaceae; genus Sesbania; species Sesbania bispinosa. The sequence goes on along the minus strand of QLOH01000021.1, from coordinate 1,720,856 downwards.
CCCATCGCCCTATTCAGTGCCTGACCACCACCGTGCCATCAATTCTTCCCAATTCTCGTAGCCAAGTTTGTGAATCATGCACATTTGCAAATTTTGTGGCACAATCAAATAATAGGAACTATTCCCGCTCAGAAAATAGGGGAGAAATAAGGAACTTGACATAAATGAATTGAAAAATAGAACCAAAATGAAAATTAAATGAATTTGCGCAAAAATAAAAAGAAAATGGGTTAAATATGTTTTTAGTCCCTAAAATATAACCAAGATTTGATTATAGTCTCTGTAATTTAAAATCAGTGGATTTGATCCCTCAAAAAAATGAAAAAACCCGTTTTCAATCCTTATCGATACAAATTCGTACCATCTTTGTAGCAAAATCCATAGGAAAACTAGACAATAAAGACTAAATTGGTGTATTTTCAATTTTTGAAAAACTAAAACCACCGATTTTGAATTATAGGAACTAAAACCAAATCTATAAGAATCTACACACAACTAGTCAAAATACATAAATTAGACAAACCCCTAATATTTTAATAAGAAACAAATTTCAAGCTTCAGTTGGCAAATCAACACACATAAGAAGGAACCAAGATAAAATGCATTGTAGTTTGACTCTAAAACACTCTACACATTCCTTATCAATATATCACTTAGTTATTGGCTATATCAAACAATCAAAACTGATTTTACTAAAAAACTTGATTGTAAATTACATATATAATAATCACTATGATTCTGCAAAGTCACTTGTTTTCTAAAAGAATGTCGAATAATACTTATTCAATATTGTGCTCATTGGTGAATTTATTGTAAGGAAGTCAAACCTATTGTCACGCTTCGCACACGACGAGAGTTCGCAGTTGAAGGTTTTGACTAGGGTGGAGTTTCCTACGTAGCCCACATGTGGTGGAAATTGATGGGAAGGAGACGAGTGAGGGTGACTAAAGTTCTCAGAAGGAGATAAAAATGAGAGTGAAGTTTAGGTATAAGTTTGTTTATATAATTTAATATATTTTTATTATATAAATATAATAAGATACGGATCAGCCTATCGAGCTTGATAAATAGTCAGCCTATCAGGCTTGATAAGATTTTTCACAGGCCTGAGCTAGTCTTTCTAAATATATAGGCTTTTCAAAAAATATGGACCTAGTATTTTTGTTAAGTAGGCCATGCCAAGACAAGCTTTTAATAAGCCATGTCATAGGCCCCTGTCGAGCGGTTTAACCTATTCCCACCCCTACTCAATAAAATCACCAAGACGAAAAGGCAAATAATTTGGTTTTGTTCTCAATTGCTCTAGCTCCTTCAATTTTCTTTTGTTCGCATATTCAAATCTAGGGTTAACCCAACAACCATAAAAGGATTGAATTAATGTAGAAACCAAAGCAACTACAACAACTCTAAGACTAACTTCATTACACGTGTAAGCATGGGACTCAACCATAATGCTTCCTTACAGCACATGATATTAAACTAAAGAGTGGAGGGTACCTTTTCCTTAGGTGGAAATGGTGGCCATGAAAGTCAATAAGCTAGTGACAAAAAATAGATTTGGAATCTTAAACAAAGAGTTAGCAAATTGCCAGGCCCAGGGGTGTTCGTGGATCAGTTCGAATCGGTTTTGTAGGAAAAACAAATCTGAACCAAACAAAACTGTTTGGATTGGATTAGTTCTGATTTTAGTATTTTTTTTTGCAAGTGAACCAAACCGAACCGAACTGACCTGACCAAGAACGGGTTGGTTCGATTCAGTTCAATCAGATCAAAGCAATTGAAGTTAAAGAAGGCAAATTTGTGACACGCCCTCTAGCTTTGATGGGGGAGGAGAAGAAGTCATATGTATAGAAATATAATATTAGTCGTAGAATCAAAAAAGTAGAAAATTTAGAAGGAAAAAATGCTTTCTGGGATTAAAGTAATAGGAAGATAGATAATGATTATGAATGTTGATTTGACATCATATCAATCATAATCAATTGTAAAGAGGTTAAAATAAGGTGTAGGAGTGGGAAAGCATAACATGTGGGATACCCCCATTGGCGCCCACTGAGTTCTGTTAATAGGATATGTCAATTTTTTTTACTATATTCTTTGACACAACTGAACCCAACACAACTGAACATAGATACTATATTAAATAAAAAAAATGGAGAGCGTGAGAGGAACCATGAAGGTTGAAGGCTATTCCAGTTCTGCTTGTAGTGGAATCGCGACGGACTCACAACCCAATTAGAATGGTTCAGTTCTTCGGGTTAATCGGGTTGATCTGATCCAATGAACACTCCTAGCAGGACCTTGAAAGCAAAGTTGCTAATCATGTTTCTTGTATTGAATTGTGTTTATTTCTTATACTAAATTATCATAAAAAATTCTTTTACTAAAATGGTCATAGAGTGAAATTGTAATGGGAGATCTTGTTGTTGTTATAAATTTCTATCACACGTTTCTTATACTGAATTGTTATAAAAAATTTCTTATTGATGTGGATTATTATTAAGAGTAATGAGATATATCAGATTCTTATAGTGAATTGTTATCCAAGTCTCATGCTGTTGTAAATTGATCACATGGCTGATTTGGAATCTAATATTTTTTTGTGCAAATAATCAAACAACATAAGAAGGTGCTTAATTAAATAAAAAGGACTTCATTCATTATCTAATAATGCACCAATGCAAAATGTTTCCGCTATGTAAGCAGTACCTAATCCCAAAAAAAGGTATCCAATAAACCAATACTTGCATCATATAAAAAACATAGTAGGTATATACATACCCAAAAAAATCTATACCTAAAATATGTGTTCACCATGTGCAACCCCAATACAATCTAATTCTTAACCTGGCTTAATCGGGTCATTTGGATTGCAGTCTTATGTTGGCTTCCTTTCTCAACTTCATTTATGCAAATATTGATTTGCGTTCAAAACTTGGCTTCCACTTTCAATTTAGCTTCCATTCATAATTAGATGATCTGGAGATAAAGAAATTGAATTATAATCCAGTGGTTACTACATATTATTAGAAAAGTTAACAATTGAGTAAAAAATTGATTACCGTTAACAATTGAGTAAAAGTATGACTTTTATTAAAAGTATGCATACCATCCTTTATTACCGCAGATTGTTCCAGCATAGTTGATAGTATAAATAGCATGTATTATAAATATGAGAAGTTGTAACTCTACATGTTAAGAAATTGTTAACTAATTAAAAAATAAAGAGTAAATTACGAAATTTTCTTAAGTCTTTCTTTTTTTCTAAGATAGGTTTGTTGAGTCTCAAAAATATCATAAGGTTGTTTATGATGTTTTAAGACAACTAGATTCCCAAAGTTTTAATGGTTGACAAATTTGACTTAAATTACTTATCATAGATACACACATGCTTTAATATTTCATCTATGATTTCAGCAAGAGTCACTATGAGCCTACATAAAAAGACTAAGTGTTGAAGCTGTCTGAAGAAGCAGAACTCGTCTGAAGAGTTAAAGCTGTCTGAAGTAGTTCAACCCGTCTGAAGTATCAGTGCTGTCTGAAGTCTCACTTATGACGTGGCACCCTCTGCTGAAGCTTGTGAAGACTTTTCTGAACCTCTGCTGCACGTACCTTTTCAAACACGTTTATAGCAAGGAACACAGAGACCTTTCCTGGTGATTTTGAATTTCATACACCACTGAGGAAATCTCTGCAACGCAGTCTCTGCAGCAACATTTGCAGCAGCCTTATGGCAAGAGAAACCTTGCACCGTGTCAGAAACATCAGAGCTCTCAGAATCATGTCTCACAACGGATTAAATAGCATTTAATGCTATCTCTAAACGGTGGTATTTCAACGGATTGAAGTTTGGGTATAAATACCCCTCCATGAAGACCATTAAAGTTGACAAGAGAGAAAGCAAAAAAGAAAAATTAAGTATACAAGAAAGCCCAGAGAAACATCACCTGCACACATTTGTATATCCTGAGCATACCTCAGATTTTATTGTACATTGTATTGGTTTGAGCTTCAAACTCGTATAGTTTAAAATCTTAACCTCCTTTCTTTGTAAACCTTGTGTAGAGCCTGGAGAGGCTTGGTTGATAAAAGAATACTTGATTGTAGAGCCTGGAGAGGCTTGGTTGATAAAAGAATACTTAGCTGTAGAGCCTGAAGAGGCTTGGTTGATAAAATAATACTTGGTTGTAGAGCCTGGAGAGGCTTGGTTGACAAAAGAATACTTGGGTGTAGAGCCTGAAGAGGCTTGACTGTAAAAGAATACTTGTAATCTTGAAAGATTAAAAGAAAATCCAAGTGCTAGTTGGCATTGGGACTGGACGTAGCTCACAGTGGTAGTGAGTGAACCAGGATAAATTCCTTGGCTAAGTTTTCTTACCCTTATCTCTTGTCAATTCTTTTTATACTAATCAAGGGGGTAGAGTAATTAATCTGATATTTTATAAAGGCACAAAAACATCTTTTAAAATTAGTATTTTTAGACCGTCTGAAAACTTCAGACAGTCCTTTAAGAGCCTGTCTGAAATTGTGTTTTTAACACCTGTTTGAGAAAAGCTTTCTAAAATATTCAGAAACACTATTCAACCCCCCTTCTAGTGTTTCCCTGTGTTCCTACAGTTGGTACCAGAGCTCTACTCAGGGTTGAAGCACCTAACAAGTGTTTGAGGACTGAAAGATCCAAATGGAAGCTTCTAACAGCAACGGGCAATACATCACAGAAGGAGCCTCTATCACAAGACCCCCAGCATTTAATGGAGTGGATTACCACTACTGGAGAGATCGTATGAAGTTGTTCATTGAGAGCAATAACATTGATGTTTGGGAGGTGGTCACTGATGGAGATTATGTGCCTATGCAAAATGGTTTGCCTATACCTAAGACTGAATGGACCCTGGAGCAAAAGACTAGAGTCCAGATGAACGCTAAAGCCAAACTCTATCTGATATGTTCCTTGAATAAATCAGAATATGAGAAGGTCCATGGATGCACTTCTACCAAGGAGATTTGGGATACTCTTGCAGCAGCCCATGAAGGGACTGAAACTGTCAAGCAATCCAAAATCAGCATGCTTATACATCAGTATGAGATGTTTAAGATGGAAGAAACTGAAACTATTGACCAAATGTTTGGGAGGTTTCAGACCATAACCAATGGACTCAGGTCCTTAGGAAGAACCTATGAATCTGGAGACAACAACAGAAAGATTCTAAGAAGTCTACCTAAGTCTTGGAGACCCAAAGTCACTGCCATTCAAGAGGCAAGAGATTTGAACTCTCTGAGAATGGAAAAACTGTTGGGATCTCTCAAAGTCCATGAACTTAAGCTTGGAGAAGATGACAACAAGAAGAAGTCTCTAGCTCTAAACTCCAAGGTCAAACAGCCTAGGCATGGCAGCATGAAGGCTATGCAAGCTGAGGACACTTCAGAAGCAGATGAAGATTCTGAAGACAGCTCAGAAGATGAAAATGATCTTGCTCTTTTAAGCAGAAAGATCAAGAGAATGTTGCAGAACAGAGGAAAGTTCAGAAAGAACCAACAGTCATCATCCAAATCAGGTAAGACAGGTAAAGAGTCTAACTCTGATAAAATTACTTGCTTTGAATGTAAGCAACCAGGACATATGAAGGCTGATTGTCCAAGACTGAAGAAAAACAACTTCAAGAAGAAGTTTTTCAAAAAGAAGAAAAGTATTATGGCAACATGGGAAGACCTTGATGAATCAACTTCAGAAGAAGAAGAAGACACTTCAGAAGAGGCAAATCTGTGTCTCATGGCTAGTCTACCATCCTCAGACAGCTCTGAAGCTGAGGTATTTCCTCTTACTCTACAAGAGATGTATGATGATCTGGTGGAAAGTTCTCAAGAACTTTTCCAAGAGTATAAGAATCTATCCAAAGCCCACACAGAAATGTGTAACAAATATGAGGCACTTGAGATAGAACATATTATGCTCAAAGAAAAAGTTCTTGAGACTAAAAACTGCAGTTCACAAGCTGTGTCTGAAGAAAATGAGAAACTTCAGAAGCAGGTTGTGGAACTGACAAAAGATCTGGCCAAATTTGTCAAAGGAACTAAAAATCTGAATATAACGCTTGGAAATCAAAGGCATTCCCTTGACAAAACTGGACTAGGCTTTTGTGATCATAACTTGTCTGAACCTCCTACTGTCTTAAATTTTTCTAAAAAGAAGGTTACTGGGTGTTCTCACTGTGGTAAGCCTGGACACAATGAGGCTCAGTGCAAACACAGGAAAAAGACAAGGCCCAAAGCTAATAAGAAAGGACCCAAAAGAATATGGGTACCTAAAAACTTAATTATTCCTGTTGCAGATGTGTTTAACAGGACAAAGGAGACCCCACAAATGGTACCTGGACAGTGGGTGCTCGCGACACATGACAGGAGAAAGGTCTTTGTTCCAAAACCTTAGACCTAGAGCTGGTGGAGTGGTCACCTTTGGTGGAAATCAGCAAGGGAAGATCATTGGAATATGGACTGTAGGTATATCTCCTTCATCCCTTATTAAAAATGTACTCCTAGTGGAGGGACTACAACATAATTTCCTGAGCATAAGTCAATTATGTGACAACGGTTATGTGGTATCCTTTACTAAGGAAGGATGCATAGTCAAAAACTCCTCTGAGCAAATCCTCTTTACTGCTAAGAGACACAGTAATGTGTACAAAATTGATCTAGAGGATCTAGCAAGTCAAAATGTAAAGTGTTTCATTTCTGTTGAAGATGAAAAACAGATTTGGCATCAAAGACTTGGGCATGCCAGCTTGAGATTAATCTCAAGATTAGCAAAACACAATCTTGTTAAAGGATTGCCCAAGCTTTCATACAAATCTGACATTTTATGTGAAAGCTGTCTGAAAGGGAAACAAACAAGACACTCTTTTAAGAGTAAAGATGTTGTTTCAACTAGCAGACCACTAGAACTTTTCCACATTGACTTGTTTGGTCCTATTAGAACAGAAAGTCTTAGTGGTAAGAAATATGGTTTGGTCATTGTTGATGACTATTCTAGATTTACTTGGGTGTTATTCCTAAGAAGCAAGGATGAGACTTTTAGGAATTTCACAATATTCTGCAAGAAGGTACAGAATGAGAAAGGATTCTGTATCTCTTTATCAGAAGTGATCATGGTGGAGAGTTTGAGAATGCAAACTTTCAAATGTTCTGTGATGAGAATGGCATCTCACACAACTTCTCTGTGGCTAGAACACCTCAACAGAATGGGGTTATTGAGAGAAAGAACAGAAGTCTGCAAGAGATGGCAAGGACCATGCTCAACTCATGCAGCTTACCAAGAACCTTCTGGGCAGAAGCTGTTAGCACAGCATGTTACCTTCAAAACAGAATATTGGTAAGACCAATTCTTAAAAAGACTGCCTATGAACTGTGGAAAGGAAGAAAACCCAACATATCATATTTCCACACCTTTGGATGTGAATGTTTTATACTCAACACCAAGGATGATCTTGGAAAATTTGATGCAAAGTCTGATAAAGGATTTTTCATTGGATATTCTGAAACATCTAAAGCCTATAGAGTGTATAAGTCTAGAACTTTAACTGTTGAAGAAACTATTCATGTTAAATTCAATGATAACAAAGAGACTGATAGGGAACTATCAGATCTAGAGGATGATTTTGCAGGAATAGAGCTGAATGACCACAACAGCTCGAAGGATGAGCAGCTGTCTGAAGTACCTACTGTTACTAAACCTCTTCAGACAAATGTTGAGTCTCAGATAGATCAAACATATGTGATACCTCCTCAGAAACCTGATTGGAAATACAAATCACATCATCCTAAAGAGAAAATCATTGGCAGCACTTCAGAAGGAGTTAAGACAAGATCAAAATTCAAGATTCTGAATTCTCTTGCTCTCCTATCTGAAATAGAGCCAAGGAACATTGATGAAGCTCTGCATGATGAAGGGTGGATCCTAGCCATGCAAGAAGAGCTGAATCAGTTTGCTAGAAGTGATGTCTGGACCCTTGTTCCTAAACCCCATGGGAAAACTATAATTGGAACCAAATGGGTGCTCAGAAACAAGCTGTCTGAAGAAGGCAAGGTAGTCAGAAACAAGGCAAGATTAGTTGCTCAAGGATACAACCAGCAAGAAGTAAGGATTGCAGGTTAATAGGTTACTGTGATGCTGATTTTGCTGGAGACAGAATTGAAAGAAAAAGCACTAGTGGTGGATGTCATTTCTTTGGAGAAAATATGATTAGCTGGTCAAGCAAAAGGCAAAGTACAATTGCCTTATCAACAGCTGAAGCAGAATACATCTCAGCAGCCAGTTGTTGCTCACAACTGTTATGGGTGAAGTATCAGTTAGAAGATTTTAACATTACTATATCTGCTATACCTGTTTTGTGTGATAATACAAGTGCTATTAATTTGTCTAAAAATCCCATTCAACATTCTAGGGCTAAACATATAGAAATAAAACATCATTTCATTAGAGACTATGTTCAGAAAGGTATTTTTGATATTCAGTTTATTGATACAGAGCATCAATGGGCTGATATATTCACAAAACCTCTGACTGAAGACAGATTTAAGTTCATTAGAAATAATCTGAACATACATGCATTTTGAATGTGTGTGATCTGATCTGTCAAAAATGATGTATCTGAAATTTCAGCCTGTCTGAAACAAGTGACTTGTCTGAAATTTTGGGTTGTCTGAAATTTATATGGGTATCTGAAATCTGTCACTTGTCTGAAGTAAACAAATGACGTGGCTTTATGAGACGGTTTAATTCCATTAATTTTGTCTCTTCCACTTCGCACGTTTTCCTATGTCTGCGCACCCAGTACATGCCATCATTGCTTTATGGATCTATAAATACGGAAGCTAGTGGGTCACAGAATTTCACCGTTCACTATTCAGTAGTCATCTCTTGAGATCCTTCTTCTACAAGCAATTCTTTTTCTCTCTCAAGTTCTTCAGAAAACTCTCCAATGGCCCCTAAGAAATCTGCTGGAAGCAACATCGTGAAGACTAAGGGTGTAGTTCTGGAGGATCTTTAATCTCTGGGAATGGACTTGTTTACTGAGTTCGATGCAGCTGGGTGGACTCCGTATTTCAATCACAACTTGACACAGTGGCATGAGCAAAGTGTGCTGGATTTCTGGGCTACTGCCAGAGGAATACCCAATCCTCAGGGTATCTACACTAGCATCAAGGCCACAATACGTGGTGTTCCTGTCTTTGTTGATGAAGATATCCTTGCTCACATCTGTGAGGTCAGGACTGAAGGAGCTGTATTCATTCCTGACTGGGAAGCAAGAAATGGAGGACAGAATCAGTTCACAGAGTTTCTGTATGGCACCTCTGAACCAGTAAGCTTGGATGCAAAGCATATGTCAGACAAGGCTAGGGTTTTGCATGCCATCTTAGGGTGCTCTATAATCCCTAAGAATGGAAGCAGAAACCATGTTTCTGAGTTGGAAAGATTTTGTCTGACTCACCTACTGCAGAAGAAGAAGGTGAACCTCCCCAACATCATAATGTACCACATGCAGAAGCGTCTCAGAGACTCTGCTGGGAGCTTCCCTCACAATACCATCATCACCAAGATCTTGCTGCATTTCAAAGTCCCCATTGAGAGGCTTTTTGATCGCCTTTCACAACCTATGTTTGATGAATCAAACCTCAAGAGCATGGGAGTGAAGCTGACTCCAAGACCTCCCTCTCCGTCCATGAAGGAGAGCCTTCTTCTTGAGAAAGCTGCAAGAAGGAAGACAACAATGGAGGTTCTTGAGAATGAACTCAGAGGAGACATAAGGAGGCATGAGTTCAAGCCATCAAAACCCTCTCCTCAAGCAAAATTGAAGAAGCTACCCGTAAGGAGTGCTGCTAAGGTAGCATCTGCATCTGTGCAAAGTCAGGTGTCTGAACCTGTTCAGAAGGCATCACAAAGGCCATCTGAAATTGTGGGTCAGATCTCTGAACCTGTACAGACTCCACAGCCTACTTCTGAAATGGAAGGACAGGCTCAAGAGGCAGATGAAACTGATGCAGTTGTAGCTGAGCCATTGGCTGCATGCCCATCTGATCCTGAACTCATTCAGATAGCAACATTGGCAAATGCTCTGGAGCAGGAGGAGCTGGAGAAGAAAGCAGAACAAGAGAAGACTGATAGAGCTATTGCTATTGCTTCACAATTGGCCTATGCTGAAGATGATAGGCAAGCAACCATAGCTGAGGGAGCAAAGAAAAGGAAGAGGTCAAGTGCACCTCAGAGAAGGAGAACCAAGAGCAAGCTACTTCAGACTGCACCTGAACCTAGGGTGACTAGAAGTATTGCCTCTCAGCTGATAGCAGAAGATGAAGCTGAGAAGTATCAAAATTTTGTTAAAGCTCAACAGTATTTTAAAAGGAAAAGGGAAGAAAAACAAGCACAAAGGGAGAAGGAAGAAGCAAAGGCAAAAGAATCTGAGGTAACCAAGCCTCCCTACAAGAGAATCAAGGTGAGATTTGATAATGTAACACCTTCACCATCCTCCTCACCAGAAAAACAAACACCTCATCAACTACCACAACCTTCACCACAACCTTCACCAGAACCCCTATCACCTGAAAAACAACCATCACCACCCCCACAAACAGAAGACCTACCCTCTGAACCTTCCAAACCCTCTGAACCTACCTCACCACAACCTTCAGAGAATCAACTCTCTGAGCCTACCTTACCTTCCCCACAAACCCATGACCTTGCTCTGATACCACTCTTACCTTCATCACCTCCACCACCTACACCTTCTCTGGAAGAAGAGCTCTCTGCTGAAAAAGAGCAAGTGCTTGCTGATGCTCTACAGTTATCTCTCCTTCCTTCTGATCCCTGCTCACTGCCCAAGTTTAGCACCCTGTCTGAAGAGCTACAGTATTTCAGATCAGCACCTGTTGTATCCTTGCATCATGGCTTAATCAGGAAAACTGCTGCTGAAGTTAGGAATCAATACAGTGCTCTTTCAGGTGGATTAGACAAGATCAGGAAGGGTGTCCCTCCTGCACATATTTGGGCTCCCATCAATCCATTCTCAAATGATTCCCTGAGGCTGACTAATGATGAATGGAGCTTTGTGAGGCAGCTGAACACTGAGTCTGAGCTGTTTCAGAGGGATATGCACAAGGGAGTTGGGATGAGAGGTTACAGGCCACCTAGAACTTGTTCAATCAGGCCAACCACTAAAATCTTGGTGAAACCTGATAGAATAGTTCCTAGGTATCCCTTACAGGAAGAGAAATTCAAAGGAGCTAAAATCTATTCAAAGAGAAACTCACCTCTGTCTGAAGTGATGAGTCCATCAGAGTGGGAATCTTTACCAGAATTCATCACAAACCAAGGAGGAGGCCTGGATCATCTACTTCAAGATTGGATGTGGTCCTCTTACTGGAAGATCAGAGAAGATGCTGGATCTTCTTCTGGATCAACTGGTCCTGATGCTGATTCTGGTGTTGGACTTGGAGAGTCAACCAATGTGAAATATCACTATATGAGAGATCACTTTCCCCCACCTGCTGACTCTTTCAATGAAGATTGGGTTCTGCTGAATCCTATTGGCACCTTTTTTTGCCCTGTGTTCAGCCCATCTGACTACAGACTGCAGCCAGGATTTGGAGTGCTTAGATTTGTTTGCCCCTACATCCAGCTCATCTTCTATGAATCTGAGCAAGACTTGGCTGAGGAAAATCTGAAACTGAAGTCCAAAGTGAAGAAACTTGAAAAGAAGTGTGCTGATCAAGAGCAGAAGACTAAGCATCTAATTGCTCAACAAGAGCAGATTCTTCAAGAACAGCAGCTTATCAGATCTGGTCAGCAAGACTTGAAAGCCTCAGTGGAAGAAGCAATAAACAAGGCTAAGGATGACTTGATTTCCTTTCTGACTGAGGCCTTGCTGAAGAAGAAAGATTAAAACTGTTAATTTTAGCCATTGTCTTTTGTTTATTTTCTTTTTTATGACAAGTGTCTGATTGTTTGTTTCTTTATCTGAACATTCCCTAAATACAATCAGTGGCTTATCTCCTAACCTTTTAGTTGATTCTTCATGCTATGATATCGGTTTTATCTTAAATTATTGCTCTGTTACTGTTTTGCTCTGATACTCCCTTTTGATTGATGACAAAAGGGGGAGTATTAAAATCTAACAAAATCTGAATCTGAAGTGATTACAGGACTCAGGGGGAGTACAAATGCTTTTCTGAGAAATTTGAACAAATGAGTGAAATATATCTTAAACAGATCCTGTTAAAGGATATCTCTATCTCAGGGGGAGCTTTCTTATTCTTAAACAAAAAAAAAAAAAAACTGATTACAGATTTGTATATTTTAACCAAATTTGTCATCATTAAAAAGGGGGAGAATGTTGAGTCTCAAAAATATCATAAGGTTGTTTATGATGTTTTAAGACAACTAGATTCCCAAAGTTTTAATGGTTGACAAATTTGACTTAAATTACTTATCATAGATACACACATGCTTTAATATTTCATCTATGATTTCAGCAAGAGTCACTATGAGCCTACATAAAAAGACTAAGTGTTGAAGCTGTCTGAAGAAGCAGAACTCGTCTGAAGAGTTAAAGCTGTCTGAAGTAGTTCAACCCGTCTGAAGTATCAGTGCTGTCTGAAGTCTCACTTATGACGTGGCACCCTCTGCTGAAGCTTGTGAAGACTTTTCTGAACCTCTGCTGCACGTACCTTTTCAAACACGTTTATAGCAAGGAACACAGAGACCTTTCCTGGTGATTTTGAATTTCATACATCACTGAGGAAATCTCTGCAACGCAGTCTCTGCAGCAACATTTGCAGCAGCCTTATGGCAAGAGAAACCTTGCACCGTGTCAGAAACATCAGAGCTCTCAGAAGCATGTCTCACAACGGATTAAATAGCATTTAATGCTATCTCTAAACGGTGGTATTTCAACGGATTGAAGTTTGGGTATAAATACCCCTCCATGAAGACCATTAAAGTTGACAAGAGAGAAAGCGAAAAAGAAAAATTAAGTATACAAGAAAGCCCAGAGAAACATCACGCTGCACACATTTGTATATCCTGAGCATACCTCAGATTTTATTGTACATTGTATTGGTTTGAGCCTCAAACTCGTATAGTTTAAAAGCTTAACCTCCTTTCTTTGTAAACCTTGTGTAGAGCCTGGAGAGGCTTGGTTGATAAAAGAATACTTGATTGTAGAGCCTGGAGAGGCTTGGTTGATAAAAGAATACTTAGCTGTAGAGCCTGGAGAGGCTTGGTTGATAAAAGAATACTTGGTTATAGAGCCTGGAGAGGCTTGGTTGATAAAAGAATACTTGGTTGTAGAGCCTGGAGAGGCTTGGTTGACAAAAGAATACTTGGGTGTAGAGCCTGAAGAGGCTTGACTGTAAAAGAATACTTGTAATCTTGAAAGATTAAAAGAAAATCCAAGTGCTAGTTGGCATTGGGACTGGACGTAGCTCACAGTGGTAGTGAGTGAACCAGGATAAATTCCTTGGCTAAGTTTTCTTACCCTTATCTCTTGTCAATTCTTTTTATACTAATCAAGGGGTTAGAGTAATTAATCTGATATTTTATAAAGGCATAAAAACATCTTTTAAAATCAGTATTTTTAGACCGTATGAAAACTTCAGACAGTCCTTTAAGAGCCTGTCTGAAATTGTGTTTTTAACACCTGTTTGCGAAAAGCTTTCTAAAATATTCAGAAACACTATTCAACCCCCCTTCTAGTGTTTCCCCCGTGTTCCTACAAGGTTTCCCTTCCTCTTTTTATCCATGTCAGACTAATATTTAGGTCGTTTATTACCATCATATGAGCAATCTCGCTTCTTTATACCTTTTGCCCCATCATAATCAATAATATTCACATTGTTGTCAATTATTTCATTTACAATTGATATGGATACATGGCATGTTCCACTTGACTCTTCATCGATGCACTTTGTAATATCCCAAAATTAGGGCCTAGAAAATATAGTGAAAACCTTAGACTGTGATTCCGGCCAAGAGAGGAAGGTTAGAGGTAGAAGGAGAAATTGGGGGTTAGAATGTGAATTTAGATAAGAATTAGGTAAATAAACTAAGAGTCTCGAGTTTTGAGAGATTTTGGAAGAAGAACCAAGTATTAAGCCAAACCTAACCGTAGAGTTAAACTGGAAGAAATCACACCCAGAGACCGAGAGGATTGTAATGGTATAAGAATGAGAAGAGGAGGTAAGATAAAGATGAACTAAGTTGGGAAGGTATGTTGTCAGAAAGGGTTAGGGAGAAGTGTGTCATCCCATGTTTTAATCCTTAGGTGTGTTAAAATAGTAATGTAGTGGGCTTTAGGAACAAAGGAATTGATTTGGAAAAATTAGAGTGGGAAGAGATTTGGATGAGAAGAGCTAAGTTAGAAGGAGGTTTTATGGAAAGGAATCAGGTTTGAGTGGAAGAGAATTGAATTAGAATCAAAGAGGGAGAAAAACTGAGTTAGATATAGGGGAAGAGAGAAATTAGGGAGATTCTGTCTAGTAATTTCGCTCAAACTCGCTTGAGCACGCCTGAGCGAGAGTAATAGGCAGAAAAGGGGAGTTTCTATCTGGAAATTTCGCCCAGGCTCGCTTGAGCGTGCCTGGGCGAGGGCATTGGAAGAAAAGGGGAAATTCTACTCTGGTTTTCTCGCTCAAGCTCTTTCGAGCGAAACTGAGCGAGAAGGCAGAGCCAGAATGGGGGGTTTCTGATTGGAAATTTCGCCCGGTCTCGCTCAGCGAGAAAGGCATTCTTGCCCGGTCTCGCTCGAGCGCGCCTAAGCCAGCGCGCGTTTTCAGCATACCTTAAAAATGCATTTTTAGGGCTTTTCTCGTTCATTCTTCCATTCTTCTTCATTTTAGAAAGAGAATGAGAGATTTCTAGAGAGAGGAACTCCTTGGGAGCTTGAAGAAAGAGGATCAAGGCCAAGGATCTCCAACCCTGATCTTCCCCAACCTCATTTCCCTTCTCTTTGAGCTTCCATAGAGGTGAGTATAGCTCACACACTATCACCCATAACTGTATGAGAATTTCTCCATGAACCCTATCTCTTCCTTCCCCTTTCTCTTAGTCTGTATGTGTGTGATTGGTTGATTGATTTCCATGATTTTAGTGTATAAGTGTTCGATTAGAGATATGAAGTTAGGATTTGATATGTTAGGGTTTCACCCATCCCCTTTTCTTATTGACTTATGGTTTGTGATTTTTACTTGAAGAACATGCTATGATTGATTGTGGGGATTAGGCTATGAAATTCATGAGATGGGGTTCATGACATTTGAGAAAAATGCTTAGATCTAGCATGATTTGTGTACTACATGTTATGTGTGTGCATTGCATTATGGCCTTTGGCCCTAGTTAATTGGAAAATGAATTTGAGCTTCGGCTCCCAGTTAAAAATGAATTAGGCTTCAGCCCCAATAAAAATGGCTTCGGCCCCAGTTTTGGCTTCAACCCCAGTTCACCTTAATTAATCAAGAATGGACTTCGGTCCCCAGTTAATTGGACACCGGTCCCTAGTTAAAAAACGGGTTTCGGCCCCCAGTTAATTGGTGGGATACGTCCCCAAGGAAGACGTTCCTTGTAGTCTGAGCTCAGGTTTAGTCTCAGTCCAGTGAAAAGACCCCATCTGCCGGGAAATGCAGGTCATGCATATCATGTTTAATTTGAGTTTGCATTTATATGGTTTAATTTGATGATATGCGACCAATATAGTTTATGTATGACATGATGAGTTGTGGAAGAACTAGTCTATGTGTGATTGCTGAATGATGTGTTGCACTTCATATGTCTGCCTCCCCACACTGCTTGCATGCATAATTATGCTCACTGAGACACTAGTCTCATCCAACGCTGTGGGAACACATTTTAGTTATGCAGGATGGATTGATCGAACACTTGGAGAGAGAATTGAAGCTCGTAGAGCGGATCGCTCACCCCAGTTACTAGTTTCACCCTATAAGGGATTTAGTTTTATTTCTTTGAATTGTATAATGTTGTATTAGGCTAGAAATGATATATGATTGTTATTTTGAGCCACAGAGTGACAGAGGAATTGTGTAATGTATTCAACTTAGGTAAATGTTTGAATTACTTAAGCGTTTAACGAATGTGTATGTAAAGATATCGGTAATGGCGCGAAATAATTTCAGAAATTTGAGAATAGTGTCTCCAACGGGGCATTATTCTTGAATTGAGAAGTTAGGACGTTAGACACTTCAATTATTTTATTGGCTCTTTATAAACTACAGAAAAAAATGTGTAAGTTTGATGAGATTCAGATGCTTTATTTGTCAAATTGACATAACTCATTGTACTGCTTCATAGAATGTACTTTTATGTCCAATTCAATGTGTTGTCCTTTTTAATCTCATTTTTTCCCAACATTGCATCTCTTGTTCATCGCTTTAGTATATAGTGTTGAGGAAGTAGCTTAATATTCATCATATCCAAAACTTTCAAAGTATGATTGCATAAGATACAATGAGTCTTAAATTTATGACAATCACAAGCAATCTTCTGATCCACTAAATTCCTCATTACTATTCGCTTCTTGTTGTTATTAGAATTTGTAGTAATGTACATCCCTTGTTTCAATTCCTTTATGCAAGTGCCTTGATATTCCTCATATTCTAGCTAGCTTGTACAAGTATAAGGGTCTTCTTCATTTTCAATCTAAGGAGCTTATGTCTTGACTCATACTCAACTTCTAACATGTACCATTTTCCATTGACAGCCCTTTCAAAGTGTGTGAAAAATTGTACTAAATTTAAATTCAACTTCAAATGGTTTTTCAAATCAACGTTAAAGCTCTCATGTCATTGAGTTAATCTTATACTCGTAGTGAAAGTTTTTCAAACATTATGTTCAAACAGTAAAGTTTAATTACAAAACATTAAAAAATTTACATGATTGAGTAGATCTCTTACTTAATTGAGTAGATTTCACACCCGTGGTGAAAGTTTTTCGATCATAAGCCCATCCGGACTTTTTTCCTTGACAAGAAAAATTGTATGTAGCCATGAATTTTCGAATACATTGTGCTCAACAAGTAAATTATTCCTCTATGCCTTCAGAAATTCACCTTCCTCTCCATGTTGATGAATGTATGTTTTAAAATCTAAGCAGAATTGTGAACTTTTCTGACATAGATGGTTCACATGCCTTAAGGAAATTTCTCTTATTTGCCAAGTGCATAATCCATGAAATGTTTTTAGCATAACTAAAGAAATAGCCTTAGCCATTGATGCATCTTGATTTGTTAGAATGATTTTAGGTTTTACTCCACCCATTGCTTTGAGAAAAATTTTCAAATAACCATTGAAAAAAAAGAAATTTTTTTCATCATATAGCAATTTTGCCCCAAAAACAATTGTTTTCTTGTTATTATTAAGCCAAATAAATACTCCCAACGGTCTATAATCCTCATTTGTCTTGTAAGTGGTGTCAAAAGTGATTACATCACCAAAGTACCCATGATATCATTCATGCATCTTCCCAAAATATATTTGTTATTTTTTCTTCAACATCCATTTGAAAGTCATAAAAGAATGAATGATTTTAACTTTGTCGTTTGAAACATCAATAATGCACCCACTTCACCATGCCTTAACAATTACTTCATTCTAGTGCGAAGGTAATTGGTATGGTTTTGTATAATATAACCAAGAATGTCTATTCTACCAGCTTTCTGATGAGAGGTGCTTAATATGAACTTGATGATGTGTAATGGTGAGACCCATTTAAGATATGTGAATAGTGAAAAATGGGGTGCTAGGTTGGAGATCGCCTTATAATACCTACTACATCCATTTGAGAGACTATTAGGTAGTATTTGGTAGATACTTCAAAACGGAACAGAACGGGACATATAGGTTCTATTCTATGTTTGGTGTATTTGAAAAGTAGAACAGAACACATGACATATCATTGAAAGAGTGGAACACTTTGGTTCTATAAAAAATAGAGGAACTAAAGAGAACAGAACAGAATAGAACATCTCATTAATAATTTTTTATTGAAAAAACTACCACCGACTCTCCTAACCTTCTTCCCAAAATTGCTATTCCCCCAATATCACCTAACACATTTTACCACCACCAATTTCACCTGACACCCTGTACCGCCATCGTTGTCACCACCATCACCACCGCAACTGCCACCACCATCGCCTCCACCACCACTTTTGTCGTCGCCGCCACCACCTAATACATTTTACCACAACCATTGTCGCTCGACAACCTACACTGACATTGTCGTTACTGCCACCACCATCGCGATCGCCACCTCCACCACCACTACAATTGCCATCGCACTCGCCTTCACCACCACCACCACCATCTATGTCGCTCTCGCCACTACCTCCTAACACCTTTTACCACCACCATTGTCGTTTGGCACCCTACACCACCGCCGTCGCCCTACACCCCCTACTACCACCGTCCAACACCCATATTAAATTTTTTCAATACTTAATTAAATAATGAATAGGATAAGGATATATGTATATGTATATATATATATATTCAATGTTTTTAAAATCGGACCGATCATTGAACCGGTCTAGGCACGGGTTCAAGGTTCAATGGTCGAACCGTGGTCGAACCGATAATATAAAATAATTTTTTATATTTTTACACAATACTTTAAAATTTAAATAGTAAAAAATATATCCATGACTTCAAAACATTCAAAGTTAAAAATTACTCATCATTCAAGGTTCAAATGCTTGTGAGATAATTTAGTATTCCTCTACATATGACTAAAAACTAAAAAGATCTATTATCATTACCAATGTTACTATGGAACATAATCTTTCTTAAAAAGAAACAACTAGTGAACTCAACAAGCAAAGTTTCTCCATGCTAATGTTAGCCACAATGGCGGACCCCCGTGAAAAACCTGTGTAGGTTGGGCATCCAGTGGCCATTTGGATGTGCGAAGAGAAAATTCTGTAGAGTGCAGGAACGACAGAACAACGGCGTCGGAGCAAGCAAGGAGAAGATCGTGTCAAGCTGGGCACGACGTAGCTGGGCACTGTGCGCGACGGACCTTGGCGGAGCAGGAACGTCGGAGCTCGCAGTAGGTGTTGTAGAGGGCTTTGACGCAGGTGGACAAATAGGAAAGATGACATGGCATATTGCTGGTGCGACAGCGGACGAGAAGTGGTGGACAGTGGTTTTCGGTTTTCACGGAGGAGTGGCAGGGAGAAAGACGAGACTAGAGAGAAATAGGTTTCTGTTTCCACTTTCCTTTCCAATTTATGTCATGAGAGAGAGACATAATGGGAATTTTCGAGTGGGAGAGGCTGAGATGAGAGCTGATTTTGTTTTTGAAAAAAAGTTAGAAAAATAAAATGACGTCGTGTTTAATCAATTTTCCTAAACCGCTCCAAACCGTTGAACCACGATTTCTTGACCAGTTCACGGGTTCTTGACCGGTTTTACCAGTTCTTCTGCCATCCGATTTTAAGGTCAGCAGAACTGTTCCTTTTCCCGGTTACCGGTCCGACCAGTTGAACCGGCCGGTCCGAT
The DNA here is from genome assembly GCA_026901365.1 of Sesbania bispinosa. NCBI lineage: Eukaryota > Viridiplantae > Streptophyta > Magnoliopsida > Fabales > Fabaceae > Sesbania > Sesbania bispinosa. The sequence goes on along the minus strand of QLOH01000021.1, from coordinate 1,701,299 downwards.
TCTAATAACCATGTATATAATTGAACACATATCATTTTATTATGTTATTTAGTTACCAAACACAACATATACAACATTTTTTGTCCATTATATTTTGTTATGTTTTGTTCCATTCTATTTTGTCTTGTTCTGTTTATCTACAAAACGCTACCTTTAGTAAATAGAAATATGAGTAATTATACTATTTTAATAAATCTCTTTTCATTCTTATTTCTTTAGTTGTTCTTCTAGTTTAAATTTTTTCAATTACTTTTGCAAGGATCAATATTTTCTTTCCTAAGGCTTTAATTACTTCTGACTTTATTCTTCTTTACCATTTACACGTTAATTTGATTTTATTGCTCATTAGACACTCTAAATTTATATTTTAAAAGATTCTTATTAAAATAGTTTAAATTCTATGTCCTAGATTGATGTTGAGAATAAGTCTAATTTTTTATAAAAAATATCAATTTTTTTCACAACAAACAACAATTACACAAAATATTTATAATTAGTCCCAATGCGCGCAAATCTAATTTCCTTCATGCAATAAATAATCCCACTTTATTACAAACATATGTTTTCCCATTGTTCCAAATTAAATCATTATCTTAATTAAAATTTTGTATTACAATAATTTTAATAATTTATTTTAATTAATTAAAAAACTCATTTTATATTTACTTTATACCTTCCATATGCCGTGATCATAGATACTACATCGCCACATATTTTTTATGATCAACTCTTTGAAGGAAATATTTTAAAAGATTTAAGATAATCATATAGTTATGTAGCATATCATATAATTATATTATTGTTTAATCTAACAAATTCATCTATATATCCTTTTGTGAAAATTTCATATATGTATTAATGTACTAGCTATTTTTCTATGTTGATATTTTCCTAATAAATATAAGGAATGAATTGCAATCAAAGTTTGTGATTGGAATTTTCGTTTTATTATTGTTATGATTATATAAAATAGGCCGCTCTAATAGAGTAATAGTATTCATACAACAATCATACGTATAATATGATACAATATAAACGTGTCTCTTATTGCTCCGTTTAAAAAAAAAAAACTAAAAAGAAATTGGCTTATCAAATCAGAAAAAAAGCTGCACACATCAAATCATAAAAAAGCTATTTTTGAATTTGAAAAAATAAATAAAAGTAACATATTAAAAAAATATAAAAACTGATAGATTTTTGAATTTTTTTCATGATTCTCTTTCTTCATTGTAAATTGCTTATGCCCAATTTTAAAGTAATTACAACGGAGTTTATAACTTGTAAACATGCAATTTATAATCCATTCGGATAAGGTTTATAATCTTATTGACAATCAGTTTATAACTAAATTAAAAAAGTTTCATAGGCGATGCACAGAATCACGGATAATGCCTCTATGGAGTGTTTCTCTCTCATTTTTATGTTAGTTCAATTTGATTTTTTTTTTTAAAAAAAAAAACCCAATCACGTGTTGGGTAAACTCTCAGCTTCATTTCTATTTTTTTTTAAAACAAAATTATTCTTTCTGCTGTCATGCTCAGAGTTTTTTGCTGCCAACCTCTTAATGACCATTTTCATTGATTATCAACATTTTTTTATTATAAATTTTCACACACATACACGTACTTGTTGTATCAAGTTGGACACATGTTTGCTGTACAAATACCATAACTCGCTCTAATATTCTCTCTTTTTCGTGCCTGTTGCAATGTATCTTAATTAAAAGAAACTACAGATGCATGCATACGCTTCTATGAATAGTTAATTTTTCTGTGATAAAGCTTTTGACTTTGCGCAACAGGATCAAGTTACTTGTGATTATAGTAGAAATTTTCTCTTTTTGAAAGTACCCAATTAATTGGTTAGCAAACACGAGTGTCAAGAACATCTATGTTTTCCCTTTAAAAAAAAAAACATCAAGTTAATTTGCCGTGTGGAATCTTTCCGGATTAGTCTACTTTGATTCCAAATGAAATCTGTATTAATACCTCTGATTGGGAAATATGATAAACCGGTAAAATGTTCCATTGATTTTATTCTAGACAATGTATCACGGGAATAAGGAATCAAACTAAGGTTAATAATAATAATAATAATAATAATAATAATAATAATAATAATAATAATAATATGGCTTGGTATTTTTCATAATGGACAAGGACAATAATGTTAAAGCTGAAAATTAATTAACATCATATATTGTACTAACTCTCTTAATGAAATTTTTTATTATACGCGAGACTCAAGTTCAAGACTTTATTTAAAAGAAATCAAATATAAATCACTTGAATTTAGTGTTCATTAATTTAATCTAATTTAATAATAATAATAATAATAATAATAATAATAATAATAATAATAATAATAATAATGATGATGATGGGTATACAACAATTCGATATAAGAAGTTACTGCCAGTATATAGAATCTGCGAAATTATATTTATTCAAGAACAAAGTGCTTCTTAAAACAGCTGGCACAAACCAATGAATTGACAAAACCTTATTGATCCGAATCAGTTGTCTGCCTATTATTTGGCTAATTATAAGTGGCAGATTTGGAATATAATCTAACATACAAACATAATATGCTAATAATTAAGAATCGATCCTTCAACACATCATTAGACGGATGTTAACACGTTTTAGATTAAATTCTGTGATCTAATTTCTATGGATTCGGATTTGCCAAATCTTAGACTTTATTTGGATTAGTTATTGTCAAATCATTTGGCATGTAGTGAGGCCGATGGAATTAAAAGTAGGTTTTTCTCATGACTTGTCAACCACTTTCAAAATTACAATAATTATAAAATCTATGGTAAAATATAATTTTGTCCTAAGTTAATTTTGGTCTTCGTATTCATAATTTTTTTTATTTGTATCATTTTAAAATTATAAATTTTGAAAAAAGTTAACCTTGTTAGTGATGTGGTAAATCAAAAAATTGTCACATGATAAAAATTTAGATATACGTGACAATTTTTTAACTTCCCACATGATTATCAATAAGGACAAATACTTTTCAAAATTTTATATTTTAGCAGGATGAAAATGAAAAAGAAAATTTTATAAAAATTAAAACTTACTTATTTTACCGGAAACTAAAAACGTATTTCATTTAAAATCTACCTTGGCCCAAACAAAAATCATACAATTTATACTTAAATCTCATGTAGTATACTACATACTACATGAGAGATAGACAATCCTGCCTTAAGGGAAATTACTCACTTCTTGCTCTTTTCTCTCTCATTATTATTGTACATTTTCATTGTTGAAATATCATTTCTCTATTTTGTGAGATATATATGTTTTAAATTATACGGTTGACTAAACTTAATGTATGTAAAATATTATGAGATATGAACATTGTGAGATAGGTTTATGAATATTCTCTAATGAACTTTTAACAAATGTACCGTCACTTTTCTCTATATGAGAGTTGTCCTTCAACTTGCTTTTTTTATAACTTTTTAACAACTGTATACCACACTATTTCTTTTAAAATTAAAGTTCACTTTTGTCTTTCCTTAAGTGAAAGGAATTATGTACATAGTACTATTGCTTCATATATACAAGATTGATTTAAGATAATTTGAATTTGTGCTCAACCTTTATATCTTGTCTTTAATGGTCTTCAGACGCATAGGGTCTTCTGGCTATAAAGGACACCTTTTAATTTTGGCTATCTGACTCATGCTAGAAGATGTGCTTCAGACAAACTTTCAGACGAAGCTATCAAGCAATTTTAATTTTGTAAGACTTAGTTAAATACAACTAATTTACTCATTAAAATTCCTTGAATATTAATATTATTATCATATAAATTTAGGGATTTTGATAATCTTTTTTCCATATAGGCATGAGGGAATTTTGAGTGATTCATTATCAATACTTTGGGTCATTTTTATAATTAATTTTCATAACTATTATAAGCAAAAATAAAAAAGGACCAAGAAATAATTATAACATTACATGTAAACCTATTATTATAAGTTACACCATTTTTCAATATATAGTGCATGGTGTAAGGATTCCCTCTAACTTGTGTCTAGTCTCTATAGCAACATATAAGTATAAAATAATTATACGTTAGTTATAGATTTTAATTACCTAATGATTTCATATTTATTTCGTAACCAATGATTGTTGGAGAGAATTCTGATCTATAATGCACCCTAGAATTGTTCCCTAATTAACTTTTAATAGGACTCAACCTTTCTCAAAGGAAAAAAAAAATGTAGGACTCGCTAAAGTAACTATAACGTACTTGGTCATATAAAAACAAAACATCAATCGGACACTAGGGGCTCAATCTAATTCATATGGAGGAAGTGTTTGACACTAGACAAATTACGCAAAAGGAGAAAACTGATGACATATATATTCCACGAAAGAATATGTAGAGAATGTTAAATATAGCTTTGTTAGGGTTCCCATAATTGGATAGACAAATAGTCATTCATTAGATTGCTGAAGTAGCATTCCCTTTATCTCTTTTTATCTCTCTCATAACATGCTCATTAGTTTGTTTTATACGATGTAATTGCAATTTCTATTTCTATAGCCATTGCGTCATTTTCAATTTTCTGCAGGCTACAGGATTATGACTCTTTTCACATGGCTCTTTATGTCAATCATCACTATTGGTCCTGCAAGGAATATTGCATCCCAAGCAAGTCCTACCTGATTTAGTACCCTACAGAAAGTAATTTTTATAGGGCAGTTCGCTGTCTTCCATGCAATGATATGTCATTGAGAAATCATATTCCAACAATAATATTATACAACTTCCTTATACAATAGGAGAAAGGTAGAGATAGAAAAAAGAAAAGTGTCTATGTGATAGGTGATATAATGAAGATAGATAAATAAAAAAAATGTGTTGTATGAGATATTATATATAAATTTATTATATGAATTAATTATCTCTATAATTAATAATGCTTATGAATTGAATGTAATAATAAACGAGCTATAATTTTAAAGGAGGGATCAAAAGTTTAATGTTTTTTAAATGAACTATGAGAAGGGCATCGTAATTGTGATAATATATAATTGACTTTACATAATGCCTACATATACCTATAATGTTGTAAATTGTAACAATTGTTATAGCTAGGTTTGTATTAGTATTTTCTTCGAATAGTAAACAATTATTGTAAACAAAATAACATATATATACAGTGTCAATCCGTCTTATTTCTATAGCATATTAGGGTTAATTAGGATTATTTTAGTATATTAAATGCCACATATGATAAGTAAATGCCACACCTAAGAGTGGTTAGTAGGAAAGAAATATAACACGTCATCACTAAACACATATTCATTAGGGGTAGGGACTATTTCCAAACAAAAAATGGAAGAATAATTTTAAAAAATTACATGGACAAAAAGCAAAACTCGTTAATTTTACAGGGACAAAAACATATTTTACCCTAAAATATAAAATGCTAATATTAAGAGATAAAAAAAATATTTGAAGTTAAATTTAAAAAATGATAAATACAAAAAATAAAAGATGTCATGTTAAGGTTTTTTAGAAACTATAATTTATAATAGAAAGTCATGTACTTTAAATACAAGAGTGTCGTTTTCTTTTCAAGATTACAGGTATCCTCCAAGAGGCAATCTTGATCGAGCTAGGTAGGACCTCTATGGGCGGAAAAACACTCTCTCCGAGTATTTAACACAACTGCATATCCGGTATTTGAACTCGAGACCACTGGTTAAGCTGGAACAAACCCCTTAACATATGATCCACACGCATGATCGATGGTTATGTGAGTGTTTAAGAGTAAGTATTCTTATTTAGTATATCAAGGTGGATAGATACATAAGTGTTCCTATATGGGTTCTGGACGACCAATCAAATGGATCGGTATGCTTTTGGACCAACCTTTTAATATCTCGTGGCCTCGGTTCAATTACAACGAGGTCAGCCCATGCACGATTTATAGAGCCGGTCATTCTTAGGCCTAACTAATCAAGCCCAAGGGTTGCCTATAATAAAAGTGTAAAGACAACTCACTCCTAAGAAGTTTTAATGAAAACCAAACCATCAAAAGTCTATATACAAAAAGATGAATATGTAAGATATCTTGTTTCTACTGATTGTGTGCTCAAGTGGTTGTAGAGTTTAGCCTCTTATGTTACAGGATAATTTCCTCTTTAGAGAAGGCAAGTTGAGTTGCTAAAGAGAACGTCAATAAAAAAATCAACTCTTGATATATATAAAGCTGAAGTGCTAAAGTCAGTCAAAAGTAAAATTTTATCAATGATCAGAAACAAGACCAAGAGTTACAAAGGGCTAAGAAGATGAGACTCATACTCAGACTCAGATGTGAACCTAAGACAGAGACTAAGACTCAGACACAAGTCTAAGACAGAGACTAAGACTCAGACACAAGCCTAAGACAGAGACTGAGACTCAGATGCAAGATTAGCCTAAGACAAAGCCTAAGACTCAGACTCAGCTTGAGACACATGGTTCTCAAAGTTAACAAAAGTCAAGGCAAGTACACTGTGCACGCTGCAACAAACAGAGCAGGCCTGAACACAGCAGAGTAGGTTTGAACAATGTCAACAAAAGGCAATCTCTCTCTCCTCTGCAACGGCTAGTAACGGTCATAAACGACTAGTTTGTGTTTGAAATAAAAAGCAAGTCCAAGACAAGACTATGTGAGAGACTACACTGAACGTTTCTAGATCTCTATGTCTCAACTACATCTCAAGTCAATCTCAACCAGAAAGGGGCATGATCAAAAAAATTCCCACTCCTACAGCCATGTTTCTCTTAGAAATTAAACCCTTTAATCTTAATCCCTTCACTTTTCATTTTTGATCCAAAACATTTGGCAACTCCACTTGGGAAACATGGTTGCAAAAGTAGAGAAATCGAGAAAAAACACGTTCAGATTCGATGAAAGACCTACTCAAATGGCAAAAATCGGGCCAATGGGTAAACACGCCTTCTTTGCGCCTGTTCCGTTCTCTTCTCCAATCCTCTACCATCACAAAAGCCTCTGTAATATGATCTGAATAGAGTGTGTTCATATACCAATCAGTGCTACGGAGGTTAAGCTCTAGAATGACAAGCACGAGATAGAAATGTATGACAACTTTGCTAAGCTCTACCATTATGAAGGCCACTAAAAGACTTGAGAAAGCCTATGTTAGAGATATAATCTCACCACGGGAATATGAGTTAGAGTGCCAGAAGCTAATAGCTCATTTCAAAAACCTTACCTTCCACCCTGAAAGACATTGTGCCTAGCATTGAGAGTTTTGCTGACACTTACAGGATGGAGTGCCCTACAATAATTAACCGGCTCGTGGTTTTTGGTGTGCCTGCTACGATGAAGCACCGAGCCACTGCTGCCACTGCGGCGTCCACCTCAGCTGCCATTGTGGCTGAGTGTGTGCAGAATTTTATTACAGCAATGGATTCCTTGAAACTTAACATGGTGGCTATGGATCGGGAATGGATTGCAAGGTTATCAAAGATGGGTGCAGCTGATGAGTTGACAGAACAACAGGCTCGGCAGCTTCACTTTGATCTTGAGTCTTCTTACAATTCCTTTATGGCAGCTCTGCCCAACGCTGACACATGATTGAGTGGGGGCTTATACATTTTAAGGTTGGATCCTGGATATTTACAAAGGTACTAGGGGCAAAGAATGAAGTGCGGGAGACAATATGAAGTTTCGTTCACAAAACTTACAAAGCTTATAGCGAATAGGGTTAGCTTCATGATAATCAAGAACCGTTGAATACTATGCCTTGGGTTGGAATAACAACATGCATGGCGCGCCCTCCAAGGCTAAGATAAAGCAATGGCCCAAAAGGGGATCCAGGAGACGCCATACATGACCACGCAAAGAAGCTGAAGCTTGATGCGACAGAGAGAAAGAGGAGATACACACATGGAACCAAGGTGATCGGACAAAGCAGTGACCCTTCCAGGTTAGTGAAAGAATTATTTTAAAGTTATGATCTTGAATTTATACTCACAATAGAATGATATGTGAATAACCTTGATTGCATAGGCAGAGACAGTTAGTTACGACATATGGTTGCATGTGGCATAAAAAAATAGGGGGGTCTGTGACCACAAAAGGGACCTCCCACGCATCATAAAAACCATGTTTTCTTGTTGAAAAATACATAAGTATATATAATAAGAATAATACACTTTGCATCTATAAACGTTTATATTTGATAACACACACGCATCATGATTAATACATGAAAATACATAAAAACCACTAACTCATTTAATACAAAGAACTCGCTAAAAAAAACCTTGGCATAAAACTTATTCAGAATATCGCAGGACTAAATGAATAACTCAGGAGAGAATCGCGAGTGGTACTCTCCTCGAGGACGCTCAGAGCCTAGCAGGCCTAGCTACAACGCATGTCTAAGTGAATAACTTAGGGGGAGATTGCAAGCGTATCCCCTTAAGGACGCTTAGAACCAAGCACGCCTAGCTGAGACGCGGGTTTAAGTGAATAACTTAGGAGAGAATTGCGCATACTCTCCTCAAGAACGCTTATAACCTAGCACGCCTGGCAACAACGAGGGTTTAAGCAAATAACATAGGAGGGGTTCCAGGTGTACCCTCCTCAAGAACGCTTAGAACTTAGCACGCCAAAGAAAATATAAATATAACAAGCTTTATACAAATAACAAAAATTACAATGTTACTTTCTTCACAGTTGGCAGAAAACGCCTTGAGAGCTACAAACGTAAAAAAACATATCAGAATATACAATGGAAAAAGAGATTCAATCTTCCCAAAATACAAAGAAAATCATACAAAAGACAAACACTTGAAACATGGAAGATCTGCATGTTCAAAAGTTCATATTGAGAAAGGCATAAAATTCAAAAGGAAATATCATGTTTAACCTTACGAGGGCGTTTTCAGTTTTTTCCTAACTAATAATTGTGATAATTGTAACCTCCTAATTCCTAGATTTGAGGATTAAGCTCGTTGGAAGCAAAACCCCCAAATCTCTGAAATTATTTCGCGCCATTTTAAATATCGAATACAGCCATAACCTAATTGTTTAAGAAACCAACGTAACTTGAACAATATATGAAGTGATTAGATACATAATTGCCTCAAAGGCTACAATCATCCCTCATGCAACAATAAACTGAGGATACCCCCATACATGTTTTCCTACAACGGAGAACTAAGGAACCCACATGTACAGTCATATCCTCCCAAAATAGGAACCGATACATAGTCATAAAATCAAAAGGGCTAACACTGCCCAACACAAAGTCTGCAATAACACACTATACAGCTCCAACTCCTAGCTCAAGGGCCCGTGCGTGGAGGTACCTGCGCATCTAAATGTATCAACGAAACGTGTGGTGAGACGGATGTATCAGTGAATATAACTATGCAGGATGCAGTGCAGGAAGATGGATCAATGATGTGCAACAGTTCATACAACATGATTCCAGTAGGTCAAACAATCTCAATTCTCAACTTTAAGTAATCATAACTTGCTTTACCCGACAGTCGGGGTCTTTTCACTATCTCTAGGGTTAGACCTGAGCTCAGACTATAAGGAACGTCTTCCTTGGGGACGTATCCCACCACTTACTCTGGATCGAAGTCAAGTTTTGTTGAGTCTCAAACGATTAAATATATGAAATTAAAAATATTTTGAGTCTCAGTCTCTTAAGTTTTAATGAACAGCAAATATAAATTATAAAAGGCATTTATATGATACTATGCTCTCACAGGATGTTGCACTGTTTCAGATCATATTGTCTGTGTAAAAGATCATCTGAAAGATCAACTTCATCTGAAGAGTGTTTATCATCTGAACACTTGAAGATCATCTGAAGCACTCCTTGCATCTGAAGGCTGAAGGTGTCAAGTTTAAGGTTTGACCCGTGAAGACATTACTATGTAAGAAGAACGTTCATCCCAATGGTCTAACCCTTTTTCAGCATAAGAATCAGAGCTGCTTTCTCTCCTCGTTCAAATGTTTAGCATTTTTAAGGAAAGTCTGCAAAGCTGTTGTACCTGCTCAAAAGCATTGTGTGCACAGACCTGCTGCACCTAAGACTGCTCAGAACGTGTTGGACAGAGTGTGTCTCAACGTCTCCTGAAGCATTTAATGCTATTTGACAACGGGCAACATTTTTCTCAATGACTATAAATATGCCCATGCTGATTGAAGAAAAGTAGTGAAGAAAAGTTATCAAAGAAATCTTACTCTGCGTAAACGCTGCAAAAATACTCTGATATTTTCTTTACATTTGCTTATTTGCTTATCCTGAGTAAATCTCAGTTACTTGTACACTTCTGATAATTTCAATCTATCATCTGAAGATAGTTGATTGAACTTTATCTGTTTTTATCTTAAAACAGTTTGGGTTACAAGCCTGGAGAGGCTTATTGTCTGAAAGAATACTTGGGTTACACTTGGATAAGTGTCTGAGAGCCTGGAGAGGCTTGGTGAAAGAAACAATACTTGTGGTAGAGCCTGAAGAGGCTTGGTGGAATAAACAATACTTGTGGTAGAGCCTGAAGAGGCTTGATAGAAAAGAATACTTGTAATCTTGCAAGATTAGTGGAAATCCAGTGGTGGTTTGCCCTGGGACTGGACGTAGCTCACAAGTGGTAGTGAGTGAACCAGGGTAAATTCTTGCCTGAGTTTTCTTTCCCTCAAACTCTTTCAATTCAGTTTTTAAACTAACAAAGGGGTTTTGAATAGTTTTCAAGAGCAAAAATCTTAACATCAAACTAAACTATTTATCAAAATTGTCTTTGTGTCTCAACCAAGGTTCAGAAGGTAGTAACTAACTTCAGACGATCTTTCATCATCTGGAGTTTTTACAGAAACTTTTTAAAGTATTTTCTAAAATCAAAAGGTTTCCATTTAAACACTATTCAACCCCCCTTCTAGTGTTTCTCTATTTTTCTTACAGTTGGTATCAGAGCTTATCCTCGGGGTTAGCACCTAATCAGTGCGGAGGACAGAGATCCAATGGAAACTTCTACCAGCAACAGACAATATATCACTGAAGGAGCCTCCATCACGAGACCCCCAACATTCAATGGAGTGGATTATCACTATTGGAGGGATCGTATGAAGTTGTTTATTGAAAGCAAACAACATTGATGTTTGGGATGTGGTTACTGATAGAGACTACGTGCCCATGCATGCTGGAGTGCCCATACCTAAGGCTGAATGGACCTTGGAGCAGAAGGCTCGAGTTCAATTAAATGCCAAGGCCAAACTCTATCTGATATGTTCCTTGAACAAGTCAGAATATGAGAAGGTTCATGGTTGTTCATCTGCCAAGGAGATCTGGGATACGCTTCCAGCAACCCATGAAGGGACAGAGAGTGTGAAGCAATCCAAGATCAGCATGCTTGTACATCAGTATGAGATGTTCAAGATGGAAGAATCTGAAACTATAGGCCAAATGTTTGGGAGGTTTCAGACGATAACCAATGGACTCAGGTCATTGGGAAGAACCTTTGAATCTGGAGATAACATTCGAAAGATTCTAAGAAGTTTACCAAAGTCCTGGAGACCCAAGGTTATTGCCATTCAGGAAGCCAAAGATTTAAATTCTCTTAGAATGGAGGAACTACTGGGCTCTCTCAAAGTCCATGAGCTTGAACTGGGGGAGGATGACACCAAGAAGAAACACTGGCATTGAACTGCAAGGCCAGACAGTCTAGGCATGGTAGCATGAAAGTCGTGCAATCAGAGGACACTTCAGAGGGTGATACTGAGTCTGAAGATTGTTCAGAAGATGATGATCTTGCTCTTCTCAGCAAGAAGATTAAGAAAATGCTACAAAGAAAAGGAAGATACAGAAGATCTCAACCTTCTACTGTCAAACAAGGTAAATCAGGTAAAGAATTTATTATCACTGACAAAATTACCTGTTTTGAGTGCAAACAACCATGTCACATGAAGACAGATTGTCCCAAGTTAAGGAAGCCAACCTTTAAGAAGAAGAAGTTTTCAAGAAAAAGAAAGGATTGATGGCTACATGGGAAGACTTGGGTGATTCCACTTCAGAGGAAGAGGAGGACACTTCAGAAGAAACTAACCTCTATCTGATGGCAAGTCTACCATCTTCAGATAGTTCAGACTCTGAGGTAATTCCTCAAACTTTACAAGATTAGTATGATGACCATGTTGAAAGTAGCAAAGAGTTATTCAATGAGTTCAAGGAACTTTCAAGAGCTTTTACAGAAGCTGCTTTAGAAAATGAAAATTTACAAAAAGAAAATCTTGCTCTCAAAGAAATGTTACTTCATCAAGATCCAACTAGTTCTGATAATCTTGTTAAGGAGAACAAAAAGCTCGAAAACAAGGTTAGAGAATTAACTTTGGATCTAGCCAAGTTTGTCAAAGGAACTAATAATCTGAATAAATTATTGGGCTCTCAGAGACATTCCCTTGACAAGAGTGGTTTAGGTTATTCAGACACATCTTCATCTGAATCTTTTATATTTAATATGCCCGATAAAGGACCTAAGAAAGGTAATGGGTGTTCTAACTGTGGAAAGCCTGGACACGTTGAGTTTCAGTGCAGACACAGAAGGAAAATAAGACCTAAAGCTAACAAAAAAGGACCCAAGAAGGTATGGGTACCTAAGAATTTGATTGTTCCTATTGCATATGTGTTTAACAGGACCAAAGAAACACCACAAATGGTACCTGGACAGTGGGTGCTCGCGACACATGACGGGAGAAAGGTGTTTGTTCCAAAGCCTTAGACCCAAGGCAGGTGGAGTGGTCACCTTTGGTGGAAATCAACAAGGGAAGATCACTGGTATTGGGACTGTAGGTATGACTCCTCTATCCCTCATTAAAAATGTGCTTCTGGTTGAAGGACTACAACACAATCTTCTAAGCATAAGCCAATTATGTGACAGTGGATATGTTGTGTCTTTCACTAAAGAAGGATGTATAGTCAAGGATACTTCAGATCATATCCTCTTCTCTGCTAAGAGACACAATAATGTGTACAAAGTTAATCTAGAGGAACTTACTAATTAGAATGTAAAGTGTTTTGTTTCCATCGAAGATGAAAAACAGATTTGGCATCAAAAATTTGGGCATGCTAGCCTGAGATTGATCTCAAAGCTAACTAAACATAACTTAGTTAAAGGCTTGCCCAAGCTCTCATTCAAATCTGATATTTTATGTGAAAATTGTCTGAAAGGGAAACAAACAAGACACTCTTTTAAGAGTAAAAATGTTGTTTCAACCAACAGACCTTTAGAACTACTTCACATGGATTTGTTTGGACCCACTAGAACAAAGTCTTAGCAAAAAGAAATATGGATTGGTCATTGTTGATGACTATACAAGATTCACATGGGTTATATTCCTAAGAAGCAAAGAGGAAACCTTTGAGATTTTCACAAATTCTGTAAGAAGGTGCAGAATGAAAAAGGAATCTGCATATCTGCTATTAGAAGTGATCATGGTAGAGAGTTTGAAAACTCAAGCTTCAAACTGTTCTGTGATGAGAATGGGATCTCACACAATTTCTCTGTGGCCAGAACACCTCAGCAAAATGGGGTTATTGAGAGAAAGAACAAAAACTTGCAAGAGATGGGAAGAACCATGCTTATTTCAAGCAATCTACCTAGATCCTTTTGGGCAGAAGCTGTCACACAACATGTTACATTCAGAACAGAATTTTGGTAAGACCAATTCTCAAAAGAACCCCATTTGAATTGTGGAAAGGAAGAAAACCCAACATTTCCTACTTCCATATCTTTGGATGTGAGTGTTTCATACTCAACATAAAGATGATCTAGGAAAATTTGATACTAAGTTTGACAAAGGTTTCTTTAATGGATATTCTGAATCTTCTAAGGCTGACAGAGTGTGTAACTCAAGAACCTTAATAGTAGAAGAATCTATCCATGTAAGATTTAATGATTTTAAAGAGACTGATAGGGAACTATCAAATCTTGAAGAGGATTTTGCAGGAATGAAGCTAAATCCCAAACTAAAGTCTGAAGGATCTTCTGAAGGTCATTCTGAAGAACCTTCTGAACAAAAGTCTGAACCTGCATCTGAAGCTGAACCTTCTCAGACCAACATTGTGGAGTCTCAGACAAAGTGTGTACTCTCTCACAATCGTGATTGGAGATACCGAACTCATCATCCAAGAGAGCAATTATAGGTGACACCTCAGAAGGAGTAAAAACAAGATCAAGATTTATAAGCTTGAATAATCTTGCACTTCTCTCTGAGATTGAACCTAAAAACATTGAAGAGGCTCTGCATGATGAAGGTTTGTTCCTAGCCATGCAAGAAGAGCTGAATCAATTTGCTAGGAGTGATGTATGGACACTTGTACCTAAACCCCATGGGAAAACTATAATAGGAACCAAATTGGTGTTCAGAAACAAGTTATCAGAAGAAGGAAAAGTAGTCAGAAACAAAGCAAGACTTGTTGCTCAGGGCTATAATCAGCAAGAAGGTATTGACTTCACTGAAACTTTTGCTCCTGTAGCGAGGCTTGAAGCCATTAGAATTTTACTAGCTTATGCAGTAAATAATGGCATCACCTTATATCAGATGGATGTTAAGAGTGCCTTTCTTAATGGGTTTATTGAGGAAGAGGTATATGTTAGACAACCACCAGGTTTTGAAGACACTACTTTTCAAGAACATGTTTTCAAACTGAAAAAGGCTCTTTATGGTCTGAAACAAGCCCCAAGAGCTTATAGATTGAGCAACTTTTTAATCAAAAATGGTTTTCAAAGAGGAAAAGTAGATACAACTCTTTTTAGAAAAATGTCCAACAAAGACTTCATTCTTGTTCAGATATATGTGGATGACATTATATTTGGTTCTACTGATTCTTCATTATGCAAGGAATTTTCTGAACTTATGCAATCTTAGTTTGAGATGTGCATGATGGGGGAACTTAAGTTCTTCCTAGGACTTCAGATTAAGCAACAATCTGATTGTATATGGATCCATCAAGAAAATATACAAAAGAAATGCTTAAGAAATTCAATATGAGTGATTGCAAGTCCATGACTACTCCCATGCATCCTTCTGTTGTTTTGAACAAAGATGAAGGGGAAGAACCGGTAAATCAAACTTTGTATAGAGGAATGATTGGCTCATTATTGTATCTGCCAGCAAGCAAGACCTGACATTATGTTCAGTGTATGTCTTTGTGCAGATTTCAATCTGATCCAAGAATTACTCATTATAAAGCTGTAAAAAGAATTTTCAAATATTTAAATGGTACTACTAATCTTGGTCTTTGCTATAAGAGAAGTAAGGATTGCAGGTTAGTGTGATTTTGTGATGCTGATTTTGCTAGAGATAGAATTGAGAGGAAATCAACAAGTGGAGGTTGTCATTTCATTGGTAACAACATGATCAGCTGGTCCAGCAAAAGGCAAAGCACAATTGCTCTTTCCACAGCATAAGCTGAATATATTGCTGCAGCCAGTTGTTGTTCACAACTGCTATGGGTAAAATATCAGTTAGAGGATTTTAACATTAATGTATCTTCTATACCTGTAATGTGTGATAACACTAGTGCAATTAATTTATTCAAGAATCCCATTCAACATTCTAGGGCAAAGCATATAGAAATCAAGCATCATTTTATTAGAGACTATGTTCAGAAAGGAGTTTTTGATATAAAGTTCATTGATACTGAGCATCAATAGGCAGATATATTCACAAAAGACCTGACTGAAGATAGATTTAAGTTCATAAGAAATAATCTGAATATCTTGGCTTTATCTGAAATATAATTGTTACATCTAAACATGCATCTGAATTTGTTGCATCTGAACATGCATGATTGTCTGAATAGCATGCATGTGTGAAGCAACTCAGTCTGATGATGTGGCAAGCTGAAACGTTTGGTCTTCTTCTCTGAGTAACTACTCTAAGCATGTTTGCACGATCTCCGAAACTTCAACTGTCATCATTACTATGTCTGACGGCTATTTAAGAGACGTGATTGCTACTGTTACTGGCTACTGCTCTCTCTCTCTCTCTCCAAGTGCAAACTGTTGCCTTCCTTGTGCCCTAAGTTCCTTGAGTCCTCTCTGTATTCTTTGTCTCCTTCTTAGTTCATATCAATGGCTTCCAAGAAATCGGCTGGTGGTCAGATTGTTCCTTCCAGGACTGTAGACCTGGAGATGCTCCGAGCTGGTGGCATTGATCTCACTGACACCTTCGAAGCATGTGGCTGGATTAATTTCTTCTCTGCCATTGACTGTGCATGGCATGAACAGAGTGTGGTGGACTTCTGGAAAATGTTCAAGATACTTCTTCCCAGGATGGAAGGTATCTAAGTTTTGAAACTAAGGTGATGGGTATAAAAATCATTGTAGATGCTGACACCATTGCTGCTGTAACTGGTGTTCCCAATACTGGAGATATGTTCATTTCAGAATGGGAAGTAAAAATGGTGGAGTTAAGAAATTTACCCAGAAGTTGTATGGGATTGAAGACCCAGGTGATCTGAGAAGCTCTTACATGCATCCTAAGGCAAGGATTCTTCATGCCATCTTGGGGTGTTGTATTTTGCCCAAGTATGGAACTAAGAATCATGTGTCTGAGCTGGAAAGATTCTGCATTATCCATCTTTTGGACAAAAAGCCTCTTAATCTACCCAAGATCATCCTCTACAATATGCTGAAAAGGTTAAATGATTCTGCCTCAAGCTATACTCATACCACTCTTATCACAAAGATTCTGCTAAAGTTCAATGTTCCCATTGAAAGAGTGTATGACCACAAAGGTCTTGCTCTCTTCTCCTTGACCAACGTTAAGAGGATGGGGATTGCTGTGAAGAAGCCCTCACTAGAAAGGACTCTGCTAGAAGAAGCTGTTCAAATCAAGGCTAGCAGAACTGGGAAAAGTCCTTAGAGATTCTGGAGGAGGAGTTGCAAGGTGACACTCACAAAGACAAGTTCGTGTCTGCTCAGACTCCCACTAAAGTTCTGAAGAAGAAAAGAACAAAGCTGCTTCAGAAGAAAAAATCACCAGAAGGAGGGAAGTTCAGTTCAGACAATCCGAACCTGCTCAGAGTATTTTCTGCACATACTTTGAGATTGTTGGTCAGGTTACTGAGAACCTAGCTTTTGCTACTCATCCTACTCTCAACCGGGGAGGACAGGTAGAGGACACAATAGTCTAGAGTCTGAACCATCTCAGTTGCATTAGATGATTCAACTGAGCCTGTCAAAGCCATCCCTCTTGCTACGAGTCTGCCTGAAGCTGACATCAGACAAGTAGTCACAGAGATTGAAGAAGAAGAAAGAAAGCATAAGGAAGAACAAGAAAGGAAAGGCTACGCCCTTGCTGTTGCAGCTCAACAAGCCGTTCTTTAAGATGAAAGGATGAGCAAGCCAACAGGCTAAAAAGCAGAAGAGCCAGTGCTAAGACTAGAAGAAATCAAAGGAGAAGACTGTTGTCTCCTGTTGCTGATGCCCCTCAGAGGTTGACTAGAAGTAAAAGCATCCAACAAGAAGATGTTGTCGAGTTTCAGAAGGTTGGTGAAGCTCAACGAAGAAGAAGTTGGAGGAACTGAGGTAGAAGAAGCTAGCTACTGAAGGCTCTACGGCTCAATTTAAGAGACCTAGGGTTTCTATTTGGAAATGTCTCATCCTCAGAATATGAAGCTCCTCCTCCACCTAAAGCTATCAGCACACCAGAGAAGTACCCCCCACCTTCACCATCTTCTTCCTCTCTGTCAGGTTACTCTGAACTTGATTCAGATGTCGAACCAGACTGCATCTGGTTTGATGGAAATCTTCCTGTTAGTATTCTGCTGAAAGAAAAAGAAAGGAACCTGTCAAGGCTACCTACCTATGATCTAGCTCTACCTATTCGCAGCAATGAACACTTGAAGTGGGCTGCTGAAGTGCCTCACAGATTCTACAATATGCTCACTTCTGTACGAACCAGAGTACCAAAGTTCCCAAACTTATATGAAGAATTGCTATTCTTCAAGGAAGCTGCACCATTGTTGTCTCACCCACCATCGAGGTTGTTTGCTGGAAACTTCCTCAGAAGCAAGACAAAGGAGGATGCTCAGCTCAGGGGGAGGTGGTCTCTCAGACGCTCTTGAGAAGATCAAATATGGAGTCATCACTCCTTGCCATAAGTGGAAAGCTTTGGATCCTTTCTCACAAGATCAACTCAATCTATCTCCTGATGAGTGGATCGCTTGTCAGAATGCAGTGTCCTTGACGCTGAACTAATTGATCAAAGTTGTTCCAGATCCTTTGGCTGTAGAGATTTCAAACCCCCTACTACCTATTCATACAAAGCTGTCAACTACTAATTTGGTGGCAACCAGAGAGGATAGTACCTCGGTAATCACTTATGCATGCACTTATTTTTCTAATCAAAGACAAAGGACCTGAGATAGTTCAAAAGGTTCTGGACCTCCAAGAGTGTTATCCGAAGAAGACTGGAACAATCTTGCAGAATATATCTTCATCAACCAACGCATGGATCATTCACTTATAATGCCATGTTGGACTTTCACTGGAATCTTGTTGAGAAGGAAGGGAGTTCATCAGGAAACAAGTTGGGATGATGCTGACTCTCAGTGGTTGCAGGTTCAACTATAGTAGAAATTGCTACCTTCTTTAGAGGACGTTTTCCATTGTCCTGATAGGGATCTCCATTCAGAGTGGATGGTGGCATTTCCTTTTGTTCGCCCTGAATTTTATATCAGAGTGAAGGACCCTTTGCAGTATCACCTACATACGGGTTTTCAGTACTTTCACAGATTCACTTGCAAGCATCTCTCTTATTTTCTATGAAGAGAATCTTGGAAGCCGAAGTCAATGCTTAATTGAGGAGAATGAGGAACTTCGTCTGAAGAATCAACAACTTATGCAGAAAATAGATCAGATTTTAGAGACTCAAGCTCAGATTCAAGCTAGTCAAAATCATCTCCGAGGAGGCTGTATGTAAGCTGAACTGGAAAGGCAGAGACGGCTAGCAAGAATTGCTTGAGAGAGCTCTGGGAAGCTTAGACCCAGTTCATGATGATGTCTAGAATGATTCAGACTGTGTTTCATTGTTTATGTCAATACATGTTTCCGATTTTAATCCATAAAGTTTGATTGTTATCATTCTATGTGCTCTCTTTGCTGAACATAATCTTAACTACTATCTTCCTGTTACTTACCCTTTTTATTGATGCCAAAAGGGGGAGTAGTAATATGATGTGATTGGTAGTTATGCAGTATGCAGTATTTACTATGGTTACTAACAAACAAAATCTGAAAGCAAGTGCAGCCAGTACTTTAGAAAATGTTTCAGAACTAGAAAGGATGAAAGGATGGTTCAGAAGGAGAACATTTCAGAAGGAATGTGATCACCTCAGATGAAATATCTGTTTAAGGGGGAGAATTTTCTCAACTAAAACCCTATTTTCAGATTTTATCATATTTTATATTTGTCATCATCAAAAAGGGGGAGATTGTTGAGTCTCAAAGGATTAAATATATGAAATTAAAATAATTTTGAGTCTCACTCTCTTAAGTTTTAATGAACAAAAATACAAAATATAAAAGGCATTTATATGATACTATGCTCTCACAGGATGTTGCCACTGTTTCAGATCATATTGTCTGTGTAAAAGATCATCGGAAGATCAACTTCATCTGAAGAGTGTTTATCATCTGAACACTTGAAGATCATCTGAAGCACTCCTTGCATCTGAAGGCTGAATGTGTCAAGTTTAAGGTTTGACCAGTGAAGACATTACTATGTAAGCAGAACGTTCATCCCAATGGTCTAACCCTTTTTCAGCATAAGAATCAGAGCTTCGCTCTCCTCTTCCTCGTTCCAAATGTTTAGCATTTTTAAGGAAAGTCTGCAAAGCTGTTGTACCTGCTCAAAAGCATTGTGTGCAGCAACCTGCGTGCACCTAAGACTGCTCAGAACGTGTTGGACAAGGTGTGTCTCAACGTCTCCTGAAGCATTTAATGCTATTTGACAACGGGCAACATTTTTCACGAAGACTATAAATATGCCCATGCAGATTGAAGAAAATAGTGAAGAAAAGTTATCAAAGAAATCTTACTCTGCGTAAACGCTGCAAAAATACTCTGATATTTTCTTTACATTTGCTTATTTGCTTATCCTGAGTAAATCTCAGTTACTTGTACACTTCTGATAAGTTCAATCTATCATCTGAAGATAGTTGATTGAACTATATCTGTTTTTATCTTAAACAGTTTAGGTTACAAGCCTGGAGAGGCTTATTGTCTGAAAGAATACTTGGGTTACACTTGGATAAGTGTCTGAGACCCTAGAGAGGCTTGGTGAAAGAAACAATACTTGTGGTGGAACCTGAAGAGGCTTGGTGAAAGAAAAAATACTTGTGGTAGAGCCTGAAGAGGCTTGGTGGAAGAAACAATACTTGTGGTAGAGCCTGAAGAGGCTTGATAGAAAAGAATACTTGTAATCTTGCAAGATTAGTGGAAATCCAGTGGTGGTTTGCCCTGGGACAGGACGTAGCTCACAAGTGGTAGTGAGTGAACCAGGATAAATTATTGGCTGAGTTTTCTTTCCCTCAAACTCTTTCAATTCAGTTTTGAAACTAACAAAGGGGTTTTGAATAGTTTTCAAGAGAAAAAATCTTAACATCAAACTAAACTATTTATCAAAATTGTCTCTCTGTCTGAACCAAGGTTCAGAAGGTAGTAACTAACTTCAGACGATCTTTCATCATCTGAACTTTTTACAGAAACTTTTTAAAGTATTTTCTAAAATCAAAAGGTTTCCATTGAAACACTATTCAATCCCCTTCTAGTGTTTCCCTGTTTTTCTTACAGTTTTCATACATACTTTGTGCCGAATCCAAATACTCTGGGCCGAAGCTAAACTCATTTTAGTTTTACTCTGGACCGAAGTCAAGCTTGATTAGTTAGGGTTTGGTGGTCGTAACCAAATTCATTTTCTAGCTTCCAAAAATGAGTATGGAGTATAAATTAAACTGAAATATAAGCTTAAATAATAAATGGAAGGCAATAGCATTCAAACCCTAGTTTACAATCTCCAACAATTGCCAACCCAATCAACAATTATGAGCAATCAAAAGAGAAAGGAAATACAATCAATAACAACATATAGATCAAGAGAAAGGAAATACAATCAACAACAACATATAGATCAAGGGAAAGGAAGAAGGAAGTAGGGTTCATGGCATAGCCCAAATAGGAGTGAGTGTGTGAGTTATACTCACCCAAATGGAAAAACAATAAGGGGATTGAGAGGAGATGATTGGGTCCCAAGTCTAGAGGTTGATGAAGCACCTTCAATCTTCACTCCTTCTTCTTCTCACTCTTTCTCTCTCTAAAACCAGCTCTCCCTCTCTCTAGAAAACCCTAAGGGGTGAAGAAAATGAAATGGGGAAGGCACGATCTATGTTTTAAGAGTGCTGCTGACTCGCGTGCGCTGGGGCACGCATCAAGTGCGCTTCAAGCGCGCGTCCCCCTAATGCTACCTCCTGTCTCTGTTTCGTGCGCGCTAGATCGCGCACCAAGTGCGTTTCATGCGCACGGTCCCCTGATGCCATCTCCTGCCTCTGTATGGGCGCGCTGGGCGCGTTTCTGGTGCGCTGGAGCGCGCCCTCCTGCAGCTAATTTTCTAATTTTCTCCCTTCCTCTAATTGGATCCTCTCCCCTTCCCAATACTTAGACTACGAAAATGCTATTTAGACTCACATTAATCCTACACCGAAAATCCGGCAGAGTCTCCCTAAAAACTGGACATTTCCCCAATTCTCAATCAACCTGAAACTCAGAAAAAGACCAATCCAACACAATAATACAATAACATAATAACACTACAAGATCAAGTAGCCTCCGTGGCTAACATAAAATTCAAGAAGAGGGATGTTACAATAATTCTGACTCATGAAGAGATAGTTCTCTCGACCAAATTTTAGCTTTTCACCAGCTTCGGCTATCCTGCTCTAAAGCAGTAGAAGGAATTATAATGTCTCCCTCCTCAAGGATGTGGAAATGCCCCAGGCAAGGAACCACAATGCAAATTGAGAAGCGCGACAAAGAAATTTACCATGTGAAGGAAAGCATAAGCCTTCACAACCAGATCCTAATACCATATTTTGAAGGCACCTTTTGAAGCCTTGATTATTATGATTTCTCTTATATGTTAGTTGTTCTCATTTGGAACCGTATCAATTTTCATTTTAAAAGGCATCTTGATCTATTATCTTCAGCTTGAAAGCATCATTGGTATTATATGAAATGAATATTTAGAAGCATATTTTCTCAACTATCCTCCTACTTCATCATTGGTATGTTGATCTAAACATCTTGTAAGAAAAGGGTTTATTGTTCATTTATGTTTTTTGAAAGGATGGAAATACCAAACTGGCAAAACATCTAGGTACGCTCTCTGCATATGCGACCTTTGCTTATATGAATTTGCATGCCAAATAGTAGCCCTCATAGAAATAATGGTTGAAATATTTATTTTATACCTGAGATTATATTAACTTAGTAAGAATCACCCGTTGATGGCTAAGCCACTCTAGACAAGACACCGAGCGTGTCCAACGTTCTGTTTTGGTAAATGATTTATGTTGCCTTGCCAATTTACTAACTCATACTATGACACACTAATACACGATTAATTTCACTATGTTGAGAATGAGAAAAAAACAGGATTAATTCTCTCAATACCAAAACAATGGTACAGACAGCAAACTAATCACAACAAGCCAACATCCTCAAAAGATTAAATGAAACTCAAAGCAGAAGAAGTACACTAAGAAAGGATGGTTATACAAGGAAGCAAACAAACAAGTACGCTTCGAAAACATGCAATTGCTAAACAATCACGCTTCTAAGAAGCCAAGAGACATACTTTATGCCTTTCAGCAACTTCAAGAAACAGCGAAGCAATTACATGAAGGCAAAACATTTTTCTATTGCACCTCGAGAGAAGTAGTCGCCTCCCAGGTACAAGGAGCAAATGTCATGGATCCAACCCAAAAAGACGCCCTCAAAGGCTGAAATGGGACAAAAGATCAAAGTGAACCTCAACAGAAGGAGAGCGAAAAGGAACATCACAAAAGAAGAAAATGAAAGAAACGAAAGTGAAGAGAAGAAAACGCAAAGAAAAAATGCAGAAAAAGCAAAGAAAAGGCACGCGTGGCAAAGCAGAAAGCTTCCCACGGATTGATGCCCCACCAATAATGGATGAGAGCATGTGACAAACCATCTTCCAGTTCAGACTGCACTTACAATATTACATACTTTATGTGCAAGGGGGCAAATGTTGTGGATTGTTTCTAAAAATCCTAGCAAAAGGAAGGGCCAACGTGGAAGCAAGAGAAGACAAAATTACAAAAAGGATGCGCTGACCAAGAGACCATACGTAAGAAAGAAGCTGAAGCAAGTTTTTGCAGAAAGCGACAACACAGCGGGAAGCAGACAGCGCAGCAGGGAGATAAGGCTTTACACCAAAATGGAGGCACCACTTTAGCCTCTAGGAAAAGCCATACAATAGTAACATGAAAAGAGAAATAACACAACTGCACACACAAAATGCATATTTCTAAAAACTGTAAAATAATTAATATGAAGTATCCAATGTAAAAGGGCCTTGGGCCCCATGTTTGGTGCAAGATATAAGACGACCAAGGGGGCAACTAGAAAAGGGCATGATCAATAAAATTCTCACTCCTATACAACCATGTTTCTCTTAGAAACTGAACCCTTTAATCTTAATCCCTACATTTTTCATTTTTTATCCAAAACAATGAGTTTATAATTAAATATTGAGTTTCAGAATTAGAAACAAAAAAAATGTCGACTGAATTCTAGGGCAGTTAGCTCCAGTACATGGTTATTATTCAGCTAAGGATCTTATTTACATAATTTTTTTTAAAAAAAGCATAAATTAACAGTTGTAATATGCAAATAATAAAATTATATTTTTCTTAAAAAATCATTTCACAATATATAGTGGTTTCGATGATGATGATGATGGAATTTTGTTTCTTTTATAAATAATTTTTTGATTCATTTCTATAAATAATTTTCAATTGACTTTGAATTGTTTATAAAGTTATATTACATATACGTGAGCTATAATTTTAAAGGAAGGGTGAAAAGTTCAATTTTCTATACACAACATCATATTTAATTTGTTGTAATATTTTAAAATATCCGCATTATAAATGCCTATATAATGTTTTGTAAATAATTTTTTTTCCAAAAAAACCTTTATTAAAAGGAGTACGTATAAGGGATGTCCAAATCCTCCAAATAAAGAAATAATAACTCCAGATAATACATAAAAAACCAAGATTGTCAATATAATATTATAGTTTTAAAACAATAATATTGTGTTAGTTATAATTTTGTATATAAATATTTTCTTCAAACAATATATATCTTAAGATTTTTTTATATTCTTTAATTTTGTGTATCTGTTATCAATAAAAACAAGAGTTTAGTTTATACATACATATATATATATTCAATATAAAAAATTTACCAACGGGTGTTAGTTCAAGTGGTACATGCTTCCCTTAAGCAAGGTCTCGGGCTCGAGTCCCGCTAGGAGAGCTAGCCCACCATGATGTGGATGTTCCCGGCTCGAACAGGATTATCTCCCGTGGAGGATACCTGTGGTTAAACAAAAAAAATAAAAAGTTTTATATTGAGGCATCCGATGAAAATTATCGTATCATTCACTACAAGAAAATTGCTTTTTAGCGACGACCACGACACCGTCGCTATTAGCGTTGGTTAGGCCAACGTAACCACCGTTGCTACAGACATCACCGTTGAAAAGAAATATTTTTTTAATTTTTTTATTTAGCGACGGCCAGGTCGTCGTTACATAGTAACGTTAGCGACGGCTCTAGCTGACGCTAAAGGTATAATAATTTTTTTAAAAAATATTTTTACCGACGGCCTGGCTGTCGTGAAAGGTCGTCGCTAAAGGAAAATTTTTTTAGCGTCGGTCTTCATAATGTTAGCGACGGCCTGGCTGTCACTAATTTTTTGTTATTTTTTCACTATAAATATAATATTTTGTGCTATATATTCCAAGAAACAAACTTGGCGTAACGGTAATGCTCCTTCCTTGTATCGTGCAAGTTGTGGGTTCGATTCTCATAATTGATAAATCTGGTTCGATTCTCACAATTGATAAATCTGGGAAGGAAGGATTATTTTTGAAAAAATATTTAGCGACGGCAATGGCCGTCGCTATATAGTCACAACCATGGTTGTCGCTAGCCAGCCATGGTCGTCGCTATGTAGTGACGACCATGGAATTACCAACGACAATTAGCGACGGCCGGTCGTCGCTGCATAGCGTCGGCCATAAAATGTTGTTGTTACTGCATTAACGACGAGGCTTGTAGCGACGACCACGACACCGTCGCTAGGGCCGTCGCTAATGATGCAATAACAACGACTTTTGCCCTTGTAAGTCGTCGCTAAAAGTCATTTTTCTAGTAGTGATTTATTAAATACGAAACGATATGTGTTTGTTAAACTTAATAAATGATATGATGATAAATCATAATAATAATAAAAACTTTTTTGATTTAATAGATATATATCATTTATTGAGTTTAATAAAATATGAGGCTTCATATGTAACATCCCGCAAATTAGGAACTTAAATAATTTATTAGATTGCATGCAAGAGAATTAAGTATTAGTAAGTAAAGAGAGGAAAATTAAGGAACTATAGGTTAAAACCCTATCACAAACCAAGTTATGTTTTAACTTAAGAGAAATTGAGAAAATTGAGTTCTGGTAATCGATTACAAGGAGTCTGTAATCGATTACCCGAGAGCTAGTTTTTAGGTAATCGATTACTCACAGGCTGTAATCGATTACCAGAGAGCTGAGTTTTTGGTAATCGATTACAGGGATTTTGTAATCGATTACCCGAGAGCTGGTTTTGTGTAATCAATTACTCACAGGGTGGTAATCGATTACCTGAGAGCTGAGTTTTTGGTAATCAATTACCAAGGGTTGTAATTGATTACCAGATTCCCAGAAACGTTTTTCAGTGTAAATTCTACGACTGTAATCGATTACCAACTGTCCAGTATAGATACCCGGACATGCAAAATCTGAAAATTTTATTTTTCTTCTTCTCCTTCCACGCGACCTAGAGAGAGAAAGAGTGAGCTTAGAGAGAGGGAACTCAAATTGGAGATTAGAAAGGGAATCGAAACAAGGATCATCATTGTACGAACCCTACTCTCTTGATTCTCTTTCCATTTGCTTATTGTAGTTAGATTGTTGATATTGGTGTTGGATTGAGTAGTTTGATCGGTAATTTTCGTTGAAAACCTTAGGGTAGCGAGATTTACGAAAGTAGTGAAATTACGTAACTTGCGAAATGCTTAATGTAGGATCCCTACCCTTCCATTTCCCTTTCTATTTAGTTAATTTGATTGAATTGAAGTTTATGCTAGAATTGAGAGATTCATACTAGGAATTGATTATAGTTCCCTTAGATTTCGAAGTTACGAAAGTTACGAAACTTACGAAAGTTTCAAAAACACTCGAAACACTCGATATTTCAGCTTTGAGTTATCAATTCACTTTTACCGGTTTCGACCGTGAGTTAATTAAGCCGGCCTTGTGCTGTGAGTTAAGAAATGGTTTGAATAAGTAAAAATATTGACTTCGGTCCATTTTTGGGTGGGATACGTCCCCGGGAAAGACGTTTCCCGTAGTCTGAGCTCAGTTCTAACTCTAGTTTCAGTAATAAGTTCATGCCTACTGGATTTCAGTAGTGAGTTGCATTTATTGATTAAGATTATGTTAGTTGTGTTATGGTATTGGAATGTAATATGATGATTGATATTGATTAACTTGATATGTCTTCATTTGTGCTTATTCCATGTACACTTAGCATGATTAGTTATATTCACTGAGGCATTAGTCTCACCACGCGTTTTGTTGATAATCTAGGTGTGCAGGTACCTCCAGGAAGTAATAAGCGAGTTAGAGCAAGAGATGTGGTGTTAGATGTTTCCTTTTGGGATTATGTATATATATATATGTTGTATTTGTTTTGGAACTCTGTTCAGCCGTTCAGTTTGTAGCCTTCGGGCCTGATGTACATATGGAGCTTGTATATGTATATAGTTTTTGGGATGTTAGTTTATAATCCTTGGACCAAATATATATGGCTATGTATATTGTGGACTTTGGTTAAAATTTTGAAGGCTTTAAGTTACTCACATTTGTATGAGTTTTGTTGGATACTTGTGTAAATGTGAGCTTTTATATCCAAGAGTGTATGTTTTAGTTTCGAATGTTCAGGATTTAGTTTCCAACGGACTAAGTCTTGAATTTAGAAATTAGGGCGTTACATCATACATTAAATATGATGTGATACATCATTAAATGACAATGTAAAATTTATTTACGCTGACAGTGTATACTGTATACTAATTAAACTCAACTTTTTTATTAAGATAATGCATTTAAAAATAATGGATATATAACATTACTAATTCAACTAATTATAAAAGTAGCATTATTTTTGTCAATAAGTTATGTAAACTATTGATCATGTTTACACTCTTCTAAATTTTCCTGACTCGCAAGTTTTAGAGTTTAAATATTGTTAGCGCCCAAGAGGATTTTTTGTCCTAATTGCACTAAACTAATGCGTTGTTGTCATTCCTTAACATCACCGAATTGGAAGAACAATTGATTGAATTAAAATAGTCTGATATATGCTACGGTGCTACAATATAATTATAAAAAAATAATGGTTTTTCTATAGTGTGTCGCAGGGCACATTTTAACAATCATTATAATTCACTTAACAATACATGTTTTAATACATTTAGTATGTGAGAGAGTAAATAATAATTAAATAACATTAACTTTGATTTTTAAAGCTAATTTGATTCCATTTTAACCCTGCTTTTTCATTGCCTTTTTCACTCTCAATCAATTCTATATTTTATTATCAGCATAACCGTGAAAAAGATCGCTTCAGACTAAAATTATTCCCATTTAACAGTAAACTACGAGAGCAACCTTCTGACTCTTCCACCACCCTCTTCCCGCCCTGTCCCACCTCCTCCCCCGCCCTCCACGCCTCCTCCCTCTCCCCCTCCCCCTTCGCCGCCCAATCTGCCACTATACAGCTTCCTCACTGCTGCCTCCAAATTCTGCACCCTTGTAGACGATAACCTCCTCCCCCTCCGCGCCCTCATCAACATCACAGAATCACCAACGAGGTCCGTGAAGGACGCATTCCCTCAGAAATCGCTCAACCGCAGAGGGGAAGCCTAGCAGAAATCGCTCAACTTAAAAGGGTAAGCGTCAAATTGGATCGCGTCAACCACCTCAGAACGGCGTCGCTCAAGCCCCCCCCCTCCCTCGCGGGATCCCGCCCTCCGCCGAAGTAGCCCCGCCTCTCTCACCGCTAGAAATGAAGACTGAGGTTAGTTAGTTAGTTAGTTAGTTACTGTCATTGCACTTTCCTTCATTACGCGCACAAAGAAAGAGTAGTTCATAACAAAAAATTTGTATATATGGAACGAGGTCACAGAGGACCGAGTGGGGGAGAGTGTATCTCTAAATGGGACCTCAATAGAGAACCATTTTTTTCTGGTTTAATTTTAAACTCTATATGTTTAATTAGAAAACATGTGATATTGGACCAACCATGTCTTAAATTTGAATGATGCATGCTAGATCAACCAGCTATATAAAGATAAGTTTCACTTTGAGAATAAGTGCAAGATGTGTTCTAGCTTGTAGTGACTTTTGAATAGTAAGGTTTATATTTTAAGGGGTGTTATGAAAAATTTGTCCTCTATGTGGACTATGTGTTGCTGTAATGTAATATTCAATTCTTGTTATCAAAAGCGATTTAAGGTGTTGGTTGCTTCAAACTTTGAATCACATTTAAAAAATAAAAGGCAAACAGATGTTGGATATTAAAATTCCCAAGATCTTTGGAACTCTATATCCCAATCCAAATTATATGAGAGATATCTTGATGCCTTGAGACTCTAGCTTCAGTTTATAGTCTCTTACATGCAAATTATGTAATTAAATTCAAATCCAAATCCCAATTATATCAGTGATATCTTCATTTTGTGAAAAGTAGGGTTCGGAGTAGCATGCTAGATGCATATTTTGTAATTAAAAATGAAACACCTACAGTACTGAGCAAATTTATACCTCCTCAATTATGTTTGTTATATTGTGCAAGGCCTCCCACATTAGGAAACTTTTGGTTTAGGTGTTGCTGGGTTTGCAGGATTTATTTAGGCTAAATTGTAATTTTCCCCTTTGATTGCGTGTTTAATTCATACTAGTTACTCTCTGCTTTGATCTGTCTTGTCTTGATATATTGTATAATTGGTTACACTTTATTTATTTAATTTGAAATATTGTTTATTTATTGTGAATAGATGGATGGAGCTATTAAGGTAAATCAAGGCAACAACATTTTGTTTTTAGAGTTACAACAAGCACTTGAAGCGCCATTTGATTTAAATAAGCTGCCATTAGAAGAAGAAATTTTCTAATGATTTGGATACAATATTTGAACAATTAGAAGAGGAAAATCCTTCTAATGCTTCAGATATAATATTTGAACCATTTGTTGGTCAATGTTTCTCAAACGAGGAAAAAGCTTTGGAATTTTATCAGAGATATGCTAAGCAACATGGGTTTTCAGTTTGAAAGGCTCGTTTTGATAAAAACAAAAACGGAGAAGTCAGAAGGCGTGATTTCTTTTGTTATCATGGAGGAAGGCAACCACTCAAAATTGTTTACCCATCAAAGGATCAACGACATCGATCATCGGCACGCTGTTACTGCAAGGCTCATATGCGAATTAAACTTAAAAAATATGTTGATATATTTCCAAATGAGTGGCATGTTGTTTAGTTTATTGTTTAACATAATCATGAGTAGTTTTCTAAAGAAGAGTGTGCTTTCTACCATCTCACCGCACCATTACTAAAGAAGATGAAAATCGTATACTTTTGTTGAAAGATGCAGGTCTTCGTCTGCCAAAAATTATGTGTGTGATGGAGTTAGAAAAAAATGTGAAACATGGATATCTTTCTTTTATCCCAAAGAATGTTTATAATTTGTTTACTAATATCCACAATATTGAAAGGAAGATTGATGCTACTGATTTTTTGCACTATTGTCAAGAGGCAAAGGCAGAAAATTGTAACTTTCAATACTCTTGTACATTTGATGCAAACAGAAAATTAGAGCACATTTTTTGGTCACCAGCTCATTGTTTTGATTGGTACCAAAAAATTGGAGATGTTGTGGCCTTTGACACACATACAAGATCAATGCATATGATATGCCTTTTGGCATTTTTGTTGGAATTGACAATGAAGGAAGAACTATATTATTCGAATGCGCTCTTCTTCGTAATGAGACTACCAATGCCTTTTCATAGCTAATGAAGGTATTTTTTTCTTTAGTAATTTTTTAATTATCCAACTGAAAAATATAATTATAATTTTAATGTACTAGCATTCCTAATTTCTTTTTTATATTATAGGTGATTTATTTTTTTTATATTGTTGTATGTAGGTTGATCTCTCCATTGAAGATATTGAACATAAGCAACTGCATGCGACCATGTTGGATAAATATATATAGGGGATCTTCACTGCGAACTCTATCTCCATTGGAACATCAAGATCAAGATAGTTGACTCCTTTTGCATTCAAAAAGTTTCAAGAGGAATTTAGTAGAGCTACTCAATATTTGTTGTTTATTGATGGAACTAGAGATTTTATAGTGCAATATTACAAGGAAGGTGAGACTCAAAAGCATAAAGTTCATTGGGATATGCAAGTAGCAAGTTGTTCATGTGAGTATTTTGAATTTTAGGGTATTCTTTGTCGTTACATTTTGAGTGTCTTTGAAATTCCTCTTGGATATTTCCCTTTAAGTTGGTGTCGTCAAGTTTCGCTCGGTGAAGAAGGGTCATTGCTTGTAGATGAGGAAAATGGTGAAGATAACAACGAAATAGACATGATTAATCCTTTGCAATGTCCTCCAAAGTCAAAGACTAAAGGGCGTCCAAAGCAAAAACGTTTAAGGGGTGAAAAAGAATTAAGCATCAACAAACAGGTGAATAAATGTAGATTATGAAACATCATGGTCATAACTTCACTACTTATCCTGATGAGGAGAATATGGAAGGAGTTTCTACATTTGAAGGAGGACCAAGACCAATAATGCAATAGGAAATGAATCTTGGAATCCAATATTTCACTAAAAGTAAGACATTATTTTATGTTTTTTTAACCCTGTTATGTTTTGTTGTTGGTTTTCTCTATTGCTGCCATTGTGTCATATGTTTCAAATTATACTGGTGTTATAATACAGTGTGGTATGTTCTTCATTTTTTGGTATTATATTGGTGTCTACTATTGGTTTCAAATTATACTAGTGTTATAATAGAGTGTTATTTTACTGTGTGGTATGTTCTTGGATGTTGGATGTCATAAGGAGGGCAGTGCAGCAGGATGGTCCACGTGTTCATATTTTTATGTTCAATTTTTGTTTCTGTTTGCTATTGTTCAATTCAAAAATAAGAAGTTTGATTTTACGTCACTTAATTAATAAGAACATGGTTTTTAAGGACCCAGAATATCCTGGAAGCCATAATTGATGACATTATATAACTATGTTACGTGTTGGCAATTTGGCAATTTTGGCAATTGAATATCATGTGTCGTGTTAAATGTCAGCTTATCAGAGAAATTGTGAGATGCTTTGGTAGAAAATTCAATTGATAGAAGTGAAAAAGGTAGGGTTAAGAATGGAATCAAATTAGCTTTAAAAATCATAGTTAATGCTATTTAATTATTATTTACTCTCTCACATAACAAATGT
Organism: Sesbania bispinosa; assembly: GCA_026901365.1. Classification (NCBI taxonomy): domain Eukaryota; kingdom Viridiplantae; phylum Streptophyta; class Magnoliopsida; order Fabales; family Fabaceae; genus Sesbania; species Sesbania bispinosa. The sequence continues at coordinate 1,669,358 of QLOH01000021.1, read as the reverse complement.
AATAAAACAGACATTGAAAAGTAAATTCTAATGATTGTTAAAGTGTGCCTCAGGGCACACTATAAAAAACCGAAAAAAAATATATACACTTTTGGACATTTGCAAAATATTATATGTCTTACCCTTTTCGATGTTTCAACTTTTAGTTTAATAAATCTCTTATATATCAAAAATAAATATTTTACTTTTGTCAAAAAAATTTAGTACCCAAAACGCTTTTGAAGCAATTTTCAGTCCAATGTAACTAAGCATGACTTTTTAACATGTTACATTTGAGGCCATTACAACATTTTTTATTTTAGACAACGACAGAAAACTGTGGCCAAATGCAAAAATCGTGGCTTAAGGTTTTAGGCAACGATTTTACGGGCATGGTTTTTGTTGTCGTTGCCTATTATAATAGGCAATAATTTTTAACCGTTGCCTAAAATAACGGAATAATCCATGGTTTTCAGAACGACAATAAAAATTCTTAAAATAGCCATGGTAGGATTTGAACATCGTTCCTCATCTTCAAACAACTAAGTTCTATCCACTAAACCAACACATATATTTGTTATATATATTGGCAATTTAATTATTTATATCATATGAACACAAATTTTAAATAAACTTATAAAATCTCTTGGTTTAAAATCACAAGATATTATTTTTTATGTTAAGGTCATATATTGAAAAATAAAATTTTAGTAAAATAAAAACTTGAAAAACTTAAACATTAGCATAATATTGTTTAATAATTTAAAAATCGGTTTTTCTTGTTATCTGTTAAAAAATCGTTGCCTATTTCATGTTTTGGCAATGGTTTTAATAATCGTTGACCAAAAAACTGTAAAATTTAAAAATTGTTGCCTATTCTATGTTTTGCCCAACAATTTAATATCGTTGACTAGAAAATCACCATAATTTAAAAAAGTGTTGCATATTCTATGTTCTAACAACGGTTTGAAAACCGTTGACTAAGAAAGATTTACAAAATTAAATAATTGTACTTATTTCATGTTTTGGTGCCATCGGTTTTTCCTACCATTATCAAGAAAATTGTGTGCCAAAAATACGATAACAACTTGAAATTCGTGGATATATCTAGTCAACAGTTTTAAAACCAATTGCCGAATATAATGAGCTCTACATGTGTAAATTGTTGCATATTTCTGTTTAAGCAAGGTTTTTTAAATGTGGAAAAAAAGTGTTGCTTAAACACGACCTGCAACTGGGCTTTTAACGACGGTTAAAATGGCTTTTAACGACGGTTGTTGACTCTTCGTTGACCCTACGTTGTTATAAAAAGTGGGTTTTCAACGACATCTATCAACCGTCGTTATAAGCTAGAAACAGTGACGGTTAAATCTGGAACTATCATTGTATATTCCAGGAAACCATGGCGGTTAAGGCCATAACCGTCGTTGTTTCTACTTTGGACGACGATGATGGCCTTAATTATCGTTGTTTGTCCAGTCTTTTTATGTACGTTCTATTTTTAGGCTTCCCAAACCTACAAATAGCCAGATAAGTCCAAAAATTGTACATAACGCAATAACAAGATTTGCATCAATTTGTATCACTTTGCATCCATTAACATCAAAATGCAGAATTTGCATCAAGGAACTTAGCCAAAAGTCGGTGAGTTGTGAGACCAACCACTTGATTTGAGAGTTTTCACCGCTTCTGTCAACTGTTATTGCTTGAGTTTTTGGATTTTATTCTGCACATGAAAAATATGGAAGTGATAAAGGCAATTTTGTGTTATAAATTATTTGCCTTCAGTGGCAGAGAATGCCAACCCTTGAAAAATTTTTTCCATTTTTTTTTTGGTAACCCAATTGAGCTTTAATGTTTCTTCTTATGCACCCCAGCCAAAAATAATGATTATATCATGTCTCTTATACACTTGGGAAAGAGAAACAAAGGTGCAATTTGATAAAATGGGAGAGCTGGTTGGTTACTTGAAAGTGAAGAACTACAAAGAGCAGGCACAAGAAAGGCAAAATAGGATCACCCCCTCAAAAAAAAAAAGAGAGAATAAAAGTGAATAAGTTGGGGGGAGTGAATCATCAAACAAGGAAAGAGGCCAACTAAATGATACCAATCAAGAATGAAATGGAAAAATGGAGAGAAATTTCAAGTCAAGAAAAATTTAAGATGCTCTCTATTCCAGTGTTCTCTTTGCATATCTAGAAAAATCATGATTCTTGATAGCCCAGCCTCATTACAACCAAGAAAAGACCTTTTGATCCATGTTAGCCATGTGCATGTCTAGAACCAGAAACGACTATCAATTTTAGTTGTTCAACAGTTGTGAAAACTTGAGGGAAACACTTACCCGTGAGAATGAGAGAAAATCCTTGATTTATCACTTATTGTTTTGGTTGCTATTTCTGAAAAAGTTTGAATGTAATTTTTATCCTTTCCTGATTAAGTACTGGTAATATCACTTGATTCTGACTATTAATCTGATATTTGGAAAGTGACAGCTGCCTAGCAAGAGGTGATGAAATTATTTCCTTATTCTTGAGAATCTTAACAGGGGGATTGCATCCATTTTTTATTGCAAAAGGTTTTCTTGCTTGAGGACAAGCTAAAAAGCTAAGTTGGGGGGAATTTGAAAAGTGAAAATATATGATAATTTACTATATAATTTTTGCACTTATCAAGGGTAAAATAGTAAAATTAATGCCCCAAATTACCTCTCTTTAGTAATAAATGCATATTTTGTAATTTTTTATTTGAATTTGAATATGATGCTATTTTGATAGAAAATTTGTTGATTTTGCAGATAAAAGGGAAAGTTTTACAATGGAGAAACAAGATAGCATTTATTTGAAGAGAGAATCTACATATGAGAGTTTAAATGGCGGCAAATCAAGATAAAATCATCAGCCATTTAAACAAGGATTCTGAAGATAATTTCTAAATTCAAATTTAAGATCAAATCAGCACAAGATCAAGCTAAAAAGAGGGAAATAAGGAAAGCAAAGCAAACAAGGATGAGATCAGGATGAGATCAAGCTGAAAAAGAGGAAATCAAGGAAGCTAGATCGTGTATTCACGCTCCACCTGCGCTGAGCGTAGGTGGAGCGAAGCAATTAAAATGCATATGGATCCTGCGCTTCAACCTGCGCTCAGTAGACATATCTTCATACATATGGGCTTCTGCAAATTTGTCTACACCAACATCATGAATCACGTTCTTCAATCAATCCTCCATGGTTGAATAAGAATACTCTTCGGCACCATGTCATATCCATGTTGTATAATTCTTCAGAGAACCATCACACAGAAGATGCTCCATGATTTCTTTCTCCTCCAGTCTTCTTCCATTCAAACAATTCACGCATGGACACCTAAACCTTCCTCCATCGACACTACTAGTAACATTACATCACGCAAATTGTAGAAATTTTTCCACTCCTCTCTCATACTCATCATTAATGTGTCGTGCACTAATCCAACTTCGATCCATATCTACTTTTTGTACGTTCGTGTGGGACACGTCATTTTGTTAATATTATGCATGTAGATCTCACTTTTTTATTTAAAGGTGTGGCCTTATCCCATTCAAGAAGATTCACTTTTCCATAGTTCATTATTGTGTAAATTTTAATTATCATTTCTTAGATGTCAAAAAAATCGGCAGCATTTCGCATTGGTCTTCAGGTGGCACGAAATGAAAGTGGTGAAGCACAATCTGATATGAACCCGAAGAACAACACAAATGCAAAGAACCAAAATTTCATGAAATGTATGAAATGATTATTAAAATGTACGTATTAATGAACCATAAAAAAGTGATTAATCTTCCCAAACTATCCAACCAGACAATTCAAGATTCAATACATTGACTATCAATACTTGATAAGTGAAAAATATATGATAATTTACTGTACAATTTCTGCACTTATCAAGGGTAAAATAGTAAAATTATGCCCCAAATGACCTCTTTAGTAATAAATGCATATTTTGTAATTATTTGATTTGAATTTGAATATGATGTTATTTTGATAGAAAATCTGTTGATTTTGCAGATAAAAGGGCAAGTTTTAAATGGAGAAACAAGATAGCATTTATTTGAAGAGAGAATCTACAGATGAGAGTATAAATGGTAGCAAATCAAGATAAAATCATTAGCCATTTAAATAAGGATTCTGAAGATAATTTTCTAAATTCAAATTTAAGATCAAATCAGCACAAGATCAAGCTAAAAAAAGGAAAATAAGGAAAGCAAAGCAAACAAGGATAAGATCAGGAAGAGATCAAGCTGAAAAAGAGGAAATCAAGGAAGTTGGATCGTGTATCACGCTCCACCTACGCTGAGCGTAGCTGGAGCGCAACAATTAAAATACATTCTGATCCTGTGCTTCAAACGCACTGAGCGCAGGTTGAAGCGCAAGAATACGGGATCAGTTTTTCAAAGGATTTCAAAACAGATTCCTTCCAGATTTCATATGGCTTTCCAACTTCTATAAATAGAACCTTTTGCAAAGATCAAAGGAGCATTTGGAGAGACGGCAGAGCAGAGCTAGGGCTGGAGAAAAGTGTGACAGTTTCTCCGTTGGGTTGTAATGGCTACATGTGTAGCTAAACTCTCTGATAGGATTGAACGTAGTTGATTCAATCCCCAATTGTATGTGAATTCTATTTAATATCTATGAATCCATGTTTTTATGAAATCGGTATTTTGTTCTGTGCTTAATTCTTAGCTTCCGCCTGTGTGCCGGAGTTATAGGTCGATTTTATAATATTCATTGGTAAATGGTTTTGTGAAATCAATAGCGAGTTTGGGTGTAACATCCCGCAAATTAGGAACTTTAACAACTTATTAGACTGAAAATAAGAGGGTTAAGTATTAGTAATTAAAGGAAAATAAATTGAGAGATTAAGGTTGATTGAGGAGCTATGAGTTAAAACTCAAGCATAAAACAAGTTTTTAGCCTTAACTAGAAATTTTAATAACTCATTAGGTTAAAAATAAGATAATTGTGTTTGGTAATTGGAGGTTGAATGGGGATTATGGAAAATTAACTTAGAATTCTATTTCAGGTTAAAATGAAGAGTTTTGGGGTTCTGGTAATCGATTACAGGGAGTCTGTAATCGATTACCCGAAAGCTAGTTTTTAGGTAATCGATTACTCGCAGGTTGTAATCGATTACCCGAGAGCTGATTTTGGTGTAATCGATTACTCCCAGGGTTGTAATCGATTACCTGAGGTTGAGTTTTTGGTAATCGATTACCAATGGTTATAATCGATTACCAGATTCCCAGAAACCGTTTTTCAATGTAATTTCTACCTCTTGTAATCGATTACAGCATTACTGTAATCGATTACCAGTTGTCCAGTATATAAACTAACACATGCAAATCTGGAAACTCATTGTCTCTTCTTCTTCCCCTTCAAACCCTAGAGAGAGATAGAGTGATTTTAGAGAGAGAAAGTGGATTTTGAAGTGATTGAGGAGAAGTAAAGCTAGGATTCATCAAAGGAACTTCCAATCCATCAATTCCTCTTGAGAATTTCAAGAAATTGGTGAGTATAACTCACTTTTAGAGTAGAAACTATTGGTCTCAATGCATGTTCCCACCCTCCTCTCTTTCCCTTTCCTGAAGTTGGATATTTGATGATTGAATTGTTAATTTCTTGATGTTTGGATTGATTATCGATAGATTGAGCATATGAGTATAGAATCGAGCGTCAGAATCTTTATTTTCGAAACTATCAAAACTAACGAAACTTACGAAACTATCGAAACTATCGACACCCCTCGATTGTAACTCATATCAGCATTCTATTCGATTATAACCCTTCGTTTAATACTACTTATGGATTGAAATGTCTAATTCGATGTTTGGATTGGAAATTGAAATGTATGTGTGTAGAGTCGAACTTTCGAAACATTCGAGATTAGCAAAATTTCATATACTTGTTATATTTCACACATAGCACTATGATTTTATCATGATTTTGGATGGTTAAAGTAAATACTAATGCCGACCTTGTGCTGTGAGTAAAAAGTTAAGCAAATTAAGTAAAACCATTTATGAAAATTAGGCATTATGTTTTCAAGGGCCTTGAGCTAAAAGATTGATCAGTTAAATCATGGGTCTTCGGACCAAATAAGTTATAAGAGAGGTGATTCCATTTACTCCACGACCAAGGAGTTAAATCGAGATTCCTCAATGAGATAAAGTACATGTGATTTGCTAATAAAATTTAATCAGGGTGGCCTTGGACGACGGTCCTTGGTCACATGGCCGAGCGCTCACTTATGTTAAAGCGATAAGAACCCTTGGTATTTGGGTGAAAATACTTCATGACTAACACTGTTTTTTTTTATGTTTGGTGTTGATTGGCTAACTATACATGTCTTGGGTATTATTATACATGCCATTATAGAATTTAGCTACTATTATCTATCTGAGACTTTGTGTTATTTGATGAGTGATGTTTTGTCTGCCTTCCCACTTTATATATTTTTGGTTATACTTGCTGAGAGTGTAGTCTCACCCCACGTTACGGGGATTACTCTAGTGTGTAGGGAAGCCTTTATGACATTGAGGTTGGCTAAGGAATCCTAGAGGTAATGTCTTCTTCAGCTAGAGTTATATTCATTAGAAATGAATTTGTGATGTAATTAAGATTTAGTGAGTTCTTGATGTATGAAGTTATATAAGAATATAGTGGATTGGTCATTAAGGATAGACTTACAAATTCTATTGGATTTACGTTATTAAACCGTACTAAAACTTCGCTGTGTTTCAGGTTTATTTTGAGAACTGGTAATGTCCAGTTTTAGGGGAGACTCTGCCGGATTTCTGGTATGAGTTCATTGAAGCACACTCCTCCAAGTGTTGATTCCTTCCCTAAGTTCAATCAAGATCTTAAATCATTTGTGAAGTATATGTATGTATTTGTATTGGCTTAAGCTATCGTTGGAAAGTTTTAAGCAAATGTATGACGATATCCTAAATTAATGAACTAATTTCAATAAGTTCAGGAACAGTGCTTCCAACGAGCATTATTTCTGAGTTGAGAAATTAGGGCGTTACATTTTGGTATCAGAGCAGTTCAATCCAATTGGACTGTGGTTAGGTTAGTTGCCCGTGGCTTACTGTGATCTTCTAGTACGTGTACTCATTATAGGGACTGATCACTCCTATAGTGTGTTCATTGTACACGGAGATTATGGTTAATCATGTGAGTAGGATACCTTCGTCAAGGAGTTAGAATACTTCTTAACAAGGGTAGAGCCACCCATCTTGTATTAGAAAGAGAGTAACTTAAGTTTATTCCTAAGAACATAATACTCACCATAGAAGCTTTATAGAATGTGGCCCTGGAACCTTAGTGAACATTAGGCACCTCTGAGGTAGTTAGGTAAAATAGATTCTTTACTTGTGGATGTTGATTTGTTGTTTGACTTATAATGTGGTATTGATTGTTTGACTTGTATGATTTGAATGTTTTGTGTGTCTTGTTATTTGAATTGTAATGTTGGTTTGTTGGTTTTATATCATATTATGTTAGAATATGTGTGTGTGTACTGGTTAGGTAGTAATTCACATAGTTAAAGTTTCTTTTTGAGACAACCCCTTGTGAGGTCACGTTAGAAGGAGTATGGGATTGTAGTCCAAGTTAAGATAGAAACTCTACTTAAGGTAAACTAGTGGTAGAAGAGGCACTCGAAAGGATTCCAAACCATTGGGAAAGTATATAGAGGACTTTAACTTAAGTAGGCTTAAGATCTTACCTAAAGTCAGCAAACTTAGCAGGGACATATAGACATTTAGATCTAAACTTAGAAGGGTTAGGAAATTGAGATTTCTTTTGAGCCAATGTAGGAATAGGTGTATTTCCTAAGCCACCCTGAGAGTAGTCAGGAAACTGTCAGGCGAGTGAGAATTCTTTTAGCCATCTTACTCTTTGCCTTGTCCATTGATTACATGGATAGATCTTTAGACTCTACCAGACAGGTAGGTATTCATGACGACTACCATTTCCTCACATTTTCATCCCATATTAGAGAACACTTAGTGACCCTAGAGACAGAGTCTTACAACTCTAATATCATATAAACCCTTAGGAGAGGACACCATACTTATACCTTAAGACTACAACACTAATTATTAACCATTAGGAGTTGGGGACATGTTTAGGAGATAAATAAGTTAGAGATTCATAGTAAAGATAGTGAGTTCTCAGTTATCTAATATTATGATATTCTCAGGAGTTACAATTAGTAACCTCCTTATATTCTACCAATTGAGTAAGTTGTCTTGAAAGAACCATACCTTCACACTCCTTTTTACCTTTAGAAAATACTTAATGATATTAGGAAGTAATGCCTTATAAGCCTGAAAATCTGGAAATTATCACATAAGAACACCTCACTCATACCTTAAGTCTAACCATATCGGTTTTAACCTCGACGACTCGGAGAAGTACTCGGGAGAAGAATTAGGTAAAGGTTTTTAGTCAGGATAGTTAGTATGAACCAAATCTTCTCGGAAATCCAACTCAGTAGTTTCACCATCCAAATCAACTTATTACCACTAGTAGAGAGAAACCTTGGTCATAACTCTCTTAAGGGAGAGGAACCTTAATCAAGAAAGCTAAGAATTCTAGTATAAATTGCATAAGGTAGTGTAGATTTACCCACAACCCAAGTAAGGACAGGAAGTTCCCAACTAAGTCATATTATAGGTAGTCTTGTAGAAAGGAATTAGAAATCACCTGAGAGAATTGTTAGACAAAAAGTAAGTGAATCTAATACCTTAGTTAAAGGCAATCGATACTTGAGCACAACTGAGTTGTACCCACCCTGAAAGTTAGATTTGATTGTGTATAGTTAGGCCTGGCCAGAGTGTTAGGAAGGATTGAGATAATGTCAGGCACACTAACTAGGTTAGAACCCTAAAGCATTTAGAAATCCTTACTTATAGGAAGACTAGGGTGTGGATGACATTATGTCACTCTCTTTTCTATGAAACTTAGAATCAAATTAAGTACAAGCCTTGACCGGTAGGATGGGATAGAGAAAGATCCCATTATGGGAAGATAGGAAACTACGAGAGTTTATCGTGTTCATGTTGTAACCGGTAGGTATTATACCTACGTTTATGGCATGAGTGTTGTTAGGATTACGTTATTTTCTTAGAAGAATGAGTGACTGTACTCTCACTTGAGTTCGGTGTTTGCCTATGTGATTATGTGAACTTAATTCTTCGAACATGACGTGAGTGTTGGATAATTACGCCAGCACAAACTTAGTGATTCGAGGGATGGAGTATTTATGTGTGCACGACTTAGTGTTAGTAATATAAGTAGAACTTAGAATATAAATATGAAAACTACTTGGAGTTTCTCAAACCTAGCTAGATCGTTAAGAACATAAAACTTAAAGCCAGCAAGTGGTTGATGGGTTTGGGGTATGGAATTAAGATCCTTGCTTAGTCGTTGCGTGGAATCTTTGCCTATTAATAGATTTTATCTAGTGCGTTGTTTAACCAAGCCAGTCAAGTATACTCCAATAGAGTAGATAGTCTCTTCATGTGTCTTTCGTGATGATACATGAAAGAAGTTTGTTAGAGAAGTTCAAGAACCTAAGTTTAGGTGTAGCAATTGGAGGGCATAGTGTCAGACTCTATTTAAATGAGATCACTAATGAGCTAAGAGCTCTAATCAGGGAGGCTCAGAGTTTGGACTCAAGCATCCAAGAGGAGTAGACAACAGTTAGGGTTTCTGAATCAGAAGATGGGATGATTCTCTTCCAAGGGAGAGTTTGTGTCCCTAAAGGGGGTAGCCTCAGGCAGCAGATGTTAGAGGAAGCTAATAGAGGTAAGTTTTCTGTACATATTGACTATACCAGGATGTATCAGGATTTGAAGAGAGATGTAGTAGATTATGTTTTTAAATGTTTAGTGTGTCAGCAGGTTTATATAGAACATCAAAACCATTAGGAACCCTTTTACCATTAGTAATCCCTGAGCGGAAGTGGGAGAGTATAGTTAGGGACGTTGTGATAGGTTTGCCTCGAGTTCAAGCTGTTTGTGATGCGATCTTGGTGAATGAGGACCAGCTGGCCAAGTAAGCCCACCTCCTACCAGTTAGGAGTACCTATTCCCTTAGCAAGTTAGCAGATTTGTATGTTAGGGAGAATTGTCAAATTCTATGACATTCCCTCTAACGTCATATCCGATAGGGACCCTAGGTTCATTTCTAGATTCTGGGATACACTTCACCAGGCTACGGGAACGATTTCCTGAACTTTTTAGTTGAGGTAGTTTTAAATTATGTTTCTTGTACAATTTTGAGGGCAAAATTGCCAAAAGGGGGTAGAATGTAACATCCCGCAAATTAGGAACTTTAACAACATATTAGACTGAAAATAAGAGGGTTAAGTATTAGTAATTAAAGGAAAATAAGTTGAGAGATTAAGGTTGATTGAGGAGTTATGAGTTAAAACTCAAGCATAAAACCAAGTTTTTAGCCTTAACTAGAAATTTTAATAACTCATTAGGTTAAAAATAAGATAATTGTGTTTGGTAATTGGAGGTTGAATGGGGATTGTGGAAAATTAACTTAGAATTCTATTTCGGGTTAAAATGAAGAGTTTTGGGTTCTGGAAATCGATTAAAGGGAGTCTGTAATCGATTACCCGAAAGCTAGTTTTTAGGTAATCGATTACTCGCAGGTTGTAATCGATTACCCGAGAGCTGATTTTGGTGTAATCGATTACTCACAGGGTTGTAATCGATTACCTGAGGCTGAGTTTTTGGTAATCGATTACCAAGGGTTGTAACCGATTACCAGATTCCCAGAAACGTTTTTCAGTGTTATTTCTACCTCTGGTAATCGATTACAGCAATACTGTAATCGATTACCAGCTGTCCAGTATATAAACTAACACATGAAAATCTTGAAACTCATTGTCTCTTCTTCTTCCCCTTCAAACCCTAGAGAGAGAGAGTGATTTTAGAGAGAGAAAGTGGATTTTGAAGTGATTGAGGAGAATTAAAGCTAGGATTCATCAAAGGAACTTCCAATCCATCAATTCCTCTTGAGAATTTCAAGAAATTGGTGAGTAGAACTCACTTTTAGAGTAGAAAACTATTGGTCTCAATGCATGTTCCCACCCTCCTCTCTTTCCCTTTCTTGATGTTGGATATTTGATGATTGAATTGTTAATTTCTTGATGTTTGGATTGATTATCGATAGATTGAGCATATGAGTATAGAATCGAGCGTCAGAATCTTTATTTTCGAAACTATCAAAACTAACGAAACTTACGAAACTATCGAAACTATCGACACCCCTCGATTGTAACTCATATCAGCATTCTATTCGATTATAACCCTTCGTTTAATACTACTTATGGATTGAAATGTCTAATTCAACGTTTGGATTGGAAATTGAAATGTATGTGTGTAGAGTCGAACTTTGGAAACATTCGAGATTAGCAAAATTTCATATACTTGTTATATTTCACACATAGCACTATGATTTTATCATGATTTTGGATGGTTAAAGTAAATACTAATGTCGACCTTGTGCTGTGAGTAAAAAGTTAAGCAAATTAAGTAAAACCATTTATGAAAATTAGGTATTATGTTTTCCAGGGCCTTGAGCCAAAATATTGATCAGTTAAATCATGGGTCTTAAGACCAAATAAGTTATAAGAGAGGTGATTCCATTTACTCCACGGCCAAGGAGTTAAATCGATATTCCTCAATGAGATAAAGTACATGTGATTTTCCAATAAAATTTAATCAGGGTGGCCTTGGACGACGGTCCTTGGTCACATGGCCGAGCGCTCACTTATGTTAAAGCGATAAGAACCCTTGGTATTTGGGTGAAAATACTTCATGACTAACACTGTTTTTTTTATGTTTGGTGTTGATTGGCTAACTATACATGTCTTGGGTATTATTATACATGCCATTATAGAATTTAGCTACTATTATCTATCTGAGATTTTGTGTTATTTGATGAGTGATGTTTTATCTGCCTTCCCACTTTATATATTTTTTGTTATACTTGCTGAGACTGTAGTCTCACCCCACGTTACGGGGATTTACTCTAGTGTGCAGGGAAGCCTTTATGACATTGAGGTTGGCTAAGGAATCCTAGAGGCAATGTCTTCTTCAGCTAGAGTTGTATTCATTAAAAATGAATTTGTGATGTAATTAAGATTTAGTGAGTTCTTGATGTATGAAGTTATATAAGAATATAGTGGATTGGTCATTAAGGATAGACTTACAATTCTATTGGATTTACGTTATTAAACCGTACTAAAAACTTCGCTGTGTTTCAGGTTTATTTTGAGAACTGGTAATGTCCAGTTTTAGGGGAGACTCTGCCGGATTTCTGGTATGAGTTCATTGAACCACACTCCTCCAAGTGTGGATTCCTTCCCTAAGTTCAATCAAGATCTTAAGTCATTTGTGAAGTATATGTATGTATTTGTATTGGCTTAAGCTAATCGTTGGAAAGTTTAAGCAAATGTATGATGATATCCTAAATTAATGAACTAATTGGTAGTGGATTTAAGGAACTTAAGACTATATCCCTGAGGTCTTGGGTTCGAATTCACGGAGGTTCCCGATTAGTGGGAATAATCCACTTCAGGGGGTGGAAAAGCTTAGTTAACACGCTCAGTAAATTCCTGAGTCCCAGCAGTTGGTCCGCAGGTCAAGGCTGGGGTGATACATATAAGGTATAGTCAAAATTGTTGGAAAATAGACTAACTGTGACAAATTCTTTAATTTCTGAATCAAAACCAAATTTTATGAAGGGTAGAATCATATCATGGATGGTATTTTGATAGCAAATGACTTGATAAGTGAAACGAAGAAGGGGAAGAGGAAATGATTGTTGTTCAAAGTAGACTACAAAAATGCTTACGATGCAATAAGCTGGGTATTCTTGGATTTATTTTATGAGAAAAATGATATTTTTTTTGTAGTATATATTGAGGAAATGGATAAAAGAGTTTTTAAATTTTGCATCTATTTTAATACTTATAAATGGCAGCCCAATTGAGGTAGAGGGGCTAATACAGGGTGACTCGTTGTCTCTCCCTTCCTATTTTCATTAGTTTCTAAAGGTATAAAGACATACTATGTAAGGCAGCTGAGAAAAAACTTTTTAAGGGACATCATATGGGTTCTCAAGGTATATATTGTGATCACCCATTTACAATATGCGGATGACACCTTAATTGTGGGGGAACCAAATGAAAATAATATTCAGGAAATTAAATCTATGATAAAACTACTTGAGATGGTGTTACGACTGAGAGTGAACTTTCACAAAAGTCAGTTAGTTGGAATTAATATTAAAAAGGAGTGGTTGAAGCAAGCAGAGGTGCTTAATTGTGAAGTGGGATCAATTCCTTTTGTTTACTTTGGTATCCTCATGGGAGCAAACCAAAACACTTGGAATTCAGTTCTAGACAAAATCCAAAAAAGATTATCCTATTGGTCTGGTAAAAACCTCTCTTTTGAAGGGCGCTTAATTCTTATGAATGTTGTTCTTTATACGTTATTGGTTTATTTCCTTTCCTTCTTCAAAGCTCCGTTAGGTATTATTTCATTTGTCATTCTCTATTTAAACATTTTTTATGGGGTGGAAGTGATAATAGAAAAATAATTCATTGGTAGAAAGTATGTGTTATAGACTGGACCTGAAAGGCCCAAAACCATTTGGCCAAGTCCGGATCCAATCCCTTAGACTAAGTCGGCTGGACTAGACAAAGTAGGCTCAACCCTACAAAGTCGGCTTCAGACTAGATGGCCACAGACAAGGAACACCGTAGTACCTCCTATATTGTGCACTACAAGATAATATCTTGTGGACCAAGGCCCAAAAGGTCCAAATCCCAAGATATTCCCCTATAAATACTGTAAGTGTCAGGTACGCATTAATTACACATTGATTGCTATAAACCCGGACTAGAGCTGACTTGGGTGTCAGAGTGTCTTCGCAAGTACACCCCACCGCCATTGTGGATCGACTCACAAGACCCCCCCAGAGCAGAAGCCCGAGTCTTAGATCTGAAGACCCGAGTCCGAGTACTGGAACAGTATGTAAGCCTAGAGTTGAAGGAGGATTAGGGATTAAGAATATAGAGGCTTTTAATCTTTCATTGTTGGGAAAATGGTTGTAGAGGGTGATATTAAGGAAACTTCCTTTTGAAGGACCTTTAAATGAGGGGAATTAGTAGAGAATTGTAAAAAGGGTAGAAATAACTCTAGATGGTGGCTAGACTTAGCTTCTATAAATGCAGGGGGTAATTTAAGAAGTGAGTGGTAGAAGGAAAACTTTATCAAAATTATGGATGATGGTAAGGAAACTTCCTTTTGGCAAGATACTTGGATATATAGATGGAATACCATTGTTCCTTAAATTAAAAAATGTGTACATTGTGGCAAACAATAAGGAAGCTAAAATAAAATATCTTAATTTTTGGAGGGAGGGCAGCTCGATTTGAACTTATGATTGGAGACGTGAGTTTTTTTTATAGAGAATTAGTAGACTTTCAGTTTTCTATACTGCAGTGTTCTTCATAGTTAAATTGCAGAAAACCTATGAGATAATTGGTGGTGGAGGGTAGATTTAGTAAAAAAAGTTAAATAGTAAGTCAACTTACATATTATTAACCAAAGAACCTCATCAATATCAGCATAAAATTTTCAGTCAACTTTGGAATAAGTTTGTTCCTCTAAAAGTTAGCTAGTTCATATGGAAGTATATGATCAGCAGGATTGCCTCTAAAGAAAATTCGACAGAGAGTGGAGTTCTAAGAGTACATAAAAGCTTATGCTCAAGATGTGAAATTCACTTGGAGTTAGCACTCCATTTATTCTTTGAATGCATAGTTTTCTCTAAGGTATGAGTAAAATGTTTTAGGTGGTTGGAATTTCATTTTGCAATGCATCATAAAAGCATGAAACATTTCACTCAATTTAAACCATTCTTGACATGACTAAGTTTGAAAGAGTAATTTGGCAAGGAATAATATAGTTTTTAATTCAAAAAATTTGTCGTGGAAGAAATTATAGAATTAACAAATGTTAGAGTCTAACGATTTATTTTCTAACTGGATGTGTAATCCTATTGAATGTATCAAGTATCTTAAAGTATAGGCTCTATTTTGTTTGATATAGTTGAAATATAATTCTAGAGATTTGATACATTATAACATTGTCGAATCATAGAAAAGGCATTAATTTTAAAATCATCGATTAGATATAGGCACAAATTTCAAGTTGTGGCTATATTTTAGGCAATACTTTTCTTGACAACTATTAAAAAAAGTTGTCATAGCATAGAATAGGCAACAATTTTTTATTTGAGGGATTTTTCTTAGTCAACGATAGTAAAATTGTTGCTAAAACATAGAATAGACAACATTTTTTAATTGTGGAGATTATTTCCTAGTCAACGATTATAAAACCATTATAAATACGTAAAATAGGTCATGGTTTTTTAGTTGTGGAGATTCATGAAGTCAATAGTTGCAAAACTATCACTAAAACATAGAATAGACAACAATTTTTTAACATACATAAAGTAAAAACCACGTAGTTTAAACTATTAAATCCTAAATAATATCCGTTTAATGTTTGAGTTCTCAAGTTTATGTTTCCCCAAGATTTTATTTTTCAAAATTAATGACGGTTGCTTATTCGAAATAGGCAACCATCACTTGGACCATGTTTGTAAAATTGTTGCCAAATTGTGACCTAAAGTTTTGGTCACAATTTTAGCACTTTTAGCCACAATTTTCAATTGTTGTCTAAAATAAAAAAATATTATGGTGCTAGTTGATGTTTTAGACAAGTATCAGGCTTATGTTCCAAGGGTGTTTAGTTGGAGTGAAGGTTTTTCTTATATATTTTGCTTTTAAAAAGAGTTTGAGTACTCCTTGTACTTAATTTAGTGATATTTTTTTTTCTATAAAAAAATATTGACTAACATGCAAAATTACTCTTCTACTTAAATTTGCTCTGGTATGAATCTTATATATTAACACTCTCCAGGCAAACACTAAAACTTTCAATAGCAACATTTGTCTAGAAATTTTTTAAAAATTGCTTGTCAGTGCCATTAAACTTTTAGTATATGTTTGGGGTAAGGTTTAAAATTTTCAAACATAAGTTCACCTCACAACAACCCTGTATTGCTTTTGATTTAACGTGCCTTGGAATGCGCACATTTATGTTTCACACGACAATACAAACATGCCATTTATTTGTTGTAAAGCACAATACACAAATTTAATTTGACAAAGTGGATTCCACAACTCTCCAATTTAATTTCCATTCCAAGTATCAACTTATACTAATTAAGACAAATATTGGATTGAGTTTGAAATGTGAAAAAGCTTTTCCATAATCGGTTTCTCCCATTCAATCAAATTCCTTTTCCACTTAATTAATTAAGATCCCAATCCCAAGCTCCACCCACCCTATTATCCATTTCACTCACAATGCATCATTTATTTTCCGTTATGTCAAATAACCTTTAAAATTTTGATTGAAGAGCCTCACTCCCAACCTTTTTTTTCAAAAACATTGAATCACATCCCTAATTAGCCTCCTAACTCATGACAAATCCTTGTTTTTCTCCCCATCAACCTATCAATTTTTTCTAGATCCTTTTAGCATGTAGAAATGTAACATCCCGGAAATTAGAATCTAGAAATATCGTGGAAGCCTTAGGCTGTGAATCCCACCGCAAGAAGGGAAGATTGAAGTGAGCTGAGAACTTAGGGGTTGAAAGGGAAAATAAGATGAGAGTTAGGGAATCGATTAAGAGTTATGAGTTTTAAGTGAACCGAGAAGGGAAAAACTAAGTATTAAGCCAAACCTGACTGAAGATTTAGCATAGGAGGAGTTACACCTGGTGGTAGAAAGGATAGCATGGTGAAGAGGTGAGGAAGGAAGTAGAGACATTGGAACGAGGAAATTAGATTAAGACGGAAGGAACTAAGCTTAAGCGAATTGGCCGAAAGGAAGAAGAGAGGCGTAGACTCAAGGAATCGAGGTAGAAGGTGATCTTATGGAAAGGAAAGGGAATAGAGGAGAATAATCTCATGGACACTTAGAACCCTTGACGTTAGCTTTATTGGAGTGAATTGATGAGTTATCACATGATTCACGTAAAGTGTGCCCCGTTAGACTTCAACCAAGGTTATTGCTTAATTTTGGGTTTTAAGCCTAATGACCTTGGTGCACTAATTCGATAATATATAGAGTTAAAGGTGTCCAATTGAGGTGATTCCACTTGCATTGGAAAGCTAAGATCTGGTGCTTCAGTTTGATATGCTATATGATAGTATTCCAACCTCATTTGCACCTCCAAACAGAAGGTTTGGCCGCTCGAGCGCCCTGATGAGCGCTTGAGCGCGCGCAACTCATAGAGATTGCGCCCTAGTGCGCGCTTGAGCGCACACAACTCAGAAAGTTGCGCTCTGGAGCGCACTTGAGTGCACTAAGGCGCGCTTGAGCGCGGGCGTGCAATTTTTGTTGAGCAACTTTGAGAGTTGCGCGCTTGAGCGCGCGAATGTGTTCCTGTCTTTCAAAACGCGCAGAATCCTCCCATTTCTTCATTCTTCTTCTTCCTTAGGGTTTTAGAGAGAGAGGGAGAGGATCTTAGAGAGAGAAAGTGAGAGAAATGAGGAGTAAAGCTAGCTTGGAGCTTTCCCCACCCCTTGGAGCTTTGAGATCATCTTCCTCTTCTCCCCATTTTTATTAGTTTCCTCCATCTAAGATGAGTGTGGTTCACCCATTCACTTTCATTTTCATTGAATGCCCATGTATGCTCCCTAATCTCTCTTCCATTGCTTATATTATTGATGGTGGTTGATTAGAGGTGAATCTAGGGTTGATTGTTGGATTAATTTGATTATATGTTGTCATGTCTTAAACCCTAGGTTAGGGGATTTGGGGCTCTTGGGTGAAACGCTTGTATATTCATGTTAGTAACTTGGATATGTATGTAGTTGAAATTATTCCTATTCTATGATTGAAAGAACATGTAGGGAGTTTATGTAGTTAGGGTTGAGGGAATGAAGGTATTGAGCTCAATCCAGGTCAGAGGATTAAGTGTAAAGACCCTGTTGGATCAAGTGCTTACCACTAGGCCAAAAGCTATAGCTGTTAGCAAGGGCGCAACTTTATTTCCTTAAGGATTTCCAGAGCCGCATCTATCTTAAGGGGTTGCGCCCATTATAGGCGCCATTGGTTGGGATGTTAAGCCCATCGAATCCTAAGGGTGACGTTGACAATTAAGCCAACAATATCCCCCCCCAGTGTCAACCGGGGGATTCGAACCCATGACCTTGCTCTGATACCACTTGTTAGACAAGTGGCCTCACTAACTTAAGAGGGGGGGTGAATTAAGTTATTCAATATTATCTATTCTTTTCGATTACTTAATTATCTTTCCCTTATTGTGCTTAAAATGCCTTTTCAAAGATGAAGTATGAATGTTTACTCTTAATATAATGAAATTGTAAATGCAATAAGTAAACAAGAGTTAAGGGAAGAGGAATTGCAAACTCGATTTATACTGGTTCGGCCAATCCACTTGCCTATGTCCAGTCCCCAAGTACACACTTGAGATTTCCACTATTTGTAAAATCCTTTACAAAGCGATGAATCCTCCAACACCTTGGAACCCTTCCTTGTGTTGAGAACCACCCACATACAAGAGAGGCACCCTCTCTTCAATCACACAGTAACAGACTAGATTTTGTACAAGTTTACTCTCTTTTAGAGTGGATATTACAACTTGAAGAACCTATAAGAGATCTTGATAATTTGCAAGTGTTCGGCACAAAAATGATTTCAATCTTTTATGATTTTACACAAGTAATCTGGTTTGATTTCGAAAATGAGACATATATATATAAGGATGTTAATGAAACATTGTAAACCTTGATCAGAAGTCATGTCTCTTCAAGATTTTCAAAAACAGAACTCTGGTAATCGATTACAAGGGTTTGGTAATCGATTACACAGTTCAATTTGCGAACAGTTGCGCCTCAAATTCAAAATTTGAATTTCCTGCACTCTGGTAATCAATTACATAATTTGGTAATCGATTACACAGTTCAAAATTTTTGAATTTTAAAATTCTGGAACTTCTGGTAATCGATTACACATCTTGGTAATTGATTACCAGTTCAAAAAATTATTCTTTTGAACTGATTTTAACTTTATAAAATATTTTATCGAATTTTCAATTTAATGCCAAATTCCTTTGCAAATATTAAGATTTCTTTTGACATTTGTATCTAACTAAATCAAGCTTATACTAATAAACCTTTGTGTTGACTTGATTTTGACTTTGATAGAGTATCTTTCTTGACTTGACTTGAATCAGATATTTCCTTAGCCATTTGTCAATGTATCTCTTTTCTTTCCTTTTTATTGACATCATAAAAACCTGTAATCAAGGCATCTACAATCTCCCCCTTTTTGATGATGACAACCATCATTTAAGGGAAGAATGAAAAACAAGATATTTCAAGTCAGTAACGGTCACTCCCCTTAGTCTCCCCCTTTGTGTTTGTCTTTTAGAATACTTGGGTAACTTAGGAAATAAGATTGACCAAATTGATTGCTAAAAGATTTCCAAAACTTGTAATCAAATTGATTTCAAAACATGTCAAAATAAAAAAAAATCCAAAGTCAACATCAAAAATAAATATATCCAAAATCAACATTAAGATAAATATATCCAAAATCAACATTAAGATAAATTTTCCCCTTAATCTCTCCCCCTTTGGCATCATCAAAATCAAAATAAGGCATCCGAATATAATACTGCAATATAATACTAAACAGAGTATGCAACAGAATATGCAACACAATACTAAAAGTAGCAACACAACACAATACTAAAACAGAATATGCAACACAAGTCTAAAAGCAATGCCAAATACAAGGCAAGAGATAGAAATAGCTAAGGAGCATCAGAGGGTCTAGGACCAACACCGGAAACATCCTCCATCCGGGTAAGACGGGTCTCCAAAGAATCAAGGCGCTCGTCAACATGTAGCCGGAAGCTGCGAATCTCATCTAGAATATCAGTGAGGATGCCAGCAGAATCTTCCTGACGTGGTGGTGAGGGAGTGCGATCATCAATATCCATAGTGTCAAGCTTGCGGACCCATTCATCATCTTCATTCTTGCGGTAGCCAAAAGAGTGAATCTGAGAAATATCAATGGCACTGGTTCGCTTGACTTCCAGTTTAGTCTTATTTTCCAGGGGTACATGGAAGTGCTCCAAAAACAGCGTAATCAGATGTCCATATGGGAGCGAAGCACCAGCCTGAAGAGCTTTTGCCAACCGGTAATGAACTAAGTGTGCCCAACTGATTGGTCTACCAGTCAGCCACACCCACATGATAATAATATCTTCTTCTGATGCTTGGGCCAGGTTAGTGGAATGAGGAAGCAGAATTCGAACAATGATATAATGCATTATTCGACATTCAAATGTAAGAGACCCAGCCAACAGACGTCCAGGTGTATCAAAAGTGCCCTCATGACAGACCATTTGACGAATATTATTATGGTTAAAGAAAGCTTCCCATTCATTCAAAATAGTGCCCTCAAACAGTGCTCCATTATCACTAAGACTTGTTAAGACATAAAACAGGGATTGACTTCAGAATGTAAAACACCATCCCTAATTTTCAGATTGCTATAGAACATCTTAACTAACTCAGGGTAAACAGGTGCCTTTAACTGCATGAATTCTAACAGCCCAATGTTCCTAAAGGTTTCATAACAATCAAACTGCTTTTCCTCAAAGAATTGAGTAATTAAATACTTAGGTTCAATAATCTTACGATTCGAAAAAGACGAAAGATACCTAAGTCGTTGCTTGTTTGTAGAAAATAGAGCAAGTTGAGGGGAAGGATTGGAGTCCGCCGGCGGATCACCGGAAGTTCCATCACGAGACTTGCGAGGAGTGGAGCGTTTGGTGCATTTCGAAGATTCTTCCATTGATGGAGAGGTTTGAAGAAATTGATCGGTGGGTTTTGTAGGGAATGAGAAGAGGATCAATTTGCAACAAACGAGAAGTGATTTGATGGAGAAATGAGAAAGTTATGGTGATTTGAAGGTGTTTGAGGTTAGGGTTCGCGTAAGAGAGAAGAGTGGGTGGAAACGTTTCTGTTCTGAAATGTGCGCTCTGTATTTATAAGAGACGTAGACTGGTAATCGATTACGCCTTGTGGTAATCGATTACCACGTTTCCAGAAATGAGATAACTGGCGCTCATAATCGATTACACAAACCATGTAATCGATTACAGAAGAAGTGGCTCTCAGGTAATCGAATCTCAGCGATTACGTAATCGGTTACATGAGAAGATGCTCTCAGGTAATCGAATTACAGCGATTACGTAATCGATTACATGAGAATTGCTCTCAGGTAATTTGAATTACAGTAATTACGTAATCGATTACGGTCTTACCCAGAACACACTTATATGACTGGTAATCGATTACACCTTGTTTGTAATTGATTACACGTTT
Source organism: Sesbania bispinosa (assembly GCA_026901365.1). Lineage (NCBI taxonomy): Eukaryota > Viridiplantae > Streptophyta > Magnoliopsida > Fabales > Fabaceae > Sesbania > Sesbania bispinosa. The sequence continues at coordinate 1,647,806 of QLOH01000021.1, read as the reverse complement.
TCCAGAAACATTATTTTTGAGTTCTAAACCATTTTTATCCCTAAAAACTTTTATGAATCTAAGTTGGAAACATCTAGAATACCTAATTCTCTCCTTATTGTAAAGAAACTGTCCTTAGGTAATGGCTTGGTAAAAATATCTGCAAGTTGGTGTTTAGTCTCAATGAATTCTAGAACACAGACTCCTTTTTGGACATGATCTCTAAGGAAATGATGTCTAATCTCAATGTGCTTGGTTCTAGAGTGTAACACAGGGTTCTTAGACAAGTTAATGGCACTTGTATTATCACAACGAATTGGTATGTGATCTATATTTAAGCCATAGTCTGAGAGTTGTTGTTTCATCCAAAGTATTTGGGCACAACAACTTCCAGCAGCAATGTATTCTGCCTCAGCAGTTGATAAAGCAACACTATTTTGCTTTTTACTATGCCAAGATACTAAAGCAGACCCAATAAAATGACAAGTACCACTGGTACTTTTTCTATCAGTTTTGCATCCCGCAAAATCTGAGTCAGAGTATCCTACTAGATTAAAAGGCATGTTTTTAGGATACCATAATCCTAAATTTACAGTTCCTAAAAGATATCTCATTATCCTTTTAACAGCACTTAAATGAGATTCTTTAGGGTTTGACTAATATCTAGCACACAAGCATACACTAAACATAATATTTGGTCTACTTGCTGATAAATAAAGAAGGGATCCAATTATACCTCGATATCGCTTTATATCTATTGACTTCCCATCTTTATCCTTATCCAAGTAGCAAGCAGTACTCATAGGTGTGGTCATTTGTTTAGCGTTTTCCATTCCAAATCGCTTGAGTAGTTCCTTGCAGTATTTACTTTGGTTGATAAATATACCACTCTTGGTTTGTTTGATTTGCAGTCCAAGGAAGAAATTCAACTCGCCCATCATAGACATTTCAAACTCACTTTGTATGTCATTAGAAAATTCCTTGCACAGATTTTCATTAGTAGCACCAAAAATAATATCATCAACGTAAATTTGTACTAATAGAATGTCATGCATTTTTCTTTTAATAAAAAGTGTGGTATCAACCTTTCCTCTAGTAAATCCTTTTTCTAACAGAATTTTGCTCAATCTTTCATAACAAGCCCTAGGTGCTTGTTTTAATCCATATAGGGCCTTGTTTTAATCCTAATGGCTTCTAGTCTTGCTACAGGTGCATAGGTTTCTTCATAATCTATTTCTTCTTCTTGAATATATCCTTTGGCTACTAACCTAGCTTTGTTTCTAACATCTGGTAATCGATTACACATCTGATACCACTTGTTAGACAAGTGGTCTCAACTAACTTAAGAGGGGGGTGAATTAAGTTATTCAAAATTATCTCTTCTTTTCGTTTACTAACTAATTTTACCCTTACTATACTTAAAATGCTTTTTCTAAGATGAAATATGAATGCATACTCTTAATTTCTTAAAATATAATGAATTCGCAATTGCAATAAATAAATAAGAGTTAAGGGAAGAAGAAATGCAAACTCAATTTATACTGGTTCGGCCAACCCCTTGCCTACGTCCAGTCCTCAAGTACCCACTTGAGATTTCCACTATTTGTAAAACTCTTTACAAATGATGAATCCTCCAACACCTTGGAACCCTTCCCTTGTGTTGAGATTCACCCACAATACATGAGAGGTACCCTCTCTTCAATCACACAGTAACATAATGAATTTTGTACAAGTGAACTCTCTTTTAGAGTAGATATTACAACTTGAAGAACCTATAAGAATCCTTAATAATTTGCAAGTGTTTTGGCCAAGACTATTCTTAAAGAGATTTCTCACTTTTTGTTATTTCACATTGTAATCTCCTGATTTTTTTGAAATGGAGACACATATTTATAATAGAACAATTGAAGCTTTGTATCCTTTGATAAGGAATTGTGTCTCTTCGTAATTTTCAGAAAAATCACGCTGGTAATCGATTACAAGGAAGCGATAATCGATTACACCTTTAAAAATTCAAATGGTTTATGAAACGTTGTGTCTGAAATTTGAAATTTGAATTTTCTGCACACTGATAATCGATTACAGCATCTGGTAATCGATTACCAGAACCAAAATTTCGTTCCAGAAATTGAATGCTTGCTGGTAATCGACTACAATCCAACTGGTAATCGATTACCAGTTCAAAATATTTATTTTGAACTTAATTTTGGTTCATAAAACATTTTTGCATAAACTTTATTTTAAAGGCCAAATTACTTGCAAAGTCTAGAATTCTTTTAACACTTTATCTAACTAGACTAATACTTATCTAACATCACTTGTAGTCTTGATCTTGCATTGACCTTGCTCCTTGCTCTTTCTCTTTGTTTTGCCAAATTCTTTTTGTCAATCTTGTGAACTTATTTTCTTTCTATTGGCATCATCAAAACCTGCATATAATATATCTACAAGTATATGCATCTACAATCTCCCCCTTTTTGATGATGACAACCATCTTTAAGGGAAGAAAGAAAAGATAATTTCAAGTATACATATATTGATCATTTCCCCTTTAGTCTCCCCCTTAGTATTTGTCTTTTTAGAAACAATGCTATATTTTGGGGATAAACAATATTAACAATATTTGGGGACAAAAACTTTTTTTTTCTTTCTAGAAATATTTTGGGGATAAAAACAATTTCATAGTTTTTCCTTTCCTTTTCTCTCCCCAGATAAACACTTTAAAATCTCATAACATAAACTCATAACATAAAGTCCTTTTCTTTCCCTTTCTCTCCCCCTTTGGCATCATAAAAAATAATCAAAGAGCATCAAACAAGATATATCCACAAGTAATAAAGTATTAGCCAAACAGTGTATTAGCCAAATAAAAAAATTTTCATATCTAAAAAATTTTAGGAGTTTAATTTAGACAAATCTAAGATTCCTAACTCTCTTCTAATTTATTTCCAAATACCCATTTTGTTCTTATAATTGAATGATCACTTGGTCTATCAACTAGTTTTCATACATGATTTCTTTCAAATTGATTTAACTCTTCTTGTATAGCAATAATCCATTGTTCACCTTTTAAGGTTTCATCAATACCTTTTTTTTTATTTCAATTTTATAAACAAAAGCCATATATATCTTTAAGAGAGAGTCTAGTTGTTACCCCTTTTGAAAATTCTCCAATGATGTTGTCAAGAGGATGATCTCTTTAAAGTTTTCTACTCTCTTGAAAGATCCATGTTGGTTTCTTTGTTGTTGTCTCCATAAATGGCATGTCCATTGTTTTTGGGAGTAATGTCGATAAACTTTGAAGTATCTCCCTTCATGTGCTTGGAGCATCTACTATTAAGTTACCATTGAGAGTGCCTTGCCATCAAGCACACCTACAACACAATTCTTAACTTTTGGTACCCATATTATCTTGGGTCCTTGAATGTTAGTTTTGGGTAAGGTACTTTTTGGAACCTAAATCATGTGTCCATTTTGAACACCATTCTTTCTTATATTACAAGTATATGCACTATGTCCCTTTCTACCACAATAGTTACATTTAATAAATGGACTAGTAGACATGTTATGTGAGATAAAGAAATTTTTGAAATGCATTTGTTGCTTTGAAGGATCGTATCCTAATCCAGCTTTATCAAAAACACATCTTTGGTTTCCTAATATTATATCTAAGTTATTTTTACCAAAGGTGAATTTTGCAAGTGCAGTATTTAACTTTTTAATTTCATCTTTATGTGTTTGGCATGATGTGCATGGATGAGTTTCTTTGTTATTTTCTAAATTTATGATAGAACATAGATTTTCATTTTTAGAATTTACTAATTTAAGTTCATTTCTAAGATTATCTAGTTCTTCATTTAATTTAGAAATTTCTTTCTCAAGTTTTGTAGTAGTCTTCTTGTAAGATGAAACTAGTTTTACTAACCTAAAAGATTCTTTATGTAAATCATTAAATGCTTCTTGTAATTCATCAAATGAGATGGATGCATTATTGTTAGAAGATGTTACCTCTTCTTCACTATCATAATTTCTGGCCATGAGTCCCAAGTTCACAACTTCATTTTCTGAGTCACTAGAGTCCATGTCATTATCATCCCAATATTTCTTGTTGGATTTTTCTATTTTTCTTTTATAGATTGGACATTCTAGTCTCAATAGTTCCAATTCATGTTCTTGAAGTTTCCCAAACAATGAAGCAAGAGACATGGTTGTGAGATCTTTTGATTCTTCAATTGCGGTCTCCTTTGGTTCCCATTGCCTACTCAAATATCTTAAGACTTTGTTAATGAGATCCTCATTTGGAAATTTTTTTCCTAAAGATACAAGATGATTAATAATATGAGTAAATCTCTTTTGCATGTCTTGTATGCTCTCATTTTGATTCATCCTAAATAATTCATATTCATGTGTGAGGGTGTTTATTCTAGATCTTTTAACATCACTTGTTCCCTCATGAGTTACTTCTAATGTATCCCACATTTCTTTTGCATTTTTGCAATTTGAAACTCTAAAGAACTCATCTATGCCTAATGCAGATGCAATTATGTTTTTAGCCTTTAAGTTATATTGAACTTTCTTTTTATCATCTTCACTCCATTGATCTCTAGGTGTTATTTTTACTCCTTCTCCTAATTGCATTGAAGGAATATAAGGTCCATTTTCTACAGCATCCCAAATGTTTAGATCTATTGATTCTATGAAAATTTGCATTCTAGATTTCCAATAGTGAAACCCTTCTCCGTTAAATACATGGGGTCTATTAAATGAGTTTCGTTCACCAAAAAGAGAATTGGATGAGGCCATAATTGATCTTGAGGCTTCTAATCCTTATACAAGATACAAGCTCTGATACCACTTGTTGGATCAAGCGCTTACCACTAGGCCAAAAGCTATAGTTGTTAGCAAGGGCGCAACTTTATTTCCTTAAGGATTTCCAGAGTCGCATCTAGCTTAAGGGGCTGCGCCCATTATAGGCACCATGGGTTGGGATGTTAAGCCCATCGAATCCTAAGGGTGACGCTGACAATTAAGCCAACAGACCCCACTGGTGTTGGGTAATGCACCAAAAGGTTGAATGTAAGTTTGATGTATGAATTGTTATGAGTTGAATCTATGAATTTCCGTTGTGCACATATGTATTGTTTGTGGCCCTACACTTTTGCACGATCACACTCACTAGGATGTAGTCCCATCCCACGACGTGGGAATTATATTAAGTTGTGCAGGTTGTTGTCCAGGTGCTTGACGGAAGAGTTGAGGACTCCTTTGGATGGATTGTTGTGGCCATTGGGGTTGTATTTCCCTTTCTGAATTGTGGGGTAGTGAATAGGACATGATTATATGGGGGGATATTATGATACTATGTATTGATGAATTCAGTTATGTTGAGCCCCTTGAGGGCAATTTACCTGGATTGTACTGATATATTAATTTTGTGGAAGCTTAAGCAAATGTTGGATTTGTTAGAACCACAGGAAACACTAGAAGGGGGGTTGAGTAGTGTTTTATAATCTTTACAGATTTTCTGAAAACCTTTTAACAAGCAAACTTAGTTTGAAGATATTTGGGGAACCTTCCGAAACTGGAAGTTCAGCAACTTGCTAATGCAACTCAGAAGGTTGAATAAAAACAATTTTGAAGTATTTTAGCGTGAAGAGAAGATTGTTTTCTGCGTGAATTTATAAAACAACTTTTCTTAAACCCTCCTTGGTTAGATAAAACAGAATATAAAGAGTTAAGGGTTGAGAGAACTTAGCCACAAAAATTTATCCTGGTTCACCCACTAATTCAGTGAGCTACGTCCAGTCCCAGGGCAAACCACCACTGGATTTTCACTAATCCCGCAAGATTACAAGTATTATTTGCACACCTAGCCTCTCCAGGCTCACACCCACGTATTATTTGCACACTTAGCCTCTCCAGGCTCAACACCCAAGTATTCTTTGAAACCAGCCTCTTCAGGCTAACCCAGTAAAAACTGTTTGAAAGAAAAAGCTCAAACTCTTAAACTACACAAGTTTAGAGCTCGAACTGGGAAACTTGTACAAATAACTGAGTAAGACTCAAGATATAGAAATGTTGTACAAAGATGAAACAATGAAACAGTTGAATATGAATTTCAGCAGCGTTTCAGCAAGTTGATTTCTCGGTGTTCTCTCTCTTTTGTTTCTTCATGGAGTCTGGTATTTATAGTGAGGAAAACTTTCGTCCGTTGTTCTCCAATCGATTTCCCGTTAAGAGATAGCATTTAATGCAAATGCTCCCGTTGTGACACATAGCCTGAACCCTTAGCTGTAGCAGGTAGTAGAGTCAGCTGCATAGGCTTCACTTTTTCTGAGCAGCTTGTACTTCACAGTAGACTTTGCCTTCTTGGTGAGAGAAATTTGAAAAATGCCAAAAAGCACTTTTTCTGACTTTCCAGAAGAATGAGAGGCACAAGTAACTGAGGCAGCTACGGTTGACTTGAGTCTTCAAAAAGAATATCAGAGAATATTGTATTGAAGATGAACAGGCTTTAGTACGACGTTTCACGACTTTGGAAGGTTTTCCAGCTTCAGCAGGTCGTGATCTCTCAGCAGGTTTCTTCGCTTCGGAAGGTTCCGCCATTTCAGAGGATTGAATTTCTTCAATTGATACCTTCTGAAATATTGAACACTTCCTTCAGCAGAAACTGTTCCTTTTCGTAAGATCGATAACCAAATTTATTATTCATTAAAACTTGAGGTTAAGAAACTTGAAACATTATTAATTTTTTTAATAACATTTTGAGACTCAACCTAAGCACTTATGTGGTTTGTTCTCTTTCACAACAACATCCACCTTCACTTACCTGCAAAGCAAGAACAAACTTCTTAATTAATATTCCTAATACTCAATTCCTCATTCTCTTAATGTTAAAATACTTTATCCCAACTAATTAATACACACCAACTTTTTTACTTTCCTCACCGCTTTTCCACCAGAAATTACAAATTGGATTCTAATTAAGGGTATTCCTAATCGATCCAATTCAATGAAAGTCATAAAAATTGAATTTAAAAACTAAATAAAATCGAAAAAAATTAAAAATAAAAAAGTCACAAAAACTAAAAACTTTTATTGTATAGAATTATTTTTCATATCTTATCTTAAAGTGATTCAATCAATTCAAATCAAATTTATGTATATGTATTATTTTTATAAATAGTTATGCATTTACACTCGTATAAGTATGAGTATAAAATTACTCATAATATCATTTTAATTTACTTTTTATGATTTTAATATCTGACTTACATAAAATCATTTAATATATTATATAAGTATATGAATTTTAAATAGTTTAAATTGGTTTATATGTCTCATATTCTTAATTATTTTATATAGTTTTATATTTATATTAAAAATATAAATTCTAATAAAATTATATGTAATAATGTAATATGCTTATTGAATCTTAGATTAGTGAGCCGTTCTTTTCATTTTATTTCATCAAACAAACCACTATTAAATTTTGTTAGTTCTAATCATTTTTCCTAGCTATATAGTAGTATTACTGTATTACAAGTCACATAGTTTCTCTCTCTCAAGTCGGTCTAAATTTATTTATTTGACAGTGCGAGCAAGTACTATTTTTTCTTTATTTTGGATTCAGAATTCCTACAAATATATTTCTGGGAATTAACCCTTAAATTAAAATTAGTGGTTAAATAAAATTCTTTTCAAAGTGAGAACTTGCTAGGAAAAAAAGAAAAATCAAATAGGGCAGAGATTCCATCATGTGAAAAACTTCAACAAATTTTTTACATAAAATAAACACAAAATTTATAAATAACTTTATGTGAAAAATATATATCACATAAATTACAGTTGGCATGAGCAATATAATTGGGAAAGAATCTTTTCACTCTTGGCAAACTTTTCTCTTGTTTTTAATCATTTAAATGCAACAACCAAGGAATGTTAATGAAAAATAAATCAGGAGAAACAAATAAACTACGACCAAAGGGCATGTTTGAAGCCAGGAGGAGGGCAAATCAACAAGTGAATAATCCACATCCCATTAAAAAAAAAAAAAGCAGGAAAGGAAAACATTATTAAAAATAGAAATTAATTAACTCACAGACTGTGGCGCTCCACCTGCAGTACGGGACTGCGGGGTGAGTTTTTTAGGGGGAAAAAACAAAATGAAGAAGGGAGCACGGATATATATATTTTTCTTTATGAGAGGGAGAAGTCACGGGCACAAATAAACAAGATGTAGAAAATAATCTATAAATAAAACACATAAAAGAGAAAAATGACGTTGCGCTTTTTTTTTTAACCACGAGTATTTTCCACGTGAAACAATCATGTTCGAGCTTGAAATATCTACATTATGGTGGAGCTAGCTCTCCCAGCAGGGATTTTTTCCACCCACAAAACTCGAACCTGAGACCTTGCTTAAGATGAATCAAATATCCACTTGAACCAGCATCGTTGATTAGGTTGGGCTTACTTTACCATGCAAAATTAATAAAGAAAGGGGTTAGCACATGTTCGGACGAGTTTTGCTAAATAGGGTGTGTGGGATGTGTTAGAATGAGTTTTATTTGTCCCTCATTCGACTTTAATTAGGCTAATTTTTTAAATTTGAATCCATCTATAAATCTGAAGAAAATTGATGATATGTGAATATTAAGATCGGGTTGAAGAGGGATGTGACCGGGTTGACCTAATATATAAATTGAATAATATCATTAAATAGTTATATTGTAATGATCAAACAAAAATAATTCATGTAAACATATCAAATATATTAGAGTTTCTCTCAATATATGCATTTTTTTACTTCCTTTTGACTTTAAAACATTATTAAGAGAATAGTATCAATATGTCACTACACAACTTTGTGTATTAAATGTGTTTTAAAAATAGATATAGCTTCTTTCATAAATGAAAGGAAAGTTGAATTTAAAAGATATGTGATAAATAAATAAAATAATATTATCCTTTAAATAATAAATATTTTATATATATATATATATAATTAACGAGTTAGATAACCCGAAATTTAACACCAACCTATCTTGGTTATAAAATGTGACTCATTTTAACCCTATTTTTTTTTTATGTGGGACGACCGATGCAATTTTGGTTGGCATCCGAGATTAGCATCATTGACCACCATATATAGAATTTTTTTTCTTTTAAAAGCTTTTACCTTAAAAGAAAACGTAAAAATGTTAATCATTAAAAAAATTAACAATTAACGTTATATAATAATTATAAATTGGTGAAAATTAATTTTTTAATAATTTATTAACAATTAAAATATTAGTCCATCAGGTCATATTTATAAGATAATTCAGACAAAAACACACATATTAAGAAAAGTAATCAATGCGTTGATTTTCAAGAAATTACCTATAAGATTACAAATTTACCCCTATTTAAAATTAAACTCCACTACCATGTTAATTGTGCCACCTTAAAACCTTTAATGGTCAACAAGGGCAAATATGAGAAAAAATAATAAATGTTTCTAGATTTGTGCATTTTATCTTATAAATAGGACCATGAAAAAGTGTCAAACGTTGTCTTATAAATAGGATCGGATGGAGTACATTTTTTTTATGGAAAATGCTAACGAGTGCCCTAAGGGCACTTGTTAAGGATCTAAAAATAGAAAGGTTTTATTAGAGTGTGTAGCATTTATGTTGCAAATACAATCAATACTGTGATTTCCAACGAAGACTTTCTCTACATGGATTCTTAATAAGTGCCCTCATCGTTAGCATTTTCTTATTATTACGTAGTAAATTTAAAGGGTCAAATCTGAATATCTCAAGACTCCATTTATTGCTACAAAAAAAGATTGTATGATGAACCAACGCGCAAGAAACACCCGTGTTCACCACACCCTAACTTTCACAAGTTGCAGAAACTCAAATTATTTGACAGTACAGATTCCTCTCCCTTATTACGTAATAATAAATAAATGTGCATTATCCTCATTGCAACATTATAATACTAGTTGATTTTATTTTTTTTTCTTGCACTCTTACATTTTAATCATATTAATATAAAAGATTTAATAATTATACATCGTCAGTGTAAAGTTATTTTACACAATTATCCAATTATGTGTTAACATATCATTTAATAAATTTAATGATATATGAGGTGTCATATTTATTAATTGATGTGGCAAAATATTATTGGATGACTATGTAAAATTTCTTTACACTGACAGTGTATAGTAATTAAATTCATAATTAAACTCTAATATAAATTTAACACTAAGGTGACACACATTTTTTAATAGGTTTGATTTAGTGTTGAATGTGATAAACTCACGTTTTTAATGTTATAGTAAATAATTGCGTTAAAAGGTCCAAACTTGAGTTTGACTACTTCTTAACGCCACTTAATGTGTGTTTAATTTATCCTAAAACCACATTAAAAATGTGGATTCGGGCAAAACCAAACATGCCATTAATGTGTTTGATTTACCAAAATCATGTTATAAAAGTGTATCTAAGTCAACACTATTATAACTAACATTAATTTGAACTTACATTTTTAATGTAATTTTAGATAAACTAAACATACTATTTTTAATTGGATTTTGCTAACGAGTAAGGAACAAAAAAGAGAAGGTTTTTATTAGAAATCACAATATTGATTGCATCTGTGAGATTAAATGTCACATACTTCAATGAAAACCTTCTATTTTTAGTTCCTTAACAAGTGCCCTAAGGACACTCATTAGCATTTCTCTTTTTAATTAATCACCAAACAATGTTATTTCATAAAACAATTTGTTAATAGTGTGTTGATTTTACGTTAAATTAAATTTGATAAACTCAAATTTAATTTGTCAATATAACTATTTTTAGAATTGAAAATATGAATTTATCATATTTTAACGCTAAATCAAACATACTAATAACTTGTTTGATTTTGCATTTGTATGGTGTAAAACCATGATTTCATGGATTTGATTTTAAATTATTTTCATTTAACTTACTTCATAAATTTATATATCACTAATCTCAATCATTAATTTTTAAAATTAATTTTACAAAAACCATTGAACAAATTAATTATAGCCTATTTGGTTTCGCTTTCCTATAGTATACAATCATGGTTTTTATTGAATTAATTTTAAATCACTTCATCTAACCTGCTTCATATATGTATTATTCATCTCGACTATTAATTTCTATAATCAACTCTACCCAAAACATGAACTCAAACTATAAACTAAACTCTTGACCGTAACACAATAGATAAAAAGAAGGTAGTAATAGGGTGCCGCCGTGGTGAATAGTAAATCTGTCACGTCGAGAGGGGCCACCATGTGAAATTGTGAATACTGTGCAAAAACACTCTCCATACTCCACTCGCCCCCACCAACACAACAAAACACCACTCACTCAAAACTCTACTTCATTTCATTTCCCCCGTCTTCTCCTCCATTCAATTCAATTCATTCATCTAAGTCTTTTTACGTCCCATCACCCAATCTCTCTCACCCTTCCCTCTCCCTATACACACTAACCTAAAAACCGCCTTCCCTCTTTCCGTCTCTCCTCGCAACACAACACAACACAACACAAGCTCCTTCTTCCTGCTACAAACACTCATCACTCTCTTCTTCTAAATTGCCAAACCCAAAGAAAATTGAAAAAAAAAAAAAGAAAAACAAAATTACAAAACAAAAACAATTTTCTCAATCAAACAGCAAAGGATATTCTCATCGCGCGAGAGAGCGAAAACTGAACTACTCCGATCATGGACGCTGCATCGGGGGGAGCAGCTCCGGCGAGTGCGTCGGAAGCCTCAGCTCCGTCGACAGAACGATCATCACCACCGGCGGCAGCACCGAGCCGTTACGAGTCACAGAAGCGGCGAGACTGGAACACGTTCTTGCAGTATCTTCGGAACCACAAGCCACCACTAACTCTGGCACGGTGCAGTGGTGCTCACGTGATCGAGTTTCTGAAATACCTTGACCAGTTCGGGAAGACGAAGGTGCACGTGACTGGTTGCCCTTACTTCGGCCACCTAAACCCTCCCTCACCCTGCGCTTGTCCGCTCAAACAGGCATGGGGCAGCCTCGACGCGCTCATCGGACGCCTCAGGGCCGCCTTCGAGGAAAACGGCGGCCGACCGGAGTCCAACCCGTTCGCTGCCAGAGCAGTCAGGATTTACCTCAGAGAAGTCCGGGAAGGACAAGCAAAAGCTCGAGGAATCCCTTATGAGAAGAAAAAGCGAAAGAGATCCACCGTTACCGCCGCTATTGTATCAACGACTGTAACTAATAATGGACCTCCTCCTTCCACCTCCGCAAACGATGACAGTGGTGGTGTAAACAACAACGCTGACACCCATACACCTGGTATCAGCGCTACTGTAGTTGTTACCACCACTCTCACACCCAGTGTTACTACTACTGCAGTATAGTTTAATTTTGATTTTTTTCTTATTCTCTTCTATTTACTGCTATTATTTATCTTTAATTTTAAGGAAATTAATTGTGATTACTGCTTATAAGTTACATATTTATGCTGATTTTTCTAAGCTTAAATGAAAAACCTCTGAACATATAGTTTAATTTTAACTAGTCTAGTTTATCATGCCTGATATATATAATTCCCTGTATTTGTATCTGGCTAAGAGTAGACTCATAATTCTCTTCCTTGATGTGGTATTTCATTACTAGGCTTCTATCTTGTGCATTGAAATGTATGCTTCTCTAATTTTGTTTTATTTTGGGGTTATTTTATGAAAAGAGCACGATGGACTAGAAAGTAGAGAGGCATAAATCATAAATGTTCTCTTGTTTTGCTTAATTTGCAGAAAGAAGAGACTATAAAGCCTTTTATTTTCCGGGCTCAAATCTTATTTATTTTTGTATTATGTTCTTTTTTTTTTTGTTATCACTGGGTAGCATAATTTTCTATGATGCAATTAAGGAAACTAGGCAAGCACATATCATTCATTTGCTTTCATTATGACATTTTCCGCTTTTGTCTTGACCTGGTGGAAACTCCAATCAGTGATGTGCAGTTGGAAAACAATTTGGTGAAAGTTGGAAAGATAGGAGAAGAAAAAAAAAAAATCACAACCATATCATTATCCTTTCGTTTTCTCTCTCTCTGTTTGTCACCCTGCAAAACAGTGTATTATATGCAAGGAAAATCAAGAAATTGACCCTTCCATTATATTTACAATCATTTTATCAGTTGGTAGATATATACATAAATCAAATAATTAATTAATTAAATTCTATAATTAAATTTTCCCTTTCTTTTTTTAATTTATTTCTCATATTCCTTGTCTTGTTTTGGATCTGCTGCTTGTAAGAAGGCAACAACAACGCAGAAAGAGTCAATAAGGTCTATCCTAATTTATACTACTGCATCCAGCAACACTATTCTTATGGTCCCCAGGCTCTATAGATTTGCTGGGCTCAATCCATCTACAATGATAAACACGTGCACTTATCATTCACAGCATTTTTTTCCTTGCACTTCTGTTTCAGGTGCTCATTCTTTGCAACTTGATCTAATTAAGATTGTGTTCTCACATTTTCTGTTGTTAAGTTTTAGGATTAATTTGTTGTGTGTTTGATTTAATGTTAAAACTAATCAAACTCAAATTAAATTTTTCAACATATTTATGTGCCGTTGAAAACGTGAGTTTATTTTTTATTTTATCTCTTAGTTGAAGTTGGTTTTGGGCTTTTTACCCTATTCATCAGCTTCCCTCTACAATATGAATTCACCCTTTCTTTTCTCTCTCCTAATATACCTATAATTGACATTTCTTTCTGTGATAGCAACACCTATAAAAGGATATAGGCTGCAAAGCATCAATGAAAAGAAAATTTGATGCCTTGTGATTGCTGCTCATATTTTATTTGAGTAACCACCACCTCAGTGTGAAAACGACTACCAGCCAACCGTTCCTTACATTCTATGTATTGATTTATATTATATTATTCATCTGTATTATTATTATCATAACCCGGTTACAATTTAATATGTTTTATTTGTTATTAATTAATTAGAACATAGACCCACCAGCCACTTCCAAACAAAACCACTATTTCTGAATTTTAATTTGCAATTTTGGACCCATATCCACTAGAATATTTCATGATTCATCTACTCATAATAATGTACTGAAAATATTGTTTTGTATTACTTTTTTGTTTGTTTCTTTTGCTTATTGCATTAATTTTTTTTTTTTCATTCTCTCCATGAAGAAATTAATATTCACACTTTTGCATTGAAGAGGAACTTTCGCTTTCTGGCCTTTTGTAAAACCACGTAATTTCGTATAGGGCACTTTATTTCTCACTTTCTTTTGTTTTTTTCTTTAATTATTATGTTCCACTTTAACCATTCCGATTTTAAAAAGTAAAAAAAAAAATTATCCAAGCTTTTATTAAAAAAATAATAAAATAAGATTTAGTTCATTTTTTCTTTTATTTTCTTTCTCCTCTTTATTATCTCAATTTTTTGGATAAAAAAGTTTAGCAAGTGACGGTACTCTAGTACAAGGCACAGATTTGTAAGCTCACATACAACTTATATATATTTACCTCCCAATTTTTATTGAAAAAATAAAATAAGATTAAAATCCATTTTCTTTCTCATCTTTATTATCTTCTTTTTGTACATGTTTGATTCCCTTTAAGCAAGGTCTCGAGTTCGAATCTTGTGGATGAAAAAAAATTTTGCTAGGAGAACTAGCCCCACCATGATGTGAATATTTCCGGCTCGAACAGGATTGCCTCACTTAAATATATCTATGGTTAAACTAAAAAATATGGCATACTATTTTACTTGGATCGTATAATACTTGTGTGTGTGAGAGAGAGAGAGAGCAAGTGCTAAATTTGATGAGGAGAAAGAGTGTCCCACTTAGCTTCTGATCTTCCCTCTTTTGTCGCCATTTAAAACAGCATCCACATCTCATATAATTAATATTCTGTGTCTATCATAGACTTCATTCATAATATATAGGGGGAGCTGGGGGTTTCATGATGGGAATGGTTTTGGTTTTGGGATATATATGGAGTTATATAGCTTTTATAATTTAATTAATTTCTCAAGGTGCCTGCACCTAGATATTACTCTTGTTCTTGTCAGAGACAAAGACCATTTGATGTTTTGAACATCACATGTTCGTTTATAAGAGAAAGAGAATGGGGTTTTCTGGTGGGGAGTATGGTTTGGGTTGGGTCATTTTCTTAAGGCAATTGCATATGTGTATATTAATATTACTCTTGTTTTTTGTCTAAGACCACTACCATTTGAACAGCGTCATTTTTTATGCATGGTTATGCGTTAAAAAATCAATATAATATTAAAAGATAAAATTTATAATTTTTTTAATTAGTTGATATATCAAAAATTATATACTTTAAAAAAATTATATTCCGTAACAATTTACGACAAAAACCAAAAGAATATACTATCAAGTTGGATGATCACATGGCATTGTTTATTGACGTTGATGCAGAAATAAACGGACGATACAGTAACACGTGGTGAAATGTCCCCTGCAGCTTGCATTATTCTAAACCACTTGCTATATACGTGCACATTTCACATTTGGGTAATATATTGGTACACCTATTGATATTAATTTAATTGTAGCACCAAAATGAAAATGATCAGGAGAATTAGTTTTCTTTTATTACGAATATTTTAATTGTTTAAAATTATATATAATTTGATAACATGCGTGAAATACTTTGAGTAAAAACTAACTTTATCATATTTTTGTATTTTTATATATGCATGCCGAATAATAATTTAAGTACTTATATATATCATATTAAATAATTAAAAATTACCTATAAAAAGAAACTAGCTCAAATATAAAAATAAAAAAAAAAAGAAACTGGCTCAATGTGCAAAATTTCAGTTAAATTTGCCAAAGGCCCTAACATGCCTACACCGTTGTTGGCCATTGTATTAATTTAAATCCATTGCTTATTCTTATTATATTTAGATTACATTACCACAACCACCTAGCTAGGAAGTGTATCTGTAACGGATTGTTCCATTTAATATTAATTTTTAAAAATTTATTCATATTTAAAATTAAATTTCATTATTAATTATGTCAATTTAAAATTATAAATATAAAAATATTAAATATTTATAATTTTATGAATTTTATCTTAGAAATAAAATTATAAAAAAATCAAAAAAAATAATACCGAAATAAATACTATACATAATTACATAGTACATACTCTCACCCGTCTGAAAACTGGACTGATAGATTGTTCCCCCCTGGCCCTGGGGTCAAATTAGTGCATGGTGCAGTATAGTGGAATGCTTTGATGTGAGTGTTAGCAGCAAAAAATAGACTTTAAGGCATAAAGAGGCTAAAACAATGGGCGACAAATGAGTGGAACTCTTGTAATGGCTCAAGAAAGGAACAGATCCAATAATTGAATGGTTGGAAAAAGTGCCACCTTCTTTGAGGGGACGGTGTTAATAGTTTGGATGGCTTTTCTTACCAAGTACTCGCGCGTAAAAATTAGATTTTTCTCACATGACATTAAATAGAATAAAGAATTGATAAATGAAATAATTTATTAAAAATTACACCATTTAATATATTAAATTTTATATTTTCAATAAAATAATTTCACTTTTATTTTTTTATTCTATACAATCATGCGTAGCTTAGAAAAGTTACTAAAAGTTATCACGATTTAAATGTATATTTAGTTAGAATTAATTTTATGGAAAATTAATTTTGAATGTTTTAAATAAGATTAAAAATATAACTTATTTTAAACACTAAATTAGTTAATTTAAACATACATTTAATATAAGAAAATTAATGTACATAGACAAATAACGTTATAGCTTCTACATGAATCGTATCCTTATTAATATATTTGGTTCTTGTGATAAGACCGTTTTAACAAATGTATAAGAATTGAAAATTTTAGTTAAACTCGTTTTAATAACAAGACCTACAAATAGGTTAATAGACCTATAAACTTATACAAATCAGCAAGTCTATAAATAGATTTTTTTATTAATTAATATAATATATTTTATTATCTTTATTATGTTCTAGTTTTAATTAATATAATATATTTTATTATATATCTTTATTATGTTCTAGTTATTATATTATATAGGTTGGCATGTCATGCTTAATAGACTTTTTCATAGGCTCGATTAACTAGACATGACTTTTAAAAAGCCTTAATTAGCTTGATCTTTTTAATAAATAAGTTAAGTCAGGTCATGCCATAAATAGGCCAGGCAGCAGGCCCCTAACAGGCCGGCGGGCCTATTCCTACCCCTATCGTTAATGGGACTCCCTTAGGATAAGTACGTGATATAGGATCCAATGTGCACGGTTCAAAATGGGAATTAACCATTTTTGTAGAATTGATATTAAAACTAGTTAGAGATGAAAAACTAGATGAAAGTTAAAAAGTAACTTAAAAGTTGAAAGCTGAAAAAACTAGTTGGTTTGATTAAGAGTGTTTTCATAAAACTACCTGGAAATGATAAAATAACATATAAGGACACCGTTAATTATTAAATAATGATGGATGAGAGTTGCTGAGAAATAAACTTGTAATAAATTTTCAGCTAGTAGCTGAAAAAGAGAACTTTTTTAAAATACCTCACATAGTTTATTAAGAAAAAGCAACTTTACCAAACACTGATGAAATGGGTTTAGCTACTAATTTCAGTTTCATCTAGTTGAAATGCCTTATCAAAGACACTCTTAATATACTATGTATTGTTGGTCTAGAAAAAAGTTTTACATTATCAATCAATAATGTGCTGCCACATAATGTATTGAGTTTAATAACATATGATGTGTCATATTTATTAAATGACCGTGTAAAATTTTTTTGCACTGACAGTTAATACTAATTAAACTCTTAATGTATAAATTTAGATATATTTTGAGAGTCCCACATTTAGAGTATATAATTTTTTTTAAAAAAATTAAGGGTATTTTTTCACAATTTTTAAAATCTGTTTTCTGTTTTTAAAAATTGAAAACTAAAAAACTTGTTTAATAGACAGTTTTTAAAAATAGTTTTGAAAAATGTAATTATTTAGTTTTTAAAAACCAAAATTATGAAACTATACTATGAGATGTTCTGTAAAACGCTTTTTATTTTTTTTTTGTTTTAGTGGTGGTAATGTTAAAAATAACCATCTCATTTGTAGAAAACAATTTTTAAAAATTATTTTGTAAAACAATTTTGAAAAACTAGAAACTAAAATAGAATCAAACACATCTAAAATTAATTTTCAAAACCCAAAATGTTTTGGTAAAATAGATTTAGAAAACAAAATTTTGGAATAATTGATTGTGAGAAAATTTATTTATGTTTTAAAATAATATTGTGAAAATAAATTTTAAAGAATTTTTATTTAAATACTAATATATAATTATTTTTAAAGTATGATTAGATATAGATATATTTTGTGGGTTTCACATCTGGAATGAATTTTATCCAAAAAAAAATATTTCTCTCAAAATTAATTTTATTTACTGTAAATTTAATTTTGGTGAACAAAATAATATAAATCAAATAAATTATTTATGTATAACTTAATTTTGGTAAATGAAAAGGCTACTAAACTTAAATTTGGAGAATATCCAAATTGGCATTTTATCTATGGTAGAATTTGATTTTGAGGATTAAACAATTATAAAAAAAAGTAATTACGTACTCAAATAATATAAAAATATTACAATATAATATAATGGGATAATTTTTACCACGTAAGAGAGGTTAGGCTGCGAGGGATTTTGGTGGCACTTGTTGAGTTTGCCCTTCATGAAACACTTAGTAATTCGACATAATGATGGGAGATTTGGCAAATTCCTATGATGCTAAGGCAATCTTTTATTCCAGAACTCAATCTAAAGTTTCTTAAACCAATATTTTATATTTTTCACATGCATTTCTCATATTACTATATTATTGTTATTACTTTAAGCAATTCAATCATTTTTTATCTTCATTACAACAACTCTAAAACAATTTCTTAAATGGACCCCACAACTTACTATCAACCAATCTCACACCACACAACCATTATTTTTAAAAAATTGTTAAACGGGTGCTTGTGTAAGCATTCATACCTAGATAATTAAGAACCCGAAACCAAAACTACTCCATCGCTTAAAAATGCTTATCACTGCTACTAAAAGTTAAGCATCTCATTTTACTACCAGCGATGTTGGCGCTCTAAGTGAGTTAGAACTAAATAATAAAGACAAAATGTGTGACTCCAACTCACTTAGAGTCACATGATAAGGATAAAAGCACTTTTTGGTCACACATGGCGCTGAATTGGAAAGAACAATGTTTTTAAAAACCGGACCAGTGATTGAACTAGTCTAGATATTGGCTTAAAGTTCAATGGTAATCATTTTTTATCTCCATCCCAATAACTCTAAAACATTTTCTTAAATCGACGCCACAACTTATTACCTATCAACCAATCTCACACCACACAACCATTATTTAAAAAAAAATTGTTAAACAGGTGCTTGTGTAAGCACTCATACCTAGATAAGAACCTGAAACCAAAACCACTTCATCGCTTAAAAATGCTTATCACGGCTGCTAAAAGTTAAGCATCTCATTTTACTACCAGCGATGTTGGTGCTCTAAGTGAGTTAGAACTAAATAATAAAGACAAAATGTGTGACTCCAACTCACTTAGAGTCACATGATAAGGATAAAAGCACTTTTTGGTCACACATGGCGCTGAATTGGAAAGAACAATATTTTTAAAACCGGACCCGTGATCGAACTAGTCTAGGTAATGGCTCAAGGTTCAATGGTTGAATTGTAGTCGAACCGATTTTAATTAAATAATATTTTTAATAAAATATATGTAGTATATGTTAAATAATATTAAAAAATAACCATAATATCATAACTTCACAATACTAAAATTAAAAATAAACACCATTTAAAGTTACACACAAATAATAAATAGCAGCACATTTAATATATATATTACAAATAATCTAAATTTTGAATTAAAAATTTAAGATTATAAATAAAAAGTAGTGAAACCGAGCCAACTGTATAACCTCCTGCAACCTTTTAACAACTAAGGGGTCGTTAGTTCCGAATTTTTCTGTTTTTGATTTTGTTTTTACAACTCAAAACTAAAAACTGAAATCTTAAATCTTGTTTTTACAAGAAGGGCATACATGAATAGCACGAAAAGGGACTTGGCATTACGGATAAGAAGCAAAACAGAAAGGTAACACAAACGCAAGATTGGATTCAAACAAGCTTCATAATTCTAGCGGCGAGGAGCTTTATGACACTAAATTAGTGGACGCACAATCGAGACATCGACACGAGATGGGTTTCTAGAAGAAAATCGGCACGAGCACGGTGCTGAATGAGAAGCAAAACGAGGTCCACTGGATGCAAAACGACGGCAGACCAGACGGCGGCTTCTGGGGATGAATGGTCGTACGTGGGTGCGCAAAGGGGCTAGGGTACGCGATACAGGGGATGAACTTTCTATTTGAATTTTCAGCTTCTGGGGTTTTTTTATATTTTTTAAAAGGCTGCGTCTAGGGTGACACACCGGGTGGGTGACATACCGGTGTGTCACCCCTCAATAATCGTTAGATCTAGGTTTTTTAAAATGAACAGTGCAGATGAAAGAGGGGCAACCGGCTGGAACAGTTATTATATTTTTGCATAAAGGTCCTTCCGTGTTTTGTTATCGATACATTCATTTTTTTATTAAAATTACATGTTAGGGGCTTTAAACGTTTTCTAAGTGTGTGATGTCGGCATCATCCTCGAGCTCGTCGTTGCAGCTGTGGCACTCGAAGGCTTGTTGAAGCTTTAACGTTAACATTTCGAAATGGTTGCCAAATGGCTCTAAGTTAATTCTCTTGATTTAGAACATTTAAAATCTAAAATCAAAATAAGGGAGATGCCATTTAAGTCAAAAAAAACATAAACAGAGGCTTTATTTTAAAAAACAGAGGCGTGTATTGATGGGGTGATGAAGGCGGAGTTGCAATAAAGAAAACATTGTGAAATTACATGATCAATCTGTGGGTGCATAGTATTAGTAGGATTACATTGAGAATGAAGGAAATGAGAAACAGAGTTAATATGAATTTATTTTTTGTCCTCTGTTTTTCGACATTTCGTTCAAGCTTAGCCACCAACAGTTTCCATGTTTGGAGCATCATATCCGAGCAGTGTGCACAATGATTGGTTGAAGGTTGGCCAAAGTCAAGTTGCTCATCTAGCCATTCGAAGTAGTTGCAAGAGTTATGTTTGTGCAAGAAATAAATTTTCAGGTATAAAATGAAGATAACCAGAATGAAAGGTATAGTAGAATGAAGATAACAAGAAGGAAAATGTAGATAAGGATGGAACCTTCCAATTTGGGCAACGCCAAAATTTTTTCCCTGTGTTCTTAGAGCTTGTTGATGTCAACAGCAACAAGGTGTCTCCACATGCACACATCTTGGGGACAGAGTTTGAAGATGATAATATAGAAGCTTTTGTGTGACTCATCTTAATACAAAAAACATTTTAATACCAGCTCTCCTCCATTCTTGTAAGGACACAAAAAACTTGAATTTACTCAGAAAAAACAGAGCACCCAAATTATAACTCAAAAGAATTTACGGATTACCCAGAAAAATCTTCACAAATATACGTTAATCTTCAAAAATCTAAATGCTTCACATGTAATACCCATCTAACAGTAAAAAACCAAGCTCCTACTTAATAGATTCTACCAACTATATAACCAGGGGACCAAAAGACAACACTTACCGCCCACTATCTCTTATCACCAGATCTATGTTCACCGGCAGCCGTATTAGCCCGCACAACAACGAACAAACTTTAACACGTAGCAACGGGAAGAACCACGAAGCAGAGGTATCAGCCCGCACAACAACGAACCAACTTCACCCAGGACTCACAGAATGTTCAAAATAGGAACAAAGCAATTTCACCTCCCATCAGATCTATTATTCAAAATCTGCACAATAGAGAAAACCTTAAACCCATGCGCATACAAATTCTAACAGTAGGTGAGACAGAACTCACATTCACCATCCTTCACGCTCACCATCAGTCAGCAGTCACAGTACGCAGATTCGCAACTCACCATCCTTGAACAATATATGGGTGAAATGTTTATCCTTTGGATTTTAGCAGCAACAAGACTATTATGAAAGGAATAAATGCCCTCCTTCGGATTTTAGCTGCAACAAAACTATTATGAAAGGAACAAATGCCACCAGTTAATAATTTCAGAATTGAGACCCTTCTCTGCAAAACAATTAAAGTCATTATTAAATTGCTAACCGGTCAAAAACCTACATTTACCTGTAACCCTAACTGTCACACCGGTGTGTCACCCATGTGGGTGACACACCCTAGAAGTAAATACGTGAGACAACGTCGTTTTCTAGCATTTCACTAAACCGGGAAAAACCAGTAAACCATCGGTTTTTACGGGGTTGAACAATTTTTGATCAATTTTACCGGTTTTTGACTGGTTTTTTGTAAGGTCGATTCTGTGATTTGATTGGACCAAACACAAGATTGGTTCACCATCCGGTCCGGATCGGTTTTTAAAACCATGGGAAAGATATAGATATCAATGAGGCGGGATGGGGGCGAGTAGTAAACTACTCATTTCCATACCCATTAAAATTAGCGGGTATCCATGCGGGTAAAGAGTATTCATGAGTACCTATTAATAGTTAAGAAAATAAAAATTATATAAAAAAGAGATAATGTCATATAATATCATATTATACTGATATTATAATATATAAATTATCATTATATAATATCATTACCGGTTAATATATAAAAATATTATTAAAAAAATAATATAAAATAAATTTTATCTCATCACTAAACAGGTATTGAAATGGGTAAGGTAAAAACCCTTAAAGCAAATATGGGTGTGGGTACGAGTTTTTACCATGCCCATTGCGAGTAATTTTTACGAGTACCCATAGGGTTTGGATTCAATTGTCATCCATATTCTTCATCACTATGGATGGCGATTGAACTAGAGCCAATGGGTACCAGCAAAAATTACTCGTAATGGGTAGGGTAATTACCTAATGTTTATTGTAATATTTACTTAATGTTTAAAGATTATATTACATTATATATGCATTGTGTTTAAAATTTTATTGTGTTATACTTAATTTAGTGAAGTAATTATGTTTTATGATTAAATTTGGATGATCAATCTATAGATTATTTTTCATTTGTGCTAGAATTATTTTTAATTAATTTTTATTTTCTAATTGATTTATTTTTTCATAATTAACGGAAGTGTGGGTAATAGGTGCGAGTATGAGTACCTAAGTCCCCAGCGGGTAAGGATACAATATTAGAATTTTTACCCACACAGGTAAGCATCCAGGTACAGTTATATTTTTATAAAACACAAATATGGGAACAGGTACTATAGTACCCTACCCAGACCCTATCTATTTTCATCCCTAAATAATGTTAGTTTCTTTATGCTTTTAATGTGTTACTAGTATATTAACCCGCACAATACGCGAATAAATATATATTTTATATAATTAATTTTATAATAAATCAATATATTAAAAATCAAAAAATAAAAATTTTGAAATTTAATATACTTTATTATTTGATGATATTTTATAATGATTTTGAAATGTAGTTTACATTATTATTTGATAGTAAGATATAATAAAATTAATTAAAATCATAATGATAGAAATAAAGTTTTATATTAGAAATAAGGATCGAAATAGAAAAAGATTGGTAAAGATTTTGAATATTAATAAATTTCAAAATTTAGAATTAACATTTATTAGCATTATAAAACTCAAATAGGACGAGAGAAAAAATTGTTAGCAAATGAAAAACCAGAATAATATATAGAGATGAATATGATTTCAATCACACCGCTTTATTCAAATCATAGAATGCCTCTTAAATAGGCAAATACACAGAAGATGGAAGTTACACAAGATAACCACTAACTAAGACTTAGTCAACTAAAAATCACGTTACTTAAGCAACAACCCACTAACAAATATTATGCAGCAACTAAACACCTTAAAAATAGGAAAAGCAAGTACTCTAACAACTCAAATAAATATGCAGTAGAAAAACTAATTATCTTAACAATCCCTCCCTTAAACTGAATACTTCTTGGACTTCAGTTTATGGATGTGCAGATCCATGATTCTTCAAAGTGCAGACTCCCATCAATCTTCTTAAGTTTTGGAAGGGAACAATTTTGAGAGGCTTTGTCAATATGTCTGCCAGTTGTTCTTCACTTCTGCAGTACTTCAAATTAATTATTTCAGCTTTGTTGAGATCTCTCACAAAATGATATTTTACATCAATGTGTTTGCTTCTTCCATGTAGTATAGGATTTTTTGAGAGCTTAATGGTTGAGTTGTTGTCACAGAAAATTACAGTAGCTCCCACCTGCTTTAAATTCAATTCTTCAAGAATTTTTCTCAACCAAACAGCTTGGCAAGCACAAGCTGTTGTAGCTACAAGTTCTGCTTCTGTTGTTGACAAGGTGACAATGGGTTGCTTCTTTGATGACCATGAAACAGCCCCTGTGCCCATCATAAAAACATAACCTGAGGTGCTTTTTCTATCATCTTGGTCTCCTGCAAAATCACTGTCAGTAAATCCAAGCAAATCCATCATTTTTCCTTTCTCATAGAGCAGCCCAAAATCTTTTGTTCCTTGCAAGTATCGAAGATTTCTCTTGGCAGCTGCTAAATGCATCTCAGTTGGCTCTTCCATATACCTGCTTATGAGACTCACAACATACATTATGTCTGGCCGCGTTGCAGTTAAATACATCAAACTGCCTACAATTTGCTTGAAAAATGTGTTGTCCACCTTCTTTCCTCCATGGTCTTTGTTGAGCTTCATGCCAAACTCACTTGAAGTGTTAACAGGATTATAATCCTTCATCTGAAACCTATCTAGAATTTCCCGCACATACTTCTTTGTGAAACAAAGATGCTATCAACAGATTGCACTATTTCAAAACCAAGAAAATAATGCATTTTACCAAGACCGGACATGTCAAATTCTGTCATCATAGACTTCTTGAATTCTTCAAACATGAAACTGTCATTTCCAGTAAATATAAGATCATCTACATATAAGCAAACAATGAGCATCCTCCCTCCATCTCCAGTTGTAATAAAAAGTGTATGCTCATACGGACATTTCTTAAAACCTTCTTTTAAGAAATATGTCTCAATACGACTATACCAAGCTCGTGGAGCTTGTTTTAGTCCGTAAAGAGCCTTTTTTAATTTATACACTTTATGCTCACTTCCAGCTTTAATATAACCAGGAGGTTGATCAATAAATACCTGTTCTTCCAAATTTCCATGCAAGAAGGCAGACTTGACATCTAACTGGAAGATGGGCCATGAATTTTGTGCCGCCAAAGCGATCACCAATCTTATTGTATCATGCCTTGCAACCGGAGCAAAAACTTCTTTATAGTCGATTCCACACTCTTGCTTATATCCCTTGGCCACCAACCGTGCTTTATGCTTATCAAGTTCACCATTCTCCTTCAATTTTGTTTTAAAGACCCATTTTACACCAATGGTCTTGTGACCATTTGGAAGATCACACAGCTCCCATGTATCGTTCCTTTCAATGGCTATAATCTCATCATTCATTGCCTTTCTCCATTTTGATTCTTTGACAACATTTTCAAAACTTGTTGGATCGCAATCTGAAAATAGAGCAAAATGAGTGATTGGATCCTCATTTTCCTCAATTCCAGTAACCACATAATCTTTCATCCAGGCAGGCCGCTTTCGAACACGTCCTGAGTCAGCTTCTGAATGAATATTTTCTGCTGTTGTTGGTGCAGTTTCAATAGTTATTGGATCACCACTTGGCAAATGATCACTTGCTGAAATTTCCTGCTGCGCCGGAGCATGTTGCATTTCTTCTTCATACTGATTGTCCAAAATAATTGGAGATAGTTGCTGCTTACTCCAATTCCAAGTGTTCTCCTCATCAAAAATGACATCTCTACTGATTATTGTCCTCTTTGTCAATGGATTGAACAATTTGTAAGCTTTGGACACTTCACTTACACCAAGAAAGACACACTTTTCACCTTTATCGTCAAGCTTCATTCTTTTCACATTTGGGATATAAGCATAAGCTATGAAACCAAATATTCTAAAATGATCCACTGCTGGTTTCTGCCCACTCCAAGCCTCAGCTGGTGTCATGTCTTGAACAATAAAAGTAGGACATCTGTTCAAGATATGAATGCTCCAATTTACTGCTTCAGGCCAAAAGCTCTTTGGAATTTTTCCTCTTGTTATCAAAATTCTCACCATGTTGAGAATGGTTCTGTTTTTCCTCTCCGATACACCATTTTGTTGTGGTGTATAGGCAGCTGTGAGTTCACTTCGAATACCTCGAGCATCACAAAAGGCACCAAACTCTTTTGAACAATATTCTCCCCCTCGATCTGTCCGGAGAGTTTTAATTGTTTTTCCTGTCTCATTCTCAACATGTGCCTTAAAGCTTTTAAATATGCTAAAGGCTTTTGATTTCTCCTGCAAAAAATAAACCCATGTTTTTCGAGTATAATCATCAATGAAAATAATAAAATATTTTTTACCTCCATTAGAAGACGGATTTATCGGTCCACAAATGTCGGAGTGGACAAGCTCAAGAGCAGCTTTTGCTCTCCATGATTTACCTTGAGGGAATTGAGAACGATGTTGTTTGCCAACAACACATTCCTCACAAACTTGAGAAGGAACATTTATTTGAGGAAGGCCTGTCACCATACTTTTCTTTTTAAGGGTCTTTAGTCCACCAAAATTCAAGTGGCCGTAGTGGTAGTGCCAAAGCCATGACGTGTCTTTCTCCTCAGCAATCATGCAAGGTTGAACATTTTCAATCTTCAACGGAAACAATCTGTTTGAACTCATTGGAACTACTGCAATAGCTCCCCTGGAATAATCATATATTTCACAAGCACCTTTTTGTATAGTTATTACATAACCTTTTTCTAACAATTGGCCAGCACTTAGCAAATTACTTTTCAAGTCAGGAACATAAAAAACATCGGAGATTGTTTCTGTGAAACCATTCTTGGTTTTTATGGTAATGTCACCCTTTCCCATTACACTCACAGTAGAACAGTCACCAAAACTTACAATAGAACGAAAGCCTTCATTTATGTAAGAAAAAGAAGACTTGCTTCCGCACATGTGATTGCTACATCCTGTATCAACAAACCATACATCTGATTGAGGTTCTTTGTTGTCTTGAACAGCCATTAACAATGTCTCTACTTCTTGATTTTCTGTAAAATTTGATCTCTCTCCTTTTTCTTTGTTGTTAGGCAGCTTGGTATAGCACTCATAATGATAATGGCCAATTTTATGACATCTAAAGCACTCTACCTTTGATTTGTCAAATCTTCGGTCCCATCCTCTGCCTTTGTTGTGAGCTTGATCATCATCAATTTTGGAATTTCTGCTTCCATCTCAGTTGCTTTGGTCTGTCCTCCCTCTGCCTCTTCCTCTGGTGCTGCCTCTGCCTCTCCCTCTCCCTCTACCTCTAGAGTTTGAAGGAAATGTAGAAGCCTTCAAAGCTTGCTCATCTACTGGTGATCTTCGGCTCAACTTTTGTTCATGAACCAACAAAGAACTTTGCAATTCATCTAGAGTGAGTGAGTCTATGTCTTTGGATTCTTCAATTGAGCAGACAACGAAGTCGAACTTTGGTGCCAAGGAACGTAATATCTTTTCAACAATAGCAACGTCTTCCATTTTCTCACCATGGAAACGCATGCTATTAGCTATCCCCATGGTCCTTCCACAATAACTGGTAATTGATTCATCATCCCTCATTTGCAAGGTCTCAAAATCCTTTCTTAAGGCCTGAAGCTGTGCACGCTTCACTCTTGACGAGCCTTGATATTTTTTCTTCATGGAATCCCATATATGCTTGGATGTATCTTTTGAAAGAATGGTCTCCAAGATTGAACGATCGATTGCTTGAAAAAGGTAGTTCTTTGCCTTTAAATCCTTTAACTTCATTCCTTCTACTTCTATCTTTTGTGCCTCTGTCATACTAGTTGTTGATTCTGGTACACCGGATTCAACAACCTGCCAATATTCTTTGGATCTTAGAAAATTTTCCATTAGCATGCTCCAATGGTCATAATGACCATCAAAGCGGGGAATAGCTGGCTGCACAAAACTGTCAGAGGCCATGAACCAAGCTCGTGATACCACTGTTAGCAAATGAAAAACCAGAATAATATATAGAGATGAATATGATTTCAATCACACTGCTTTATTCAAATCATAGAATGCCTCTTAAATAGGCAAATACACAGAAGATGGAAGTTACACAAGATAACCACTAACTAAGACTTAGTCAACTAAAAATCACGTTACTTAAGCAACAACCCACTAACAAATATTATGCAGCAACTAAACACCTTAAAAATAGGGAAAACAAGTACTCTAACAACTCAAATAAATATGCAGTAGAAAAACTAATTATCTTAACAAAAATTACTATTAAAGATTGAAAGGAAGAATCTCGCTCTCACAAATAGTGAGTAGAATTCACCATTCAACGAGAGAAAGAGATGAAATATTAAAAGGGAGAGTAGAGTAAGGCACTCACTCACTATTTAAGGTGAGGTCTCAACATTATAATAATTACTGATTGATTATTGATTAAACATGTAACTCGGTGCAATCAAGACCCATCAACATATGTGGGAATTCTAAAATGAGACACTTTAAAATTAATATAAAGAATTTATGAAAATTATTATCATTTAATTTAAAATTTATTTTTAAAAATATTTTAGATGTAAAATACTTATTAAATTATCAAAATTAATATTAATAAAAAGAGAGAATAATTTGAGAGGGGTTATTATCCGTGAGAATAATTTCAATAATTGACTGTAACTGTATTTTTATACGGGTTATTATATCCTTAATTAGTCCTCTTTTTAATATGATTTTCGTCATAAAAAAAACATAAAAAAGCTTTCCCAACTATATGTGTATCTATCAATAACCAAGTATATGGAAAAAATATTTTAGATGATCATAAGATATTGTTTGGTCAGAGGCCACCATATTTTTTGTGATGAATTTATTGCATGTCCTAATTAATTTGTAAGAGTTGGATTTGCATTTAACTTAGAGTCTATATGACAAAATAACCGTGTATAGACAAATTAATTAACGGGGTTGGTTCAAGTGGTACATGCTTGATTCCCCTTAAGCAAGGTCTTGAATCTTGTAAATGGAAAAAATCGTTGTTGGGAGAGCTAGTCCCTTCATGATGTGGATGTTTCCAGTTCAAACAGGATTGCCTCCCGTAAAAGTACTTGTGGTTCGAACAAAAAAGAGTCAATAGACAAACCTAATTACTGATTAAGATATTAAACTAACATCAAGTTAGTTTTTTTTAAAACATCAGATTAATTAGTATTTCATTTATATACGTTAAATTGAAGAATTACATAGTTGTAATCTATTATCTATTATAGTAGGGTTAAATATGTTTTTAGTCCCTGAAATATGGTCAAGATTTGGTTTTAGTCCTTGTAATTTAAAACCAGTGATATTAGCCTTTAAAAGTTGAAAATACATCAATTCAGTCTTTTTGCACATTTTAGCTACAAATTTTGCTACGGATTAGCTATGAAATTTTATCGATAAGGACTAAAAATGGGTATTTTCATTTTTTGAGGGACCAAATCCACTGTTTTTGAATTACAGGGACTAAAACCAAATCTCGACTATATTTGAGGGACTGAAAACATATTTAACCTATTATAATATATAAAATCTGAACCACGGACTCTCGCGATGATACATCAACTTTAATCTATTTTCTCATTTGCCAACTCAGCATTTTGGTGGAGTTGTCATTGTGTGGATTAATCTCTTAGTTTCTATAGTTTGTGAGTTGTAACCTTTGGTTGATTGATATGAATGAATACTAAGAGTTATAAAAGTCACCATTATTTACATTATTTTCCACTTAATTTCCTTTGTTAGTTATAATAAGTGAATGTTGAAGTATTTTTACGGATAAATTCTATTATATATACATGTATATATATATATATATATGATATACTTAATATTTCAAATTTTAATTGAAAAAGTTGGTAAAATCATTTCTTCGTCCGCGCAACTATTATCTATATATATATATATATATAATCATTTCTTCGTCCGTGCAACTATTATCTATCTATTTATATATATATATAAATATAAGCTGAACCGCAGGCTATGGAGTTGTCACATCAACTCTCATTTCACCGTCAATGTTTAATTTTGCTACATCAACAATAATATGACGTGACACCTCTATATTTTAACTTTCTTTGCAATATATTATCTATTATAATATATTCTCATTATCCATCATTATGTCAATGTACATGAGTTATAAAGACAATTTATTACTTTATGTGCAACCAATGTTTTATTTATATTTAGTTAAATAGACCGGCCTGATAGGCTCAAAAGGCTTTTTCGATGGCCTGAAGCCTGGCCTGTTTTGCTATATAGGCTTTTGAAAAAGCCTTGGCCTGCTCTATTTAATAAATTGGCCTGGCCTAGGCCTGGGCCTCATGTAGGCCGAGTAGTAGGCCCCTGACGAGCAGCCTGGCCTGTTCCCACCCCTTGGTGAAATAGATAACTCTTCTCTTATTTAAATATTTAATTGGGTTGGGCCTACTCCAACCGGTATAAATTAAATATATATTTTAAATATTCTATAAATTTTTCAATAATAAAATAATATAAAATTATAAGAAATTAAGATATATAAAGTCGTAAATTAGTATAAATAACCTTATTATAAGTCTTATAAGACCAAAAAAATTAATAATAATTGATAAAATAATAGATATCTATATGTAATCCTTAAACATATGTCTTTATTTATTTTAAAATATTTGATTAAAAAATTTTTAAAAATTGAAAAAAAAAATAAAAAATTTTGAAAATTTTAGAAAATGACCGATTCGACCGGTTTTCACTGGTTCTCACCGGTTCTGAAGAGTATTGTTTTGGGTTCAATGGACCGGTTACCAGGTCGGTTCCCGGTCAGACCGATCGAACCGGCTGGTCCGATTTGATTTTCAAAACAATGTGTACAACCCATTGAAAGAAATCAAATCACCACCAATCTTTAAATCACCTCTAAATTGTATGAAACTATTGTTCTACCCGTGCGATGCACGGTATTATTAGTTAGAATTATGCATGAAACAAATTATAGGAACGGAGAATTAGTAAAAATGATATAATATAATAAAAAAAGAAAACAAAAGTGCGATAGAAATAAAAGAAAACGACAAAAGCAAGACTCTCCCGTGGAAGATACCTGTTATTCGTTGCATAAAAAACATTACTAAATTGAGAATTAAAAAAAAATGGAAGTTTGAAAACACGACACATGTACTGTAGGAACAAATTTAATATAGAGTAAATAGAATAAAATAGATAAAATGGTAGGAACGGGGTTGTGTAACATCCTAAAATTTCAGAAATAAATAAAATAAAATAGAATGAAGAAGTAATAGTATTAATATTATCCTTATTATTATTATTAGTTAGAAATCATATTATTTTATTAAAAAGGGGATGGGTGGGTTGGAGTAGGCCCAACCCAATTAAATATTTAAATAAGAGAAGGGTTATCTATTTCACCAAGGGGTGGGAACAGGCCAGGCTGCTCCTCAGGGGCCTACTACTCGGCCTACATCAGGCTCAGGCCTAGGCCAGGCCAATTTATTAAATAGAGCAGGCCAAAGCTTTTTCAAAAGCCTATATAGCAAAACAGGCCAGGCTTCAGGCCATCGAAAAAGCCTTTTGAGCCTATCAGGCCGGTCTATTTAACTAAATATAAATAAAATACTGATATTTTTTATATTGTTATTATTATTATACAGATTTTTTATTACTTTTCCTTATAATTATATATTTATTAGGTTGTATAAACATTTAAGTATGTTAAAAACTTGAGCCTATAAGTCTATTCATATATATGCTTATGATATATTCAAGTACACACTATAAAAACATGCTTTTAAACAGGCTTTCAGGCCATGTCGGGCTTTAAATAGGCCAGACTCAGGCCATAAAATAAAGTCTATGTCAGGTAAACAGGCCAGACTCAGGCCATGAATTTGAGGTGCAGGCCAGGCTCAGGCCTTGTAAAGCCTAGCTCGGCTCTGCCTATTCCCATCCCTAATTTCACCCTATCCTTTCTTCAAACGTCAGATAACCAAACCTTAGAGAAGGGAGAAGCGACTCCACAAGGAGAAGGTGTCGCAGAGTAGATCATCAAGGGAGTTCTCCATTCGTTTTCGATCTTCATCTCTAAGGTACGGGGGAAGAGGTGCGACTATATGTGTATGCTGGAGTGCTTGGGTAGTGAGGGCAACCATAAGTCCCTCTAGGATCCCTAAATTTTGAAATATGAACGATGAATCGTCTGTATTTATGTTGAAATTCGTGTGTTTAATGCCTATTGTTATGTTCTTGCTGAATTTGAGAGTGGAGAGCGAGACTGTCGAAAAGGGGTTAAATTAGGATTTGGGGGTGAGAGTTCATAATTAATCGATTGTTGATTTTATAGTAATATGTTGAAATAATTGATGAATTCATTGTTTTTAATCAGTAAAAACGAGTTTAAACAAGTTAGGAACTTAAAGATTTGAGTAGGGATTGAAGAACAGGGTTAAAAAAGGGCAAAAACGCAGGTGCAGTCGCGTATCGGGTTGCTGGTAACCGATTACACCAGTCTGTAATCGATTACCAGGCGTTTCTGGGCAAAAACGTGAAATTGAGTGCCCTGGTAATCGATTACCAGACCAAAATTGGAGTAAATGCTTCTGGTAATCGATTACGTAATGGATTACCAGGCCACCTGACGCTTCTGGTAATGGATTACCAGGCCACCTGACGCTTCTGGTAATGGATTACGTAATGGATTACCAGGTCCAAACTTGATATTTGAGTGTTGTCTTTATGTAATGTGGTGATCCTTTACTTATATGATGGATGTTTACCTAATATATGAATTTTTTTGTGGAATTGATGAGATTAAATTGGATGTATAGAGTGTATTAACTGCGGCATGAAGTATTGTGGTGTGATTATCCTATATTGATGTTCTATGTGTATTTTATCCATGATGTGATGTGGAATGAATTGAGTAGATAATGTTGTATGAGAAATGTATAAATGGTGATTGATGCATTGGGCATGAGCATATGAGGTGTGAATGTAAGAGGTGATGTTGATGCATTGAGCATGAGCATATGAGGTGTGATACATGAGATGCATGCCCTAAGAAAGGGTGGTGACCATGATGGGGAACATTCAATGCACGGGCCCATAGAGGGGGTGCAACCTACCGTGTGGTGTTAACAGTAGGGCCATCATTAAGGGGGAGGATGTCTTTGCACGGGCCCATCGAGGGGGTGCAACCTACCGTGTGGTGTTAACGGTAAGGCCATCATTCGTAACAACTAAGGGAATTGATGAGGTGCGCCCATTGTGCGGAGTTCCGAATCATGACTCTTAGGAGAGGTGTTGTACATGTGCATGGTGTGAACATACACATTAATGGTGATTGCTTGAGAAGTATGAATGTATATTATGAAAGTGTGAGTTTATAAGTGTATGAACCTGATGTGTGAAATGAAAAGTATATGAATTGAGATGAATGATGATATGTATGGTGATGGGTGGGGAATGAGGGTAACATTCTGTATTGCATGTATACGTTTGTATTTCATTCCTCACCGTACTCTTTCTGTGGTTTTCTTAGGTGATGAAGAGGGCACTCAATGTGCTGAATTTTGAAGGGACATGGTCTCGCTCTGATATATGTGACATCGGGGTGTAGTGGTTAGGAACTTTATTTCTTTTATTTTGATATGTAGAGATTTAGAAAGATTCTTTCCAAGGGTCTTACATGGCCAAATTATGTTTTTATTTTGGTGATACTTTGGCTTTTGAAAACCTGGATTTTACTCTTTTATGGAAACTACATTGGATTTGGATTAAGTACCTATTTAAAAGCGGATATGTGAACCTTTTTACCTCGGCGTTGACTTTAAAATACCCGCAATTCATAAAAATATTCTTTTATAATGAAACATATTAATAAAAACAAATAATATGTTAAAATGTTTTAATATCATAATAAAAAAGAAAACGAAAGTGTGATAAAAAAATAAAAGAAAAAGGAAAACGACAGGATTAAGACTGCTTCCCGTGGATGATCACTTTACTAACGTGAGAATGAAGAAGAATGATATTATAAGTGAATGATTAATTAAAAACAAACCAAAAGGAGAAAAAAATACTACAATAGAAGGTAAATAAATGAAGATATGATTTTGATAAAAAAAAATGAAAAGAAAGTAAAAAGGATGATACGATTTTTGTCATTGTCCATTTCTGTTTTTTATTATATAAAAACACACATTAGGAAATATAATAAATGTGTTGGTCTACATTAAATGTAATATAATAAAAATATAAAAGAAAATTAATGTGTGAGAAAAAAATAAAATGGTAGGAATAAAACTGTCTCCCATAAAAAAGTCATAAAAAATTTCTTTTATAATAAAACATATTAATAAAAACGAATAATTAGAGAAAATATTTTAATATCATAATAAAAAAAGAAAATAAAAGTGAAATAAAAAATAAAAGAAAAAAGAAAATGTTAGAATTAAGACTGTCTCCCCTGTGGAGGATACCCATAATTTATAAAAAAACACTATAATAGAAAATAAATAAATGGAGATATAATTTTAATAAAAAACTAAAAAGAAAGTAAAAAGGATGATGTGATGGTTTTTAAAAGGAAAGAAAACGACATGTTTAAAATTATCTCCCGTGGAGGATCACTTTATAACGTGAGAGTGAAGAAGAATGATATTATAAGTGAATGATTAATTAAAAGCAAATAAAAAGGAAAAAAATCACGACAATAGAAACTAAATAAATGAAGATATAATTTTGATAAAAAAATGAAAAGAAAGTAAAAAGGATGATACGATTTTTTTCATCGTCCATTTCTGATTTTTAATTACATAAAAACACATATTAGGAAATATAATAAATGTGTTGATGCACATTAAATGTAATATAATAATATAAAAATTATAATAAAAAGAAAATTAATGTCTGAGAAAAAATAAAATAGTAAAAACAGGACTGTCTCCCGTGGAGAATACCCATAATTCATAAAAAAAACTCTTTTATAAAGAAACATATTAATAAAAATAAATAATGAGAGAAAATATTTTAATATCATAATAAAAAAAGTGAATGAAAGTGAGATAAAAAAAATAAAAGGAAAAAAAACGATGTGATTAAGACTGCCTTCTGTGGAAGATACCCGTGATTCATTAAAAAAACACTACAGTAGAAACTAAATAAATGGAGATATAATTTTGATAAAAAAATAAAAGAAAGTAAAAAGGATGATGTGATGTTTTTGGGAGAAAAAAATAAAATGGTAGGAATTAAAAAAAACACTACAGTAGAAGCTAAATAAATGGAGATATAATTTTGATAAAAAAATAAAAAGAAAGTAAAAAGGATGATGTGATGTTTTTGGGAGAAAAAATAAAATGGTAGTAACAGAACTGTCTCCCGTGGAGAATACCCGCAGGTGATAAAAAAATTTCTTTTATAAAGAAACATATTAATAAAAACGAATAATGAGAGAAAATATTTTAATATCATAATAAAAAATAAAAATGAAAGTGAGATAAAAAATAAAAGAAAAAAGAAAACGACATGATTTAGACTGCCTCCCGTGGAGGATACCCGTGATTCATAAAAAACACTACAATAAAAACTAAATAAACAGAGATATAATTTTGATAAAAAAATAAAAAGAAAGTAAAAAGGATGATGTGATGTTTTTGGGAGATAAAATAAAATGGTAGGAACATGACTGTCTCCCGTAGAGTATATTTGATAAAAACACATATACAAATATCGCTCAACACATATATAAATTGGAAGCCCAACTCATGTATTACATGGTAAATGACCCACAAAATCATTGACCAGCCAAAAAATTTAACACCAAATGAACAGTATCCAAACAACTATTTTCGTGTAATAGTATAGATTAAAAATTATTCTTTCTCTTATCCTCTCATATTTTTTTTCTTTTATTAAAAGTGAATTATAAGATTATAGCACCCAACAAACGAGTGCATGTGTCTATATCTAGTTAAGTTTAATTTTCACCGGGTAAGGTTATTCTTTGGAGCATAACATGTAACGTATAACTTCACTCCTGCATCTTATATTTCCGTGGCAATTTGAAACTGCAGAGGGCACTTTATATATGCAAACAAAGCAAGAGGGGCAGGGGAAGGGTAAGCATTATTGACTTTGAGAGCAAAAAGTACAGAAGTGTAGGCCCTATTTGCGGGCAGCAAGCAAGGGTAATTGGTATTTGGTATTGGAAAGTCATCCAAGTGGGAAACTATATATTAATATATATTTGTATTTGCTCCAAAGGAGAGGGCATGTTAGTATATTATAAAATTGAAAACACATAATGATAAATGGATATGATGTGTGCAAATGAAGTGGGTCCAAACTCCTTTGACAAACTGCTGCTTGAGTCACCGACAGGGATATCTATGGGATGTAGATTTATTTGCTGACACACCTTGTGCCTGGCTCATGTATGCTCACCCCCTACTCTCATTAAGGTACTCCCAATATGTATATGTATTTTCCTCCTCCAAACTGCAAGAGGGAATCACAACCATTTTGTCTTAATTATTTCACAGCATAGTACGGAGTTTAATCGCGGAACTTGTATAATTGTAAGAGAAATTATAGTCCTACAACAACAATTTTACTCCTTGTATTATAGGTTAGAGTACTTCTTATACTCCCTTTTAATTTAATTATATTTTGCTTAACAAAGGAAAATCATACAACAATAATGTACAAAATTATTGTACAACTAAGAAAGAGATAGAAATAAAAGAGAGAGAAATGTGATAGGTGATATGATGGAGACTAGAGAGATAAAAATAAAAAGTTTGTTGTATAAGTTGTAGAATAATTTTGTTGTATGAATAATTTATCTTTAATTGTAAGGCATCTTGATCACACGAACTCAGTTTTTTTTTATTATTCATGGATCTTAAGTGAATTCTATTTACACACATCACTCATTTTTATTTTATATAACTTTGTAAGCTTATTTTAGTTTGATATATTGAGGACTTGCTTGAAAAGTTGTAATTGGAATATGCAGTTTTTTTTCTTGAGTTCATGAAGTAATATATCTGGTTTGGCTAAATTTTATAAAGTATTTAAGTGTATTTTTTTACCATGGAATAGAAAATGCATTTCAAAACATGGTTTCTAGGCTTGACTATGATGATGTTTATGTTATTCCTTTGAAATTTATTTTTATTTTGAATTTAATTTTAAAATTACTATGGCCCTTTTTTATTTATTTTAGTAGCATGTCATTAATTAAATTACTTAAAGAAATATGTCATTACGATTTGTTGAGATGTCTTGAATTTTATGTTGGCCTAACATTGTGGAGTTTGAAATTTGAAGAAGAGAAAAGTAGAGGTTTTTTTGGTGGAATCAGAGAAAACCACAAGCAGGTTGTGGATTGTTCCATGCCTGTGGAAATGCTGCAGAGTGGGGAAACTGAAGTCAGAGAGAACCACAGGCAGGTTGTGGATCGTCCCATGCCTGTGGAAATACTGCAGAGTAGGGAAATTGAAGTCAGAGAGAACCACAAGTAGGCTGTGGAACGCTTCATGTCTGTGGTTCGACCAGAAAACATTTTTTTTTCTGTTGCCTCTTCATTTCATACGTTTTTTTATTGGGTTGTAATGGGGTTTTAAGGGGCTATTGCATTTTATCCATTGATAAAAGCCAAAAGACATCTGTGTATTGTATTATTCTCCTTACTTAGAAATAAGAAACTCTCGAACTGCCCGTGGACGTAGGTCACATTGACTGAACCACGTAAATTGTGTGTCGTATTCTTTCCCTTGATCTCTTTCTTTTGCATTTTGTCATAACAATTGGCATCAGAGCTCTAGGTTACCCTAGGGCCTACTTTGGAGAAATTACGCAACGTCTTCGTACAAATTCGATATTGATAAATTCAATGGATCGAATGATTTCACTTTGTGGAAATTGAAAATGAAGGAGGTTCTAGTGCATCAGGGGTGCGTTGCAGCACTAGAGGGTGCAGATAAATTACCCACGACTATGACTGATGATGCAAAGAACGCGATGTTGGAAAAGGCGCACAGTTTGATTCTCTTGAGTTTGACTGATGAGGTTCTGTGAGAGGTGGGTGAGACAACGTCTGGATGGATGTGGAAGATGCTGGAAGATAAATTCCAGAAGAAATCCCTAACCAATCGGTTGTATCATAAGCAACGTCTCTATACCTTGCAGATGTCTAAGAATATATCTGTGAGAGATCATCTTGATAACTTTAACCGAATTATCTTGGACCTACAGAGTATTGGAGTTATAGTTGATGATGAGGATCTAGCTATTATTTTATTATGCTCTCTGCCGAAATCATATGAGAATTACGTTGATACTATGTTATATGGCAGAGATAGAATTACTGTTAACAATATGAAGAACAGTTTGCAGTCTAAAGAACTGAAAAGAAGAGTCTCTAGTTCTAATATGGATGATGCAGGTCTGATAGTTAGCAGAGGCAGAAGCATGGAGAGAGGAAATAGTAGCAAGGGTCATACACGCAGTAATTCACTTTCGAAGTCGAAGAAAGTGAGATGTTTCAAGTGCAAAGAGGTGGGGCACATCAGGAAGAATTAGGGGTGTTGGCGGATTGGATTGGATTGGTTATGAGGGAAAAATCATCCAATCCAATGATTTCGGTTTTCTCATTTAATCATCCAATCGGTTTTGATTTTTTTCCGAATCCAATCCAATTTTAATCGGTTTGGATTGGATTGGATTTCGGTTTCTCAAATAAACTAAAAATGAAATTATGAAAACAAAATTATGACATCATTACTAGTTTCCAAGATCGTTAATCTTTTACAAATTAAAAGCCAAAAAGTCATGTTTTGCCAAATTGTTAATGTTTCTTGAACAAATAAGTCGTAACTTTAAATACTTATTAAAAAAAAGTTGTAACTTTAAATACTTAATTAGATATGAGAGTGGATCTCAATTCCATTGCCCATATAACAATATTCGCTTATGGTAAACCTAATATGATAAAAAAACATGCAATTATCTTATCATATCCTATAATATACAAATTATTTGATGACTTCTAATCCCATAAT
Organism: Sesbania bispinosa; assembly: GCA_026901365.1. NCBI lineage: Eukaryota > Viridiplantae > Streptophyta > Magnoliopsida > Fabales > Fabaceae > Sesbania > Sesbania bispinosa. The sequence goes on along the minus strand of QLOH01000021.1, from coordinate 1,608,390 downwards.
TGAATGTTATTCGTTAAATATAGTTGCACAATAATAATTTTTTTACATCGTCACAGAAAAATAATATCAATAATGGTAATATACCAAAATGTTTAGAAAACTTTGGATCGGTTTGGATTGGATTGGTTCTCACGGGCAGAACCGAAATCCAATCCAATCCAATAAAAAATTTCGGTTTTTTGCGGTTTGCGGTTTTTTCGGTTTGCGGTTATTTTGGTTTGCGGTTTTTTGGATCGGTTGTTGTGGTTTCAATTGGATTGGATTGGATTTGAACACCCCTAGGAAGAATTGCCCACAACTGAATAAAGACAGAATTAGTAACACCAGTGCAGTTGTTGTTTGTTCTAGTGCAGCAGTCTCTGGTGAGAGTTCAGATGAAGGAGATGGCGGAGATGTTTTGACGGTCAGTACTATTGGTTCTGCTGATACATGGGCCATGGATACTGGTGCTTCTTATCACATGACTTTTAACAATGAGCTATTCAGTTCGTTTAAAGAATGGAATGGCCGTGTAAAGTTGGGTGATGATGAGGAGCTTGGTGTGAAAGGTAGTGGCGTTGTGCAGATAAAAATGTATGATGGCATGGTCAGAACTTTTGATGCTTGGTATGTTCTTGGTTTGCGGAAGAACCTGATTTCTGTTGGTACCTTAGATAAACAGGGGTACAGTTTTTCAGGAAAAGATGGATAGATTACAGTTTCCAAAGGTGCTCTGGTTGTTATGAAAGGGAAGTTGCAACATGGAAATTATGTTATGCTTGGCAGTTCTTTTCAGGGAACGGTGTCTGTATCCCACTCCTTAGAGTAACATGTTGATAATACAGAATTATGGCATCGCAGGTTGGGACATATGAGTGAGCGTGGACTTGCAGTGTTGAGTAAACAAGGATTGTTGGGTGGAATGGTGACAGGGAAATTGAAGTTCTGCGAATCTTGTGTTATGGGAAAACAACGCAGGATGAAATTCAGTCACGGTAAGCACACTTCAATTGAAATATTGCAATATGTTCATTTTGATTTATGGGGTCCTTCTCCAGTTCAGTCCCATGGAAGGTGCATGTATTTTGTGACGTTTATTGATGACTACTCTAGAAAGGTTTGGGTGTATTTTTTGAAGTCCAAGGATGAAGTGTTTGGGTGGTTCAAGGAGTGGAAGACTATGGTTGAGAAACGAACTGGGTATAGTCAGGCACCGCACAGTGCGACATACACCACAACAGAATGGTGTTCCTGAACGGATGAATCAAACACTACTTCAACGTGCTTGGTGCATGCGTTTGAATGCTGGTCTCTCAAAAGAATTCTAGGTCGAAGCAGTTAATACTGCTGTCTATTTGGTGAACAGGTCTTCGTCTATTGCAATTGATTTAAAGACTCCTCGGGAGGTATGGTCTGGTAAACCTTCTGATTATTCTGGTTTACGTATATTTGGCTGCCCTGCTTTTGCTCATGTTAATGATGGTAAATTAAAGCCTAGGGCAATGAAATGTATATTTCTTGGGTACCCTACGGGTGTTAAAGGGTATAGATTGTGGTGTACCGAAAAGAATACAACTCAAAAGTTTGTTATTAGTAGAGATGTTACTTTTAATGAGTCTGCTATGTTCGTCCAGAAAGAGGAGGTTGAAAATCTTGCAGGAAATAAAAATACAGATAAGGGAGTTCATCATAAGGTGGAGCTTGAGGTTGAAGCTTCAGATAAGGAAAATTTGAATCCTATGGAATAGTCCAATAATGTCCAAGAAGAGCCTTAAAGTATAGCAACAAGGAGAACAATGAGGGAAATAAAAAAACCTGCGAGGTATGCAGGTGTTATTAATGTTGTTGATACTAACTCTATTGCTTATGCCTTGGCAATTGGTGAAATCTTGATTATGATGAGCCTAAATCCTATAAGGAGGCAGTTCAGAGTAAAGAAGCATAAAAATGGTTAATTGCCATGAATGAGGAGATGCGGTCTCTTGAGAAAAATCAGACCTGGGACTTAGTACCATTACCTAGAGGTGTGAAGCCAGTGGGATGCAAATGGGTGTTCAGGAAGAAAGAAGGAATTCTTGGTGTTGAACCATCCAGGTTCAAGGCAAGACTTGTGGCAAAGGGTTTTTCACAGAAAAAGGGAATATACTACCATGAAGTGTTCTCACCTGTGGTAAAACATAAGACTATTTGAGTTCTGTTGGCTATGGTGAGTGCTTTGGATATGGAGTTAGAGCAGCTTGACGTGAAAACTGCATTCTTGCATGGAAATTTAGAGGAGCAGATTTATATGTCACAGCTAGATGGATTCCTTAAGGCTGGAAAAGAGAACCATGTGTGTGTGCTGAAAAAATCCTTGTATGGTTTAAAACAGAGCCCGAGACAGTGGTATAAGAGGTTTGATACTTTTATGGTTTCCCATAGTTTTGTTCGAAATGAGTTTGATAATTGTGTTTGTAGTAGGAAGTTTTCAGATGGTTCCTATATATATTTGTTGTTGTATGTAGATGACATGCTAATTGCAGCTAAGAACAAGATAGATATTGATGCTCTCAAAGCTATGTTGAGCAGTGAGCTTGAGATGAAGGATTTGGGTGCAGCCAAGAAGATTTTAGGAATGGAGATTTGGAGAGACATAAATGCAGGTCTACTTTATGTATCTCAGAAGAAATACATTGAAAAGTTGTTGCGATCTTTTCAGATGGAGAATTCTAAGCCTGTTAATACTCCTTTGGCAGAACATTTTAAACTTAGTGCTAGCACTCTTCCTAGTACTGATGAAGAGAAGGAGTATATGAATGGAGTTCCTTACTCTAGTGTTGTTGGGAGCTTGATGTATGCCATGGTTTGTACAAGACCAGATTTGGCTCATGTTGTGAGTGTGGTTAGCAGATTTATGAGTAATCCTGAGAAGGCTCACTGGGAGGCTGTGAAGTGGATTATGCAATATTTGAAAGGTACTAGTAATATCTGCTTGGCTTATGGTTCTAATAATATTTGTTGTGGTCATGTTAGCTATGCAGATTCTGACTATGGTGGAGATCTCGTGAGGAGAAGATCTTTGACATGTTATATTTTTACTCTTTATGGTTGTGCCGTTAGTTGGAAAGCAACACTTCAGCCTACTGTTGCTTTGTCTACCACTAAAGCGGAATACATGTCCTTGACAGAAGGGGTCAAAGAAGGTATATGGTTGCAAGGTCTAATTGATAGCTTGGGTCTGGATGTGCAGAGACGTATACTTTACTGTGATAGTCAGAGTGCGTTGTGCCTGGCTAAAAATACAGTCTATCATGAAAGATCAAAGCATATTGATGTCAGGCTGAATTTTATATGAGATGCAATTGAAGACAAATTGTTCTCCAAAGAGAAGATAGCCACTGCAGACAATCCAGCAGATATGTTGACTAAGCCTTTGTCTTCTGAAAAGTTTAAGCATATCTTGGACTTGGTGAATGTTCGCATAGCTTGAGACCCTTCGGGGTGAATTGGCAAGAGAATTTTTCTTGGTTACTGGTGACTTGGGAAAATTCAAGTCAAGGTGGAGAATTATTGAGATGTCTTGAATTTTATGTTGACCCAACATTGTGGAGTTTGAAATTTTAAGAAGAGAAAAGTAGAGGTTTTTTTGGTGGAATCAGAGAAAAGTAGAGGTTTGAAATTGGCAAGAGAATTTTTCTTGGTTACTGGTGACTTGGGAAAATTCAAGTCAAGGTGGAGAATTATTGAGATGTCTTGAATTTTATGTTGACCCAACATTGTGGAGTTTGAAATTTTAAGAAGAGAAAAGTAGAGGTTTTTTTTGTGGAATCAGAGAAAACCATAAGCAGACTGTGGATTGCTCCATGCCTTTGGAAATGATGCAGAGTGGAGAAACTGAAGTCAGAGAGAACCATAGGCAGACTGTGGATAGTCCCATGCCTGTGGAAATGCTGCAGAGTGGGGAAATTGAAGTCAGAGAGAACCACAGGTAGGCTGTGGAACACTCCATGCCTGTGGTTTGACCAGAAAATGATTTTTTTTTTGCTGCCTCTTCATTTCATACGTTTTTTTATTGTGCTGTAATGGGGTTTTAAGGGGCTATTACGTTTTATCCCTTGATAAAAGCCAAAAGAAATTTGTGTATTGTATTATTCTCCTTACTCAGAAATAAGAAACTCTCGAACTGCTCATGGATGTAGGTCACATTGATTGAACCACGTAAATTGTGTGTCGTATTCTTTCCCTTGATCTCTTTCTTTTGCATTTTGTCATAACACGATTTATAATATGGTAACTCATCATTTGGATTAGATTAAAAGTGATGGATAAAGAGTGGGCAAAACTACCAAAGGTTTAGTAGAGACTATATAAATGGTGTTGAGTCATTCTTAGACTTTGCTTACAGTAAAGGAAGACCTCAAGGAGAAGAGATTATGTGTCCTTGTGCAAAGTGTGGAAATTTTTGTTGGGAGAAAAAGAAATGTGGTTTATAATCATTTAATAGCTACCTGATTTGTGGAAGGCTACAATGTTTGGGTACACCATGGTGAATGAATATCAAGGCCAGCGGAAATTAACAAAGACATAGAAGATGAAGAGGACTCACGTGATGACATTAACGACTTATTGTAGGACACATTTAGAAATGTGGTAGAAGCAGAGGGAGTTAACGAAGGTCTCAATGAAGATGCTAGAAAATTCTACAATTTGATTGATGAGGCAAAACAAGAACTCTACCCAGGATGTAAAAACTTCTCTAGCTTATCTTTCTTAATTTGATTGTACTTGTTGAAATGTTTTCATGGGTGGAGCAATGTATCATTCACTGCTCTCTTGTAGTTACTCAAAGAATCCATTCTCGATCTTAACATTCCTGAATATTTTAATAAAACGAAGTCCATAATTAGAGACCTTGGCCTTGATTATAAAAAGATCCATGCATGCCGAAATGATTGCATGCTATATTGGGGAGACTATGAGAATGATAATTCTTGTAGATTTTGTGAAGCTTCACGATGGAAAGAATTCCCAGAAGTCGACAGTGAGCTTGAGCAACGAAAAAATGACCATAAAGTTCCGGCAAAATTTTTTGAGACAAATCTTAGATAAAGGAGTTATGGAGCTTATATTTGATATCATGTGCAAATCTTAAATATCCAATTCAACAGGAGAAATTATTTTTGTGGAAATAATTTAACACAAAGTATATATAATTTGTCAAAAAAACTAGAGAGTGTAGTAAAATACGAAAATGGAAACAAATAATTTTTTTAAAAAAGGTAAATAACTTTAAAATTCATGGATAATACTTGCAAACTATTTAATTGCCACAAATAAGGACAGAAACATATAATGATAGTAAATAATAATAATAATAATAATAATAATAAGGATTTAATGGATATGTGTTATTACACTATAAGAAAAACGTTTTTTTAGCAACGACCTTTCCAAAGGACGTTTCTACGGAGGTAAAATCATTGTTATTTCATATTTAGCGACGAACTAGTGTTGGCCAATATGTCGTCGCTAAAACACTCGTCGTTAATGCAGTAGCGATGAAGATTTATGGCCGACGCTGGATAGCGATGACTTGGTCATCGCAAAAAGCCGACACTGGCCCTATGACCGTCACAACATAGCGTCGTTGTTGGTCGTCGCCAGCTGAAACTATGTAGCAACGGTTGTTGCCGTCGGAAGACTTAGTGACAGCCTAACCGTTGCAAAGCCTATTTCAGTATAGCGTCAGATATTTTAGCGACGGAGAAAGTCGTCGTTAATAATTGCTTTTTTATTTTTTTAAACTTTATTTTGTGAATTAAAATGATATAAAAAATGTGGTGATCATAAAATAAGATTATTGTTAATTTGGATTCTATATATTAAAGCTCCAAAAAGTAGTACACATTAGTATTAATATAATTATACATCATTTTCATCATCTTCTTCATCTTCATTGTCATCCCACCCATATTCTTCATCCTCATTTGATGGGATGTCTTCATTCTCAAATTCATCATCTTCAACCATTGATTCAAGGATAGGCCGAATTATTGGTTCATATCGATTCTCAGCTAAGTCTGACAATTGTTTATTGTCTATAACTGGTAAAACAGTTGAACTGCCATCAGCCTGACAAGACACTTCATCCTTAACCCCTTGGTTTTGTTGTGATTGCCACAATCCAACCTCGTAAGTCTTTACATGATTTTGGATAAGGGACATAATACATTTGTCTTGCTTTTGTACAAGAATGAATGGATCATACCGATTATACCTTCTACTCTTCTTTACTTGTACAATGTTGTATTGTGGTTGAACTCTCATGCCATTATTTTTTGTTGGATCAAACCATTCACAATAGAAAAGAGGATTCATGTAACTCAAACCAAGATACACTAATTCATAGATATGGTGGATGATGTCGTAAAAGTCATCTTCACCGCCATCGGTAACTTCTTTTACATGCACCCCACAATTTGTGGTCTTTTTACCTTCACACCATTCCTTTGTCTGAAATTTGTATCCATTAACAAGGTATGTGCTCCATGATTTTGCTTTAGAGTTGGGTCCCTAAGCTAATGATTTAACTTCATTGTTCGTCACTTCATTTCGCTTATCACGAACCTAATCATAAGGACCATTTAAAATTAATTAAATTGTTGTTATTGTGTAACCCATACAAGAAAAGTTGATGATCAAACTTACATAGTTCCTAAACAATGTTGGAAAGTCTGCATGTATTCGAGCATAAGAATCCCGATCATCGATCGAGTGAAATTGTAAGAATAAGCTGAAATGGAACAAATAGTCAATAACTCATTCATTACTAAACCACAAACCCTAAAAATAATAAAATCATTTCCACTTACTCAAGGTATGGTTTAATTTCATTGAAGTTGATTAGTATATGTACATGAGCTGATTTACATTCATCATCACTTAACCAGTGATCACTAGACATTCTTGCAGGGCGTCCTGACTTGTTCAACATTGACAATGTGGAATTGCCGCATTGAAGTCCAGTTTGAGGATCAATCCTCAATCTAGTGTTTGACAACAAACTTATGTTCTGAAAATAGTGCGAAAAAAAATGTGATTTCCCGGTGTAAGTGGAATGAGCATATTGAGCCTTCCACCCTAGCCAAATCACCCATTGATCGTTTCGCATCTCCCATCATTCTAAAAAAACCATAAATTGTTACTCGACTTAGATTAAAAACAAATTAAGCAATAAAGTCTTATTAACCAACCTTTCAAATGGATACATCCACCGATATTGAACTGGACCCCCAAGTCTTGCTTCCATAGGAAGATGAATAGGTAGATGCTTCACTAAATTAAATAATCCTGGTGGAAATATCCTTTCCAATTTGCATAGAATGATTGGTATATTTTGTTCCAAGCTAACCACATCATCCATTTTTAATGTATTACAACATAAATCTTTGAAGAATCGACTAAATTCAACAATTGGTTTCCACACACAATCTGGCAAGGATCAAAATGCAATTGGGAGTAAACACTCCATGAATACATGGCAATCATGACTTTTCATCCCATGCATTATACCCCTACTGATATCTGCACATTTTGTAAGAATTTAGGCATAACCATCCGACATTTTCAATTCTGAAATCCATTTATAAACCAGTTTTGTACCTTTTGGTTCTAAAGTGTAGTTTGTCTTTGGTTTTCCCAATTTTCCATTAACCAAGTCAATCAACTCCAAATCACCTCACTCACAGAACACAGAAACATACTTCCTTGCCTTTACATTGTCCTTGATTTTATCCGTAACATTCATGACAATGTTAAAGACATTATCAAAGAAAATTTTCTTTATATGCATGACATCAAGATTATGCCTTAACAAGTTGTCCTTCCAATGTGGAAGATCCCAAAATATACTGAGTTTAACCCAATTATAAAATTGTCCATACCCCAACATTTTGAAACAATTATCATCTGTCACCTTTGGAAACTCTTGCACAAATTCCCAAATTTGAGGCCTTGTCAACATACAAGGTGGTCCATCAGGCTCAGCCCTGTTTTCTCGTAAACCTTTTTTTACTCCTTCTAAAGGGGTGATCACTTTTCAAGAATCTACGATGACAGTCAAACTATGAGTTTTTTTCCACCATGCTGCAACGTGAAAGCTTTTGTGTCTTCCATACAGTATGGACATGCTAATTTACCCTTTGTTTTCCAACTTGATAACATTTCATATGTCGGAAAATCATTGATAGTCCACATTAAACATGCACATATGAGAAAGTTTTGTTTCGTGGAAATATCATACGTCAAAACATCATGCCTCTACAACTGCCAAAGATCATCAATCAAAGGTTGCAAAAACACATCTATGTTTGATTTTGGTTAGTTGGACCTGGTATTAGACAAGTCAAAAGCATATATGACTTAGTCATGCACATTTCCCGGGGGAGATTAGATGGTGTAGCAATTACATGCCAACATGAATGCGGTGAAGTCGAAGCTTGAATGTAAGGTGTAAACCCATCAGAACATAACTACAATTTAACCAAATTTTTTTTTTTCCGAAAGCTCTTCCATTTAACTTTTTCATAAATAACTAATTTCAACTTATAGAAGAAGTTGAATTCATTTTACCTTTTTTATCCGTTCTTCTAGAAATATTTTTACTTAAGTGTATCCAAACTGGACTTGTATATGGGTAGAGTAATTTACTAAACAGTGCATTTCCCCTGTAACCAAAATAAATAAAAAAAAATAAGTAAGAATAAATAATGTAGGGGTTCCAAAAAACAAATGCATAGGTTCAACACTATTTTACAAACAGAGTGTGGTAATTCTATCAGGACTGGAATTTAAACTAAACGAAATCGTGCATTCCCTGACCGCAAACAGAGTGTGGTAATTCTATCTGATTGAAGAGTTTAATCTACAAGGTGAGTTAGAAAATAGAAACTGAACTTTGAGAGAGACCACAAAAAATACATGCAATATGGGCAAAGTTTACGGTACATGGGGAAAAATAAGATGCACCGGTACATGAGAATTTTAATGCATTGATTTAATGTTATTGTAAACCAACGACCGTGATTGAAAACGGACAACCGGGTTGTAGACACTTATTCTTGTTTTGATAGAATGGTCCTTCCTGAGGGAAGTAATTACTGATAAAGGCTTGTCCCTGGTTAATTTTTTTTGTCCAAAGCGTTGTCCCTGGTTCATGAAACTCGTTATTTATCGTATTGTCCATCACCTGGGTTTCTGTTTCGTTGTAGCAATGTTTGAGAGATAATACAATTGTGTGCTTATGGTGGTGAGTTAATTACTTTTGGGAAGATAGGAATGAGTGAGTTGCTTTCTATGGTGGAATTAGCAACAGTATTGTAATGGGTAATCTAGATAGTGTTTCAAACTGGATTTATATGATGCAGTATTCTGCAATCGTTCAAAAGGGAGTTTCCAATTGAAGGTGTATGTTCCAATTGAAAACGAAGGAGAATATTTTTTTGGTGAAGGGTAATTTTTTTTCCAAAATTAATTATTAAATATAATTTGGGCCAAAACTAGCTGGTAAATTATTGATCGGGTTCAGACTCCTAACGTGTCCCCTATCCTTCGTTCCACAATGGTCGCGTTTACACCTTACTTTCCGATGTTTGAATCAATACTTAGCTCTCGTGCGGGTCTTTTGCAATTTTCGAAGACACAGAACAATGGAGGAGGAGGAGAAGGAGTATGCGGCGCAGAAAGCCCTTTCTCATTAAAGACATTTTGAAAAAAAAAAAAACCCTCTTTTGATCTACAGGGGCTTATGAACAATTGACTCTAGTCAAACACCTATCATGTAAAATACCAATTACCGGTTCCATTGTACACGTGGAAGTTATTTTTAAATGTATCAGTACATGGAAATTTTATCAATGTACCGTAAAAAGCACCTGCAATATGTGTTATTCTAAGTAAAATGAGATGGTGGTGACTGGTGAAGGGGATAGTAAAGAGGGGAAGAGAAGATATTCCCATGGAAACTCCCAAGAGTAATATAAAAGAATTGAGAAAACTCATTGTTATCGAAAAGATACATACAACAAGTATTTATGGAAGAGAATCGTAATCAACTAACCCAACTAACTAATAATGTGTTTAGTTTATACTAAAATCACATTTCAAAGTGGATCCGAACAGAAGCTATTTTCAATAACGTTTGCCCGGATTCACATTTTAAACATGATTTTGGAGTAAACTAAACACACACTAAGTAATTGTGTAGACTAAAACTAACAATAATAACAGAATGCAATATAATAGTTATGGATTTGAAAGTAGTGGCCTTGTATAAGAAGTCTATTATCTTCTTGGGCCTTGATCTAACCAGTAATCAGAATCCATTGATGTAGATCAAAGTGGGGCGATAGCTAGTGAGTTTGGACTCAAAAAACAAATAGACCCAAATGATAGTGAATTCTTCTGCTTTTTTTTTTTTTTATAAAATTTGCTATATTTTATTTTACACTTGTAATCCAACAATAAATATAATAACTATACATATTATATTAAAATCATAATTCATTTAAAATTATACAATTAGCATTACCAAAAAATAAAAGAACTTGGCGCACCTGAACTTTAGATTTTCTTCTTCTAAAAATGAGTCTGAATTTGCAACTTGGAAAATTATTCATCTTTTGACCCAAAAAGAAAAAGAAAATTATTCATCTCAACACCCTTAACTTCAAAAAGTATTTCAATGGGTCAATAACCACTTCCCTTTATTTCATTAGTTGATTCTATTTACTGTCAACTCCACATTTGAATTTTTTTTTTAACAATTAACCATAAGTACACTAATTGAAGAAATCGTCCTGACGTGCTTAGAACAATAAACTGAAATATTTTTCATGGTCTAGCTCCCAAAAAACAATGTTCTCTTCATTTCTTCATAATAAAAAGGAATGGGACTAGAAAAAAGCTATTAAATACAAACTAAAAGAGGATATAATTAATAAATATATTTAAATATACAATAAAGGAGATAATAATCTTAAGGAGCTCCAACATTTATAATCAATGGAATCTAAAATTTTCAGTAACAAGAGTAGGCTCTAATAGCCTGTCAGGAATGAGATGGATCCTACAACAATTTTACCTTTGGCAGCAACGATTACCCACCAAACAAGTGCTAGGAGTCTTGTTGAACCTCCTTTCCAATTTCCACCACTAACCTTTAAACTCAACAAATATGTTGGTTAGGAGAAATTCTGAGATAAATCAGCTTTTACTTTCATACCACTAATTGAGGAAGTAAATTAAGCTTTTAGAGAAGACTCTACCAATAGTATGCTTGAAATATTCTTGGACGCACAGCAAATTGAAGATTCAGATTTATTATGATGCTGGCTGCAAGAATCTTCATCTATATGCATTGGAAGTTTGGACTAGGTGATTTGTGCTCTTTCATAGTAGCAATTCAAGTGTCAACACTATTTCACAAGAAACTGCTTAGTTTGAGCTTAAATACAACCCAAAAGTTGATTGAACATTTCAAGTGTAAAAACTATTCGCAGAACACTGACGTTCAGACTTGATCAAACTCAAAAGTCCAAGGTTTTATCCATATGAACTCCAAATGTTGATTGGACATATACAGTCTATCTTCAAAAGGGACTACAATTCATGCTACAAGGTCAACTTCATCTCGATCAGGGGAAACCACATCTAATCTCATCATGCTTCTATATTGATCAGGAACAGGAGCCCCAGCATGAATACAGAGTTCCACAACAGCTGGAGCCTTGCCATAATATCTCTTCAGATTGTTATTCAGAGCAGGTCCATTCAGATCCTCAACATGCCATACATAATTTGGACCTAGAAGATCATCTATTGTTGCCTCTTGCCATGCATGTAAACCATTTCGAGATTGATGCTTTGAAGCCTTGCACATTCTCAACTTATGTCCCTTAGGACCAACCTGAACCTCAGGACAATATCCACAAGTATTCACAACATACTTCTCCATGATCTTCTTTGCACCTGATATCATCTCAAACCATGAGTCCAGTGTATGTTTACCTAAACCCCTTAATCTGTTTCTTTCTTCATCACTCAACTCATCCAGATGGCTTATGTTGTTCTCCACTAAAGTCTGAACCTTTTCTACAGGATTTGTCAACATAGAGGATGAAATCATGGAAAGATTGCCATTTTCAAAAGAACATTTTCTTTTAGTTTCATCCTCTTCCACAACAGACTCAAAATCTGCAATCCTTCCTTCAATACAATATACAGGTTTGGTTCTCCTCTTAGTAGGATACTTCTCAAGGTCTAGACCAGCTTGTATACAGAGTTCAACTATAGCAGGGATACGAGGAACAATGAACCTCTCATCATGACCAACTCTTGGCTTACCAACACGGTCATAAAGATGGAAACATTTTGGGAAGAAAACCACATCTCGAACCCCTCCCTTTCTCCAATCATGCATTGCACTCCGCAAGCGACTCTTTGGCCCAGTACATGTTCTTATTTCATGACCCACATAACTAATGTGAACCTCATTACAAAGCCTAGTATGATGAATAAAATTGAAACCATTACATGTGAAGCCAACAGAGTATATAAACCAATGCAACTTGTTGGGTTTGCATTCCAAAACAGTAGAATGCCCAGATCAATAACACATTAAAATTCACAACTTTAAAGATTATATGTTGCTAAAACATTAATAAACATTGCTATGGAATACTCACATTTCATTTTTTACAAAGCCTAGAATGCAATTTAAACATTAATTGTTTCTTATTCAATTGTGCATTTCCACTTAACAGTAAGACAAAAAAATCTGATTTCTCAATTAGGGTTCAGAAGCAACTAACAATCAAAGATTCACAGAAGAGAGAGAGAAAGGAATCAACCAAGTGCGTACCCGCAACGCAAAACGGGAATGACTCGGACGAGTTGACTCAGACCGGAGAGGAGAGAACTACGAGCTTGGTAGACGCGATGAGCAACCTCCACAAGCTCCGGTACCAACAACCCGTTCTCAGGGGGTTCTTCTAGAACCCTACAAGGTTGTGCCTTTCGCGCTTCTTTCTCCTTCTTGGCCCTCTCAATCAGAACCTTCATTGGCGTCACGTAAGGCTTCCTCTTCGACTTACTCCGGCGAGGCTTCGGCACGTCGGAGTATGGGGTTTCGTCGTCGGGAACGTCCGTCGCCGGCCAAGACTTCGACGAGAAGGAGAGGCTTGTGTTAAGGCGGTGAGTTAGTCGCTTCAGGAGAGAAAGCTGCGAATAGATGACGATGGCACGCATGTCTCCGCCGCCGTGCCGGGAAATGGACAAGTCGGAGGCCCGGTGTTGATTCGTGATTCATGACCCGACCGAGCGCTATAGATATTTCTTTTTTGGACCAAACCGACCGCTATAGATAAAGCTGCAAAGTGATGAGCCCATGCCCAAGCCCAAGCTTTACTCAAGGGTCCAACACGAAGCAGCTATTTTTTGGGTTTTTGTCAAATTGAATTTGGGCTAAGGGTATGTTTGGAGGAGTGGAAAGAAATATGGTAGAGAGAAATAAGGTAGAGAGAAATAGAGAAAAGAGAAATAGATGAGAAATAGTGAAGAAATGGAGTTGTTTGGTAGAAGAGAAATAGAGATGAAATAGGGTAGAGATAAATTGTATTTTTATTTGGTAGAAGAGAAATGAAAAAGAGAGAAATTAGATTATAATATATAAAGATCAAAATATTCCTAAATAAATATTGATAAATAAAATTTATAAAAATTAAAATATTGAACTTTATAAATGATATATAAGTAATTTATGTAAAATTAATAAGTTATATTATTAAATAAGTATTTTATGTTGTCTAACCCCTTATTTCTTTAGTAAATTAAATGCCCATTTGATAAAAAAAAATTACTTGAAAACTACTTGAAATGGAGAGAGAGAATGAACAACCAGACATGTCCATTACTCAAATTGAAAAAAAAAACAAAAAGAAAAAAACACCCCAAAGTAAATGCGTTTGTGATTGTACCTACAACTAGTCAAAGTAATGTCCATGCATATGAGAACAGGGAAAAGGGCAATTTGGTCCACTAGAAATTCTGATATGCTCTCTGTCATGAAAGTCACGCATTGTTCAGTTTCTTCGTTATTTCTCCGCAAAATTGCCGAGAAATATTTATGCGACTCACGTGCTGCTAATTTCTTTCTTCACAATTTTCTCCTATACCAAACTAACAAATCATTTCTATCCTCTCTATTTCTCTTCCCTCTTTTCAAATTTCATCTTCACCAAACAAGGTATAAGTGATGAAGTCTTTCTTTTTTCAAAAACAAAAAAAAGACGCAGATTCTGTTTTTTCAGTTTAGTTGACAGAAAAAAGTTTAATTATTTCCTGTAAAACAATTTGATATTATCATTCAATAATATATTATCACATTATTTAATAAATATAATATCTCATATGTTAATAAATTTAATAAATAATAAATAATGTAATAACGCATTATTAGATGATAATGTTATCTGAATATACTAACAAAGTTGAGCACAGTTAGCAGATAGTTTGGTCCATCAAGCATCTTGAAAGGGATTAATGTCTAGCTATCGATTCAAAACTACTCTAAGTTTAAAAAAAAAAAAAACTGAATGTATATCGATTAATTTTCTTTTTGTGGTGTGAAAAGAGTCCACTATCTATTAATATTATATATCTATATATTATTAGGACTTCTGAATAAAAAAAAAATCTATTATTTAGATTATTATAATTTATATCTGCATCAAATATGGACATTAAAATGTATGTTTAGGAACCCATTTATTTAGAGCATGTTTGTGAATCTATTAGAAATTGGATTTCATGAATTTCAAGGATTCATTTACAAGGCACAACAAATACTTGCGTCCGAACAACTTTTCGTCATCTTTTATTTCTAAATCACACTAGCAAAATTGATTTTTTTTTTAAATTTTATATTAATAGACTTTTCCGTCTTCTTTCAACATCTCTCACTTGATCACCACACTTAAGCATTCATGCACAATCTTTTTAATTTTCTTCTCAATGTCTATTTTTTTAATATTTTTATTTTCTCTAAACCAAGTTTTAGGATGTGGAGATAGTCATAATTCTGATTAAACCTTTCTCTTATTCTAAAATCAACCATTCTTTTTTCCTCATCGACCCCAATAGAGTTAGGCATACTCTCTCATCACATAATATCTTATCATGGAATAAAAATTATAGTGATTATTGTGGACAATTATGAAATAATTTACAATTTAATGAAAATTAAATTAACTTTATTTGGCAGCTTGTACATTGCATAAGTCTACTTCTTTTTATAATAAACTTTTTTTTTGGTCAATATAATAAACTTTTAAAAGTTATTAATGTTACTTTAAAAGAATAACAACGTTATTCAATTTTATTGTTCACTGATATATGTTGGGCTAGACCTATTTCTCTTCTAAACTCCTCCAATCTATCCAAAGGATTTGTCAGAGTTCAACCTTTGGGCTAACTTTGTCAGAAATGAGATGAAAGTAATTGCTTTCGAGCCTCCTTTCTTTCTGTTTTGGTTTGAGTGTTGGACAAGACTAGATTATTTCTCAACAAGATATGAAAGTGTTACCTGTTTGACTTAATCAAGTGGTTGACTCCTTCTAATCACAATATTTGCAATTTGCATAACATTAAATTCAAGAATCCTTTATTTATAAGTAATAATCCCAAATTAGTTATTTACCCTTGGTCTGAAGTGGCAAGTATCTCGTTTACCTAAGACTTTTTTATAGATAAAATGAAAATAAGGGTTAGCTACCAAAAGATAATTTATCATATCAGGATCCCTTCTATTTAGAGCATTTTCAACAAAAAAATACAATTTCAATCCAGTTTTTAGGAATCAGTAACAACTATATCTTCTCCAGAAAATAACAAATATAACAAAATTTTTAAAACGAAAAGTAAAACTATTGTTTTTCTTTGTAATGTTTATATTTGAATTTCCTTCACCTACTGACCTACTCTGTAAAATTCTGTTATTAAATGTGCACAATCATTGAAGAAAAAAAATACACAGGATCAGACAACAGTTTCCTTCCTCGCATTGTATTGCAGAAAAGGAAAAGGAAAAGTAAAAACTCCTTTCCTTTTATTTTTTTTTACAAAATTTAAGCGTTATATTGTAAAAAATTATATAATAATTATTCTCTACTCATCAAAAGTGTTACCAAGTCAGCTAAATGTGATAAATGCAGAACTTGTGATCCAATATCCAGAGGAAGGGTATTATAGAAGTGTTACAGAAATATTGGTATAGTATCAAATAATCGTTCAAAACAGCTAGACGAAACAATTTTTGAATTAAACTATAATAGTTTGAAAGATTAATTATTCTCTAATTATAATTACTATTATAAGGAAAACGAGGAAAAGTACTAACAGCTCTTGGTGTCCAGTTGCATAATTTGCTCTCACTAACTCTTTTTTCTCTCTGTATCTTCTTCTGAGTTTTGGTTAGTTCTTCATCCATCTCAGCCTCGCTCTTGGATAGAGCAAAGCTTCTTCCTTCTTTGTCTTCCTCTGCACCCATTTTCAACCCTGTAAATGGTTCTTCAGCTGTGAGATTCTCCAAGAGAAAGGTGGGTTATGGGGTTGTGGTTCACGCCACCAAGGAGGCTAACAATCGACTAGTTTTGAATGTAGTGTTTGAACCTTTCGAGGAAGTGAAAAAGGAGCTTCTTCTCATCCCCACTATGCCTCATGCATCACTGGCTTGCCAAAAATACACTGATCAGTGTGAAGCTGCACTCAACACACAGATCAAGTGAGCTTCACGTTCTCATTCCTCCTATGATCATTACACATGGATTCTTGACTTTAGTACACACTGTTATTCGGGTGACATTATTAATGAACTATAAAAAAATATCATGTTCTTGAGAAATTATAAAGATTTAATCTTTATTAAAAATAATATTTTCCATATGTTGGCATATAGAAAATATCATATCAAGTAGACCTTTACCATGGTAGTGAAAGATGTTTTGGTGATGAATGATGGTAGAAAGTAGAAACTGAGGGCTCTGACTTCTGAGTTTTCATTTAAAGTTGGAAAAGCTACAAGTTCTTTCTATTGTGTGTGTTAGAAAAATAAGTCTTAACTCTTAATTTGTTTTATGTATATGCAAATATCTCATGCCATTCTTTCTTTTGCCCTTGTTTTTCAGTGTGCAATACAATACAATGTCTCCTACGTGTATCATGCCATGTATGGTTACTTTCACCGAGACAATATTGCTCTGAAGGGATTGGCCAAGTATTAACCTCCAAAATTCCTGGTTCTTTTGTAATTTGAATTTTATTATTATCAGAATGTTGACGTACAATTTTGCAGATTTTTCAAGGAAGCAAGTGTGGAGGAAAGACTACATGCTGCGATGATGATGGAATATCAGGCATTTGCAGCATTCTTTGTTATTCTTAAATTACAATATCATTAATTCT
Organism: Sesbania bispinosa; assembly: GCA_026901365.1. Lineage (NCBI taxonomy): Eukaryota > Viridiplantae > Streptophyta > Magnoliopsida > Fabales > Fabaceae > Sesbania > Sesbania bispinosa. The sequence goes on along the minus strand of QLOH01000021.1, from coordinate 1,590,915 downwards.
TATATTTCTTAACAGTCATGTTTATAGCATTCCTTTTGTTCATTTTATTTTCCATGATTACAGAATAGAAGAGGAGGAAGGGTTCAGCTGCAATCAATGCTAATGCCATTTTCAGAGTTTGATCATGCAGAAAAGGGTGATGCATTAAATGGTAAGTTAAGTATATGTTTTTTTTTAAATTTATTTAATATTGAACTTTTTAAAATTTGTTTTCTTTCTACATTAAAGTGTTTTATAGTACATGTTCCACACCCGTGAGTGTTCCAATTTGGTCATCATTATGAGAACTATGCAGTATGCATGTGACATCCTTCATGAGCCTTGGTTTGTTCTATTATTCGTGAATTTAGGTTATTTCTCTAATTATATTTGCTACTTCTGTTTCTGTTTCACCCTATATCTGGCAGCAATGGAACTTGCTCTATCTTTGGAAAGGCTGAACAATGAGAAGCTTCTAAATTTACAGTGTAGGCCACTTCTACAGTTCTAGTTCTCTTCCTATTTATCTCAAAGCTTACTCTGCATTGCCCTTTCTACAGAAATTGAAGGAATTTTTTTAGGGTCTTTTTGATTTACTAATTCTTACGTACATCATTATTGTTTAATGACACTAACTAGTTTTCTTTTCACAAATGCAGTTAGCAAATGAAAACAATGATGCACAACTTGTTGACTTTATTGAAAGCGAGTTTTTGGTTGGTCAAGTAAGGAAACTTCAACTGTGGTTCTTTCTATAAGACAGAAAATAGAAGCAGACTAAGTTTTGTTCTCATTAATTTCTTTTTTGGCTTCAGGTGGAAGACATAAAAAAGATCTCAGAATATGTTGCTCAGTTAAGAAGGGTGGGCAAAGGACATGGTAATTGTTACTTGCACCTTATAAACCAAAGCATTTGATTCATATTTCATATACTTAGTGGAGAAATTAGGGTAGTTTACTGGTGGAATTGCAGGAGTTTGGCACTTTGATCAGATGCTCCTTAATGGAAGTGTGGCTGCGTGATAGTTACCTACAACATTGCCTACTAGCATCTAAGAAAAACTCAGATACATATATTCACCAATCCCCTCTATAACTTGTCGTTTCTGCTTTCCTTTTCCCATGTTAGTTTCTTCCTAATTTGCCGTACTTTTCAATTTCTATTTGATATATTAGTCTAGTCAATTTGAGGCTTCAGCTTGTGCATAAATGTATTAATCATTTGAAGCAAAGAAGCTATGGGATAAAATACATGGTACATATTTCTCCAACATTAGAAGATTAACAATGCCAAATGCAAACTACTCAATGAGCTTGAACACAGTCTTATTACTACCTTATATATGTAGCAATCCAAGTAGTGATTTCTATGATTAGAAATATCATCATCACACCAAGGAAGCCCTTTCTGCCTCATGTCTCAACTCTCAACCTTGCCTCTTCAATGATGATCAACTTAATGCCCTTATCTTTGGTCATAAATACCCATGGTTTTGAGTCGTGCCCTATTATTATAATGTTTTCTAGGAGACTTGCAGACTCATTACCAACAGCATCTTGGACTGCTGATGGTGTCAAAGGTTACCCATATGCTTTTCTCTCCGCTCAATGATTCCAATTCTTCCTCAGTTCCTTCCACAGTCACCACTGCAACATTTCAAATTTCAAACTTTATGAACTCAGTGAGTCAGGGTATAGGGTGGTTTGCCCATTCAGAGGGGATGGCCCCTTTTACCAAGTTGTACTGATCACTCCTTGCAGAGCTTGAACTGCAAAATTCAGTTGGAGTGTTAAATTGTTGTCCATGGCTAATTTATATAGTAAAGAGGTGAAAAAAAGAGACTAACCTTTGCTTCATCCTCTATTATGGAATGCAGGCGAAAACAACCATTGGCATCATAGAGGAGTCTGGAAATTCTTGTTTGTTTAAGGAATAGATACAGCATCTAATCATTTGATTGCATATTCAGTACAACCTTAGTAATGACAAATGATAATCTTTGCTACCAAAATCCACAGACAAAAAGAATTGGTAGCGAATGCAATTATGGTTTTACCTGTAAATCCTACTTCTGATCAGTTCAAACTACTCCATCAACCTTAGTGTGTGCTGCTGCAACAAGATGGAAATGACCTCATGGTTTGCATGAGGATGAGTGGCAGCACTCCCTTAACTTGTGTGTTCCAGGAGATGGCCTAAGAGCCTGCATTGTACCTAGAAGATGAACGTTGTATAAGGCATTAATTTCTGTTGTCCATATCCTGTGTAAACCAAAAGATAACTGAAAGTAACATATTGCTCACAGAAGCACTCCATAGCTGGTGGAGCATCCAGTGCCTCAGAGCATTGAGCCATTTCATATGCTGCTTTTTCCCACTAGCCTGCAACTAAATATTACACTTTTTTATAATTTGAATAGGAAAAGATAAAAAACAACATATTAAAACATTTTGAAGAACAAATGGTTCATTTCAACATTGCTGTTATATATCATTGGGTCTCTTGGATATTTTCAAAATTTTCCTGAACATTTCTTCTTGCTTTAAGCTACATATCACAATAATAATGTTGAATTGAAGAGAACACTAAACAGTAATGCATCACATTACAAATCAAAGTTTTATCAAACCAATAAATGAGTACAAGTCACATCAAGAACACAGGGAACAAAATGCAAAAATATTGAATAACGTGTGAACACAAAACATGAAAAAGAGAAGTATGAATGGTATTCTATCATGAAAGTGGCATACCATATATAAGAGTCTTCACTCTTCTTGGATATATTTGAAGTTTTTGATTCAAATTAATTGAAATGGAGTAAGGCCAAGTTTAAAAGAAATAGAGTGTGTCATCATGATACATGCATAAACAAAAGAAAATATTAATTTTGTAACATGTATAGTAGAAGTAACTATGACCAACTTTTTATGCTCTGAAGTCTGAACCTGTCATGATACATGTTGAATGATAGAATCCACTCGATGCCACTGGCATTAAAAAAAACATTTGGCAGTAAGAAACATATAGGAGAAGAGAATTATGAAGTTATAAGAGGAAATGCATGAAATTAATAAACCTGTGTAAGTCTTCCTTATGATTGACAAATATTCATTCCCATGCTGCGTTTGAAATTGAAAGATGCCTAAATTAACCCATAATCTCTCAGCGATTCCAAGCCAATCCATATTTCTTCTCCCTTTCACACCACAAACGCTGTTGCCTTAGCCTCACTCACATCACATCTGCCCCTGCTGCATTAAAATAAAATAAAGACAAACAAGAATGAGTTCACATTTATTGTTATACCTTTTTTTTTTGTAAAGATTAATTGGGAAAAGATAGAGCGAATGCTATTACTCTTAAAAAAGTGTCCGCTTCTTCACCAAATATCTTTGTGTGGAATGTGCGCTATCTTGTCCCAATCCTCTCCTGTTCCCTCCTTACACCGCTTCTTCAATGTTGGACAGAACCAAATTTTTAGCTTATCAAGTGAAGTGAGGTGTTGAATACCATCAGCCAAGGATCTCAATCCTCCACATTCATAAAACTCCAGATGTCGAAGGGAGCGGAGACCTTCCCAACAATGGTCTGGTAAAGACTCAAACGCTTTTACAATCACTTAATTGCAGCTTATCAAGTGAGGTGAGGTGTTGAATACCATCGGGCAAGGATCTCAATCCTCCACATTTATAAAACTTCAGATGTCGAAGGGAGCAGAGACCTTCCCAACCTTGCTCCGGTAAAGACTCAAGCGCATCACAAACACTGAATTTCAGATCGTCTAAAGCGATAAGGTTGAACAACTCAGTTGATAATTCCTTCAATTCCGGGAAAGAATATATTACCAGCTTTTGAAGACAAGTCAGGTTTCTCAACATTCCCTCGGGTGGGAAGAATGTGACTTCTTTATCACCATCTTCAAGATAAAGGGTGGTAAGACTGGACATACTAGCGATTGACTTCAGCAACTCATTTTTACATCCTTTTACTCTCAGGCTTTTAACAGACGGGAGACATGGCCACTGAAGTTTAGGGCAAGCTATGATGGTAACATTAGAAAGACAGAGGAACGTCTCCCTTCCTTCCACTTTCAACAATCCCTCCAAGTTTGGTAAACATTTTAAAGAGAGTTCCTCCAAAGACGTGAAAGCCCTCATCTCCACACCATCATAACATTCATCATCATCCATGTATTGCACATGATGCACATTACTTATTTTAAGTTTTCTTAAAAATGGTAGTTTACCAAGGGATGGAATCTGTACGCAGTTAGGGCAATCTTTAAGTTTAAGATCAACTAAACTACTGAGATTTCTGATCCAACTTGGGAAGCATAATCCACCGTAATTAGATATCTCTAGGGATTTGAGATTTGAGGGAGGTTGAAGCTCTTTAATTACTTGCTCAAGATTAGTAACACATGACTTGCTTTCCGTCCATGACAAGCGTAGTTTCTCAAGGTCCTTTTTACCTCTCAAATTGGCCTCTCTAGCTTCTGATAAACTGCCAACATTGTGAAGGCCTTCAATGCTCATCTTTCCTCCTGGATTTAGATCACGTAACTCTGACAAGCTATGCCCTGTCTTTGAATCGACAGTATACACACTTAGTGATTTTAGGCAACATAATTTTCTAATGTTAGGAGAGGTACGAGACAATGATCCACAATCTTCAACAATGAGATGTCTGAGATTTTGTAAGCAAGTCAAGTGTTTTGGTAGACAGCGAAGACTAAAAAGTCCTTCCAATTTCAAGATTTCCAATTTCTGCAGGCTATAAATTGAGTCAGCTTTTTATCATTGGTAAACTATAAAGCTGCAAATAACTCAAATGAATTAAATTTGCAAGTGACGATAATAATTCGAAAGAACTTGTCCTTAGAATCCGAAGAGAATGAAAGCAACTAAAAAACCTTGTGTTAACATCCTGGACAAAATAAAACCTTAGTCATATAATGTTCGCAAGGATTCAATTTTCTTAAAGGCTCCCTTATTTGCAAGAGTCATATAAAAATATAAGCATGGGTCACGATTTTGATCAGAGCCATATTGAATATGGTGTGTGCTGCTTGATAAATCAGTCACATTTGAATTCTCCAAAACCATACACTCTGTCCTCGTGACTAACTGAGTAAGATCATGGATAAGATCATGCATCTTGAAAGAAATGTCTCCTTCATGGTTGATCTTGATGTCTTGGAAGAATGATTTTTGGTACAATTCTTTCCAAATCATATTGCCAACATCTTCTATCTCCAATGTTCTCCTGGATGAAATAAACCCATTGGCCATCCAAAGGTGAATCAAATTTTCCTTCATAATTTCTGTATCTTTGGGAAATATGGCACAAAAAGCAAAACATTGTTTTAAGGTTGGAGTTAAATGACAGTAGCTCAATATCAAGGCAGGCAAAATAGAATTTTCAGTTGGTAAAGTCCAAAGCCTACTTTCTTTGACTTCAAGCCACTCCTTTTCCTCACTCTTTGAGCACAATAAACCTCCTAATGCTCGTGCTGCAAGAGGCAATCCCCCACACTTCTTTACTATCTCCTTGCCTATAGCTACAAGCTCTTCATGCACATTGTTTGAATAACAACCAACATTCATCCACAGAGAGACCGGACAAATGATGAGCTTGACATGTACCGATGATTGCTGCAACATCCTTGTCACGAGTGGATACTAAAACAGAAGCACCTTTGGATCCACATGATAACACAGATTTCAACTTGTTCCATTTGTCTTGGGTTAATCCGGATTTCATTTCTTGATTCATTTTCCACACATCATCAAGAACAAGCAAGTATCTTATACTTTGCAACAATTCTTGCACTTTTCTTTCTATTTTATCTAAATCCCAGGCATCACACTTATCATCTGAGATAGATCTTATAATAGAACACAAAATCCTCTTGACAGAGAAATCCTCTGAAACACAAACCCAAACTTTTGGCTTAAAAGTACTACTTACCCCATCATCATTGTAGACCATTTGCGCCAGAGTTGTCTTTCCAACACCACCTAAGCCAACGATGGGATAGATGGAAAGGAAGTCAGAGGCACATGTTTGGTTGAGAAGAAACTCCACAATCTTCTCTTTATCATCATCACGTCCATATATCTGAGGTTGGTCAATGGTTGAGCTGGTTTCACGCCATTCTGCCACTCCACGGTCACGATCTCCACCTGACCTTTCCCCAACATGCTCTCTCAGAAAAAAATTGTTTTTACTTTCAGCAATTTCATCAAATCTCCTTGAAATCATTTTCAGCTTGTTGCCAATCCTATAACGAAACACGATGTTCCTTGGTCTGAAAGAGGATGGACCCACAAGTCGATGGGATTCAATGGAGCATTCATCAAGGATATCATCTTACACATACACAGCATCTTTGAGTTTCTGCAGCCAAAGCTTAACAGGTTTGTCTGTCAATTATTTCTCCTCAGCATCTTCAAGGACGGCCTTGATCAGCTCTGAAGTGCTTAATAACTTTTCAGCCTTTTCCTTGATTCGAGACATGGTTGCAAATTCATTCTCAACCAAAGAGAGCAACTTCTCAAACACAGGTCCAAGTAAAGCCTCAGCCATTTTCAGACACACAAAAGACTGAAGAGAGAAAAGATGAGAGATTGGTTTTTGCTTGGAAGAATATCAAGTGTGGATACAGTACTAGCAAGTCTGCAAATCTTATCAAGATTAGGTGAAAGCTAAGGTGAACCGTGAAGGTACATGGACCATGGTTCAACATCAGCCACCAGAAATAAACTCTATAATGATTGGGTGTCAAAGTTCACGAAATTGCAAGAATGACCCTCCTATAATAGATTAGCACCGACAAAAAGGTACGTTGGTTAGGTTGGATGGCCGAAAGAATCCACAGTTTGAATTAAAAAAAAAAATTACAACACTTGCATATGGGATGCACACTTAAATATAAATTATATGGTTAAATATGTTTTTGTTCCCTAAACTTTCACCCGAATTTGGTTTTGGTTCCTAATCTTTTTTTTTTCGTTGGTTTTGATCCATAACGTTTTCAAATCATTGAAATTAGTCCCGGTCGTCACCCTTATATTTAACAGAGTTGACGGCAGGGACTAATTTCAATGGTTTGAAAATGTTAGGGACCAAAAGAAACGAAAAATAAAGATTAGGGACCAAACCTAGATTCATGTTTGATCTCTAAACTTTCACCCAAATTTGGTTTTGGTCCCTAAAACTTTCAAATCATTGAAATTAGTCTCTGCCATCACCCCTATATTTAACAGAGTTGACGACAGGGACTAATTTCAATGATTTGAAAACATTAGGGACCAAAACCAACGAAAAAAAGATTAGGGACCAAAACCAAAGTCGGGTGAAAGTTTAGGAGCAAAAACATATTTAACCCTGAATTATATGATATAATAGATTAGCACAGACAAAATATACATTTGATAAGTTTAAAATAATGATAGGTATCAACAGGGTGGTCGGATCAAAAAATATTTAGAGATTGGTTTTGCTTGGAAGAATGTGAAGAAACCGGATGAAACATGGAGTGAATTTGGGTGTTTCACCTCATGGGTGTATCAATGGTGAAACACCCTTTTTTATCTGTGATAATGGGTTTGGTAACCTGCTGAGAGAAATAAAACTAAATTTTTGAAATTGCAATCAAGTCCCCACTTGCTTGTTGACTTGTTGTGTTTTAAATATTCATTTTTAATTTATTCTATTATTATTATTATAAAAAAATCTTTTCGTGGACATGTGTTTTTTTTTTCCTTTTTTCTTTTTTAATTTTTTTCACTTGTATTCTTTTAAGATACCAATTCTTTTTTAACATTTTTTATTATTTTTAACTTTTATTTATTATTATCTCTATTCTTATTTATTTGTCTCATTACATAAAAATATAAATTAAGAAATACAATAAATATTTTAATTTATATTTAAATTTATTGTGTTTTTCTCAATATACCATCCATCTTTCTATTTTATTTATTTATATTTTCACTTATTATCTCTATTTTTAATGGTAAAGGTAGAAAGAAAATATGTAACTTTTTTCTTTCTAGCAATCCATTCCTACCCTTTCTATTCATATAAGTTATTTAATGGGATAATGATAGGTTTGACGTATGTAAATCCAAATGGATAAAATTTATTAAATTCCAATGCAATAAAATTTGTGTATGATTTAAAAAACAACACAATTTAGTTCCTTGTTTAAGTTTTTATTTTAGTAAAAGAAAATGGTTACATCAAATAAAAATCACAATTGAACGAAAACAAATATGAAGAAATCATTTTTTGCTCTCCTAATTTGTGAGGATGGTGTGGGATGCCCACAAATTAAGTTTGGTGAATTTTTAGGCAAAAAAAGTAAATATAATGAATTTTTAATGAAAACTGCTATTAATTCAATTAAAAATCATCTTAATATTATAAAATTTTGAAAAACTCATTTTTGGGTCCTATAATATGTGGGTAATGATGTGGGATGCCCAGAATTTTAATTTTATGAAATTTGGATAAAATATAAAATTTTAGGGAATTTATTAATGTAAAACATTGTTAAAAATCACCTTTATACCGGAAAAATTTGCAAATAATCATTTTTGGGTCCTCTGGTCTGTGCCTTACATTTGATATGAAGGTTGGGTGGATTGGTGAACATTGGATGATTGACATGTTTAAGGTACGGTGGTTTTGTCAATAGTAAGGTTAGAAACCCTAACCCTAACATTGACTACTTTGGGGAATAATGTGAGCACTCAATATCCATTTTTTAAATTTGATTTCTCAATATCCATTTCTTGCAAAAAATCATTTTTGTGTCCTCTGGTGTGTACCTTACATTTGATATGAAGGTTTAGTGGATTGGTGAACATTGGATGATTGACATGTTTAAGGTGGGGGTTTCGTTAATAGTAATTGTTTTTAATTTAATTAAAAACCACTTTTATGCCAGAAAAAATTGTAAAAATTATTTTTGGGTCCTATAATTCGTGGCGAATGATGTGGGATGCCCAGAATTAAAAATTTGTTAACTTTGAACAAAAAATGTACTTTTAATATATTGTTTATTAAAAAATATTGTTAATTCAATTAAAAATAAATTTTATTTTTAAAAAATTTGTAAGAAATATTTGTGGGTATGTAATATGTGAGGAATTGTGCGGGATTCCCAAATTTAAATTGGTGAATTTTGGTTAAAAAAACGTATTTTTAGTAAATATTTTAATAAAAAAATGTTTTTATTTGAAAAAAAAATAGGGTATTGTTTTTGGTAAAAAAAAATCACCTTTTTGTTTAAATATTTTTTAATGTTTTTAGTAAATTTAAATGGTTTTAGTGAATGATTTGGCTCTCACAAAATAACATATACCCTACTTTTCTATAATAATAACTATGGTGATATTTTCATTAACATAATTATTATAAATAATTAAGATCATGTTTATTTTACTTAATTAATAATTAATAATATTAACAATTTTAAAGATAAAAGTAAATTATTATTGTAGATGTTTGATTGGAAGGAATTGACCTATATATCTCCATTTTATGTATGAAAGGACGTTTTTAGTACCTTATTTTTAAATAATTTTTTTAATATTTTAATGCACTAATTTTTTTAAAATATTTATAATATATATTTAAATATATTAATTGTAATAAAACATATAGTTTGTGTGTATCACATGGAATAAAATATTAGTCTTACTATAATTTCAAACCTAAAACAATAATAAGATTTTAATATGACATTGGTGAACTACTATACGCCAAAAAAAAAAAATAAATGATAGTTAAGTATTTAAACTTTGTAATACGTGATTCTGGTACATGTAATGGCAGTAATGCTCATCGAATATATCTTCCAGTATACACAGTAAACTAAAAAGGGTATCATAACAAAAAAAATTCTCATACACAGCCACCCTTAAAAAGACGGAGGGATTGAAGTGCAATTCTTGAAAAAGTCTTTAAATAAGAAACATCCGGTTTCCTGTAACTCATCACAACCGTTACTTAAAAGACCAATAAATCTAATGGTTAGAAACAGCTGTAACACCGGACCCTAGACACGCCCGATTTGTCAACTGGGAGGTTGAAGGTCAAAAGAATTAATAATGAACTTACAATTTGGAGTTAAAAAGTATTTTAGATAGGGGTGGAAACAGGCCAGGTCAGGCCAGGCTTTGGCAGGCCTGAGCCTGGCCTGACTCATAATTCTTAAGCCTGAGCCTGACCTATTACCTGTTACAGGCCTTTTTGTAAGGCCTGGCCTGGCCTGCGAAAAAGTCTGGCCTGGCCTGTAAGCCTGTTTAGAAGCCTGTTTTATAACAAGGCCTACCAACAGGCCAACAGGCCTATAAGCCTATGCAGGTCAGCAGACCTTTTAAGCTGACTTTTTTATATAATTATTTAATATATTCTATTTTTTTACTATATTATAAATTTTTTAATTATATTTATAGTTATTTATATAATTAATTTAATATATTATATATTATTATATTAAACAGACCGGCCTGTTAAGCCTAATAGGCTTTTTCATAGGCCTGAAGCCTGACCTATTTAACTAAACAGGCCTTTTAAGAAGCCTTGGCCGGACCTTTTTAATAAACGAGCCAGGTCAGGCCAGGCCATAAACAGGCCAGGCCGCAGGCCCCTGACAGGCCGGCTGGCCTATTCCCACCCCTAATTTTAGCGGTTGGTTGGCTGAAGCCTGACCCACATTCTGATAAGTTTGAAATTTATATTCAAGTGTGTAGTAATATGTTGACCAAAAAAAAAAGTGTGTAGTAATATAATAGGTAATTAAACAAAAAAATAGTAAGTTTAACGGTATAAGTAACAATATGTCCAACCTCACACCAATATATATATATATATATATATATATAGTTACTAATTGGTGTAAGTACTCTCTCTCTCTCTCTCTCTCTATATATATATATATATATATATAGGGTTCAAATTACACTATATTAAGTATTCCACCGTTAAATTGAAAGTTACTATCATAAAGATCATATATATATAATTTTACATTAATCTGAAATTATTTGATATGTCATTGAGATGTCTCAAGATTAACGTTATATATACATTTAAAATATATGAAAAATCCAACCATTTGATTATCAAGTTATTAGTCTCAAAATTTTATGAAATTTGGCACAAATAATCATGATGATGAATAAACATAATTCAACGATTGGATTACTGAAAAACATTCGATTTGTAGTTATCAGCGGTGTAATACTTAGTGTAACTTACAGTGGTGTAATTTGAATTCTCCTATATATATATGAGTGAGATCTTTTGACATCAGTGTCAAACTTTAAGAATTACACCTCTTAATAATTTTTTGTAAAATTCACATTTATGTCCATATGCAATGCGCCCATGGATTGACTGAGAACTGATTGAATTATAAAGATATATATTTGTAAATAAAATAATAACTACTCCCTCCGGTTCTTTTTATAAGGCACCTCTAATCGAATTACACAGACCACGGAAAGTAGTTTAAGTAGTTAATTTTATTGGCTTCATAAAAAATAATACAAAATTTTATTTTTACCCCTATTTAATATTATTAATATATTCTTTTATTGAATAATTGAGATTAAATTCTGCACTAAATATAGTACTAATTCTCACTATCAATTGTATTGGAACACACAAATGTATATGGAAAAGTGCAAATGTTTAATTCTCTCTCTTGATCACATATGTAACAATATTTATAATACCTCATTAATGAACAATTAGCAAAATATATGATGGAAGAATTTAATAAGGGTAGATCAGGAAAAAAAAATTAAATGCTTCACAGAGATTATCAAGTGTCTTATAAAAAGGACCATCAATATCTTCTAAATGGTGCCTTATAAAAAGGACCGAAAGGACCGCAAGAAAACTTTGTTTTTACATAGGGAAAAAAAACTCATGCAAACAAGTAAAAATAGACACAAAAATACGTTTTTACATTGGTTTTGCATAAGAGTCGTGACTTACCCAAAAACCTTCGTCACAACTGTGTTTGTGTCCAACCAAAACGGCTTAGCTGACACAAAAGTTTATGATGGCCAACTGTCACACATATTTTTTTTTAGTTTTGCTTCCACTTGTTTGCATACACATGGTCGACACAATTTTTTTTAAAAAAAAAAATTAATTTTTGATTTTTTTTTAAATTTTAAAAGAACATATATATTTGAATAAATAATAATTTAATAAATCTATACTTCAATAGATCATTGTGATTATTGAATAAAATATTATTATAAATAATTAATGAAACAAAGTAAAACAGACATAGAATCCATAGTATAGAGAATGTAAGTAAATAGTATAGCCAAAGTATATAAAATAATGTGAACATATAAAATACAAATAAATAATATAGTTAAAGTAACACATAAAGATAAAAGCATAATTTCAAATAAACTAGCTAGTCAATCTATATCATACTGTGCTACCAAAAAACTAATACTAGGCCACAAACAACCACAACTCTCCACCTTGGCTAATGTTAAGCTCATTTATAGATTCATCCCTATTATCTCCTACCACATCATCCATAAGCACAAAATTTCAACAGTCAATTCATATATACCACACACAAAAACATTTTAATTTGGGGGTGACATATGCAATAGCCTAGTTCAAAGACATTCTACACCAATCAATTTCAATCAGAATCATAATTCAAAATGCAATAACCTAAATCTCTCTACCGGATCTACTTCAACACCACCGAAGTGCCTACCACACTTCGTCATAGCAAGCACAGTAAGTACAACAAACAGAGATTTATGACAACAGAAATTATGGTTCCTATTAAGAAGGGGGTTTTGTTGGAAAATGGTAATTCGTTTTACAATTTTTAGGTTTGAAAAACTATTTTTCTATTTATTATGTTATTTAATAAATTATTAAATTTGTTAATTGACAAATTTGATGCCACATAAGAGTGAGAATGTCATATCAGTTTCTACACTAACGGAAACATCAACAAGACTAACAACAACTCTAACAACAAAAACTATTTTAAAAAAGAATAATTGTGAGGATAAAAAACTAAAAAAAAATAATGGGACTAAAATGAAAATGAATGAATTTTGGAGGGACTAAAACATATTTAAACGTTATTAATATTTATATTAATTATTAATAAGTTTATTATTAATAAATTGAAATAATAATTACTCAAAATAAAATATGTTATATGTGAAATCCTATTTTACAATGAATTTCAATATTATACCTCTTAAACTAAGTACCTGAAAATATTTAAAACCATTAAGAATAATTATCAATACTGTAAATTTCAATTTAAAATAATTAAATTTACACTAACAATAATATATTTGCATTATACACAAATTATCTAGAAAAATGTCATAAAAATATATTTGCATTGTTCATTGAACTTGAACAAACACTACGTCTACTAAATTATTATTCCCATTATTACTCGGTCAATCATTATAATATTTAACTTTTTTATGAAAATATAATATATAACTCCTACCATAAGAACTACTAAAAATACAGTTATAAAATGAGGTTACATGCAATATTTAATCGTATTACAAATTTCTCACTGTTTTACATTAAATTTGTTGTTATGTGTTATTATTTATACATATCAGTCTTTTCAAAAACCAAAACAATAAAGCAAATGTACTTTCATATATTTTGACATTTTATGAGTCCTTCGATTATAGAATGCATGCTTATACCATCCAAAATGACAAATAACCAATATCTTTCGAAATGATACTATACTAGATGAAAAGGTAAGCACATATAAATTTTGTGAGAGTCAGAGACTGATCAGGGTGGGGAGTGATCACCGGTGCAAAGAGGCATGGACAAGGAGCGGCTCCTAGCAGGCTTCTAAGCAAAAATGGGACACATGGATGAACCGAGCCCACACCGGAATGAGAGGGATCCAAAGGTTGTGCAGGTATGGGACAATACAGTTGATGATAGCTTAAAGGAAAATGTTATGGAGAACTATATCAACAAAATGCATCTTCTTTTCGGAAGCCCATAACATAAGAACTCCATAGTTAAGCGTGCTTGACTTAGAGCAATTCTGGGATGAGTGACCTTCTGGGAAGTTTCCCAAAAAGTATCCAAGTGAGGACAACACATACTGAAAAGACTCGTGTTGGTTTGTGGGGACACTCATCACTCCCGCAAGTGGCTCGGGGACGTTACAAATGGTATCAGAGCCGAGCCTCTCCCAGTACGGTGTGGTTCGAGGTCGAACCAAGCGGAAGCTGGTGGGCATGTGAGAGTCGGAGGCTGATGAGGGCGGGGAGTGATCGTCGGTGCAAAAAGGCACAGACAAGGAGCGGCTCCTGGCAGGCTTCTAAGCAAAAAAAGGACACATGGATGAACCGAGCCCACACCCGAATGAGAGGGATCCAGAGGCTGTGCAGGTATGGGACTATACAGTTGAGGATAGCTTAAAGGAAATTGTTGTGGAGAACTATACAAACAAGATGCATCTTCTTTTCGGAAGCCCATAACATAATAACTCCATAGTTAAGCACGTTTGACTTGGAGCAATTCTAGGATGGGTGACCTTCTGGGAAGTTTCCCAGAAAGTGTGCAAGTGAGGACAAAGCATACTGGAAAGACTCGTGTTGGTTTGTGGAGACCCTCATCACTCCTGCAAGCGGCTCGGGGGCCTTACAAATGGTATCAGAGCCGAGCCTCTCCCAGTACGGTGTGGTTCGGGGACGAACCAGGCGGAAGTATTGGTGGGCATGTGAGAGCCAGAGGCTGATGTGGGCGGGGAGTGATCGCCGGTGCAAAGAGGCACGGACAAGGAGTGGCTCCTGGCAGGCTTCTAAGCAAAAAGGGGACACATGGATGAACCGAGCCCGCACCCAAATGAGAGGGATCCAGAGGCTGTGCAGGTATGGGACTGTATAGTTGAGGATAGCTTAAAGGAAATTGTTGTGGAGAACTATACAAACAAGATGCATCTTCTTTTCAAAAGCCCATAACATAAGAACTCCATAGTTAAGCGTGCTTGACTTGGGGCAATTCTGGGATGGGTGACCTTCTGGGAAGTTTCCCGGAAAGTGTGCAAGTGAGGACAAAGCATACTGGAAAGACTCATGTTGGTTTGTGAAGACCCTCATCACTCCTGCAAGCGGCTCGGGGGCTCACCCCTAGTTACCACTAAGAATGTCACATGTATTGCACGTGACAAGCGTACACTTAAAATGTAAGTCGGTAAAAATGCGGGATATATATTTTTTATTACTTATAAAAATAGTTGTTACATGATCCTGTATAACAACAACCTATGGCATTTCTAACTTTATTTTAAATATTATGAAATGTTCTTTCCTTTTTAATCACTTTTGTAAAACGCGGAATTGCTAACACAATACTGAATGTAAATCATACACCAATTTAAACTTAACCATCATCAACATAAAAGATAGAGTAAATAGTGTTTCATTACTATTTAAAATTACAACTAAAGTAGCATACATCTAAGTTGGAGTTCTAGATTAAAACGTTACAAAAAGAAGGTGGAATTCCTAACTGGCTATACCTTATCTTTATTGTATACTGCTACATACATATACCCCTAGACACTACCACTTGACTCCTCAAAATCCAGTTCAACTTGAACGCCATGTCTATCTTCACCACAACGTGCATCCTTCCAGAGTCCATGCCCTTTTAGGTGCCAAAAGAGTGACAGACAACGAAAAGGAAAAACAAGGGGGTGAGAACACTTTACATGAACTCACCGATGTAGGATATAATGCCTAAAGTACATGCATGGAGGATTCACATAATTTAACCAAAATATACACATACTCAAACCCATCTAATATAATATCATAAATCCATATCGCAGTACATGCAACCAGTTTCATGATTCACAATCATAGTATTATGTATGATGCATGAGGGCCTGAGGGAAATCACCACCGTAGTGCACACAACAACTGCAAGATTATATGGAAGCAATTAGGAGTTAGAGTCTATACTAGTCCCGATACTAAGAGCCTTGCTCATATATTGTTTTTTACCGATCTTTCTTTTGTGATACTTCCAGAAAATCCCCACTGATCCTGAAACCTTAAGAGCGACAGGTATAGTCAAGTGTTACTCCCTGAACTCGATAGTAGGTAGCGAGCCTACGTCCCCTAAGTTCAGCCCGAAACTCGACTATCCTCAAGGCTAGCGTCCTTTTCAAGACCCGTTGGCGTCCTCTGCAAGACCTAATGCACTAGTCCCAACCAGTTTGACACTCGTACCGAGGTGTCCCTTCCATTTTTGGTCATAAGGTAAGGTACACAACCTTAGACATCACCAATGTTTAATGATGTATGTTACACATTCTATGCATTCACAGCACACACATTTCTCACCGACAACGTCAATCGAATCCTTTCACGCATCCACTCCCTGTGGTGTAACCACAGATTCAATGACTTTCCTTCATAAGAAATCCAAACCCCATCTTGGGTCAGTCCACACACTCTTTCTAAGCTTCTCAAGTCTTATGTGAGTAGAGTGTGTTTATTATACGCTTTTAGGGTATATTATTTTCCATTGTTTTCACACTTGAGATTTTGCTCCACTTATATTCTAGGATTTACTAAGTCTTATGTATATTTCTTATTCATTTCGCCTCACCCTTACTCAAGTATTGTATTATAGTTTTACAAGCTTAATAAGGTTCACTATCTGATGAGGCCACACTAGGTAACCCCTAACCTGAGTCATAACGTATTAGGGTTAAGTGTATATTATATCTCTATGTGTTAGGTTTACCTTCTTTAGGTCTATCTTGCCTTATCTTTAACTTAATCTTCCTTGATTAAGTCTTGCCTTAGGTAATTAAGGCTTAATAAGTCGTAATCAACTGAGTAATCTTAGGTTTAGTCCTTAATTCAGTGTTAATCCTTAATTAAATGCTTAATTAAACCTTAATCATACCTTAATCACCTTCTTAATTCTTAATTCAATCTTACTCATACTTGATTAGGGTTAATCACGATCACTTAATCCTTAATCAATTCTTATTACCTGGTTAATATTTGATTAAGTCTTAATCATCCTTGATTAGGGTTAATTATTATTACTTAATCCTTAGTCATCTCTTAACTACCTTGTTAATCTCAATTAAGATTGATTAGGATTAACCTTAATTACTTAAATCTTAATATCCTTTAAGTCTTAATCTTATTACCAATCATCATTAGTCGAGGTAATTGAGGATAATCTTAATTAAATCAACCCTAGTTAATTAACTTCTATGATTAGCTTAGTGGACTTCTTAGCTTAATTTGAGTCTTAACCTTCCATGGGTAGGATTAGGGTTGAGGCCCAACTCTAATCCAAGTCCAAATGTATCTTATTAACTATTTATTTTATTTTATCATTATTGGGTGTTTGATGAGTGTATGGTGAGTATTGGGGCCCAAACTAGTGGCCCAAAGGTTATATGACCCATGGGGGTCCATTTCATCAAGTTGCCTTCATGAAATGTGGGTTTTAGGTTGACTTTTTAGTGGGATTAGGGTCTACCCGAATTCCATATTCAACTTTTCACTTACTCTTTTATTTTACTTTTTACCCTTTTACCTTTATTGTTTTTACTTTTACCTATTGGGCTACTTAAGCCCACTAACACTCCAACACAATCCTCACCATCTCTCCATGAATCAAAAACATTCATACTCATGAATTTCATATGAACATCACCAAGAACACTCATGAACATTCAAGAACACCTTGAATGTCAAGAAAAATCAATAAAAATCCAAAAAATGTAAAAATCAAGTATAATGCTCTACACATACCAAATATCCATTTTATCATATCAAATCATCAAACAACACATTTACACATATAAAATTTCATATTTTTAAATATAACCACAACATTTTATTTTCAAGATCTAATCATACAACAATTTGTTTAATTCAAAGTGATGATTTATACAAGCTTATATTCATCATACCAATACATTCCAATCATCAAACAAAATTAAAATCAAGCATAGCCATACATACTAAGAAAACCGAATTATATATGCATAGGAACAAGTTCATGCATTCAAAATTTTCAAAGAAGAAAAATGAAAAGGGAAGAGGGTCAAGGATCACTGATGAGCACAATTTTATTCACACTTTGCATAATTAATCTTAGCTTTCTTGGACTCTAATTGTGATTATATCCACTGTTTTAGTTGGAATTTACCTAATTGGACTTATTTGGGCTTAAATTGTAAATATTGTTTAAATTCGGATTTTTAAGCCTACTGACCTACCTGTCGTGTTTGCTTAATATCTGGAGTTGTAGGTGTCCGATTTGAGTGATTCCAGTTGCCTTGGAAAGCTAAGATCCGGGGCTTTAATTTAATATGCTATATGGCTATATTCATCTGGGAGACGAGGTGCAGTTTTCAATTTGAAGTTGACATTCAGAAGTGTCTGAAGCTGAGCGGGAACAACAAGTTTCTTAAGTAGTTGCTGAAGTAGTTTTAGTATTTCGGGCCTGAAACCTGCTAGTCTGGGCCCATTTTACCTCTGCCATCAGATTAATCTTGTGGTTTAGGGATTAGTATAAATAGGGGCTGTTGCAATTCTGTTAGAGAGACCTTTCACCTTTTACGTCACTTTCATTTACTCATTTTACACGGAGGGAAGTTTTAGAGACGTTTGTTCTCTCTTTTCTTTGGTTTTTCTAGGTTTTCATTCTTCTTCTTCTTCTTCTTCTTCTTCTTCTTTTGTATTTTCATTTTGCTATTCTTCCTTTCATGGAAGGTTAATTTTCTTAGGATTGATTCTTGAGTGATTTTACATTGGATTCTGAGGTTTATTTCAATTCAAATTCGTATTTCAATTTTTGCAGTAGATTCAATTTCATCTTCTCCTTTAGAATTCTGGTTTAGTTTCTTGAATTGGATTTGAACGCTTGTTGATGATTCAATTCTGTTCTTCACTTAGAATTCTGGTTTAGTTTGCTTAATTCTAAACAACCAACTGTTTGCTTAATTCAGGAGGTAAAGGATTAGAAATCTCATAACCAGTACGCTTAGTCTGGTCTCGCAAGTTCGCTTAGTTCTTGAGTGAGATTATTGTTGAATTGATTGACGCTTGTTCGGTTAATTCAAATCTGTTCTGGAAATTGAGATCAATGCATTTTAACTGATGAAGGATCCAATTGTGAATGAGCAAGAGAATCAATCCGTTTTCTTACATCATTTTATTCCTTTTTCTTTACTTGCGAAACTTTGTTCTCGAACAACCAATGAACCCCCTGTTTTCTGTTACGTTTATGCACTTTTTAGAAAGTCTCAAAAATTCTACATGTTGAGAACCTTCTGAAGTATACCTGCTAAAATTCAACTTGCTGAAGTTCTTTCTGAAATCTGTAATCTGAAATTGCTTTTGAATTCCTTGAGAGACGATTTTGGGTTATCTAAACCTTAGTACACTTAATTCATATTATTTGATTGGGTACGACCTCGATCAAATTTGGCGTTGTTGCTGGGGAATTCAATTCAATTTCAGATTAAAGTTTTCAGTTCTGTTTGTGACTTTCTGAACTTCTGTTTTTGAGTTTTTCTATTCAGTTTTGTGTAATTCGTGTCTGTTTTGTGTGTGTGAGTTTAGAGTCAATTTTCATATTGTGTTTGTGTTCAACTAACATTCAGTTTGTGCAGATTTGAGAGAGGTTCCATAATTCAGTTCTTTGGTAAGAATTCTGTTTACCAATTTTGCTGCTGAAACTGAGTTTGAAAGCCTTGATCTGTAATCTATGTTTGAGTCTTTTTAAGTAGTTTGTTTAGTCATATATTAGTGTTCTAACATCATTGTAATTAATTTAGAATTGATTTGGTAAGAATTGGAGTGAATTGCATATGCTGAGGGTACTTGCTGAACAATTCTATTCACTTTTCTGTTGACTTTCTAATATAGAACCTGACTTATTTAGTTAACATAGTTAGAGGTAGAATTTTTGCTCCAATTTTTGTATCAACATTTCTTTCAATCAATAATGAATATTGGATACCCCGACTGCTGTTAGATAGCTCCAGATTGTGAGATTACACTTTACACTGGCTTGTTTTGACCTGTTGGCTTTAATTGGGCATAACTTGGGCTAGGAGTGTCAGAATTTCACACATTTTATTTGCTTTTGGGGTAGCTCGAGCTAGTTAGAGTGCCTGTCCCCGTTACACCACGAGGGGGACCCTGAAAATCCAAAAAAAGGTCATTTTCTATTTTTTTATGGAATTTTTAAGTTTTTAGTGGTGTATTTTTCCTTTCTTACCTTAGGTAGTTTTGGTACTTATGTGACACCCTTCTACCCCCAAATAATAATACAATTATCAAATTGAATTATAAGGAAAATTATAGTTAACATCGAGGTAAAAAGGTTCATATATCCTCTTTAAATAAATACTTAATTCAAATACAATGTTGTTTCCATAGAAGAGTAAAATCAAGGTTTTCAAAAGCTAAATTACCAACATAATAAAAACATAGCTTGGCCATGTAAGGCCCTTAGAAATAATCTTTCTAAATCTCTACATATCAAAATGAAGTAATAAAGCTCCTAGACACTAATCCATGATGTCACACATATCAGAGCGAGACTCTGTCCCTTCAAAATTCAGCACATTGAGTGCCCTCTTCATCACCTAAGAAACCACAGAAAGAGTACGGTGAGGAATGGAATACAAACATATACATAAAATACAGAAGGCTACCCTTATTCCCCACTCATCACCATACATATCATCATTCATCTCAACTCATATACTATTCATTTCACACATCAGGTTCGTACAAATAGGAACTCACACTTTCATACAATCTCAATTAAGGCATATGCTCACACCATGCACCTGTACCACATCTATCCTAAGAGTCATGATTTGGAACTCCATACAATGGGCGCACCTCATCAATCCCATTAGTTGTTACCAATGATGGCCCTACCGTTAACACCACACGATAGGTTGCACCCCCTCTATGGGCCCGTGCAAAGACATTCGCCCCTAGGTTGCACCCCCTCTATGGGCCCGTGCAAAGATATTCGCCCCCTGGGTTGCACCCCCTCTATGGGCTCGTGCATCGAATGTCCCTCTTCATGGTCTCCACCCTTTCTTAGGGCATGCATCTCATGTATCACTCCTCATATGCTTATGCTCAATGCATCAACATCATTTATACATTTCTCATACAACATCATCTATTCAATTCATTCCTCATCACATCATGGATATAATTACACATAGAACATCAATATAAGATAATCACACCACAATACTTCATGCCACGATTAATACACTCTATACATCCAATTTAATCTCATTAATTCCACAAAACAATTCTTATATTAGATAAACATCCATCATATAAGTAAATGATCACCACATTACATCAAAACAACACTCACATCTCAATTTTGGACTTGGTAATTGATTACCAGAAGGCTGTAATCAATTACCAGAAGCATCAGGTGGCCTGGTAATCCATTACCAGAAGGCTGTAATCCACTACTAGAAGCATCAGGTGGGCTGGTAATCCATTTCCAGAAGCATCAGGTTGCCTGGTAATCCATTACCAGAAGCATTTGTTCAAGTTTTTAGCCTGGTAATCGATTACCAGAAGCATTTACTCCAGTTTTTGGCCTGGTAATCGATTACAACAATGCTATAATCGAATACCAAAGACTTTTTTTCACATTTTTGCCCAAAAATACCTGGTAATTGATTACAGACCATTGTAATCGATTACCAGCAACCCGGTACGCGACTGCAACTGCGTTTTTGCCCCTTTTTAACCCTCTTCTTCAATCCCTACTCAAATCTTTAAGTTCCTAACTTGTTTAGACTCGTTTTCACCGATTAAAATCAATGAATTCATCAATTATTTCAACAGATTACTATAAAATCAACAATCGATTAATTATGAACTCTCACCCCCAAATCCTAATTTAACCCCTTTTCGACAGTCTCGCTCTCCACTCTCAAATTCAGCAAGAACGTAACAATAGACATTAAACACACGAATTTCAACATAAATACAGATGATTCATCGTTCATATTTCAAAATTTAGGGATCCTAGAGGGACTTATGGTTGCCCTCACTACCCAAGCACTCCAGCATACACATATAGTCGCACCCCTTTCCCCCCGTACCTTAAAGATGACGATCAAGAACGGTTGGCAGAACTCCCTTGATGATCTACTCTGCGGCACCTTCTCCTTGTGGAGTCGCTTCTCTCCTCCCTAGAGTTTGGTTCTCTGACGTTTGAAAACAGATAGGGTGAAATAGATGACCCCTCTCTTCTTAACTATCTAATTGGGTTGGCCCTACTCTGACCCACCCATCCCCCTTTTAATTAAATAATATTATTCATAATAAAAAGATAATAATAATAATTCTATTATTTCTTCATTTTATTTTATATAATCTATTTTATAAATATTAGGATGTTACAATTCCCCCTTCCTAAAAGAAAATTCGTCCTCGAATTTACCTGAGATGAACAACTCTGGAAAAGAATCCTCTCAACAGGTTGACCAAAGACAACTGCTTTATCAGCACAATTCAATAGGACATGGTTGGAAAATAACCAGTCCATACCAAGAATAATATCTAGCTGACTCAGAGGCAAACAAGTCCAATGAACTCAGAAATCTTTACCATTGATATGAACAGGACAATTTAAGCATACATCGGAGGTAGGAACTTCAGCAATAGCGCGATCGTTTCTACCTCCGCCAAACATCACTTTTCTGATTCACAGAAAAGTAGAATAATCAAAACAAATAGTTAGATCAAACAATTCATCTTACTCAATCAACATCACTGTAGAAACACAGGGAAACACTAGAAGGGGGGTTGAATAGTGTTTCTTAATAATTTATGGAAGCTTTTCGCAAACGGTTAAGTTTACAACAGTTTCAGACAGGTTTAAGAGGTTGTCTGAAGTTTCTTAAGAAGGCTTCTGAAAAGATCTTTAAAAAGGTTTCTTGCTTTTTAAAATTATCAGAACAGTTTTCAACACCCTTTGGTTAGTATAAATAAATTGACAAGAGATAAGGGATAGAAAACTTAGCCAAGGAATTTATCCTGGTTCACTCACTACCACTGTGAGCTACGTCCAGTCCCAATACCAATTAGTACTTGGATTTTCTCTTAATCTTCACCAAGATTACAAGTATTCTTTTACAGTCAAGCCTCTTCAGGCTTTACAACCAAGTATTCTTTTACAGACAAGCCTCTTCAGGCTCTACAACCAAGTATTCTTTTACAGAAAAGCCTCTTCAGGCTCTACAACCAAGCATTCTTTTACAGACAAGCCTCTCCAGGCTCAAAGACAATTTTTACAAAGAGATATGTCTAAGCTTTTAAACTACACAAGTTTGAAGCTTAAACAGAGACGATGTACAAAAAAAACTGAGGTATGCTTAGGATATACAAATGATGTACAATGAATATGAAATTAGAGTGTTTTTACAGAGAAAAACTTGCAGCGTGATTTCTCTTAGACTTTCTTATATATGCAGTCTCTCTCTTGATGGTCTTCATGAAGGGCTATTTATAACCAATCTTCAATCCATTGAAATACCACCATTTAGAGATAACATTAAATGCTATTTAATCCGTTGTGAGACATGCTTCTGAGAGTTCTGATTTTTCTGACACAGTACAAGGTTGTTGCTGCCATAAAGTTGCCACTGTTGTTGCTGCAAAGGCTGCGTTGCAGGGATTTCCTCAGTGGTGTATGAAATTCAAATATACCAGGAAAGGTCTTTGTGTTCCTTGCCATAAATATGTTTGAAAAGGTACGTGCAGCAGAGAACGCTTGACTCAGCAGAATTTCAGAGATGTCTTCACATACTTCAGCAAAGAGTGCCACGTCATTAATGAGACTTCAGACGACTTCAACACTTCAGACGGGTTGCGCACTTCAGACGACTTTAACATTTCAGACAGGTTGAACCTTCAGAAGGCTTTTCCACTTTAGACAGGTTGACAGCACTTCAGACAGTCTTTATAAGTTCAGAATGGCTTGCTGAAATCATAGATAAGTCATTAAACATTTATGTATCTATGATAAGTATTTTAACCCAAATTTGTTAAGCATTAAAACTTGAGAAGTGAGCTGTCTAAAACATCATAATTTACCTTATGATATTTTTGAGACTCAACAATCACAAGTTAGCACCACGGAAACATAGCAAACACATAACTCAAGGCCGGTGAATCGACCTGCTCTTATACCACTAAATGTGACACCCTTCTACCCCCAAATAATAATACAATTATCTAATTGAATTATAAGGAAAATTACAGTTAACACCGAGGTAAAAAGGTTCACATATCCTCTTTAAATAAATACTTAATTCAAATCCAATATTGTTTCCATAGAAGAGTAAAATCAAGGTTTTCAAAAGCTAAATTACCAACATAATAAAAGCATAGCTTGGCCATGTAAGGTCCTTAGAAATAATCTATCTAAATCTCTACATATCAAAATGAAGTAATAAAGCTCCTAGACACTAATCCCCGATGTCACACATATCAGAGCGAGACCCTGTCCCTTCAAATTTCAGCACATTGAATGCCCTCTTCATCACCTAAGAAACCACAGGAAGAGTACGGTGAGGAATGGAATACAAACATATACATGCAATACAGAAGGCTACAGTTATTCCCCACCCACCACCATACATATCATCATTCATCTCAACTCATATACTATTCATTTCACACATCAGGTTCGTACAAATAGGAATTCACACTTTCATACAATCTCAATTAAGGCATATGCTCACACCATGCACCTGTACCACATCTATACTAAGAGTCATGATTTGGAACTCCGCACAATGGGCGCACCTCATCAATCCCCTTAGTTATTACCAATGATGACCCTATCGTTAACACCACACGATAGGTTGCACCCCCTCTATGGGCCCGTGCAAAGACATTAGCCCCTAGGTTGCACCCCTTCTATGGGCCCGTGCAAAGATATTCGCCCCCTGGGTTGCACCCCCTCTATGGGCACGTGTATCGAATGTCCCCCATCATGGTCTCCACCCTTTCTTAGGGCATGCATCTCATGTATCACTCCTCATATGCTCATGCTCAATGCATCGACATCATTTATACATTTCTCATACAACATCATCTATTCAATTCATTCCTCATCACATCATGGATATAATTACACATAGAAACATCAATATAAGATAATCACACCACAATAGTTCATGTCACAGTTAATACACTCTATACATCCAATTTAATCTCATCAATTCCACAAAATAATTCTTATATTAGATAAACATCCATCATATAAGTAAATGATCACCACATTACATCAAAACAATACTCATATCTCAATTTTGGACCTGGTAATTGATTACCAGAAGGTTGTAATCAATTACCAGAAGCATCAGGTGGCCTGGTAATCCATTACTAGAAGGCTGTAATCCATTACCAGAAGCATCAGGTGGCCTGGTAATCCATTACCATAAGCATCTATTCCAGTTTTTAGCCTGGTAATCGATTACTAGAAGGCTGTAATCGATTACCAGAAGCATTTACTCCAGTTTTTGGCCTGGTAATCAATTACAACAAGGCTGTAATCTATTACCAGAGACTTGTTTTCACGTTTTTTGCCCAGAAATACCTGGTAATCGATTACAGACCATTGTAATTGATTACCAGCAACCCCGGTACGCAACTACAACTGCGTTTTTGCCCCTTTTTAACCCTCTTCTTCAATCCCTACTCAAATCTTTAAGTTCCTAACTTGTTTAGACTCGTTTTCACCGATTAAAATCAATGAATTCATCAATTATTTCAACAGATTACTATAAAATCAACAATCGATTAATTGTGAACTCTTACCCTCAAATCCTAATTTAACCCCTTTTTGACAGTCTCGCTCTCCACTCTCAAATTCAGCAAGAACATAACAATAGGCATTAAACACACGAATTTCAACATAAATACAGACGATTCATCGTTCATATTTCAAAATTTAGGGATCCTAGAGGGACTTATGGTTGCCCTCACTACCCAAGCACTCCAGCATACACATATAGTCGCACCCCTTTCTCCCCGTACCTTAGAGATGACGATCAAGAACGGTTGGCAGAACTCCCTTGATGATCTACTCTGCGGCACCTTCTCCTTGTGGAGTCGCTTCTCTCCTCCCTAGAGTTTGGTTCTCTGACGTTTGAAAACAGATAGGGTGAAATAGATGACCCCTCTTTTCTTAACTATCTAATTGGGCTGGGCCTACTCTGACCCACCCATCCCCCCTTTTTAGTTAAATAATATTATTCATAATAAAAAGATAATAATAATAATACTATTATTTCTTCATTTTATTTTATTTATTCTATTTTAGAAATATTAGGATGTTACAACTTAGGCTTTGAATTTTGATCTGAAATTTTATGTGGTTTTTTCATATGTTAATATAGTGTTTTGCATGTACCCAGTTCATTGGTTTCTGCTCATTTGATATAGGTTGTCTTTATATGTTGACATGCTGTTATATACCTTATTTTGTGCATTCTTGTGTGCATTTGGTGTATGATTAGAGCAAATCCAGGTTTCCCATATCCATTTGAACCAGAAATTGATGAGACATATCATAGGAAAGTTAGGTAACTTAGGATTACATTTGTGCATATTTTTGGTTAAGTGATAGTGAGTCTTTGTTGGTTAGTGTGTAGTTTGTTGATTGATTGTGTGAGTCTGTTTCTATTTGTGTTTTTGCTTCTATTTTTTTTTCTTCATTTTCTTTTCATTCTGATTTTATTGATTTTAATTCTAATATCATGGGTGAATTGACTTTGAGAGAACTCATTGAGTGCATGGCTTCACATACTCAAGAATTTAGTTCCAGAAGCAACTCAATGATTTTTCCTATGGGAGTCCATGAAGAGGAGACATCATATGTTGTTGATCATAGACAAGTAGAGAACATGATGGATGATTTAGCTTGTTTGATCAATCAGTTAGCAGTACCTCAGATAAATATGGAGTTGTGTAGGATTTGTACATCACCTGAGCATCCCACAGATTCCTGCCCTACTTTGCATGAGTCTGAAGATTATTTCTCTCCTCAATCTTATGTTGTAGATTTTTATGGTAATTATGTACCTCCTCAACAACAGTTGTATATGCCTGATCAATTTCATTTTCAGGTTGCTGAGCCAAGCTGGCCATACCAGCCCCCACCATTGCAGCAGGTTGCACCTTCCACGAGTGAGCCTTCTCTAGAAGAGTTGATAAGGCAAATGACAACTGACAATTTGCATTTCCAGCAGAAAAACAGAAGCAACATTTCAAAATCTGGAAATTCAGATTGGGCAAATGGCCACTACCTTGCATCAAATGCAATCACAGGATTCAGATGCCATGGATTCAGATTCTATGAGTTCAAATCCCATGAGTCCAAATGTTATGATTTCAGATGCAATGTGTTCAGATTCTATGGTTGCATATGTTATGGATTCACATGCTATGAGTTTAGACCCTATTGAGAAACATTATGTATTGTATCATGATTTGCACGTTGAACCTGTTGTTGATAAAAATTTGTCTGAGTTTGTAGGAATGCTTGATCTTCCATTCTTGTCGGATTACAACAATGGTTACACTTGTGATTCATGTACTGGTTATTTTACGTGTAGTGCATGTGCTGAAATTGACAAGTTTGTGAATACTGGTTGTGATTCTGTAGGTTTTGGAGTTGATACAGTAGTTGTTGATTTAACAGAGTCAGAATGCACATGATTGATTACAGCAATTACATATAAATCTGACTTTATTGATGTGCAGGTTGCAGAATCACCTCCTACTACCATGTTTTCTCCCATCTGTTGTGCAGCCACCATTTTTGGAGAAGCCACTGCTTAACTATTTTGAGCATGCATGCATGGAGGATGAACAAAATGAGAACTCTCTGTTGCAAGTGATAAGGGAGCTCACCAAGTTGCTGAACATTGGCATTTTATATTTTATTTCAGACAGCACTTGGATGAGCCTGGTACAGGTGGTACCAAATGATTCAAGAATTCCAAGGACGAGAGTTGGATGAAAGGGAGTTTCTCTTTTCTCACATTTTCATTGCACTATGTCTCTTGTTCTCTAATTTGAATATTTTTACATTGAGGACAATGTGTGATTTAAGTGTGGGGGGAGGAGATTTGTAGTTTAGGACTTTAGGAATTAGTATGTTGTTAGGAAAAATAAAGTGTTTGCTGTTTTTGCAAAAAAAAAAATACTGTTTGTTGTCTGCTGAAACTACTTGCTGAAATTTGCTATTTGCTGAAGCTGTTAGCTGTTGCGTAGCTATTCTGCAGCTGCTGTTGTCTGAATTTTACTGTTTACTGTCTGAAAGTGTTGTTTATTGTTATTGTATGTTGTTTGTGTGTTTTTCTGCTGCTGTTTATAGCAGAATTTCAGACAGTACATTTTATGACAACAAAAATAGATTTTTGACAATAGAAAAGTACATTTGGCATGTTTTTCATTGGATTTTTAGGATTTGTATTAGTGGTTGGCATTTTCATCATTCTTGGAAAATTGATTTCTTGATTTGTGTTGATTGAATTCCTTATAATTTGGTGAATAAGTTGGTTTTGATAATTATTGGGTTGAATCATTTGTGATAGAGTTGTCCTTGGTGAGATTTTGAGCGTTATTGATGGATGGACCATTCTATGCCATTCTCTCTTTTTCTTGTGTGATTTCACTCTTGTTTGCTTGTGCTCTAGAGCTTGGCTTGACTCTTTAATTTGCAACTTTGTTCACATGTATGAATTGAGATGATTGAGGCATTTTTGTTGATATTGAGCTACTAGCCATATTAGCCTACCTTGATGATTTTCCACTTGTTAGCCCCTTTGAGCCTATTGATCCATTTCTTGTTATTAAAAGCTCATTACAAACCTTGAAAGTGAAAAACCATGATTGTCCTTACCTTAGAGGATAAAGGATCTTTGGAATAATTTTGGGAATAGGTTCTTCAGTAATTGTGGGGGTGTACTTCATCTTCTTATCTTATCTCCTCATGTGGATATTATATTGTGACCTTGGCTAGTTAAAAAAAATGAAAAAAAGAACGACAAAAAAGTAAAAAGAAAAAGAAAAGAAAGAATAAAGAAAAGCTAAAAAGAAAAGTGTTAATAAAAAGAAAAGAAGCAAAGAAATAAAGTGTGCTTGAAAAAATGGGTAAAAAAAAAGTAGAAAAGAGGAGTTCAATTGTAATCTTCAGATGTATGCTACTTGTATTTCTTCTTGGATTTACTCCCCATTGCTCCTCTATTCTCTTTGGTTTATAACTTCTTATCCTTCATTTTCCCTACCTTTACCTTGACCCCATTACATCCTTTATGAAGTCCTCTTGATCTTTGCTTACATGTGTTTCAATTGTTGTGGATATTAGAGTCTTGCCAAGCCTATGGTAGTGTTTGCTTACATGAGTGCTTTGAGTGTATATACACAAGCCTAAACACTTAAGGATTAGAGAGTTTGTCTTGTGAGAATTCTATCATTCTTAATTCACCCCTTTGATTTGATCTACCCTCTTATTTGCTAAATTACTAGGAATTCCATTCATATTTTTCTTGACTCCATGATTCCTTGGATGTTTGTATTTTGCCTACTCCTATGCACTCCTTAGATCTCTTGATAATTATGCCATCTGTATTTGCATCTTGCTCCTAATTAATCTTTGGTTTCATGTGGTGTTTTGCCCGGAGTGCAAAAAGGGCAAGTGTGGGGGAATTTGATGAGCACAATTTTATTCACACTTTGCATAATTAATCTTAGCTTTCTTGAACTCTAATTGTGATTATATCCACTATTTTAGTTGGAATTTACCTAATTGGACTTATTTGGGCTTAAATTGTAAATGTTGTTTAAATTCGGATTTTTAAGCCTACTGACCTACCTGTCTTGTTTGCTTAATATCTGGAGCTATAGGTGTCCGATTTGAGTGATTCCAGTTGCGTTGGAAAGCTAAGATCCGAGATTTTAATTTGATATGCTATATGGCTATACTCAACTGAGAGATGAGGTGCCATTTTCAATTTGAAGTTGACGTTCAGAAGCTGTCTGAAGCTGAGCGGGAACAACAAGTTTCTTAAGTAGTTGCTGAAGTAGTTTTAGTATTTTGGGCCTGAAACCTGCTAGTCTGGGCCCATTTTACCTCTGCCATCATATTAATCTTGTGGTTTAGGAATTAGTATAAATAAGGGCTGTTGCAATTCTAATAGAGAGACCTTTCACCTTTTACGTCACTTTCATTTACTCATTTTACACGGAGGGAAGTTTTAGAGACGTTTGTTCTCTCTTCTCTCTGGTTTTTCTAGGTTTTCATTCTTCTTCTTCTTCTTCTTCTTCTGTATTTTCATTTTGTTGTTCTTCCTTTCATGGAAGGTTAATTTTCTTAGGATTGATTCTTGAGTGATTTTACATTGGATTCTGAGGTTTATTTCAATTCAAATTCGTATTTCAATTTCTACAGCAGATTCAATTTCATCTTCTCCTTTAGAATTCTGGTTCAGTTTCTTTAATTGGATTTGAACGCTTGTTGATGATTCAATTCTGTTCTTCACTTAGAATTCTGGTTTAGTTTGCTTAATTCTAAACAACCAACTGTTTGCTTAATTCAGGAGGTAAAGGATTAGAAATCTCATAACCAGTACGCTTAGTCTGGTCTCGCAAGTTCGCTTAGTTCTTGAGTGAGATTATTGTTGAATTAATTGATGCTTGTTCGGTTAATTCGAATCTTTTCTGGAAATTGAGATCGATGCATTTTAACTGATGAAGGATCCAATTGTAAATGAGCAAGAGAATCAATCCGTTTTCTTACATCATTTTATTCCTTTTTTTTTACTTACGAAACTCTATTCTCGAACAACCAAAGAACCCCTGTTTTCCATTACGTTTTTGCACTTTTCAGAAAGTCTCTGAAATTTTGCATGTTGAGAACCTTTTGAAGTATACCTGCTGAAATTCAACTTGCTGAAGCTCTTTATGAAATTTGTAATATGAAATTGCTTTTGAATTCCTTGAGAGACGACTTTGGGTTATCTAACCCTCACTACACTTAATTCATATTATTTGATTGGGTACGACCTCGATCATTCACCCTCACTCTAGTCACCAATCCTACTAAAGTTTCATGGGTTCTCCCCCCTTACCTAAAGTGTATAAACCGTGGGTATGAAGGTGAAGAGCTCCAAGCTTGACCAAAAAAACCTAAATACCACAAAAGAGGGGGTCTTCGGACTAAAATGATAAGGAAATAGTTGAGGGAGCTCTTGGAGCTTTAAGAATGTGTAAGATAGAAAATAAGACCTCCAATGGTCCCTTCTTACCTTCGGTTGAGTAGAGGGTGGAGAGTAGATGAAGTTCTATTTATGATCCTAGCTCTTAAAATGAGTGAAAATGGTAGGAAATGAGGGTAGAAAGCTAGGTTTTTGTGTAACTATGGAGGTATGGCTATGGAGGAATAGAGGAGAGGAAGAGAAATATGAGAGGAGAATGAGGAAGCTGTTGGAAGAAATCCACTTAGGGTTAGGGTTAGAAATGAATAAAAAACAAGATTTTAGCTTATATAGTCAAAAGTATGAGAGAGGAAAGGTAAGGGTGAAAGTGACATTTGTAGACAAAGGGGACGAACCTATTTTTCCTTTTGCTTTATTGTCCAAATTCAAATTTCATGGGAGAATATGAATAATTGATCCTAATTTATGTAAACAGTGGGGAAATAAGACAGTGCCCGTCTGGTAACTCCACATTGCACCCAAGGAAAAAAAATGGTCATTCCACCCTGGAAAAATCCAGAAAAATTACAAAAAATTCTATAATTATTATAACCTATTTTAAGCCTAAAAATGTGATTGGAAGTCAGTTCTCACTTAAACTCTCTTATCTCCCAGTTTTCACACAAACAGTCAAATTTCAACAAGAGTAAGCAGAAAGAAAAATTGTGGTATTATACACAAAATTCTGTAAATTTATAAATATGGTTAATAATCTAATTTTAAGGTCCAAAGTACATTTTGCCTATTATTTCACGAATTTTAATATATTGGTTAGGGTTACACTGCTAACCAGGGGCATTTTGGTCTTTTTACCCAAAGGGTGCCAGAAAAATTCTAAATTTATTTCTAAAATTCATTATTAATTATAATGAGACCATTTTGACTAAAAAATAGATTCCCTTAAGTTTTATATATTTTTCATAATTAAATTTGTGCTTCTTTAATTGCACAATTATTAAGGGTATTTAAGTCATTTTCCCAAACCCCTCTTTAGGAAAGTAATTTAAAATTATGGTTAGATAGTTCCTAAATTCTAAATTGGATTATTTATTAATAGTTTCTAAATACCTCACAATTTTATTTCTAAACTTTCTTTTTCTTATATATATATATATATCTGTGTGTGTGTGTATATATACTAGTAGAGGGAATTGTGGGTGTTACATCTATCCCCTCCTACAAGGAATTTTGTCCTCGAAATTTGGAGTTCCTATTGTTGGATATGAATAAATCTATTTTCTTAAGCTTTAAGAGTTACCCCTCTATCTGGATCATATAAGACCTCAATGCTTCCTTAAAGGTTGGATAATTATTTTAAACTACTTGTGGATGTAGGGATGATATCCTGAATTAAGATTAACCTAGTCTTCAAAGCCTTATTTCTTCTCTAAAAACCAGAGGCAATTCAGAAGCCTTGACTTGACACACTACATTAAAAATTATTGTGTAATCTAATATTCCATCCAATATAAGATTCGATCAAGAACACCTATTGTCAATGAGCAGATCTTATCAATCTTTCCACCATCACTCATACTACCTCATTTCTTAATAGCTATAAGTAAATCCTTTATGAGGTGTGCCACTATGCTACTCCATTTCCTTCCTAGGATGCTTAAGATTCGATGGTCTCTTTAAGTATCCTTGGTGTTTTACTTTGAATTTCTAACATATTAAGTAAGCAATTGGACACTCCCTTTTGATCTATAATCGACATAGTTATAATATCTAGTGAACCGCACAATTTCAATCCATAAGACAAACCATCTAAATTTACTAACATAAGACTTAACTTAAGAATCACCAAGTATGTTTCCCCCCAATAACTATTTTTCTTAACATCTTCTCTTATTCACAATGACTTCTCACAATATCTTGTTTTCTTACGATCCTAAAATGTCCATTTTCCTTCACCGTGTCTTAATATCTAATTCCACATACTACAATAGTTACAAGTATTGTTTATTATACCAATGATTACATTAGTTCCCTTGGTCTTAATATCAACATTTTTACTAATCTCGTTCATCTCCCATCACTTCCCTGTATCAAAGATTCTAAGTTCCTTCTCTCTAAAGAATCTTAAGCTTATCTAAATCCCATTAAGATGAAATCCTTTGACTCATGTATCAGTTGGTTTTTGCTTTATCTATCACTATTAATTATTTTAGGATCTTCCTACCTAAAATATCAACCACCATTTATAACCAAGGCTTAACTCCATCTATGATAAGTTGTTACTCCCAAGAAGGCATCACCATCCACCATCACTTTACGTCATTTTTACCGTAAAACTACTCTTTTTTTATAGCCACCCATATCCTTTTCCTAAACAAAATGTATCTCAAGAATTTTACTCTTGTCTAACTAAGGCTTATAATTAGACAGGCCCACTTATAATATCGATACGTAGTTAGAGGTAATCAATCTTTAAACCTATCTTAGAAAATATTAATAATTTTTTTTATACTTTAAGGTCATTCTACTTCCATGGATTGCATTATTCCCCTAGAGTAGCCTTACGTGAAACATCACCTACTTATGTGTAGTATTATTCCAATCTTCAAAAATCTGTCTAAATATTTATTGATTGAACTATTCTTCCTTGAGAATCTAAGCCTCTCAAGATCAATGCACAAACTAATCCTATAAATTAGCAAGATCATACTCAGTCAACACACCAATAACTTTTACCAAATCCAATCTAATCATTTATGGGATTTCACTCACAAACCTATTTCAGATTACATAATCCGTCAATCAAGTATGTCTCTTGATCATCAGGGTTAACACATATAAGAATTCCCCATTGTTTTTCATATCTATTATTTCTACTATCCTCATGGAAGTGTTATACTTACTTTTTTTATAAAAATATAGCTTTTGTAGTGCTTACCCATACATCTAATTCCCTATTCCATGATTTCTTTCTTCAATCTCTGCTGCGCAATCTTGATACCAACAGATCATTTTGTTTCTACTTCTTGTGTATTAGAGGCAAACGCAAATGAATTTTTAAATGAGAGGAGGGAATAAAGTAGGGGAAAATCTTTTTTGTGCATGAAGAAAGCCCCTTTTATAGCTACTTAATGTCTATTCATGAAGAGCCACATTTATTCAAAATGTTATTTCATGAAAAGTCATGTCTTTTCTAAGAGGTGTCTTTTAATAAATAGTCACACTTTTAATTATGAGTAAACATATCTTTTTAATTTAAATGAAGGAATACAGCTAATCATTTTAAATGAAGCAAAACTCTTCATCCAAATGAACCAATACACCTTTTCATTTTAATGAAGTAATAGAACTCTTCATTTAAATGAAACAATACAAATTTTCATGAATAAATACAACCTTTATTTTTGAAAATCTCTCACAACAACGACATCAGTTGGATCTATAAACTTAACATGAGTGGTTTTGACCTCAGGGACGCATGTAATTTGTTCAAAGTAGTCAACATGCTTCCTTCCTTGTCACATCTTTACTTGCATGACATTTCACTAAATGTTCCTCACAATGCTTTCAGAAACATGATGTTGAGTCTCAAAATGTTATTAAAAGGTTAATAATGTTTTAAGTCTCATAACCCCAAGTTTTAATGAAGGCTTAAATATCTTTTTCATCCCTGTAATATTAGCGAGTTTTGTTTTTCACCCCTCCAAAATTTTTTTTATCAAAACACCCTTACGAAATAAGAAATATCTGAAAAGCATCCCTTCCGTTCACTTCCGTTAGGGAGACGTTGGAAAATCAAGATTTACCTGGGGTTTAGAAACTGCGGGTAAAAACACAGAATTTAACGGGGGTTTAGAAACCGCGGCTAAAAACACATAATTTACCTGGGGTTTAGAAACCGCGGATAAAAACACAAAATCAACAAACTGAAATAAAACATTCTCAATCCCAACCAAATCCCCCAAATCAACAGTCACAGGTTTGCAATGACATACTACGAGTTATATCTTCCTCGAAATAAAAAGATGAAGAGCCACATTACACACTTCACAACCTAACACAGTTCCACGTGAACCTATCAAACTACAATCAAGTTTCATCACTCATCACACATGATGAAGAGCCTTGAAACAGGGAAAAGTAAGACTCAAATAGCAATGAAAGTGCTCGAAACTGAAAGTGAAGATCTCCTTAGATTCCATCTTCGGAATTGACAACATGAGTATATATCCTTCTGCAGAACTAAGGATTCCACTATATAACATACTAAATTTAAACCACATCGGAACCGCGTAATCATCCGCGATAATCAGAAAGAGAATTCAGTTCTTACAGGAACACATAATCCAGTATCAACCAAAAACAAGAAAAAAAATAGTGCTAAGCGAATAAAGACAGATAACAAATCAACACAGATCAGAGCTAAAACCCTAGATCCGAGCATTTTGACGAGAGATTAAAAGTGATCGAGAAAGCAACGAGGCACATCGCGTGGGAATTCGATGAAGAAATGAAAAAAGAAAGAAGGATCTAGGGTTTTAGCTCTGATCAAACAACCATCCTTTATTTAAATTAAACGAAAAAAGAAAGAAGGATCTAAGGAGATCTTCACTTTCAGTTTCGAGCACTTTCATTGCTATTTGAGTCTTACTTTTCCCTGTTTCAAGGCTCTTCATCATGTGTGATGAGTGATGAAACTCGATTATAGTATGATAGGTTCACGTGGAACTGTGTTAGGTTGTAACTGTGTAATGTGGCTCTTCATCTTTTTATTTCGAGGAAGATATAACTCGTAGTGTGTCATTGCAAACCTGTGACTGTTGATTTAGGGGATTTGGTTGGGAATGAGAATGTTTTATTTCAGTTTGTTGATTCTGTGTTTTTACTCGCGGTTTCTAAACCCCGGGTAAACTCTGTGTTTTTAGCCGCGGTTTTTAAACCCCCGTTAAATTCTGTGTTTTTACCCGCGGTTTCTAAACCCCAGGTAAATCTTGATTTTCCAACGTTTCCCTAACGGAAGTGAACGACAGGGATGCTTTTCAGATATTTCTTATTTCGTAAGGGTGTTTTGATAAAAAAAAATTGGAGGGGTGAAAAACAAAACTCGCTAATATTACAGGGATGAAAAAGATATTTAAGCCTTTAATGAATAAAAAATTTGATTAACGTTCTTATGGGAAAGAATAGTTTCTGCTAAAGGTAATGTTCAATATTTCAGAAGGTATCAACTGAAGAAATCCAATCCTCTGAAATAATGGAACCTTCCAAAGTAAAGAAACCTGCTGAGAGATCACGACCTGCTGAAGGTGAAGAACCTCCTGAAGTTGTGAGACGACGTACTAAAATCGGTTCGTCTTCTATATAATATTCGCTGCTATTCTTTTTGAAGACTCAAGTAAACCATAGCTGCCTCAGATACTTGTGCCTCTCATTCTTCTGAAAAGTCAGAGAAAAATCTTTTTGGCATATTTCAAATTTCTCTCACCAAAAAGGCAAAGTCTGCAGTAAAGTACACGCTGCTCAGAAAAAGTGAAGTCTGTACAGCTAACTTTACTACCTGCTACTGCTGAGGGTTCAGGCTATGTGTCACAATGGGAGCATTTGCATTAAATGCTATCTCTCAATGGGAAATCTATTGGAGATCAACAGACGGAAGCTTTCCTCACTATAAATACCAAACTCTATACAGAAACAGAGAGAACGGAACAGAAAAATCAACTTGTTGAAACGCTGCAAAATTTCATATTCATTTGTTTCATTATTTCTTCATTGTACAACATTTCTATATCCTGAGTCTTACTTAGTTATTTGTACAAGTTTCCCAGTTCGAGCTCTAAACTTGTGTAGTTTCTGAGTTTGAGCATTTTCTTTCAAGCAGTTTTTACTAGGCTAGCCTGAAGAGGCTGTGTTCAAAGAATACTTGGGTTTTTAGCTTGAAGAGGCTGTGTTCAAAGAATACTTGGGTTTTTAGCCTGGAGAGGTTGTGTGTTCAAAGAATACTTGGGTTTTTAGCCTGGAGAGGTTGTGTCCAAAGAATACTTGGTGTTTAGCATGAAGAGGCTGGGTTCAAAGAATACTTGTATCTGATCAGATAGTGGAAAATCCAGTGGAGTGTTTGCCCTGGGACTGGACGTAGCTCACTGTGTTAGTGGGTGAACCACGATAAATTTCTGTGGCTAAATTCTCTCTACCCTTATCTCTTTATATTCTGTTTTAACTAACCAAGGAGGGTTTCAGAAAAGTTGTTTATAAATCCACGCAGAAAACAATCTTTTCTTTACGCGAAAAATGTTTCAAAAGCTTTTTATTCAACCTTCTGAGTTGCATCAGCAAGTTGCTGGACTTCCAGTTTCGGAAGGTTGCTCAAATATTTTCAAATTCAGTTTGCTTGTTAAAAGGTTTTCAAAAATCTGTAAAGAATTATAAAACACTATTCAACCCCCTTCTAGTGTTTCCTGTGGTTGTATCAGTTGGTATCAGAGCTCAACTTCGGGTTGAGCATCTAACAAGTGCGAAGGAAAAGATCCAGATGGAAGCCTCTACAAGCAACTCTCACTACATCGCTGAAGGTGCCTTAGTCTCTAGGCCCCCTACTTTCACTGGCTCTGATTACCATTACTAGAGAGATCGTATGAAGCTCTTCATTGAAAGTAGCAACATAGATCTATGGGATGTAGTCACTGATGGTGATTATATTCCAACCAACAATGGTGTGCCCATTCCCAAGTCAGAATGGACTAGTGATCAGAAGGCGCGAGTACAACTTAATACCAAGGCGAAACTCTACCCGATTTGCTCTTTGAGTAAATCAGAATATGAGAAGGTGCATGGCTGCTCTTCTGCCAAGGAAATATGGGACACTCTGGCTGCGACTCATGAGGGAACTGACAATGTGAAATAGTCTAAAATCAGCATGTTGGTGCATCAATATGAGATGTTCAAAATGCATGAATCTGAATCCATTGATCAGATGTTCGGAAGATTCCAGACCATCACCAATGGACTCAAATCTCTGGGAAAGACTTATGATTCAGGCGATAATAATCGCAAAATCCTTAGAAGTCTACCAAAGATTTCGAGGCCCAAAGTAACTGTTATTCAAGAGGCAAAAGACCTCAACTCTCTGAGAATGGAGGAAGTTTTGAGATCCCTCAAGGTCCATGATTTGGAACTCGGAGAAGATGCCCCCAAGAAGAAGTCACTTGCCCTGAAAGCCAAGTCCAAGCTGGCTAGGCCTGGTGTACAAAAGGCCTTGAGGGTAGAGGAGTCCTGAGAAGATTCTGAAGACTCAGAAAGTGATTCTGATGATGATGATGATCTTGCTCTGCTGAGCAGGAGGATAAGAGGATGCTCCAAAAGAAAGCCAAATTCAGAAAGTCATCCTCATCTAACAACAAAATAGGTAAGTCAGGTAAAGAAACTTTTTCTTCTGACAAAATAATCTGCTATGAATGCAGACAACCTGGTCACATGAAATTCGATTGCCCTAAGCTGAAGAAGTTCTCTTCTAAGAAGAATAAATTTCCAAGGAAGAAGAAAGGCTTCATGGCAACATGAGAAGATCTTGATGATTCCACCTTGAAGAGGATGATGAAGATGTTGAAGAAGCTAACCTGTGTCTGATGGCTAGTCTTCCTTCATTAGACAGTTCTGAATCAAAGGTAATACTTCAAACTCTGTAAGAAATGTATGATGATCTACTGGAAAGTTCTAAGGAACTTTTCAATGAGTATAAGGATCTTTCCAGAGCCTACACTGAAATTTCAAACAAAAATGAAGCTCTTGAAACAGAAAATCTTATACTTAAGGAAAAGCTTCTGAAAACTGAAACTAGTAGTTCAGAGGACTTGCTGAAAGAAAATGAAAAACTTAAAAGGCAAGTTGCTGAACTTACTAGAGATCTTGCCAATTTTGTCAATGGAACTAAGAACCTTAACAGAATGTTGGGTTGTCAGAAAGTCTCCAAAGACAAAGGCGGTTTAAGTTATTCTGATAGTAAATCATCATACAACTCTACTTTTAAAAATGCTGGAAAGGCTAAGAAAGGTAGGGGATGTCTTCACTGTGGTGAGCCTGGACATGATATGTCTCAGTGCATACACAAAAAGAAAGGCAGACCTGTTGCTAACAAGAAAGGACCCAAAAAGATGTGGGTACCAAAAAGGCAAAGTTTGCAGTAAAGTACATGTTGCTCAGAAAAAGTGAAGTCTGTACAGCTAGCTCTACTACCTGCTACTGCTGAGGGTCCAGGCTATGTGTCACAATGGGAGCATTTGCATTAAATGCTATCTCTCAACGGGAAATCTATTGGAGATCAACGAATGGAAGCTTTCCTCACTATAAATACCAGACTCCATATAGAAACAGAGAGAACGGAACACAAAAAAATCAACTTGCTGAAACGCTGCAAAATTTCATATTCATCTGTTTCATTATTTCTTCATTGTACAACATTTCTATATCCTGAGTCTTACTCAATTATTTGTACAAGTTTCCCAGTTCGAGCTCTAAACTTGTGTAGTTTCGGAGTTTGAGCATTTTCTTTCAAACAGTTTTTACTGGGTTAGCCTGAAGAGGCTGTGTTCAAAGAATACTCGGGTTTTTAGCCTAAAGGGGCTGTGTTCAAAGAATACTTGGGTTTTTAGCCTGGAGAGGCCGTGTCCATAGAATACTTGGTGTTTAGCCTGAAGAGGTTGGGTTCAAAGAATACTTGTATCTGATCACATAGTGGAAAATCCAGTGGAGTGTTTGCCCTGGGACTGGATGTAGCTCACTGTGTTAGTGGGTGAACCAGGATAAATTTTTGTGGCTAAGTTCTCTCTACCCTTATCTTTTTATATTTTGTTTTAACTAACCAAGGAGGGTTTCAGAAAAGTTGGTTTCTAAATCCACGCAGAAAACAATCTTTTCTTTACGCGAAAAACGTTTCAAAAGCTTTTTATTCAACCTTTTGAGTTGCATCAGCAAGTTGCTGGACTTCCAGTTTCGGAAGGCTGCTCAAATATTTTCAAATTCAGTTTGCTTGTTAAAAGGTTTTCAAAAATCTGAAAAGAATTATAAAATATTATTCAACCCCCCTTCTAGTGTTTCTTGTGGTTGTAACACATGACATCCCTTGCCTCTCTTGATCTCTCAAACAATGGGTTTTAAGGTCCAATTACTAATGTTTTGAAAAACTTGTCTTCCATTGAATTCCTCGACCTTTCTAACTACTATTTCACTTCATCAATTCCATCCTGGTTTGGTGACTTTCAAAAACTTACCTTTCTTGATCTTTTAAATACTGGGCTTCTTGGTGCAATTCCTGAGGCTTTCAGAAACATGACTTCCATTGAATCCTTCTCTATTTGTTGAAAACCGTTTCACTTTAATCCCATCATGGTTTGCTGAGTTGAAGAGCCTTGTCTAGCTTGATCTTGCAAGGAACAAACTCACTCTTGTGGAATTTTCTTTATCATCAATGATAAGAAACATATGTCACTTAAAAAGCCTACAATTATCACGAAACAAGCTTCATAGAGAATTAATGGGACGAGCGATATGAATTTTTTGGATGCATAAGATATGATTTGGAGGAACTGGATTTAGGTACTAATGAATTTAGTGATCACTTACCAAGTTGGTTGGGGCAACTTGAAAATTTGGAGCAACTTGATTTTAGTTTAAATTTCTTCCATGGACCTATTCCCTTTTCTCTAGGAAAACTACCAAAGTTGAAACACCTAGATTTATCCAACAATAAGTTGGATGGAGCCATTCCTAATAATATTGGACAACTTGTCAATTTAATTTATTTACATCTTTCCTCTAATAAGTTTTTATGGTTTTATTCCTTAGACTCTAGGAAAACTTGAAAATTTATACCATATTGATCTTTCAAGCAATTCTTTTTCTCATTCCCATTCCAAACACTTTTTGTAATTTACCTCAAGCCCTAGCAGAGGAGAAAAGAGAAGGGGAGATGAAAGAGCGCTTGGGAGTGATTCCTCAAGGAAGAAGAAGACCAAGGAAGTCTATCTCATTCCCTCTAGACCTCTACTTTCCACTCTAGAGGTGAGTGTAACCCACACACCCACTCTCAACATGTTTGTGGAATCCATAAATGATCCCCCCATTTTCCAATCCCTTCTATCTTTGCTTATGTTATGAATATTGGATGATAATTTATGCTTGTTCTAGGGTTTATCTCTTTAATGAGGAGGAATGTTGAAATTAATATGCCTAGAACTAAAGTGTAAATTTATTGGGTTGAGAGGGGTTTTGGGATTTCATGATGTGTTGCCCTTACTATCATGCAAGTGTAGTAGTAATATCATTGTGAAGCTCAAGTAAAACACTCATGTTTCATAACTTCAAGTATAAATGAAATAAA
This sequence comes from Sesbania bispinosa, assembly GCA_026901365.1. Lineage (NCBI taxonomy): Eukaryota > Viridiplantae > Streptophyta > Magnoliopsida > Fabales > Fabaceae > Sesbania > Sesbania bispinosa. The sequence continues at coordinate 1,549,221 of QLOH01000021.1, read as the reverse complement.
TATTCATGTTCGACTTCGGCCATCGCGAGTTTTGGACCATCATGTATAAAGATTAAAGATCTTCATGTTGTGTGATTGTTAATAATCGATTTAGGTAATTGGCGAGTCTATATGACCCCAAGGAAGACATTCCTTATTGTACGAGCTCAGGTCTAGCTTCATGTCAAGTGATAAGACCCTCGCTGCTGAGTATAATAACTCATGTTTAATTATGGTTTCAAGTTATTTAGCCAATTATATACATGTTTAACTCGTGAATGATTATGTAAATTGATGTTGCCTTGCATTTTCCTGTTTACCCACAATTCTTGCATGATTGCACTCACTCGGACGTAAGTCTCACCACACGTTTATGGATTCATTTTAGATATGCAGGATGTCCAGGTGGAGTATGGAAGGGAATATTTGATGTCTAAGGATGGATATTTTTCCCTAGTGGTTATTTGGACTAGAACTAGGTTCATTTGTACGTGAATAATGATATGTATGGAATTAATTGCTTTAGTTTTGAATTGTAGCCATTTAACGGTAATTATTTTATAAATGTATATTTGGAAGTTCCGGTTAAGTAAACGTTGGTTACCTAAGCATTGTATGTGATGTATGTTTTGATATCGGTAATGTAGGGAATTTGCTTCCAATGGGCTTTGTTTCTTAGTTAGGTTTGGTTAGGGAATTCGGAATTAGGACGTTACATTATGATATCATAGCAGTTCAATCCATTTGACTACGGTTAGGTTAGTTTCCTGTGACTTCCTATAACCCCATAGTACCCCGTATGCCATATAGGGACTGATCACCCCCATATTGTGTGTGTTGTATTCAAGATTATGGCTAGTGACTTGAATAGGATGCCTTGGTTGGAGAGTTCATGATGTCCTCTCTAACTAGGTTAGTACCAACCACCTGAGAGGGAGAGAGGATAACATAGACCAAATTCCTAAGAACTGGACCCTTATCCTATGCACCTTATAAGGCGTCACCTTTAAAGCCTAGTTTACATAAGACTCACTTGGAGGAATCCACATAACTTGAAAATTTGGAGCAACTTGATTTTAGTTTAAATTTTTTCCATGGACTTATTCCCTTATCTCTAGGAAAACTATCAAAGTTGAAACACCTAAATTTATCCAACAATAAGTTGGATGGAGCCATTCCTAATAATATTGGACAAATTATTAATTTAATTTATTTACATCTTTCTTCTAATAAGTTTTATGGTTTTATTCCTCAAACTCTAGGAAAACTTGTAAATTTATACCATATTAATCTTTCAAGCAATTCTTTTTCTTAAGCATATTCCAAACACTTTTTCTCATTTCCCTCAAGCCCTAGCAGAGGAGAAAAAAGAAGGGGAGATAAAAGAGCGCTTTGGAGTGATTCCTCAAGGAATAAGAAGACCAAGGAAGTATATCTCATTCCCTCTAGACATCTATTTTCTACTCTAGAGGTGAGTGTAACCCACACACCCACTCTCATCATGTTTGTGGAATCCATAAATGATCCATCCTTCCCCAATCCCTTCTATCTTTGCTTGTGCCCTGAGTATTGGATGATGATTTATGTTTGTTCTAGGGTTGATCTCTTTAGTGAGGAGGAATGTTGAAATTAATATGCCTAGAACTAGGATTTAAATTCATGGGGGTTGGTTTTGGAATTTCATGATGTGTTGCCCTTACAATTATGCAAGTGTAGTACTAATATCATTGTGAAGCTCAAGTAAAACACTCATGTTTCATAACTTCAAGTATAAATGAAATAAATATTCATGTTCGACTTCGGCCATCACGGGTCTACGACCATCGTGTCTAAAGATAAAAGATCTTCAATGTTGTGTGATTGTTAATAACCGATTCAAGTAATTGGTGGGTCTATATGGCCCCAAGGAAGACGTTCCTTGTAATCTGAGCTTAGGTCTAGCTTTATGTCAAGTGATAAGACCCCTGATGTTGGGTATAACAGCTCATGTTTAATTATGGTTTCAAGTTATTTAGCCAATTATATACATGTTTAGCTCATGAATGATTATGTAAATTGATGTCCGACCGGTTCAACCGGGAACCAGACCATAGACCGGTCGGTCCAGATAATAGATCATTTCTGTTGTTGAACAGGTAAACCCGGTCAGAACCGGCCCGGTCCGGGTCAACAAAAACAAACGTGCATCCTTACTTAAAAAAATAATTGTTGCGCTGGAGAGATTTGAACCCGCGCAAGCATACTCATGATGGGAACGCAATTGCACCATCACCAAACCACATAGCTTCTTTAGTATATAAGTGCCAATTTTTATATATATTATAAAACATCAGAAGAGCAACACCCATTTCCTTTTTTTGTCATTAAAAAAAGTAACCCAGGCCATGAGCACTGCACTTATTGTCATTTTTTTATCTTTTAAATTTAATATATATATCATTCTTTACAGTATTAAAATATTAAGTTAATACATTTTAGAATAAAGATATTATATATTACATTATATTAATAATTACATTTTTTATTTTAAAATTAAATTAAGAATTAGCTATATATTTAAAATTTATATTTATCTTTATATGTCATATTTTTTAATATATATTTGTAGATTTTTATATACTCTGGTTTAACCGGTTTAACCAGTAACTCAGTGGTTCGACTAGTGACCCATTAACCCAGTACCTAGACCGAGTCGATGACCGGTCCAAGTTTTATAACAATTATTGCATCTGTCTGTTTACCCACACTACTTGCATGATTGCACTTATTAGGACGTAAGTCTCACCACACGTTTGTGGATTCATTTTAGATATGTAGGATGTCCAACTAGAGTATGGAAGGGAAGACTTGATGTCTAAGGATGGATATTTTTCCCTAGGGGTTATTTGGACTACAATAACTAAGTTCATTTGTACATGAATAATGATATTTATAGAATTAGTTGCTTTAGTTGACTTAGAGCCATTTAATGACAATTATTATATAAAGGTATATTTGGAAGTTTCGCTTAAGTAAATGTTGGTTACATAAGCATTGTATGTGATGTATGTTATGATATCTATAATGTCGTGAAAAATAATTCTGGTAATTAGGGAATTTGCTTCCAATGGGCATTATTCCTTGGTTTTCAGAATTATGACGTTACATAGAGCATGGGTCCAATCCTTACCCACAAGATCCATCACTACTTGGGAGGAGATGGAAAAAGCATTCTTAGATAAGTATTTCCTTCCAAGCAAAACAACTGATCTTAGAAGGCTAATTCAGAATTTTCGTCAACTTGATGGTGAATCACTTCCAGATACATGGTTGAGGTATAAAGATCTCATGAGACAGTGCCCCCACTATGGCCTTCAGAAATGGCTAATCATTGACACCTTCTACCATGGGTTAGACTTCAACACTAAACAAACTCTAGAGTTTTCTTCTGAAGGGGGTTTCTTAAAGAAACCCTCTAATCAACCCATGAACTTCATGGATGAACTAGCCCATACTTAAGCATAATGGTCCAGGGAGAGAGAAAGAAGCAACTCTATAAAAAAAGGATGTAACCTCCAAGGTGGATGCTTTGGTTACCCATGGTAAGATGTTAGAGACTCAAATTGCTCAACAGACAAGTTTCACCTTTACAAGAGCCCTATGTATGTTCCCAGGTCAACCAGAGCCTAGTGAACATTGCAATGACGTAATTCTAAGTAGTGGTAAACAACTAGAAGGTCCTAGGATGAGAGAAGATGATGATAATGTAGAGGAAGATGAAAATGAGAGTGAGGCAACTAGGATATCATCTAAGGAATATGAGAGTGAGAAAAAGAATGAGAATAAAGAAAAAGAAGCTAGTTCCACTCCCATTAAGCTTTATGTTACGTACCACCTATCCCTTTCCCTTAAAGGTTAGCAAAGGCTAAATTAGATAAACAATTTGGTAGGTTCTTAGAGGTCCTTAAAAAGCTATACATAAACATATCATTTACTGAAGCTTTACAACAAATGTCTTCATATGCTAAATTTTTGAAGGATATTTTTTCCAATAAAAGAAAGCTTGAGGAGTATGAAACAATAGAGCCTTATGTGACATTGGGGCAAGCTTGAGGAGTATGAAACAATTAAGGATTGTAGTGCTTTAATTCAAAATAAGTTGCCTCCTAAATTAAAGGACCCATGAAGTTTTTCTATCGCTTGCCAAATTGGAAATGTGAGTTTTAATAGAGCCTTATGTGACATTGGGGCAAGTGTGAGTCTCATCCCATTCTCTGTTTGTAACAAGCTTGATATAGGTGAATTGAAACCCACTGCTACTTCTTTGCAATTGGTGGATCGTTTTTTCAAATATCCTGTGTATATTTTAGAATATGTTCTTATTAAAGTGGGTAAATTTTTTATTCCGATTGATTTTGTGGTATTAGAGATGGAAGAAGATTCTAAAACCCAAATCATCCTTGGTAGGCCTTTCTTAGCCACTGCAGGTGTTATTATTGATGTTAAGAGTGGAAAGATTTCTTTTAACATTGGTGATGAAAATGTTGAATTTGATTTATCTAATTCCATTAAAACAATCTTCTGTTGAGAATTCTTGGTGAAGAGTTGAGTTATGCTTGCTAGAGGGAAAATCAATTAATGATTATGAGGATGCATATCATGCAAGAAATTATAAGGAGATGACCGAGCGTTGGCATGACAAGCAAATATTATGTGGATATTTTAGAGGAAGAAAATAGAAAGTCCTTGCATATGCTATGAAAATATGGAGTGAAGCTATGTGATCATTTAATTTTAAAGGGAAAAAAATTAAAGCAACCTATTGAAAAAGGAGTTCCATACACCTCTCTTAGACCATAAATGCCTGGTTGATTCATTTCACGGGGGTCGCGCTTAGGACCATTAACAAGCGCTTCTTGGGAGGCAACCTAAATTCTTTTATTTATTTCTTGAGTTGTTTCTGGTTTGAATTTTTAGTTTCATTTTCTAAGGAATTTCAGCCATATTGAATTAAAAATATATTTTTAAAACTATCTATTTATGATTTTTACTTTATAATATATGACTAATTAGTGTTAATAATAATTTTTTGCATATCACGGAGAATGCTAACACATGATATCCAAGTTTATAAAATAGTGTAATGTGAAAGTATATTGTAATATTTAATAAAAATTTTGAACATTAATCATGTATTGTGTTTTAGAATATTAACGTATTGTGTTTCGATTTAATTAAATTGTCATGTCATTGGTATTTGATTTTAATTACTATGCACTGTTAGTGTAAAAAAGTTTTACATAGACATCCAAATGGTGTGTTGCCACATCATTTAATGAATATGACACTTCATATGGTATTAAATTCATGATGTGGTAACACATCATTGGATGTCTGTGTAAAACTTTTTTACACTGACAATGTATAGTTATTAAATTCTTAATATTTAATAATTATGCTTGGATGATTTTGGAGAAATTTATCAATTGAGTTATAATTTTCTTTAATTAATATTTTTAATGAGTTATTAATTTTTTATTTAAATAAATTGCGGGTAATGGGCGCAAGTTTGAGCATATATATGTGACCAACATGTACGGCAATAAACATTAAAATTGCTACCCACGCGGGTACGAACTTTTTTTAAAGCGCAATTATGGGGATTGTCACTATGGTACCTTAGCCAGAGGGTACCAATTCTCATCCCTAATCTTATCCCAGTAAAAAGATCTACAGACAATTATTTCCTGTTGATTACAATAAACCGCTAGCAAATGATGTATTTTTCGGCTTTCATCAAGGTGCCACAAATTAATTTTTTTTATGTAGCAAAAAAAAAGGTTATTTTTGGGGTAAAATATTTCTTAGTCCTTATAAAATATCCCAGTTTTTATTTTCGTCTCTGGAAAATTTTTCTTTTTTATTTAATCCTTATAAAATTTTTAAATTATTTTTTTAGTCACTATTGTTGATTTTACTTTTAAATACAGATGTTTATGATTCTCATCACAATCAATAATCATATGTGTAGCACCGACACATCTATAATTATACAATCCTATAGGTTTTTTAATATTTTTTCCACTATTCATTCAATTTATTACAATATCTTATTAGTTGTTTTATTATTATTGTTACTAATTTTTGTTATCCAAAGTCGTGTCATCTTTTTATTTAAAGTAAAATTGTTTAATATGTAGGCATTGATACACATAAGCACAGATAAATTTGTCGAGATTAATATCGAAGTTTGGATATGGTATTATAACAAAATATGTTGATTTACATCTATCTATAATCTTCTATAATTATACAATTTTATAGGTTTTTTAATATTTTTTCACTATTCATTTAATTTATTACAATATTTTATTAGTTATTTTATTATTATTGTTACTACTTTTTACTATCAAAAGTCGTGTCATTTTTTATTTAAAATAAAATTATTTAATATGTAGACATTGATACACATAAGCATACATAAATTTGTTGAGATTAATATCAAAGTTTGGATGGTAGTATAACAAAATATGTTGATTTACATCTATCTATAATCTATAATTATACAATCTTATAGGTATTTTATTAATTTTTTCACTATTCATTCAATTTATTACAATATTTTTTTAGTTGTTTTATTTTTATTGTTACTAATTTTTGTTATCCAAAGTCGTGTCATCTTTTTATTTAAAGTAAAATTGTTTAATATGTAGGCATTGATACACATAAGCACAGATAAATTTGTTGAGATTAATATCGAAGTTTGGATGTGGTATTATAACAAAATATGTTGATTTACATCTATCTATAATTATACAATCCTATAGGTTTTTTAATATTTTTTTCACCATTCATTCAATTTATTATAATATTTTATTAGTTGTTTTATTATTATTGTTACTAATTTTTGTTATCAAAAGTTGTGTCATCTTTTTATTTAAAGTGAAATTGTTTAATATGTAGGCATTGATACATATAAGCACAGACAAAATTGTCGAGATTAATATCGAAGTTTGGATGTGGTATTATAACAAAATATGTTGATTTACATCTATCTATAATATATCTATAATTATACAATCCTATAGGTTTTTTAATATTTTTTTTACTATTCATTTAATTTATTATAATATTTTATTAGTTATTTTATTATTATTGTTACTACTTTTTATTATCAAAAGTCGTGCTATTTTTTTATTTAAAATAAAATTATTTAATATGTAGACATTGATACACATAAGCATACATAAATTTGTTGAGATTAATATCGAAGTTTGGATGGTAATATAACAAAATATGTTGATTTACATTTATCTATAATCTATAATTATACAATCCTATAGGTATTTTATTAATTTTTTCACTATTCATTCAATTTATTACAATATTTTTTTAGTTGTTTTATTATTATTGTTACTAATTTTGTTATCCAAAGTCGTGTCATCTTTTTATTTAAAGTAAAATTGTTTAATATGTAGGCATTGATACACATAAGCACAGATAAATTTGTTGAGATTAGCATCGAAGTTTGGATGTGGTATTATAACAAAATATGTTTATTTACATCTATCTATAATCTATAATCATACAATCCTATAGGTTTTTTAATATTTTTTCCACTATTCATTCAATTTATTACAATATTTTATTAGTTATTTTATTATTATATTTACTACTTTTTGTTATCAAAAGTCGTGTCATCTTTTTTATTTAAAGTAAAATTGTTTAATATGTAGGCATTGATACACATAAGCATAGATAAATTTGTTGAGATTAATATCGAAGTTTGGATGTGGTATTATAACAAAATATGTTGATTTACATCTATCTATAATCTATAATTATACAATTCTATATGTTTTTTAATATTTTTTCCACTATTAATTCAATTTACTATAATATTTTATTAGTTATTTTATTATTAGGCTTAAATAACTTTTTGGTCTTTGTAAAATATGCGATTTTTGCTTTTAGTTCTTATAAAATTATTTTTCTTCTTTTGGTCCTCATAAAATTTGAAAATTTTGAAAATAGTCCTTATTATCATTTTTTGATGATATGTCATGCATCTAGACACACCACATCATATGCAACCTCAAAATGATTACTTATGTGGCATGATTGGATGCATGACAAGTGGCAATAAGGCCATTTTTCAAAGTTTCTGAATTTTATGAGGACCAAAAGAATAAAAATAATTTTATAAGGACTAAAAGCAAAAATCATATAATTTATAGGGACCAAAAATTGTTTTATTCAAACTAAAATTGTTTAATTTGTAGATATTGATACATATGAATACAAATATATTTGTTGGGATTGATAATAAAGTTTGGATGTGATAATATAATAAAATGTGTTGATTTACATCAAATTTATTGTGTATTTTCCTAATATTTTATTTACATTAAAATTGTTTAATTTGTAGATATTGATACACATGAGTACAAACATATTTGTTAAGATTGATACTAAAGTTTGGATGTGGTAATATAATAAAATATGTTGATTTACATCAGATTTATTGTGTATTTTCCTAATATATTATTTAGGGGTGTTCAATGGTTTGGTTCAATCCGATGAACCCGATAAACCATAAACCCTACATAACCAATCTGATTTGTTTGAAGTTTTTTTTAGGTGAATCAGGTTGGACCCGAACCGAACCAATCAAACCCGTCAATGATTGGTTCTGGTAATGGATTAAAGATATTGGATCTGTTACCCAAACCGAACCAAACCACCCTAAATAAAAAAACTATACTCAAATAAAAAACTGAAAGAGATGAGAGATTAAACATCAACATACACATGAGTACAAATTTATTTGTTGAGATATTATTTAGGGTTTAGGGTTTGCTACATGGATTAATGATTGTTAATATGGTAGAGTGTTCTGATACTTTATTTTTATATATCAATATATAAAGCAAAATGAAATAACAAAATAATACACAGAGTCACTCGGATTCCTGCATTTAGCCTTATAATGTGATATAATGGTGATATTCTTTTAAGGTCTCACCGGTGTCACATCGACTAAAGCAAACCCAGATGGATATACACAATTTTACTACTAAACATTCACCGGATCCTATATATTACCACTTGAGTTCCCTATAACCTATATCATTTAGTCAGATTGTGTTTCTACTATCGCACCATTCGTATATACACAAAATTCAATTTAAAAAAAAGTCTTCTCACCATTCTTTCAAAATTAATTTCTTAAGTGATCTCGTGCAATGCACGGGTTATACACTAGTTATACAACATTTCTAGCATTTTTAAACTCATTTAGAGATTTACATCTATCTATAATCTATAATTATACAATCCTAATTTGTAGATATTGATACACATGAGTACAAACATATTTGTTAAGATTGATACTAAAGTTTGGATGTGGTAATATAATAAAATATATTGATTTACATCAAATTTATTGTGTATTTTCCTAATATATTATTTAGGGGTGTTCAATGGTTTGGTTCAATCCGATGAACCCGATAAACCATAAACCCTACATAACCAATCTGATTAGTTTGAAGTTTTTTTTAGGTGAATCAGGTTGGACCCGAACCGAACCAATCAAACCCGTCAATGATTGGTTCTGGTAACGGATTAAAGATATTGGATCTGTTACCCAAACCGAACCAAACCACCCTAAATAAAAAAACTATACTCAAATAAAAAATTGAAAGAGATGAGAGATTAAACATCAACATACACATGAGTACAAATTTATTTGTTGAGATATTATTTAGGGTTTAGGGTTTGCTACATGGATTAATGATTGTTAATATGGTAGAGTGTTCTGATACTTTATTTTTATATATCAATATATAAAGCAAAATAAAATAACAAAACAATACACAGAGTCACTCGAATTCCTGCATTTAGCCTTATAATGTGATATAATGGTGATATTCTTTTAAGGTCTCACCGGTGTCACATCGACTAAAGCAAACTCAGATGGATATACACAATTTTACTACTAAACATTTACCGGATCCTATATATTACCACTTGAGTTCCCTATAACCTATATCATTTAGTCAGATTGTGTTTCTACTATCACACCATCCGTATGTACACAAAATTCAATTTAAAATAAAGTCTTCTCACCATTCTTTCAAAATTAATTTCTTATACACTAGTTATACCACATTTCTAGCATTTTTAAACTCATTTAGAGATTGTTTATGATATATAGGAATGAAGAAATGTACAAAGAATTTCAGTTTAAGTCGGGCATGAAATTTGATTCCCTGGATGAGTCTAAGGAGCGTAATACTCTTATATAATGTGTCAAGGTACTTCTCAAATATTGGTCACTATTATAGATGTTCAAGACATTCATAATTAACAGTATAATCAATATCAAGGACTGAAAAAAAATCTTAAATATTTTATAAGAATGAAATAAAAATGAAAAATTTTTTAGAGACAAAAATCAAAACTCGGATATTTTATAGGGACTAAAAAATTATTTTACCTTTTTTTTTTAATTCTTAAGCACCGAGATATCTTCTATGTGTAAGGATCTTCTCCTACCTCTTTATCCTCTTAGCAAAATTTAGCTACGGAATAACTACGGATTAGCTACGGCTTATATTTTCCTAGGTCCGTCCCTAATTTTGCTGGAGAGGGCCGGAGACAACGGTGGGCCGGAGAGGATACAAATCTCTCCACTTCGTTTCGCTTACGCCAGAGACTTTTTCTCTCAAATCTTAACCCTTCGCATCTCGATCCCATCTACTGCTTATTCTTCTTCTTCTGTCTCGCTGGATTCTGCTTCCATCTTGTTCCCTCTCGTTCAAGGCATTGAGTGCTCGTTCGCTCTTACGTTCGACATCCCGACTCCAACTTACGCGCGTTGCACAGGTACAATTCTTTTGCAAAATCTGGTTTAGTTCATCCATTTAATTGTGAAATTGATTGTTGGTTTTAGCTTTACGTTTATTTCATTGTTAGATTCTGCGTAGCCCTCATGGGTTTGATTTCCTGTTGCTTTCTAGGGTTTAGATTCTTCAATCCATTTTCTCTATTTTTTATTGCTCTATTCTTCAATTTAATTGTGAAATCCCAATTGTGCGTGACTCGGAATAGGTTTTGTTTGATTGATTCATCTGCCTGACCTCTTATTCATTTCCTATTTTTTGTCGGCTAGCTTCATTATCCTTCAGCATTAGACTCGTTTAATTTTGAGAAAATTATTGACCGTGCAAAGAATAAGAAGGTTGCAGTGTTTCTGGATTATGAAGACACTCTTTCACCAATAGTAGATGACCCTGACTCTGCCTTTACGTCTGAAACTGTAAAATAGAATGTCGAAACAAGATAACAGAGCAGAGGCATATAGGCTGTATCGGAATACAACTTCTGTATGGGAACCTTGGTTCCAGTCTTCAAAATTAAGAAATAATACATCCGTGAGAAAAAGAAAAACAAGTTCATATGAATTCATGTGAGGGAAATCAAATGCAAGCTCTTCTTTTTTTTTTCTTCACCAAAAAAAGAAGAGCTTGCATTTGATTTCCCTCACACGAATTCATATGAACTTTTTTTTTTCTTTTTCTTTGTTAATTTAAATAGAATTTTTGCACCATATGCCCTATGATTTTATATGTCAAATGTGTTGATTTCAATTAGGATGGCTTTGCAGCTATTTTTCCTTTTGGAAAATATTTGAAGGTTAAATCCAAACCGACATCATCATCTTCAGAAACAGAAACAAAGACAAACTAGTACTTCAAAGGTGAGAGAGAGGAAATTCTACAGTCTGCCTAGGCAGAAATATGATCCTCCAGAACAGGTTCTGAAACTATACCATTTGATTCCAAGAAATTACAAAAGTAATGGTAATTGAGTCCCTCTCATTTTTGTAGTTTTTTATGGCCTTTGTTGACTGAAAGAACCCGAGTATTTTCTGAGTCATTATCAAAACAGATACCAACAAGTAAAATGGCAGAGTTTTGGTGAGTTCTCTTTCAATCTTACAGTTTTTTACCCACCATTCTCACTATTTGAAATGAACATTGGTAGCATGAAGTTGACAGTTTGAAACCTATAATTATGAAGTTGACACTCTTTCTTAATCACTTTAATACTACAAGCATTTGATACCTTCAATCAAAATCAATATTTATTTGTTTCAAAATAATTTTTAAATTTTAATTAATTAATTGTGTCAAGACTACTGATCATCGGGTGAGCATTACTATTACTGATAAAGCAATTATGGATCTAGCCCTCTTTTGAATTTTTCCCTTTAACGGTAGATGTCACACGTTTCAGAAGTTCACTTGTTTTTTTGTATTTGAATGTGGCAGGGAAAGAAGTTAACTCTCTTTCAACCTGCAAGGAAATTCCTGCCAATGATTAATGAGGTGCTACTTTTTCATGTTCTTACCAACTCTCTTCAGGGTAAATTTTGTAGACTTTTTTAATTCTTTTTAAATCTTTCCCTTACTGTCTTTGTTATCAAGAAGAGCTTGAATTGAATCTTGAAAAATTGGATTTGGATATGCATGGCACTTGCAAAAAAGTAATTTTTTAGCTTAGTTTGTTAAGCATTTGAATCTACTTTAGAATTTTAGTTCACTTTTTAATGTTCTTTACTGGAGCAAGTATCTTGGCTCATGGAAGCTTCCATGAGGTAGTGGAGAACTGTCCCCTCACTCTGAGGTGGTTATGCCAAGTGTCCCTCTGACTATGGAGAGGATTCTGCTCCACATGTGTGTCACATTGGTGATTTGCCACGTATTAAATGAAGGGACTCAGTATGCATGTTGGTTCCGTTAGAGTGTTGCTCCATGACTCGGACATGTGTCGAAGTCAGATAGGCTCCGTGTTCGGCTCAGACGGACAATGCTGGTCCTTAATTTGTTAGGTTATGTTTTATTGCTGTTTCGAGATATGAAGAAGATAGTTATTTCTGGCATTGAGGAAATGGTCTTTTGGTCATCATCTTAACAATGTTGTGTTCTCAAAGAAAATAGAAAGCTACTTTGATTTCTGCGTTGATCTGGCATTCAGGCTTCAGTTTTGGAAAAATAATTGGACATTATTTTTTTAGGTTCAATAATAATTCATTTTCCAATTGAATATGCTTTAGATTTTTGTAGAAAATTCAACATGCATGTTACCTGAAATGTGAATTTGGACTGAACAGACCTGCAATAGGTAGACTGAACTTTTATTCTTGTTAGGTCAAATGCGTTGGGACTTGAGAGTTTTGACCTTTTGGGGACTGGGTTCAAGCTGAGAATATGTTTTGTTTTGAGTAGCTTATATGGGCCTTTGTGTGGTAATTGGCTAGATATTAGTAATAACGACAACAACCACAGTACTTTACTTACCTCTTACAAGCAGTAGCAAAATATCAGTATACTGCAATTAAAATATGTTTCTTCTATATAATTATCTAAGTGAAAACCTTGGGTTTTGGGACACACTTCGATTTATGCAAGAAAGTTTTTTGTTACTTTTATGCCTTAGCATTAACTTGCTTTATATGATATGTTTTTTGGGCAAGCCATAGTTTTATACGTGGGCATTTGATTTGTAAGCTCTTAGGTATTTAATATAAGATGCTTTCTTTTTAATTGAACTTAATTGGATGTAGGAAATACAGGTTCTTATTCAGGTTTTATTTGATGAAATATCCAAAAATGAGGTAGTTAATTACTCTCAGAGTGGGTGTGTGATCATTCATTAAGTTGTGGGTGATTAATTACCCTATAAAGGTATTTATGGATAAAGGCTGGATGTGCATATGGAGTTCCCTTTGGATGGATATAAATTTGATCCTTTAACTATTTTTTCTATGATTCTATCCCCTTTCAGTAGGGATGGGAATAGGCCGAGCCGAGCTAGACTTTCCAAGGCCTAAGCCTGACCTGCACCTTAAATTCATGGCATGAGTCTGGCCTGTTACCTGACATAGACTTTATTTTATGGTCTAAGCCTGACCTATTTAAAGCCTGACAAGGCCTGAAAGCCTGTTTAAAAGTCTGTTTTATAGTAAGGTACTTGAATATATCATAAGTATATATATGAATAGACTTATAGGTTCAAGTTTTTGACATACTTAAATGTTTATACAAACTAATAAGTATATAATTATAAGGAAAAGTAATAACAAATCTTTATAATAATAATAGCAATATAAAAAATATTAGTATTTTATTTATATTTAGTTAAATAGACCGGCCTGATAGGCTCAAAAGGCTTTTTCGATGGCCTGAAGCCTGACCTGTTTTGCTATATAAGCTTTTGAAAAAGCCTTGGCCTGTTCTATTTAATAAATTGGCCTGGCCTAGCCTGGACTTGATATAGGCCGGGTAGTAGGCCCCTGACGAGTGGCCTGGCCTGTTCCCACCCCTACCTTTCAGTGATCTTATTGAGTTGCTGACTAGTGGATCTGAATGATGATGCCTTATGCTCCTGTTTTGTACTATTTTCCCCCCATTTAGTTGTTGTTGTTTGTGCATATTCAGTTCTGATTCTTGCTTAATAAGTTGCTATTCTGTTTGTAGGTTCTTATATTTATTGTCGTTTGTTTTGCATATTATATTATTAGGTTCCTATTTGCATTCAGAAACTGCTTTTGCATCCAGTCAAGATGTTTCTCTTCATTATTATTATTATTATAATATAATATTTATGAATGCAGTTTTGTTGATAGAGTATTTATAAATGTCAAACCTAACATTGGTTATTAAGCACTAATACTGTTTTAGATTTCATTCTTGAAATTGGATTCAAGGAGAGTAAAAGAGGACACAGCAACCTACGAAATTACTCAGTCAAGATCCCATAAATGCACCATACTTGTCGCTTCCATCTCTTGAACTGTAAAAGAACATAGTTCTATTTTGGTAACCATGGACAGACGCACCGGCACCACCAGGCCAGTAGTCTTGTCTTCCCCTTCTATCACCACCACCACCACCATAACAATTGAAAACTCTGATCCATCATCCTCTTCATCTCAGCACGAACAACAGCAACCTGAAGTTCTTTTCCTCCCCCTCAACCGCAAGAAGAAGAAGGTCACGTGGAAAGAGGGCACTGTAGACAATGAGTTCATGCAGAAGAAGAGTTCCAAGAAGTGCTGTATCTTTCATAAACAGAAGCCGTTTGATGAAGATGATAGCGATGGAGATGACACACCGCATCACTCTGATAAGCATCCCCATGATCACAGTGACAGTGGGTTTTGTTGCAAGAATCATGATGAAGCTGGTCCAAGCTGTTAGTGTTCTGATTGATCAGAGCGGTGATTAATGAACCAAAAAAAGGCATATAATTTGTAGTGTAAATGTTTCTAGAATTCATTGAACTTAAGTTGATTAGTGAAAGGAATTATTTAATGTTGGTTGTAAGGAGAGTATAAAATCATGACATTGGAACCAGAGGAATGTTTAGGCTGAACTTGAGTGTTGATCTCAACTACCCTATCCATTATACTAATAATGTTTCATGTCTACTGGGCGCATTAGGGAAAAAGGATGATGGATTACGTTATGTGATTTCTTTTGATTAATAATGAATCTGGAAACAAATCAAAGTAGAAAAGATGAAATATTAACTTGAATTAATGTTGTGCCCTTTATCTTTTCTATTTAAACAACGTAACGTGGCACATCAGAGGGATACTGCCTAGGATTGATAATAAATCATGATTCATAACATAAGAGCAACGTGTAAAATTAAACTCACTACTCGTCCCTATCAATCTCTTGCTTTCAAACTCGAAGCACTTCAAAGTGTACTAGTTTGTTATATGAGTTGGGGAAATTCAACCTAGTCTACACAAATGGATAGTTGTAGACTGTCTCTTATATTACTTTCTTATACAGATAGTCTGTCCCATTGCAGAGGTATCTGTTACGCTGTTTCACAGTTCAGTTATATTTTTCAATAGAGTTCTGTTCACACCCTCATGCAAAACATTTGAACTGGAATTTTAATTCAAATTCTTTGCATATTTTCTCCTTCTTATATCTTATATACAATCTTTAAATGAGTCTTTTTTTTTGTTTGAACTACAGGTATCCTCCACGGGAGTTAATCCCTTTTCGAGCCGGGAACATCTTCCCAACGAGGATTTTTTCCATCCACAAGGCTCGAACCCGAGACCCTACTTAAAGGGAATCAAACATGTACCACTTAAACCAACCCTGTTGGTAATCATTAAATGAGTTTAAAGAAACTAAAACTATTGTATATATCAAGGTACTTGACATAGGATCATCAAATCTGTTGAGGACATATTCACAATTAACAGTAGACTCAACTATATAGACTAAAAAAATAATTTAAATATTTTATAAGGATAAAATAAGAAGAAAAATTTTTTAAGGATGAAAAACAAAACTCAAGTATTTTATAGGGATTAAAAAGTTACATTGCCCTTAAATATATTATAGGGTTAAATATGTTTTTGGTCCCTAAACTTTCACCTAAATTTGGCTTTGGTCCCTAATATTTTTTTTCATTGTTTTTGGTCCCTAACATTTTCAAATCATTGAAATTAGTCTCTGTCGTCACCCCTATATTTAACAGAGTTGACTATAGGGACTAATTTCAATATTTTGAAAACGTTAGGGACCAAAAACAACGAAAAACAAAGATTAGGGACCAAACCCAAATTTGGTTTTGGTCCCTAAACTTTCACCTGAATTTGGTTTTGGTCCCTAATCTATATTTTTCGTTATTTTTGGTCTCTAACATTTTCAAATCATTGAAATCAGTCCTTGCCACATAACCCATATATTTAACAGAGTTAACGGCAGAGACTAATTTCAATGATTTGAAAACGTTATGGACCAAAAACAACGAAAAAAAAAAGATCAGGGACCAAAACCAAATTCGGGTGAAAGTTTAGGGATCAAAAACATATTTAACCATTTCTTTTTATTATTATTATTATTATTATTTACATTTAATATACATCAACACATTTATGTTGTTTACTAATGTGGGTTTTTATGTAATAAAAAATCAGAAATTGATTATTACAAAAAATATATCATTCTTCTTACTTTTTTTTTCCATTTTCTTTCAAAATCATATCTCCTTTATTTAGCTTCTATTATAGTATTTTTTCTCTTTTTTATTTGTTTTTAATTAATCAATCACTTATAATATCATTCTTCTTCACTCTCACATTAGTAAAGTGATCCTCCACGGGAGTCAGTCTTAATTATGTCGTTCTCTTTCTCTCTAAAAAACATCACATCATCCTTTTTATTTTTTATCAAAATTATATCCACATTTATTTAGCTTCTATTGTAGTGTTCTTTTATGAATCACATGTATCCTCCACGGGAGACAGTCTTAATCTTGTCGTTTTCTTTTATCTTTAATTTTTTTATCTCACTTTCATTTTCTTTTTTTATTATGATATTAAAACATTTTCCCTCATTATTCATTTTTACTAATATGTTTCATTATAAAATAAATTTTTTTATGAAGCGCGTATTCTCCACGGTAGACAGTCATGTTCCTACCATTTTTATTTTTTCTCACATATTAATTTTCTTTATTATTATTATTACTATTATTATTATTATTATTAGGCTTAAATATGTTTTTAGTCCCTATAAATATATGTCATTTTGTTTTTAGTCCTTGTAAATTTTTTTTTGGTTTTTCATCCCTATAAAATTTTCCGTTTGTCATTTTGGTCCCTGTCGTTAACTTTTAAGCTTATGTGGCTAACAGAGTGCCACGTCATCCTGCCACATGTGATTTTTCTTCCAGCTTAATTTTGTTTTTAGTCCCTATAAATATGGTCTTTTTGTTTTTAGTCCCTATAATTTTTTTTTGGTTTCTTACCTCAATCTCATCCACATCCAACATCACAGTGTCCTTTTGCTTCTTCTACTGCGTTGTTACACTTGAAATTCTTGAACTCCTCGTGGTGACTGGGTTTAAGGAAATAAATTCTTTATGTATTCAATTGTTTGAAATTTCAATACACTTGAATTTACTGTATTAAGTGGGAAAAACTTGTAACGGCCTTTTTTTCTCGGCAATTCTTTTTTTTTCTGTTTATTGACTAACAAAATTCTCATTTGATTTATGTCTATTGATGACCTATAACTTGATGTAATTTATCATGAGTAACAAAAAAAGGCTTGTAATTGTAAATCAAGTGAAAATTTTGTCAGCCAATGGATAGAAAAAAGAGGTCGTTACAAGTTTTTCCCACTTTATACAGTGAATTCAAGTGTATTGAAATTTCAAATAATTGAATACATAAATAATTTATTTCCTTAAACCCATCACGAGGAGTGCAAGAATTTCAAGTGTAACAATGCAGTAGAAGAAGCAAAAGGACACTGTGATATTGGATGGTGTTCCGTTAGGGATATCTAGTCCCCGGGACTGATCTCAATTTAAAATTTAGGGCAACCTTTTAAAGGCTTTTGGGCCACCTAGGTGAGGCCATTAGCCATAGCCTATAAATAGGAGACCTACTGCTGACCTAAGGGCATCTGATACTCTTACTCTGACGGCCAGGAACTCGGTCATCGGAGATTTTTTAGAACAGTCAGATTTAATATTTCCATTGAATTTAATACGCAATAAATTTCAATCAAATCAAATAAGCTTCCTGTTTTTTTTTATCATTAGTGATCATTTATTGGTCAAATAATGTTATTTTATACAATTTCTTTAATTATCATATTAGGGAGCATGAACGTTAATATGATATCATTAATTATAATTTTTATCTTAATTACTAATATAGATTCTTTTTGTTTACAAATTACGCTCTCACAACCAATATTGCATGGTGGAGGACTGACCGAATATAAAGTCTTGTATTTCATCAAGTTTCTATGGAAAGATGAAATATGAAAGAAAGTGAAGTCGTCGATCAAACCGGTGGAGAATAAAATGAATTCTGAGTATAAACGCGGTTGGAAGCTACAATCCAAACAATGACTCCTCGACTTCTATGCTACTACATATCTGAGTATAAACTCAGTCAAAAACTACATTCCCCGAATCAAGTACTCGGAAGTAACATAATATGTCCCCGAGCCACGTACTCGGAAGAAAACATGACAGCTCCCCGAGCCAAGTACTCGGAAGTAACATAATATGCCCCCGAGCCACGTACTCGGAAGAAAACATAACAACTCCCTGAGCCAAGTACTCGGAAGTAACATAATATGTCCCCGAGCCACGTACTCGGAAGAAAACATAACAGCTCCCCGAGCCAAGTACTCGGATAATATGTCCTCGAGCCACGTACTCGGAAGAAAACATAACAGCTCCCGACTAAGTACTCGGATGTAACATTTCCCGAGCAAGAAATCAGACGACAAAATTTGCCCGAGCAAGTACTCGGATGGCAAATATTCTCGAGCACAGTACTGGGATGACTACGTTCCCGAGAAAAGTAATAAGATGATTAAATGACTATATTGAAAACGTAAAGATGAAGGGGTTTTACAGTGTCATTATTGCAGTTGACATTGGGAAAGGGCTCGTCACTTTGGGAATCAACGCAATTTCCACATCGAACGGTTGAGAAAAGCGCTGAAGCACAATCGTTGGATGCAGGAGAAAGAGGAATAGTCCTACACGGTAATGCTCCATTTCTCTCCCACATCTCCCGCCCAAGACGCATTAACTTGACGGAGCACGAGACCGACACATACGAGCTTGGCACCCTGACTGCACAGTACCGACCTACGAGCTCAGCGCCCTGGCTTCGCTGGGCTTGAGCTCGGGGCCTGTGTTCCGTTAGGGATATCTAGTCCCCGGGACTGATCTCAATTTAAAATTTAGGGATACCTTTTAAAGGCTTTTGGGCCACCTAGGTGAGGGCCATTAGCCACAGCCTATAAATAGGAGACCTACTGCTGACCTAAGGGCATCTGATACTCTTACTCTGACGGCCAGGAACTCGGTCATCGAAGATTTTTTAGAACAGATGGGGATTAGATTGAGGTGAAAAACCAAAAAAAAAATTATAGGGACTAAAAACAAAAAGACCATATTTATAGGGATTAAAAACAAAATTAACCTGGAAGAAAAATCACGTGGCAGGATGACGTGACACTTCGTTAGCCACATAAGCTTAAAGTTAACGACAGGGACCAAAATGGCAAACAGAAAATTTTATAGGGATGAAAAACCAAAAAAAAAAGTTTAGAGAGACTAAAAACAAAATGACCTATATTTATAGGGACTAAAAACATATTTAAGCCTTATTATTATTATTATTATTATTATTATTATTTTAATATTACATTTAATGTAGATCAACACATTTATTATATTTCCTAATGTGTGTTTTTATGTAATAAAAAAATCAGAAATGGACGATGACAAAAATTGTATCATCTTTTTACTTTCTTTTCAGTTTTTTTTTATCAATATGATATTTTGATTTATTTAGCTTCTATTGTAGTGTTTTTTTTCTCCTTTTTGTTTGTTTTTAATTAATCATATTATTCTTTTTCATTCTCACGTTAGTAAAGTGATCCTCCACGGGAGCCAGTCTTAATCCTGTCGTTTTCTTTTTTCTTTTATTTTTTATCTCACTTTCATTTTTCTTTTTATTTTCTCTCATTATTTATTTTTATTAATATGTTTCATTATAAAAGAATTTTTTTATGAACTGCGGGTATTCTCCACGGGAGACAGTCCTGTTCCTACCATTTTATTTTTTCTCACACATTAATTTTCTTTTTATTATTATTATTATTATTATTATTATTATTATTATTATTATATTACATATAATGTACATCAACACATTTATTATATTTCTTAATGTGTGTTTTTATATAATAAAAAATCATAAATGGACGATGACAAAAACTGTATCATCCATTTTATTTTCTTTTCATTTTTTTTATCAAAATCATATCTTCATTTATTTAGCTTCTATTATAGTATTTTTTCTCCTTTTTGTTTGTTTTTAACTAATCATTCACTTATAATATCATTTTTTTTTTCATTCTCACGTTAGTAAAGTGATTTTTTTATGAATCACATGTATCATACACGGGAGACCGTCTTAATCCTGTCGTTTTCCTTTTTTTTTATCACACTTTCAGTTTCTTTTTTTTATTATGATATTAAAACATTTTCTCTTATTATTTGTTTTTATTAATATGTTTCATTATGAAAGAATCTTTTTATGAATTGCGGGTATTCTCCATGGGAGACAGTCCCGTTCCTACCATTTTATCTATTTTATTTACTCTATATTAAAATTGTTTTCGCAGTAGATGTGTCGTGTTTTCAAACTTCATTTTTTTATGCAATGAATAACAGGTATCCTCCAGGATAGAGTCTTGTTTTTTTTTTCGTTTTCTTTTATTTCTATTGCACTTTTGTTTTTTTTTTTATTATATTAAATTATTTTTACTAATTATTCGTTCTATAATTTGTTTTAGGGAAAAATATGTTTTTCGTCCCTATAGTTTCGATTAACTTTAGTCTTTGTCCCTGTACTTTAAATCCTTTGTTTTTTGTCCCTGAACTTTATAAACCCCCAAACTATGGTCCCTAACCGTTATTGAGATTTGTTAAACTCATGAGTTGGGTAACAAAAGTTACATGTTAGCCTCAATAGTGGCCCCCAAATAGTTGACTCATTTAATTAATATTTTTTTATTAATTTTTTAATTATTAAAATAACCATAATTATGAAATTAGGTTTTTTACCTGGTAAAATTGCTCAGATGAAAATCCTAATTTAGCAATTAGGATTATTTTAATAATTAAAAATTGATAAAAAAAGTTAATTAGATGATCAGTCAGTTATTTGAGACTCACTATTGAGGCTGACATGTAACTTTTGTTAATCAGTTCATCAAGTTAACAGATCTCATTGACAGGCAGGGACCACGATTTGGGGGTTTATAAAGTTTAGGGACAAAAAACACATGATTTAAAGTACAGGGACGAAGAATAAAATTGACCGAATCTATAGGGACGAAAAATATATTTTTCCCTTTGTTTTATTATAAAACTAATTTTTTTTAATGAACCACATAGGCAGTCTTACTTTTACCATTTTTTTTCATACATTAATTTTATTTTTTATTATTATATTAAAACATATTTTCTTAATATATTAGTATCTATGATAGCTAATATTTTATCCGTACGACGGACAATATAAGTTATACTATTAATTTACTTTACTCACCAGTCACCTACTATTTTTTTTTTTAATAAAGAAGTTATTCTTTTGAAAAATAATTTTAAATAAACGGGTGAAAGCAACAGTTCAAAATCAACAAGTGTTCTTTCCACATCCACAGTGACTCTATCGAAGGATGTCGAAGATAGTATGCGTGACTGGGGGCAGTGGATGCATTGGTTCATGGCTGGTTCATCTCCTTCTGGATCGTGGATACACCATTCACGCTACCGTTCAAAATCTCAGTTACCTTTTACACTTTCTTCATTCATTTCACCCCAACACATACACAAAAACAACCTCTTCTATCTAACTTATAACTTGCTCTTCCTTCTTTTTCTCAAAACCAGACGATGAGACCGAGACGAAGCATCTAGAAGCCCTCGAAGGAGCATCCACCCGCCTCCGCCTCTTCCAGATCGACCTCCTCCGCTACGACACCATCCTCGCCGCCGTCCGCGACTGCTCCGGCGTTTTCCACCTCGCTTCCCCTTGCATTGTCGACCAAGTCCATGACCCTCAGGTCTTCCTCTTCTTCAATCAAGCTTCTCTTGTTAAATTTTCAAACTTTTCCACTTTTTCGTGGACCCCATTTTGGTTTTGAAGCTCTTGATTTCGTGCAGAATGAGCTTCTGGACCCGGCGATTAAAGGGACCGTGAACGTGCTTTCGGCTGCGAAGGAAGCTGGGGTTCAGCGCGTGGTGGTCACTTCCTCAATCTCCGCAATTTCCCCGAGCCCTAGTTGGCCTTCTGATGTTGTCAAGAGAGAGGATTGCTGGACTGACATTGAATATTGCAAGCAAAAGGGGGTCTGCAATCTGCATGCGCTTTCTATTTCTTTGTTTTCTTTTTTTAGTGTTTTCTTTGTGGCCATTGATTCAGTTGTATGTGTATGTGTGTGTGAGAGAGTGTGATACTGATTTTAATCTTTTTTTGAAATGGTTTGGAATAGTTGTGGTATCCAATGTCCAAGACATTGGCTGAGAAAGCTGCTTGGGATTTTGCCAAGGAGAATGGTTTGGATGTTGTGGTGGTGAATCCTGGTACTGTGATGGGCCCTGTTATTCCACCAAGGCTCAATGCAAGCATGCTCATGCTTGTTCGACTTCTTCAAGGTAAATTTAGGTGGCTAATTAGTAATAAGCTGATCATTTGTAAATTCCTATTTGTAGTTGTGTGTGTTGTGGATGTGGAATATCTTTGAGCTTAGTTATGTTTTATTTGATTTTTGCTCTTTTCCTTGTGAAAATTGGCTAAGTGAATTAAGAAAGTCCTTTAATTAGTGCTAGTGCTAGAATGTTAACAAATTTATCCAAGAATGCTAGACCCAATGAAGATTCATTTTATAAGAAGCTCTGCTGCTAGCACAGTAGATAAGACAGATGTCTTATTTATCCTTGTCTGATTATGCTAAAGTCTTTTTTGTAAACATTTTGTGTTGTGCTTTGCCAAATGTTGAGCATTGTTGACCCAAATAGTGATACTGAACTTGTATATAAAATATTCCCAATTTATTATTTTTATGGGCTGCTAAGAATTGTGATTTTGTCTATGTTATGGTGCAGGCTGCACTGAAACATATGAGGACTTTTTTATGGGATCGGTTCACTTTAAAGATGTTGCATTGGCACATATTTTGGTGTATGAGAACAAAGCAGCAACTGGTAGACATTTGTGTGTTGAAGCTATCTCTCACTATGGTGACTTTGTGGCAAAAGTTGCTGAACTATATCCAGAATATAATGTTCCGCGGTAAGTAAGCCACACATGCTAGAAACGAGTGATGGTACTTGGTTCTTGAATGAGTTGTTGAAGAAACTGTTCATTTTTATTTGAACATCAAGAAACTTGATTCATGTGTTAAGCCATGGTTTTCAGTCATGCACTAACTAATCAATCTTGTATGCCATCATCAATCATCAGGTTGTTGTTTCTTATGTAAGTTATAGACTGTGCTGTACCCTACATGGCTTTTTGCTGCAATGGAATTAGTGCATGCTGTACACTGTACTTTTGATTCCTTCTAAAACATGCAAAACGAGGAATTTATTAGTTAGAATAGGATTTGAAGCTGAATATTTCTTTTGGACTAATTAGTATATATAGTCATCTTAATCAAAATATAAGGTTGATGTAATCCAAAATTTGCTCATACTGTGTGTCATTTTCCTTGAAAGGGTGCAACGAGATACCCAACCAGGACTGTTGAGGGCAAGGGATGGATCAAAGAAACTCATGGATTTGGGTTTGGAATTCATTCCAATGGAGCAAATTATTAAGGATGCTGTAGAGAGTTTGAAGAACAAAGGGTTCATTTCTTGAATGATGTTTCTGTAATTTGGAACCCCAATTATAGCAGAGTATAGATAGACTATATAAATAAGCGATGGGTTGCAATGAGTACTTATGGCATGAGTTGTGTTTGTATAATCTATTTCCTCAATGCTTATGGAAAATGACTCTAACTTGAATATTTATTTGAAGTCTTTGATTCATATTAATTGAAATGGAGTAAGGCCAAGTTTAAAAGAAATAGTGTGTGTCATGATACATGCATAAACAAAAGAAAATATTATATTTGTAACATGTATAGTAGAAGTTGTTAGAACCACAGGAAACACTAGAAGGGAGGTTGAATAGTGTTTTATAATTCTTTACAGATTTTAAGAAAACCTTTTGAAACAAGCAAAGAGTTTATCAAATGATTTGAGCAACCTTCCGAAACTGAAGATTTCAGCAACTTGCTGATATGATTCAGCAGGTTCAGTAAAATGATTTTTAAAGAGTTTAACGTGAAGAACAAAGTTGTTTAGCTGCTCAGATTTATAATACCACTTTTCAGAATCCTCATTTGTTAGTTAAAACATAAAGTAAAGAGATAAGGGTTGAGAAAACTTAGCTAAACAATTTATCCTGGTTCACCCACTAACATAGTGAGCTACGTCCAGTACCAGGGCAAACACACCGCTGGATTTTCCACTAATCAGATCTGATACAAGTATTATTTGCTCCCAGTCTCTTCAGGCTAAACACCAAGTATTCTTTGGACACAACCTCTCCAGGCTAAACAACAAGTATTCTTTGAACACAGCCTCTTCAGGTTTAAACAACAAGTATTCTTTGATCAGAGCCTCTTCAGGCTAAACAACAAGTATTCTTTGTTTCTCTAAGCCTCTTCAGGCTCTCAGACACTTTATAGTGTTTACAATGAAAGATAGTTTAAGTCTCTGAGAAACTTAAACACAATAGTTCTTGTACAAAGGGGTAACTGAGTATAATTTAGGATACAAATGAAATTTTCTAAGTACAAGGTATTTCAAAGTAATTTCAGCAGAGTGTAGACTTGATAGAATTTCTTATTGATCTTGGCCGACTCTCTCTTGGGCTTCGCCACCTTCAAAGTCTTTCATGAACCTATATATAGAGTCCAGAAATTTGTCCGTTGAAGATTGCTTAGTCACCGTTGAGAAATAGCATTTAATGCTGTATATCCATTGTGAGACAATCTTCTGATAGTTTCTGACTTGAAGATAGTAGGTGTGCAGGAACAGTACGGTTCTAACACACAACAGGTGCACAGGGTTCTTTTACAGATACTGTCATGCTTGTCAAACTCGCGAGTTAACTCGTAGAATCGTACGAGTTTACGAGTCCAGGTGCGTAAAACTGGTTAACTCACTCATAGACTCGTTTTTTGGTAAACGCGAGTAGACTCGGGTGAACTTGGTTAGACTCGGTCAGACTCGCGAGTTCACCACTGAGTCAGCGAGTCCGTGAAAAAGCTAAAAATGGCACTTCTGTTGTTTTTTTTTTTTTTTTTTTACGTTTTACTTAGGGTTTTCCCTATTTCTTCTTTCACAAAATTACTGTGCCCTTCTCTTCTCTTCTGCGACATATTTCTGGCCGCTTCTCCATCTTCTTCTCTTCTCTTCTTTGCTCTGCTACTTTGCTGCTCCAGTTCTCTTCTCCTTCTGCTTCGCTTCTAACTACTCTACTTCTACTCTGCTGCTCTCCAACTACGTTTGTGCTGCTCTTCTCTCTTCTCTTTTGCGACTTCTAGCTGCTCCGCTTCTGCTCTACTGCTTCGCTTCTAGCTCCTTCGTTTCTGCTCTGATGCTGCGTTTGCGCTGCTGCTGTGTGTCCAATTCATTCTTCTTCTGCCGTTGTGTCGTTTTTAGCTGATTCTTCTGCGTTTGCGCTGCTGCTGCTTTTGCTTGCGTCCAGTTAATTCACTCTCCCTCCCTCTGTTCAATTTGTTTAATTTCTGGTTTAAGATTAAGTTCTATTTTCTGCTCTTAAGAACTTAAGTTTTGTTGGGTAAGAACAAGCAATTGAAAGCTTAGAAGAATAAGAGAATCAAAGAACACGAAGAAAGAGAAGGAATATGCAAGAGAAAAACACTTTCTCTTATTTCAGACAATCAGCTTCAGAAGGTTCAACCACCTTCAACAGGTTACACCAACTCAGAAGGTTACTTCGTTAAGCACTTCAGCAAGTTCACAACAATCGTTCTCACTTACATTCTACCTTTCCCTATACAGCAAGATACTATATATAAGCAGTTTAGAGAGGAACGACTAACTAACCTAACTAAAATAGCAACCTAACTGAAATAACAAACTCATTCCTAAGTCATAACTAACAATCTCCACCTTGACTTTGGAATGGCAACATTCAGATGAAGCCCACCAAGTTTAAGCATCTCTCAAACTTGCATCTTGGTAGTGTTTTGGTCAACATATCAGTAGGATTGTCTTCAGACGCAATCTTCACAATCCTCACTGCCCCTGTTTCAACCACTTCTCTGATAAAGTGAAACTTCACATCAATGTGCTTGGTCCTTTCATGGTACATATGATGATTGGCCAAGTGAATAGCACTATGACTATCACAATGAATCTGAACGCACTCCTGTTCAATTCCCAACTCATTCAGCATGCCTTTCAACCATAGACCTTTCTTCACTCCTTCAGACAACGCAATATACTCAGCCTCTGTTGTAGACAACGCTACTACTGATTGAAGGTTTGCCTTCCAACTCACTGCAGTTCCAAATAGAGTAAACACATACCTTGATAAGGATTTTCGTGTATCCACACACCCTGCATAGTCTGCATCAACGAACCCTTTAATTGCAGCTCCACCTTCTGAGAGGTACTGTTTCTTCTGATATAGTAATCCTGAATCCAGAGTTCCATTCAGGTACCTGAGAATCCACTTCAGAGACTCCCAATGTACTTGTCTAGGGTCTCCCATGAACCTGCTGACAACACTCACAACATGAGCCAAGTCTGGTCTTGTACAAACATACCATACATGATGCTTCCAACCCCACTAGCATAGGGAACAACATTCATCTTCCTCCTTTCATCTTCTGAATCAGGAGCTTGACTCCTTGAGAGCTTCATGTGGTGTCCCAAGGGTATGCCCACAGGTTTAGATTGATTCATCCTAAACCTCTCCACAACCTTCTTCAGATAGACCTGCTGAGTTAGGCGCAGTAGTACACCCTTTGACTCATCTCTTACTATATCAACGCCAAGTATGCGTTTGGCCACCCCAAGATCCTTCATCTCAAATTCTGAATTTAACCTTGTCTTGAGCTGATTGATCATGTGCTTGTTACGGCTAGCCACCAGGATATCATCTACATACAAGAGCAGGGACAAAATGTCTTGTTCTTCTCTTAAAATGTAGACACAACTATCATAACTACACCTGCTGAAGTTCATTCTCATCAGAAAATCATCAAACTTCTTATACCACTGCCTTGGACTCTGTTTCAGACCATAAAATGATTTTTGAAGTAGACACACTCTGATCCTCAGCAAACCCCTCTGGTTGTTCCATGTAAATGGTTTCATCCAGATCTCCGTGCAGAAAGGCTGTCTTGACATCCAATTGCTCCAGGTGCAAATCAAACTGGTTTACAATTGACATCAAAATCCTGATAGAACAGTGTTTTACAACTGGTGAGAATATCTCATTATAATCCACACCCTCAACCTGTGTAATCCCTTAGCCACAAGCCTTGCCTTGAACCTCGCTTTCTCAACACCAGGGATCTCGTCTTTCTTCTTAAAGACCCACTTGCATCTGATTACCTTCTGTGCCTCAGGTAAGTCTACAAGTCTCCATGTGTTGTTCTTCTTCAGCGAGTCAAGTTCCTCCTCCATGGCACGTTGCCATTGCTGCCTCTCTGAACTCTCTTGTGCCTCTCTGACGTTTCTTGGTTCATCTGAACCTTGTATTTCTTCAGCCATACTAAGAGCATAACAGATAAAGTCAGCATGTCCAAACCTTTTGGTAGGTTTTGGAACCCTCCTTTCTCTATCACGAACTAGCTGATAGTCATTCCCAGCGCGTTCTGACCTTCTGAAGTCTTCTAACCTTCTGATGCCTTCAGACCTTCTGAAGTCTGAACCTTCTGAAGTATCATCTGATGTACCTGTTGAAGTATCATCTGAAGTAGTACCTTCTGAAGTCTTCAGATGATCCTCCCCGAGTTTGCTCGTAGATGCCTCCATCTCAATGTGAGCTTTTTCCCTCCCATTTTCAGAGTCTCCACCAAGCATTCCCATTCTTGTCTCATCAAATGTTACATCCCTGCTGATAATAAGCTTTGAAGTTTTAGGTTCTAACCTCCATAGCCTATACCCCTTGACTCCTTCAGTGTATCCATGGAAGATACACTTCTCAGCTCGTGCCTCCAGCTTATCCTGCTTGACATGTGCATATGCCAAAGCCCCAAACACCCTCAGATTAGAGTAATCAGCTGACTTTCCACTCCAAACTTCCATAGGTGTCTTGTACCGCAAAGCAGACGAAGGGAACCTGTTAATCAAATACGCAACAGTGTTAACAGCTTCTCCCCAGAAGTTCTTAGGCATCCCTGCTCCCAAACGCATGCATCTGACTCTCTCCATAATGGTCCTGTTCATCCTTTCAGCCAGTCCATTTTG
The DNA here is from genome assembly GCA_026901365.1 of Sesbania bispinosa. Lineage (NCBI taxonomy): Eukaryota > Viridiplantae > Streptophyta > Magnoliopsida > Fabales > Fabaceae > Sesbania > Sesbania bispinosa. The sequence continues at coordinate 1,520,112 of QLOH01000021.1, read as the reverse complement.
TTGAGGAGTCCCTGCCACAGTTTTATGCCTTTTGATTCCCTAGTCCCTACAAAAACTGTTAATCTCATCTGAAACAAATTCTAACCCATTGTCTGTTCTCAGTACCTTCAGCTTGGTCCCCTGTTGATTAGCTGTCTGAACATACCATTCTCTGAACTTCTGAAAAGTCTCAGACTTGTTCTTCAGAATGTAGGTCCAAACTCTCCTTGAGAAGTCATCAATAATGCTCAGAAAATAAGACCCTTCACCATGCGTCTGAGTCCTGGATGGACCCCATAAATCTGCATGAGCATATTCAAAAGGTCTGCTGGAAGTGTGTTTACTTGTCCCAAACTGCACTCTCTGAGACTTACCCAAAACACACTGGTCACAGAAATCCAGCTTCTGAAGCTTATATCCCATCAACAGTTGTTGCTTCTCCAACTCCACCAAGCCTTTCTCACTAACATGGCCCAAACGTAGGTGCCATAGTTTAGTCTTGTCTACCATTGACTGACTTGCAACTGATGCATGTGCAATGACAGTTGATCCTTCCAGAATGTACAACCCATTATTTCTTCTCCCCTTAGCAACTATGGATGCTCCATTGGACACCTTCATCATTCCACCCTCCACCTTGGTGGAATACCCCATAACATCAAACATGCTAATGGACATAAGGTTCCTTTTGAGCTCTGGAACATACCTCACATCCTGCAGCAGCATCTCTCTGTTATCAAACATCCTCAGTCTGATTGCTCCAATGCCCTGCACCTTGCAAGCTTTGTTGTTCCCAAGAAGTACATACCCATACTCCTTCAGTTCTAGGGTCTCAAAGTAATCTTTCACATGGCACATGTGATAGGTACACCCTGAATCCATGACCCAACTCTTTAGAGAGTCTTCAGACAAAGCTACCAAAACACCTGCAGATTCATATCCTTTAGAAGCCTCTGCAACATCTACAGTTTCCTGTATCCTAGGCTCCTTGGCATCTTTCTCAGGACAGTGCTTCTTGATATGACCCATCTTCTGACACTTGTAACATTCGATCTGCTTCTTGCCTCCAGACTTTGCCTTCTTTCCTTTATTCTTTGACTTCTTTCCCTTGCCTTTCACTGTAACTAGACCAGATGGAACCTCCTCTACACCCTTCGAATCTTGAAGTTTCTGCAACTCCTTGGTTCGAACTGAGGTCACAACCTCCTCTAGAGTAATTATCTGATCTTTCCCTACATCAACACATCTCTGAAATGCTCAAAGGTCTTAGGTAAAGAATTGAGAAGGATAACGACCTTGTCCTCATCTTCAAGCTTCACACCAATGTTTTCAAGGTCATCGACAATCTTGCTGAAGACTGCCAACTACTCTTCAATCGTTCTTGATTCCACCATCTTGAACGAGTAAAGTTTTTGCTTCAGACAGAGTCTATGAGCCAAAGACTTTGTCATGTACAAAGATTCCAGCTTTGCCCACATGTCTGCAGCTGTTTTCTCCTTCGCCACCTCTCTGAGGGCCTTATCACCAAGACACAAAACGATTGCACTCCTTGCCTTGTCTACCATATTCTTTTTCTCTGCCTACGTTAAAGATGATGACATGTTCATCTCCCCCTTCAACGCTTCCTCGCACCCTTGCTGTATCAAGATAGCCTCCATCTTGATCTTCCGCAACCCAAAGTCATTTGCTCCAGAGAACTTCTCAATATCAAACTTCGTTGTCATTCTTGATTATCTTTCCTTTCAATCTTCCCACAAACGACGCCACTTGTTGGGTAAGAACAAGCAATTGAAAGTTTAGAAGAATAAGAGAATCAAAGAACACGAAGAAAGAGAAGGAATATGCAAGAGAAAAACACTTCCTCTTATTTCAGACAATCAACTTCAGAAGGTTCAACCACCTTCAACAGGTTACACCAATTCAGAAGGTTACTTCGTTAAGCACTTCAGCAAGTTCACAACAATCGTTCTCACTTACATTCTACCTTTCCCTATACAGCAAGATATTATATATAGGCAGTTTAGAGAGGAACGACTAACTAACCTAACTGAAATAGCAACCTAACTGAAATAACAAACTCATTCCTAAGTCATAACTAACAAGTTTGTATTATGACATTTTATTGTTCTTATGTGCTTTATTTTGGACTTAAAATGTTGAATTAGTACTATTATATTTGGTTTGTTCTCTATTTATAATGTATTTTAATATTTTTTTTTAATTTTAGGTAGACTCTTACGAGTCTACGGGAGCTCCACGAGTTTACGTAGACTCTCGAGTTTGACAACCTTGGATATTGTGTTTCAAATGGCGCAGAAAGAACTCTGTAAACTTCCTTTTTGTAGACGTTGTAGAAGACGTTTAGAGACTTTAAGTCTTTGCGCAACAAGCCTTCTGATTTTGACAGATGCTACGTTGAATGTCTTCAGTAAGTCTTCTCAGTATATCAGATGGTACGGCACTTCAGAAGGTTGGATGATCTTCAGCAGATCTAGACTCTTCAGAGAGTTCCTCATTTCAGCAGGTTGGTCAACTTCAAAGAGTTGCTTCATTTCGGAGGGTTGCTCTTCAAAGAGTTGCTGAAACATGAAAATATAACTTCAAGTGATTATGTACTTTTACTAATAATTTTTAACCAAATTTATTATTTATTAAAACTTAGGATTGTGAGACTTAAACATTATTAATCACTTAATAATATTTTGAGACTCAACATGACCAACTTTTTAAGTCTGAACCTGTCATGATTCTTGATGCCCATTTTTAGATTGCAGAAATTGCATGTTGAATGATAGAATCCACTCAACGCCACTGGCATTAAGAAAAACATTAGGCAGTAAGATTGACAAATATTCATTCCCGTAAGAAAAATATAGGAGAATTACGAACACAAGAGAAAATGTATGAAATTAATAAACCTCAATAAGTCTTCATCAAACCGGAGAGATGGAAAGGAGTGAAAACCTTCCCAACAATGCTCTGGTAATAACTCAAGCGCACCACAAGAACTGAATTCCAGACCCTCAAGTGAAGTGAGGTGTTGAAGGCATCATCATATTTTTCTCTCATGATTGACAAAATCCTCTTGATAGAGAAATTCTCAGAAACACATACCCAAGTTTTTATGTTAAAATTGTTGCTTACCCTTTCATCATTGTAGACCATTTAAGCCAGCGTTGTTTTTCCAACACCACCCTAGCCAACAATGGGATAGATGGAAAGGATAAGCACCCAAGTCGATGGGATTTTATGGAACATTCATCAAGTACATCATCTAGCAGGTACACTGCATCTTTGAGTTGTTGTAGCCAAACTTTTATAGAGCGGTTTGTTATTTGTGTCTCCTCAGCATCTTAAGGACGACATTGATCATATCTAAAGTGCTTGAGAGCTTTTCAACTTTTTCCTTGATTCTAGAAATTGTTGCAAATTCATCTTGAACCAGGGAGAGCAAATTCTCAGACACAGCTCCAATTAAGGACTCTGCCATTTTCAGAAATGCAAAAACTGAACTGAAAAAAGATGAGAGATTGGTTTTGCTTGGATGAGAGCAGAACCTAATGATGAAATATGAGTATATTGCTAGCAAGCAACCCTGCCAAACTTGTTGCATGATCTTGTGACTTGGGGGGAAGAATTCATTCCTAGGTGATTAGTGAACAATCCATTGCTTGTGCATAGGTACAAATTGTGGGATCACACAAACCCAGAAATCTACATAATGGAATCCTTTTGTATGGAGCAATTTTTCTCTGTCAGAATTCCATGTGCGTGGGTTAGCAACAGTTTCTCCAAATCTGAAGGTCAGAGATTTTGAAATGTATCCACTGAACTTTGTTGGGTTATAACAACAATACATGCTCATTCTACAATTCAATTCTTTTTACATATACAAATCAATCAACTGGTAACTTTGTATTGAGGTTTTACTTTGGCTAAAATTACAAGTTGCAATTTTTTTGGCTCATATATAACTAAAACCGGAAATGCTAGACAAACCCCTTATTGTCAAACACAATTAGAGAATGCATAGACCAAATTATAATAGCAGCTATAATATTTCCCTTCTCAACTTAATTGCACCAGCTCCAACTGTTCCATCATAAAGAATTGTAGCAAATAAAAATGAATTGAAAAGAGATTTTTTAACTGTAGAGTCAGAGATTGTAATTACTTTGCTTTCTCACCTGTTTTCTGTTTGCTTTGCCTTTTAAGTTGAGTTGTGAAATTTGTGTAAGATAGTGCTTAATGTCTTAAGATTCAGAGGTATGAAAAAAATGCATAAGTTTTTGTCTGAGCATTGAGCAATAGCTTTATTGGCTTCACTATAAAAGCATAAGCTGAAACTCTGGTATTAAGGTGTTTGAAGTTTAGTTTTATTAATTAGCTTCACCACAAGCAAAGGGAGCTGAAAATGTACCATGTAAAAATTTGAAAACATCATTAAGACTAACAGCATAATTGAAACTAGATTTCCACCATATCAGATATATAAGAAAAAAAAGAAAAAAAAAAAAAAAACACAGCCAATTCAAGGAAGCATTTCAATCTTTGAAGTATAACCAATTAATATTAAAAACGATTAGTCTATCTCACACTAGCAGCCATTCCACTAAGATTAGCTCAGCCAGTTTATTTATCCTATTCAGGTTCTGCAGCCATTCAAATGTAACTTTTATACATTATTCTACATTACTTAACAAAATATTCTACATTAATTAACAAAATATTATATTGTAATTTGAGAATGATTAGTGATAACAAGAAATGTGAAATTATTGATGGGAACTGACAAGCAATGTATGAACACCCATTTCACTTTATACAACAATTACATCAGCCAAGGTAAGATTCTTAACTAAATATCCTTTCTGTTAAGAAATAAGAAGATTAACAACTACACACAAATTATGAAGGTATGGAGAGCTTGTCATGATATATTGCCAATTAAGAAGAACCTGTGTAACATAGGAATTATTGAGGATCCAATCCTTGTTGCAGTTTAGAAGAAGAAAATATGATCATCAGTTAAAGAAACCAATATGTAATTTCACAAGTCGCTTTTTATTATAGGCTTAAATATATTTTTAGTCCCTATAAATATAGGTCATTTTATTTTTAGTCCATGTAATTTTTTTTTTGATTTTTCATCCCCATAATATTTTCCGTTTGCCGTTTTGGTCACTACCGTTAACTTTAAGCTTATGTGGCTAACAGAGTGCCACGTTATCCTGCCACATGTGATTTTTCTTTCAGTTTAATTTTGTTTTTAGTCCCTATAATTTTTTTTTTGGTTTTTTATCTCAATCTCATCCCCATCCAACATCACAGTGTCCTTTGCTTCTTCTACTGCATTGTTACACTTGAAATTCTTGAACTCCTCATGGTGGGTTTAAGGAAATAAATTCTTTATGTATTCAATTATTTGAAATCTATAATTTTAAATTTGTCCACATTTTCGTCAACTGTTCACTAGTGGCCAATTCTTTTTTGTTCCTACGTGTCAAATTTTTTATCTTAAGGTGATCCCACCCTAATTAAATTATTAATATAAATACTTAACAATGGACCAAATCCAATGTACTGCAAAATTAGGTATAATTACTTCGTTTCATTTATAATTATTTTGTACAAATATCAAAGTACAAAACATAAATATTAGATACAGAAAATAAAATATATCTACTCATTTAATCTTAAAAACTAAAATAGTAAAACGTTATCATATATTTATTATATATGATATTATAAACTATACTCCACTTAAATTATAATCAAGCACTTCATAAAAAAGATAACAATTAAAAAATGAATAAATTTTAAAAAAGGACGAAACTAATATATTATAATATTCAAAGAAACTAATATATTATAACGTAAATATACAAAGAAACTAATATATTGTGAGGTAAAATTTAAATTAAATTTTTTTCCTCTTGGGTACACAATTTTTATTATCATACATTTTCATTTCTTGAAATTAAATTATTTGAGTTTGTTCATAATTGATAATAGTAATTTAATAGGTATACCTATTATCTTTATTTTTTTAAAGTATTGTTATATATATTCAGTTGAGCATGTTTTGTAAAGCCGAATATGTCTTAAATTATAGTTATCACTTCCACTATTAATATAATAAAATCAATATCTATTACTCAACTAAGTGCTCACAATATTATTTTTAATATCTGTGGTGATGTATAAACAAGGACTTAAAACTCTTATTTACCGTGATAATTTTAAGTTTTATAATATTATAAGAAATATAGAGTACAAAGAGATAATTTTAAAATATAAGTTTATTTATGTATTATGTATTAAAATTTTCATTTATACATTTTAATATATTTTCTTATTAAACAATACTCATTAAAATGTACACTAAATTTTTTTCAATATATAAATTGATTAATATTTTAACTACCTATATTATAGGTTAATTAATTTTCACATAATTTAATTAATTTGAATACCAAGTCCGTGCATCGCACGGGATCAATACTAGTTTCAATACACTTGAATTCACTGTATAAAGCGGGAAAAACTTGTAATGACCTTTTTTTCTCAGCAATTCTTTTTTTTTATCCATTGAATACATAAAGAATTTATTTCCTTAAACCCACGATGAAGAGTTCAAGAATTTCAAGTGTAACAATGTAACAGAAGAAGCAAAAGGACATTGTGATATTGGATGGAGATGAGATTGAGCTGAAAACAAAAAAAAATATAGGGACAAAAAGCAAAAAGACCATATTTATATGGACTAAAAATAAAATTAAGCTGGAAGAAAAATCACATGTGGCAGGATGAAGTGGCACTCCGTTAGCCACATAAGCTTAAAGTTAATGACAGGGACCAAAATGTAAAACAGAAAATTTTATAGTGATGAAAAACCAAATTTTTTTACAGGAACTAAAAATAAAATGACCTATAAATATAGGGATTAAAAACATATTTAAAGCTTTATTATATTGAGACCCAATCCTTGTTACATATGTCATGACAAGCTATTTAGTTAAAAGAATGTCTAATTCTGGGAGAAAAAAAAATACTCCACCCAATTTTATCTAAAAAATGAAAAACAGGTTTTTTAATAGCTTTATTGGCAGCCTTATTGACATGTAACTTCACAAGCTTTGCCAAAGGATTATGTGTTGGTGTCCTATAAAAAAAAACCAATATAAAATTATTTAAAATATCAATAATATTCTATAAGCAATGTATGTATTTGGAAAAGAACCTAATCTTTTTATATAGTTCAATATTTTTAATGGTGTGTTAATTTCATTTGTTAGAATTTCTTTCAATAACTTTAATTCTAAAAACAAATCAAGACCATCAATATTAGAATGGTCCTCAAAACTCAAAATCTTTTCAAGATTGATACAATATTTTTTCATATTCTAAAAAATGTTGAAATCGACTCTCAATAAAAGAAATAGACTAATCTAATACAAAAAATAATGAGATAGCTCATTCTTTTCTACGATCTATGGGCTTAGCAATACTACCGATATAAGAAAACTCATTGTTGATTGTTAAGTGACTTTTCATTTCTAAAAATTAATAAATGGGCTGTGGACTTTTAAGTTGTTTAAATGATAAGAAAAAAAGAGATATAAAAAAGGTAAGATATGTGCCTTATAAAATATTGGGCCCTATCTCAAACATCATTAATTTTTTAAAATATAATTTATATCAATAATACTATTATTAAAAAAAATTAGGGGACCTTATAAATTTGGGGCTCTAGGCAATGACCTTAATTGCCTTGTTAAATGTCCGGCCCTGATTATTTTCATCGTTTTTTTATAAAACTTTAAAGATAAAAAATAAAATAATGTTTTTATTATTAAAATTAAAAATATTTTGGTAATTAAAACTAAAAAATAAGAAATAAAAATAAAAAATATTTTTTCAAAAGTAAATAATCCCTTATTTTTCATGAAATATATTTTATATTCAAGAATAAATTATTTGAAATTTTTAACAAACATAAGAATGCTCATTCTTTTCTTATATATTTCCAACAATATATTTATAGAGCCCGAAAGGAACCACTCTTAATATATAGTATTATAGTTCCTCATCGTCAAAAAAAAAAAATACAAATCCTGATTTTTCTTCTGTTTTATTTTTTATTTAAACAATATAAAAAAATTATGGTTTCTTATTTTCTATAGTTTTTTTTATACCTCTATATTTTTCTCTCAATTTTCTTTACTAATTACTAGCATTTTCATCTCACATTTTACGAAATTGCTACTTAATTACGACCCGAACCCGAAGTACCTGAAGTCCTGAACTCAAGATATTTTCTCCTTGCCGAACTATATAACTCGCAGTCTTACCCTAACAGCTCTCCTTTATCTCTTTCGTGGTTCCATCAAACCCTAGATCCGATCAATTCATGGCTGGAACTTACGGTCAATACGGTGGTGGCTCCGCGCCGTATGGAGGCGGAGGCGGAGGCGGAGGCGGCGGTTTTGGAGGTGGAGGTGGTGGTGGTGGATATGGCGGTAATGACGGTGGAGGTTATGGAGGAAAGGGAGGCGGCGGCGGCGGTGGCAGAGGTCATGGTGGTCGAGGAGGTGGAGGATTTGGTGGTCGAGGTTTGTAAATTATTCCCTCTGTGCTTCCTTTTCCCTTTGCGTTTTTTATGTATTGTTAATGATAAGACATGTGAATTGTAACAGGTGGTAGAGATCGTGGTGGCCGCGGTGGTGGAGGTGGCCGCGGTGGTGGAGGTGGTAGAGACGGAGACTGGCGTTGCCCTAACCCAAGGTTTGAGATTTTTCTCTCTAATTTACTTCCAGAGTTTTATTATTCTTTCTTTTATTTGTAGAGAATATTTCATGTTTTTCAGTAATTCGATCTGTGGACAATGATGCTTCTATTGATTCTGAACGTTTTCTGCGTTTGATTGGAAATTGTTATATATAGTTGTGGGAACTTGAACTTTGCGAGAAGGGTTGAATGTAACAAATGTGGTGCTCCATCTCCTGCTAGCGCTAATGATCGTGATGCCGGTGGTTATAATAGAGGAGGGGGAAACAGTGGGGGATATGGTAATAATCGTGGGGTAGATCTGGTAACTTTGATGGAGGAAGAGGTAATGACTATAATAGTGGTAGAAGTGGGGGAGGCAATAGAGGTGGTTCATTCAGTGGTAATCAAGGCAGAGAAGACGTAGGATATGGTCAAGTTCCTCCTCCTAACACCCAATCTTACAGCGGTGCTGGTGGAAACTACCCATCCTCTTACAATTCTTATGACGAGAATTCAAATTTTGGGACTAATGCGGTTCCTCCGCCTGCAAGCTATACTGGTGGACCTGCATCGTACCCTCCATCCTATGGTGGTGGACCTGCATCGTATCCTCCATCATATGGCGGTAATACTGGTGGTTATGGTGGTGGAGATAATTTAGGTGATGCACGGAGTGGTGGTAGAGCTGGGCCACCAGGTGGACATGATGGTGGTTATGGTGCTGGTAGTCGAGGTGGATTTGGTGGAACTGTTGCTGAGACCCCAGCTCTGGTGAAGCAGTGTGATGAGAATTGTGGGGATTCATGTGACAACTCTAGAATCTACATATCAAACTTACCAACAGATGTGACTGTTGATGAATTGAGGGAACTTTTTGGAGGCATTGGAATTGTAATGTTCTAATCTTTGACTCCTGTACAATCTCTATATAGAGGGTTATTTATATTATGAGCAATGATTTGCAAGTTTGAAATAGTTTATCTTTTTGTGGCTTCCTGAGCATGTTTTTATACTCCTCTTTGTGAACTGCAGAGGATGGACATGCTAGAGTTTTTACTTGTTTTATGTCTATCTCTGACTTTGGCAATGTGTCAAGCTTCATGCTCACATGGCACTTTAACTGTTTAGGTTGGAAGAATAAAACAGAAGAGGGGGTATAAAGATCAGTGGCCTTGGAACATAAAAATATACACTGATGAGAAAGGAAATAACAAGGGTGATGCTTGCCTCGCCTATGAAGACCCCTCTGCAGCACATTCTGCTCGTGGTTTTTACAATAGTACTTGATCTACCTACCCTCCTTTTCTCAAGATACTTGTATTTTATCCTGTATCATAACACTAATAGTGAATCTTCAATTTCAGATTATGATTTGAGGGGTTACAAAATTAATGTTGCAATGGCAGAAAAATCTGCACCAAGAGCTCCTGCATATGGCCATGGGTATTCCATACTTTATCATTTTACACACTAAATGTTGACTGTTTATTTTATCACGAAAATGACTGCTTTCTGGTAAAATTAGTTTATAAATTTATTATAAATAAGGCAATAAGCAATGCATAGGTTTAAATCCAAGACTATTGTGTGTATCCAAACATTGATATCGCTTCTTTGTTAGTCTTGGATAGTTTACTTGGTGGCACTGGTGTTTTGCATGGTGTCTTTTCCTGATCCAAGGCTTTTACCTTCTACCATGTATATTTCTTGGGCAATTATTCCTTTAAAATGCTTGTTTGATCTGGTGGAATCTGTGAAATGTATCTTTGACTATGACTGTTTTATTCCAAGTAGCATGTTTTGGTGGAGACTTCATCCTCAATTTTATTCTAGAGTTTGCATATTTCCTTTTTGAATTGCTGGACAGTTCCTGTTTCAGGTTATTGTTAACCAATGAACAAAGTTTGTTACCTGTTTCCACTGCCACCTTTTGTGCCCTTCCCTTCCCCACCCCCCCAACCCAACCCCCAAAACATGGGTTTGTTTTATTGAATTTTATTGTTTTATCACTCAATACCTTTTTGTTTATCATAATTTCTTTTTCACATTTTCAGTCAACATGTATGCTTAAATTTGTAAGAGAACAGTTCACAATTCTCTTGTAGAGCACTGCAAGTTCCCTTAAGCATCCATTTAAGTAAAGCTTGATGTCCCTCTACCATAAGAATTCAATACTGTGAATTATATGTAACCTGGTTTTATTTTGATGATATTTGTGCTGTACTGTAAGGTAAATGAATTATTACTTAAATTTGGTTTTGGACTTCAGCGTATTATATTTCTTTGATGAGATGTTTTTGTATGTACATTAAGTTGGGTATCTTAAACAATGAACCATTCCTTTTGTTTTTCTTCTTGGCATATCACTTCACTGATGACATTTGGAATGTATTTCCCAGAAAATGAGCTGATGAAGCTGCTAGCTAATAGAAAGTACTCCCTCTGGACTCAAATATAAGCAAAAATAACTAAATTTACATTTTTTAAGAAAATTAGTCTAACACATTTAATTTTCTTGATATCATCTAAAAAGTATTTGCATTGCCTAAATTACCCCGCATTCAATTTTATTGAATCTTGTTTAAGCGGACATACTCTCTTTCTATTGGCATGATTCATTAAATAGTGGTTGGAAAATAAAATCTAAATTAAATAAAGGCTAATTTGGGATAATTTAATTGAATAGGATGAAATTAGTTAAGTTTTGCTTATATTTTAGTCCATCATAGGTGGGTTTTTTCCGCTTATAATTGAGTCTGGAGGGAGTAATCTTTTATGTAAATTTGTTCTACTAATCTAGTATCTGCGGATATCATAGATTTTAGCTGTATCAGATGTTATTTAATGGTTTCAGGGTATATCAGATATGTAGATGAAGAAGAATATTTGGCATTATAATTTTGCTACTTTTAGGCTTTTGTGACAAATACTATGTTTTTACAGTTTGAAATTTGAATGCTCAATTTGTTCATCCAAGATTTACGGATGATATCTTACTTTAATTGACAATACATTAAATATCTTATCGTTTTTACTAATTTACAGTTTTGCTTCTGAACCAGTTTACTAATTTTTAACATTGAAAACCAGTTCTGGACACTACAAATTTAAAAACAAGTTCTGAACTGGTTTTAAGAATTGGTTCTGAACTGCTTAACTGTTAATAAATTGATTTACAGGTGGTTAACCAGTTTTGAACTGGTTTTGAACCCAATCACTGTTTTAAAACTGATTTGCGGGTTAAAAATCAGTTCAGAACTGTTTCTGAACTGGTTTAAAACTGGTTCTTAACTTCAAACTGACACTGAACCAGTTCACTGAGATCAAAACTGTTTCCCCCCAGAATAAAACATTTAGGTTTTGAAAACTGAACCATAATTCAGGTTTGGTTCAGTTCAGTTTGGTTTTCCTTGCTGAGCCAAACCATGCCCACCCCAAGTGGTATTTCACAACACTGTTGCATCTTTGCCTCACAACATGTCATGTTTTGAACAATTGAAGCTGGCTATTGAGGCATGCTGCTACTTCAATCCTGGCAAAAAAAAAAAAAAACACTTATTTCATCTGCTGTAGGCTCTGTTCTCAGGTCTTTGCTCTGTTGGCTCTGCTTCCTGCGTTGTGTGTGTGGGTCTATTTGGGAACGTAGACAGGCCAGCATCCAAAGATGTTAGACACTTAGACAATTGTTACTTGTTACACATTTTTTTGTTTACTATATGTTCTCTTTTTACTAGTTTCCATTCACTATTCTATGTCCAGTCACATCAATTTCCCTGCTTTATTTTTACTCTATTTGGTTATTGTTTTGTTAATTTTCCCTTAGATTGATAATGATTGAGTGTTGAAACTGACTTTTGATTATTAATGATGAATGTCTTCAATTTTGGGTAATTTTCTGTTTCTGAGCATTTATGTGTATGGTATAAATTGTTTATCTTGTGTTAGTGATCTTTTTGTATAGTGGCCATCTTGCTATGTGCCATCCAAGTATAGCTTTTGTAGGGTTGGCTGTTTCTTGCCACTATCCAAACCAGGCATATTTGAAGCGCTTACCTCGTGACTAGAAAATTGGTGTCATCATTTGTTATGATTTATTATTTGTTCAGGCTGCCTTAAATCTAGATATCAGACTCTGGCTGAATAATCTTTTAACTTGTGCTGTTGTGGATGCATGACAGTAGGTGGTAAAAATCACATTAGAATAAGGCCTCAGTGTACACCCTAATGTTTAGGTTGGTCAGCAGAAAAAAATTCATTAGAAGAATGCGTATATATTTAGTTGACTTTAAGGTGGGCATGGCTCCTTTAGTTTGCATGTTAGAGCAAGGGTTGTTTTACTGATTTTATGTATGTCTACTGGATTTCTTTAGGGTATGTCTGTGAGTTGGTTCTTAGAGGGGAAAAGAGGAAATGGGAGGGATTATTGAAAGCCCTTCCCTCGTGTCCCTCGTGTTTTGGGAGTATTGTTTTTCTTACATGATTTTATAGAGCTTTCTCCCTCCCTCCCTCCCTTCCCCCTCCAACTCCTTCCTTCCCCTTCCCTCCAAATTTCCAAACACACCCTTAATACAAATGAAAGCTGGTGTGCTGAGCTCATTACCGGTCAATCAAAGCAGAACTGACATAAAATGAGAAGATTATTAACACTATTATTCTAGAGGTTTAGTTGATTACATTGGGATGTGCTTTTGCACTTGAACAATTATTCGAATATATTTTTTTGACTATAGAAATGTCCTTGTATGTTGTTAATGAATGTTCATGCAATTCTTTTTCTTTTTCAAAATTCTGTAGGGACAATAGGGGTGGCTATGGTGGGGAAAGACGCAGAGACAACTATAGAGATGGAGGTGGTTCTGGACCTGATAGGCGTGATAATTATGGCGGGAACCGGTCACGTCCGTACTGAGAGCTTCAACAGTGAACATTTTATGTACTATGATATGTGGTCTGAGAGATTTGTTGTATTCAGTTGGCTGATTTCTTGAAATGGAAGCAAAGAGGTAGGTTGTTCGCTTACTTTGAGCAAGACCTCTTCGCTTCTTTTTGTTTTATTTGTCACTCGCTGGTGGGTTTTTACTTTTAGGCTGGGATTAATTTGATCGTGTGAATGTTTTTATAGAGGCAAGAGGATAGTCTCTAAATTCCTTGCTGCTAAGGTAGGTTGATTGTTCAGGTGAGTGCTGCTTTCATGAAAATATGCTTTATACTTGCTTGAAAATTGAACAATGCGTCATTTTGCGGACAAATGCTTGCATCCTTGGATAATCCGATGTGGCATCTGGTTCAAGCAGGTGATGGCATTAATGGGAATTTTTTATGCTAAATCATAGATCCATGAATCAGTAAAGCCCAATGAGAGAGTATTTGAATATAATTTATTTCTTGAAAAATAGTGTTCCTGGCTTCTTGTTGCATTTTGGCTTAACACTTATTTAATCGTTCAATATTAAGCTATACAATCATGAACTGTTAGAAAGAGAGACACTGGATGTTCTCAATGAATTCATACATTGTTCTTTAGTTACATGATGACTGTTTTTGAGAAGTTTTGGTATGAACTGTTTATATATGCTAACTGCCAAGTAGCTCAATATAAAGATAAAGCTAGGAGTGCTAATTTTACACACAATAAAAGATGCAATGAACTATATACCCAAAGAAAAAAGGAAAAAGAATGAATGGACTTGTTTAATGTCCTTTCATGTTTTAGAAACAATTTTAAATTGCATATATTATGCAAGAACTGTTATATCATGTTTTAAAATGTGTTTATTTTCTCAATTTTCTTTTCAATTGTTTGGTACGCTGCAGACCAAGTGAAAATTGCATAGTAAAATATAAATAATGAGTTTTCTGATGTTATTTTATTACAATTACAATTATATTTTTATCATGTGTCTGAAGATTAATGAGATAAAATAGTTCCGAATAAAAATATCATTGCACTTCATCTGTTTGTCCACCCATCTTCAGTTACCCTGCTTATTCATGGTGTGCTTCTACTTGTGAAAATCACATGTCAGTTTTATACCATTAAATTTGTTTTTCAAAATTTTTAGCTTTTGGTCATGGTCATGTGGTTTCTTTGTTTGCTTTAATTTTACTTGCATCAGGTTTGAACTATTTAAAACTTGAACTGGTTAGCAAATATTAATATCATGTAATGTGTGGATTCCTGGCCAGTTCGTTTTAACTATTTATTAAAACATTAGTGTTGGTTTTGGCTGCCACATGGTGAGCCTCTAGCTATGGAATTTCATAGTCGTATTCTTTGCATGCTTCTTTTCAATGTTTAATTATCACTCGGGACAGTTGCGCTGGTAAAAGTTGCAAGATTATTGGTTCACGCATAGACCCTAGTTGATTTGTTTATGTTATCACCAGCAAAATGTTCTTCCGTGAGTTGAATGGTTCATTTATATCCAGATCAATTGTTTGTTCCTATAGCTTCTGGTTCATGTAATGGTTAATAGGTATTCCAACGCAAGTGGTTTCAAAAGTACGACAAATCCTAAACCGCTAGTGTTTTGATTGGATCAAATGTATGCCGTGTTTTAGCCTTCTTTGCCTCTGATAAATCCTTGCAGATAGCAGCCTGGAATTTGTCATTTGTGTAATGTAAAGTTTGTTTGCCTTAGGTTATTGTTGTGTGGATTGATGTTGTGTATGAAGCTTGTTCTCCAGGTGGATGTGAAGTTAATTGTGTTCTTGCCCATCCCTGTGAGGCAAGAAGATTGTTCTGTAGGAAGGAATGGGAATAATTATCGGTTATTTATAACATTTTTAATGTAATGATTGATGGCGCGGTTAATATTATTGTTAGATGAGACGGTTCATTTTTTTTTTCGTTTGGCGCTGAGTGCTTTCTCGACTTTTATTAATAATTATACGAGTTACCGATAGTATCATCAGGTTTATCTTATTAATAATTTTAAGTGTTAAAATTATTTTATTTTATTCCATACTTTTAAAGATTTATCTAAAAAATAATCAGATATTTTAATGTTATCTTCATAACAAAATAAAATTGTTTATATAATTATTAATAAAACAGTATTTTTATCAAATAAAATTAGTCGTAAATATCAATTTGAGCGTAACATTTTCAAAAAGCATGCGTGTAATATTTGTACAAAATTATGGTGCCATTTAAAATACAGTCCTACTATGGGCGGTAAGTTACACTCCTATAAAAAACCCTCTAAAGCTTTTTCGCTTACATTTATAATTTAAACAAAAAACAGAAACTGTAGTTTGGTCCTCTACTGTGTTCTTTTGTAGCTTTCCCAATTTGGGCACCTCACGTTGCCCTTTGCTGAAGTGCCTGCCATGGTGGTCGTCTAGTTGCTCCCATTGTCTCATGGTTTTAAATGCCACCCAAAATTATTAAAAACAATATACCAATTTACTTTGAGATTTAAAAAGTATACGCATCCAAAGATGTATTGCACTTATTAAGTGATGTAGTAACAAAATGAAAGTGTATCGGTGATTGATAGACATTCATTTCATTTATCTCAATAATAAGTTTGAGTTTTTATATGTGAAGCAATCATTTCGAGTGTGTTTGACAAAGCCAATAAGCTAGCTGTTCGGCAAAACTAGCTGATAAGCTAGCTGGTAGCTGATAAGCTAGCTGACAAGCTCATAGCTTATAAGCTCTGAGCTGATAAACTAGCTTATTGAATTAGAAATGTTTGGTAGAATTAACTGATAGGAGAGTTGGTAAATGTAAAATAACATAAAGGACATAATTACATAAGTTTTATATATAAATTCTATTTTGTTTTTTAGACAAAAATATATTATTTAATTATAATTAATTTTTTTAAAAAAATAATTGAATTCCTATTAAACTTTTTAGGGATAAATACTTTTAAAGTTAAAATAAATAGTAAATTGATAAATATGTATCTATAAAAATAAATTCATAAAATAGTAAAAGAAAATAGTAATTTAATTAATTCGTATTTTTTTAAATTATTTTATTAGGTATAATATTAACAAAGAAATGAAAGTTTTCATCTTAAATTAAAATAGGGTATAATATGTAGAATAAAAAAAGAAAATGTATTAAAATACAAGGGATAATGTGGAAGAAAATTACATAAGTTACAAGCTAGAAGTTAGGTAAAGTAGCTTGTAGCTTATAACTAGAAGCTCCTAAATAAGCTACTTTAAGATACGTTACCAAACACTTTATGTTGGTCAAACTAGCTTATAAGCTAGTCAAATAACCTAGTAGCTAGCTTATTGGCCTTGTCAAACACACTCTTATTTATGAGGCCATCCGCACCGCGGGTGCTTCACCTCACTTTTCTGACACTTTACAGAATGGAATGGAGTTAGGATACATAGAAATGGAGATTTCCAATTTCTTTCATTTTGGTAATAACACGTGTATTAATAAAATATTAATGGCTGAGATACAATTTCAATTTGATTATTCAATTTAAAATAAAAAAAAACTAAAAAAATATCAGAAAGCCTGCCGCCTCTCTTCCTTTATTGCTAAAATTTCTTAGCGAGCATCAACGGTTCATAAATCTGTTTGTTTTTCTTAGTCTAATATTAGGACTTGATTTGAAGATGGCCAAGTATAAAGGAACAAGGAGTGGCACAGCTAACAGGATAAACATACATGGAAGCTCAAATCTGAAACTGCGTTAGCCAATAAGAGATGAAAGAATTGCTGCTCAAACAATAAAGACAAAAGATAGAAATTAACTTCAGAATTTTCATTCCCTTCTTACGTACAAAGTTTCTAATTTAAAACCCAACAGAGTAAATGGTGACCATCCATGTGGCAAAATCCTACCTTAGGAAATACTAACAGAATTCAAATTAAAGGGAAATAGGCTAATAATAATTCTGAAAGTGGGTTTCAAGGACTAACAAAAATCCTTAAGCCAAGAGGGTTGCTGTATTTTTCTTTTGGGCCTAAGTGGTGGCCCACTATCATTGACTATGTCTCTTAATTGACAATGCTACTTGGTTATATATCTCGTAATTGCGGCAAGCAGCGTGGCGTGGTGCTGCAACGTCACGGGGAGGAAGGGCGGCCGGAGAGGATTAGCAGTGTTTGCTGGGCGAAATTCCGTTGCGGCACCGTGATATGAGGGCTTCACGGAGAGAAAGGTCGGCCGGGAGGCCAGACGCACATCTTCTTATTTTCTGTTGGGTGGCTGGGCACGCGGTGGTGTTCAGTTTTTCACTTTAATTAAATTAAAGAGCCAAATCTCAGCCTTTCAAAATTTTAAGGGACATGTGTCCATTATGAAATTAAATCAACTGGAAATCTCCATTTCTATGAGAAATGGAGAGGATCCAGACGCAGTGGAATGGAGTTTTTTAAGCAATGGAGAAGACTTGACGTTGGTGCTTGTATAAAGTAGATGACTTGTATAAGCATCTGACGAAAAGCTAAAATTGTGCTGCTGTGCAGATCTGCACGACTTTTTTTTTCCTATACCTCTAGTGACGGTTTTGAACCGTCACTACAGGTTTAAATATAAAAAAAATCAAATGAATACATTTGACCGTTGTTGTTACCGTTTTATTAATAAAAATATTTTTAAATTAGAATATTTATATAATATAAATATTGAGTAATGTGTAATGATGTGACCCATTTAAGATATGTGAATAGTAAAAAAAGTGAGGTGTTGGGATGGAGATGAGAAGTGCTTAATAATATTTAATTATATATAATGGTGGGACCCATTTAAGATATGTGAATAGTAAAAAGTGGGGTGCTGGAGTGTAGATGCTTTGAGCTTCTAGCTTATAAGCTACAAGCTACTTCAACTAGCTTTTAGTTTGTAGCTTATTTTAATTTCTTCCATCACTATCCCTTATATTATAATACATTTCCCTTTTTATCTTTGATTTCTTTTTGCCTATTATTACCTACTTTCAATTATAGAAATTAGACACGAAAGAAAGAAAAGCTGGAAGCTGAGAAAGGAGGCGATAATGGGTGATCGGAAAAAAGGATGAGGGTGAAGTAGTAGTGGGGACATAAGAGGTGACCGTAAAAGGAACAAAGGAAGAAGAAAATGGTAGTGGGAAGGAGGAAAACAAAGGGAAGAAAAAGTTGTTGAGTCTCAAAATATTATTAAATGGTTAATAATGTTTAAGTCTCATAACCCTGAGTTTTAATGAGTAACAAATTTGGTTAAAATTCCTAAAAAGAGAAGGAACAATTTCTACTGAAGGTAGTTTATGTGTTTTCAGAAAATGTTTGGTACAACAACCCTCTAAAATCATGCAACCCTCTATTGTGGTGCAACATTTTGAAGAAGAGGAACCTGTTGATTGATCAAGACCTTCTGAAGCCAGAGAACCTTATGAAGAAGAGAGACGTCGTACTGAGACTTGTATCTTTTTGGAAAAGAACTTCTCTGATAATTCCTTTTGAAGACTCAAGTTAACGTAGCTTTTCTCAGCTATCTATGCTTCTTCTCCTTCTGGAAAGTCAGAATAGTTACTTTTTGGCATATTTCAAATCTCTATTCACCAAAAAGGCAATGTCTGTTGTGAAAGTACACTGTGCTCAGAAAAAGTAGAGTCTGCGCTGCTGACACCTACTACCTGTTGCACCTGCTACTGCAAGCTACTAAGGCTATGTGTCACAACGGGAAGAAAACTATCTCTCAACGGGATTTAGAGAAGTCTACCAGTCTCATCTCTCTTCTCCTATATATATATATGAAGTCTCATGCAGAAGAAAAAGAGAGAACGAAAAAACTTGCTAAAGCGCTGCTAAAATTCTCTGAGAAATATTCATTTGTTTCATTTGTACAACAATTTCTTATTTTGAGTTTTACTCAGTTATTTGTACATCTTAATCAGTTTAAGGCTTTAAACTGTAGTTTAAAAGGCTTAAGCATTTTCTTTTCATACACAGTTTGTGTTTGAGCATGGAGAGACTTGTTGTTTAAACAATACTTGGTTTGAGCCTGGAGAGGCTTGTCTGGAAAAGAATGCTTGTTGTATAGAGCCTGGAGAGGCTTGACTGTAAAAGAATACTTGTAACTGATCAGTTAGTGGAAATCGCTGGTTTGGCATTGGGACTGGAAGTAGCTCACGGTGGATGTGAGTGAACAAGGATAAATCTCTTGGCTAAGTCTTCTCTACCCTTATCTCTCAATCTTTGTTATTATGACTAACTGAAGGGTTCTGAATAATCTGTTTTATAAGCTTGAACTGAAAAACAAATTCAAACGCTCTTTAAAAACAAGTTTCCAAAACTATTTTATGGACTTGCTGAAGTCACTTCAGCAAGTGCCTTGAAGCCCAGATTCAGTAAGTTGATAAAAAAAATTTGTGAAAAGTACTGCTTGAAAAAGGTTTTCATAAAATTTGTTTGAACATATAAAACACTATTCAACCCCTCCTTTCCAGTGTTTCCTGTGGTTTCTACAAATGTCTCACTAAGGAGAGGAGATAACCCACCTAAAGTGGGTAGGAAAACCCCCACACATAAGGAGGGAGAAGCCCCAAGAGGGGAGACGGTGCTGCATGCGACTTTCTCTACTAGGGTTAAAGCTTTGTCACCCTCATTTACTTAGGTCACTCCATTCGGTAGACCGAGAAACCAAATATACTTTATCATTTTTCTATTGGATTGCATAATGTATATGTGAAGAAAGAACTTCATGTAGTAGTACTCATAGTCACATGAGAAACCTCCTTGCTTCGGTATGGAGAAAATGGGTTGAAGCTCTCATTTTGTTCTCCTTTTTTCAAATTTACCCATTATATAGTACACACTATTTTTTTAGAAAAAAATGTATTATTTTATATAAAAAATATTTTTATATTGAAATAAAATATTTTTTTCATTCTTCTACCTTATCAATTTTTTTGGTGTAAATCAAATGCATCTCCTATTATCAGAGACGGTCCTGTTCGGGGTTTAGTCACGGTTATGGTTCATCACCCCTCCTCAAGAGTGTGTTTAGTGAGGATTAAACCCAAGAGCTCTTCCCATAATATCAGTCTGCGTTATCAACTGAGCCACAATCCTCTAGTTCTACCTCTTTAATTTAGTACTAAGAAAACTTAAGTGTGTTTTTCTTTTTTTTTTTTTGCAAATAACCTTAAATTTTTCTTTAAAAAATAAAAAATGTTAGGTAGATGACCAAGTGGGTATAGACACCATACATAAGTATGAATAGAGGAGAAATGAATGATAGATGTGATAAATGATGTGATGTGATAATAAAAGAGAGATGGAGTCTATACCTACTTGGTCACATCACATCACATCATTTATCACACGTGCACTTGTTAATTTACTATTAGAAATATGGTTAATTATGAGAAATATTTCATATTATATGGGTGTTATGAAACCGTCACAATTTTTCAACACCTAAACAGTAAAACACTTCTCCACCACTAAGTATAGTTTGACACAGACCAATAAGCAAAGATGAAATACTGTGAAAGAGAGAACACGACTATAAAAGAAGAGAAATATGGATGACAATGAGCACCATGAGCGAGATATATAGTGCTCGTCTTCATACCCGCATTAAAAAAAACTCATATCTGCATTCTTACCCATGTAGATAGTAACTTCAATGTTCGTTTTTATATCCGTGGGGAACTTATATGCTCATACATGTGCTTGTTATCATCATTTTAGTTAAGTGAAAAATTAATAACTCAATATTATAATTTTGAGACCTCATCTTGGAGAGTGAGATACTCACTCCCTCTACTCTCCATCTAAATGATTTTTGAAATTCTTTCTCTTTCTCTCATTAGATGGTGAATTTTAGTCACACTTATGAGTTGTGAGATTCTCCTTCTCATTAATACTAATTTTCTCTCTCCCTTCCTATTTGAATTTTTAAATGTTAATAAATATTAATTTAAAATTTTAAAATTTATTAAGATTCTTTTTTTTTCTATTTCAATCTTTTTTTAATATATAATCTTTATTCATGTCTTTATGAATTTAATTTTTTTTATCATATCTTATTATTAATAATAATATAAACTAGAATTTAATAATAAAATATAATATATTATTAGAATATAAAATTAAAAAATTGTTCAAAATTATTTTTTGTAATTTTAAAATTATTAATTTATTATAAATTTAATTTTAATTAAATAAAAAATATGTATCCACGTATCAATAAAAAATATTAAATATCTATGTATTTAATCTTTCAATCAGACAAAAATACAAAAATTAAAAAAAATATAATCACTACTCTTGTTTTCATAAAAATAAATTTTAAGCTTTGTATTTTACCTTTTTTCTCTTAGTATTTATTGGGTTCCATAGTAATCACTACTCTTGAGGCTTCTAATCCTTATACAAGATACAAGCTCTGATACCACTTGTTAGACAAGTGGCTTCACTAACTTAAAAGGGGGAGGGGTGAATTAAGTTATTCGATTTTACCTAATCTTTTCGATTACTGATTTATCTTGCCTTTAGTGTACTTACAATCCTTTAATTAAGATGAAGAAGAATGCGTATACTTAAGATGATGAACAAGTAATTGCAATAATTAAATAAGAGTTAAGGGATAAGAAAGTGCAAACTCAGTTTATACTGGTTCGGCCAACCCCTTGCCTACGTCCAGTCCTCAAGTACCCACTTAAGATTTCCACTATTTGTAAAACTCTTTACAAATGATGAATCCTCCAACACCTTGGAACCCTTCCTTGTGTTGAGAATCACCCACAAAACAAGAGAAGCACTCTCTCTTCAACCACAATAATAAATTCAATCTTTGAATACAGATGGACTCTCCTTTAGAGTAGATAATACAAATTGAAAGATCTATAAGAACTTCTTAAGATTTGCAAGTATTTGGCACAATTGATTTCTTGTAATGAATTCACTCTTTTAAGTTTCTACATGAGTAATCTGTTGTAATTTTTGAAAATGAGTCACATATATATAAGGATGATGATGAAACATTGTAATCCTTGAAGAAGTCATGACTCTTCAAGATTTTCTGAAAAAATGTTATGGTAATCGATTACAGGAATATGGTAATCGATTACACAGTTCAAAATTGTGAACCGTTGTGCCTAGAATTCAAATTTTGAAATTCCTGTACTCTGGTAATCGATTACAGGATTTGATAATCGATTACTAGTTCAAAAGATCTTGAATTTTAAATTCTGGAACTTCTGGTAATCGATTACACAATTTGGTAATCGATTACCAGTTCAAAAAATTTATTCTTTGAACTGATTTTGACTTTATAAAAATACTTTGTTCAATTTTCTTTTTAGTGCCAAATTCCTTGCGAACCTTAGACTTCTTTTAACATTTTGTCTAACTAAATTAAACTTAAACTAATTGACCTTCATGACTTGACTTTGATCTTGATCTTCTATTCATCCTTGATTCTTGAATTAACTCTTTCCTTTGCCATTGCATTTCTCTTTTCTTTCATTCTTATTGGAATCATCAAAACTTGTATTCAAGGCATCTACAATCTCCCCCTTTTTTATGATGACAACCATTTTTAAAGGGAAGAATGAAAAACAGGATTTTCTAAGTCAATAACAATCACTCCCCTTAGTCTCCCCCTTTGTGTTGTCTTTTAGAATACTTGAGATATTTGGGAAATAAGATTTATCCTTTCTTTTAAGAAAATTGTACAAGATCAATGTTTTCCAAAATTTTCAAAACATAGTAAAATTGATTACTTCATTTTCCCTAATCTCTCCCCCTTTGGCATCATCAAAAACAAAAATAGACATCCAAAAACATATATGCATCAGAAACCAAATACCATCCAAAAGCAAACATAGTATGCATATAGGTCCTAAATCATAAACAACCAAATGTATGCGAGCAATTTAAAGTAGCAACCATAATCATAACCATAGTATGCATATTTTTGAATCCAAACTGTCTTATTTCTAAAATATTTATGGATCTAAGTTGGAAACATATAATATGCCTAGTTCTCGCCTAATTATAAAGAAATTTTCCTTGGGTAATGGTTTGGTAAAAATATCTGCAAGTTGTACATGATCTCTAAAAAGATTAGTCACTTGTACTTTTTCTATCAGTTTTGCATCCCGCAAAATCTGAGTCAGAATATCCTATTAGATTAAATGACATGTTTTTAGGATACCATAATCCTAAGTTAACAGATCCTAATAAATATCTCATTATCCTTTTAACAGCACTTAAATGAGATTCTTTAGGGTTTGACTGATATCTAGCACACAAGCATACTCTAAACAAGATATTTGGTCTATTTGCTGATAAATAGAGAAGGGATCCAATCATACCTCGATATCGTTTTTATATCTATTGACTTCCCATCTTCGTCCTTATCCAAGTAGCAAGCAGTACTCATAGGTGTGGCCATTTGTTTAGCGTTTTCCATTCCAAATCGCTTGAGTAGTTCCTTGCAGTATTTACTTTGGTTGATAAATATACCACTCTTGGTTTGTTTGATTTGCAGTCCAAGGAAGAAATTCAACTCGTCCATCATAGACATTTCAAACTCACTTTACATGTCATTAGAAAATTCCTTGCACAGATTTTCATTAGTAGCACCAAAAATAATATCATCAACGTAAATTTGTACTAATAGAATGTGTGGTATCAACATTTCCTCTAGTAAATCCTTTTTCTATCAGAAATTTGCTTAATCTTTCATACCAAGCCCTAGGTGCTTGTTTTAATCCATATAAGGCCTTTTTCAATTTAAAAACATGATTAGGCAATTCTTGATTTTCAAATCCAGGAGGTTGTTCTACATACACTTCTTCTTTAATAAATCCATTAAGAAATGCACTTTTTACATCCATTTGATACAATTTGAAATCCATTATAGAAGCATATGCAGGTAACATCCTAATGGCTTCTAGTCTTGCTACAGGTGCATAGGTTTCTCATAATCTATTCCTTCTTCTTGATTATATCCTTTGGCCACTAACCTAGCTTTGTTTCTAACAACTATACCATGTTCATCTAACTTGTTTCTAAATACCCATTTTGTTTGTTTTTTTATTTCAATTTTATAAACAAAAGCTATATATATTTTTAAGAGAGAGTTTAGTTGTTACCCCTTTTGAAAATTCTCCAATGATGTTGTCAAGAAGATGATCTCTTTAAAGTTTTCTACTCTCTTGAAAGATCCATGTTGGTTTCTTTGTTGTCTCCAAAAATGGCATGTCCATTGTTTTTGGGAGTAATATCGATAAGCTTTGAAGTATCTCCCTTCATGTGCTTGAAGCATCCACTATTAAGTTACCATTGAGAGTGCCTTGCCATCAAGCACACCTACAACACAATTCTTAACTTTTGGTACCCATATCATCTTGGGTCCTTGAATGTTAGTTTTGGGGAGGGTGCTTTTTGGAACCCAAATCATATGTCCATTTTGAACACCATTCTTTCTTATATTACAAGTATATGCACTATGTCCCTTTCTACCACAGTAGTTACATTTAATAAATGGGCTAGTAGACATGTTATATGAAATAAAGAAATTTTTGTAAAGCTTTTGTTGCTTTGAAGGATCATATCCTAATCCTACTTTGTCAAACACACACCTTTGACTTCCTAAAATAACATCTAAATTATTTTTACCAAAGGTGAATTTTGCAAGTGTAATATTTAACTTTTTAATTTCATCTTTATGTGTTTGGCATGATGTGCATCGAAGTGTTTCTTTGTTATTTTCTAAATTAATGATAGAGCATAGATTTTTATTTTTAGAATTTACTAACTTAAGTTCATTTCTAAGATTATCTAATTCTTCATTTAATTTAGAGATTTCCTTTTCTAATTTAGAAGTTGTTTTCTTATAGGATGATACTAATTTTTGAAGTTTAAATGATTCTTTATGTAAATCATTAAAAGCATCTTGAAGTTCATCAAAGGTAATAGAGATGTCATTGTTTGAAGATGTTACCTCTTTTCGCTATCATAATTTCTGGCC
This sequence comes from Sesbania bispinosa, assembly GCA_026901365.1. NCBI lineage: Eukaryota > Viridiplantae > Streptophyta > Magnoliopsida > Fabales > Fabaceae > Sesbania > Sesbania bispinosa. The sequence continues at coordinate 1,494,412 of QLOH01000021.1, read as the reverse complement.
ATGAGTCCTAAGTTCACAACTTCATTTTCTGAGTCACTAGAGTCCATGTCATTATCATCCCAATATTTCTTGTTGGAGTTTTCCATCTTTCTTTTATAGATTGGACATTTAGTCTCAATAGTTCCAATTCATGTTCTTGAAGTTTCCCAAACAATGAAGCAAGAGACATGGTTGTGAGATCTTTTGATTCTGCAATTGCAGTCACCTTTGGTTCCCATTGCCTACTCAAACATCTTAAAATTTTGTTAATAAGATCTTCATTTGGAAAAACTTTTCCTAAAAATGCAAGATGATTAAGTATATGTGTAAATCTCTTTTGCACGTCTTGTATGCTCTCATTTTGGTTCATGCTAAACAATTCATATTCATGAGTAAGAGTGTTTATTCTAGATCTTTTAACATCACTTGTACCCTCATGTGTTACTTCTAATGTATCCCACATTTCTTTTGCATTTTTACAATTTGAAACTCTAAAGAACTCATCTATGCCTAATGCAGATGCGATTATGTTTTTAGCCTTTAAGTTATATTGAACTTTCCTTTTATCATCTTCACTCCATTGATCTCTAGGTGTTATTTTTACTTCTTCTCCTAATTGCATTGAAGAAATAAAAGGACCATTTTCTACAGCATCTCAAATGTTTAGATCTATTGACTCTATAAAGATTTGCATTCTTGATTTCCAATAATGAAATCCTTCTCCATTAAATACTGGGGGTCTATCGAATGAGTTTCCTTCACCAAAGAGGGAATTGGATGAGGCCATAGTTAATCTTGAGGCTTCTAATCCTTATACAAGATACAAGCTCTGATACCACTTGTTAGACAAGTGGCCTCACTAACTTAAGAGGGGGGGTGAATTAAGTTATTCAATTTTACCTAATCTTTTCGATTACTGATTTATCTTGTCTTTAGTGTACTTACAATCCTTTAATTAAGATGAAGAAGAATGCGTATACTTAAGATGATGAACAAGTAATTGCAATAATTAAATAAGAGTTAAGGGATAAGAAAGTGCAAACTCAGTTTATACTGGTTCGACCAACCCCTTGCCTACGTCCAGTCCTCAAGTACCCCACTTGAGATTTCCACTATTTGTAAAACTCTTTACAAATGATGAATCCTCCAACACCTTGGAACCCTTCCTTGTGTTGAGAATCACCCACAAAACAAGAGAAGCACCCTCTCTTCAACCCACAATAATAAATTCAATCTTTGAATACAGATGGACTCTCCTTTAGAGTAGATAATACAAATTGAAAGATCTATAAGAACTTCTTAAGATTTGCAAGTATTTGGCACAATTGATTTCTTGTAATGAATTCACTCTTTTAAGTTTCTACATGAGTAATCTGTTGTAATTTTTGAAAATGAGTCACATATATATAAGGATGATGATGAAACATTGTAATCCTTGATTAGAAGTCATGACTCTTCAAGATATTTTGAAAAAATGTTCTGGTAATCGATTACAGGAATATGATAATCGATTACACAGTTCATAATTGCGAACCGTTGTGCCTGGAATTCAAATTTTGAAATTTCTGCACTCTGGTAATCGATTACAGGATTTCGTAATCGATTACCAGTTCAAAAAATCTTGAATTTTAAATTTTGGAACTTCTGGTAATCGATTACACAATTTGGTAATCGATTACCAGTTCAAAAAATTTATTCTTTGAACTAATATTGACTTTATAAAAATACTTTGTTCAATTTCTTTTTAGTGCCAAATTCCTTGCGAACCTTAGACTTCTTTTAACATTTTGTCTAACTAAATTAAACTTAAACTAATTGACCTTCTTGACTTGACTTTGATCTTGATCTTCTATTCATCCTTGATTCTTGAATTAACTCTTTCCTTTGCCATTGCATTTCTCTTTTCTTTCATTCTTATTGGCATCATCAAAACTTGTATTCAAGGCATCTACAATTCATACAACAACAAAACATACAACAACTCATACAACATACTTTACTTTCTATCTCTTTCCATCACATCATCCATCACATCTCACATTTCTATCTCTTTACTCTCTTTTCTTTCTTTCTCTCACTAAGTTGTATGTTGTATTGTCGTATATATAACATTACTCTATGTAGAATTGTGGTTATTCATTCTACCAAATCGGTTAATTAAAATAACACAAAATTTGGTTAAGTGTGAGTTTGTATATGGTTAAGTGTTTATCAACTTGAACAATAATTTAAAATAATTTCATTATTAACCAATTAAGTAACCTAGTTAACCATATAAAGACTCAAGCTTAACCAACTTACGTTTTACAAAATTAATCAATTTAGTAAAAGAAATAACCTCACGTGTACATTTTCATAACCATCAATGCATATTTCATTTTCTTATAAATGATAGTTATGATACATGATCTTATTTTACTACGTTAGCCCAAAATAATCCATCACACAATAATTATTCTTACGTTAAATTGCACTAAAAGTTAAATGTTTGTCATTTTGAACAATTAATTAAAGTAACTTCGATGTTAACCGAATGAGCAATTCCTTTAACCACATACAAACTGACACTTAACCACATTTTGTGTTACTTGTAATTAACCGATTTGGTAAAATAAATAACCACATCTATACATAGACTTAACTATAAATGTGTACTCTGCTATTTGTGATATATAATCTCACTTTTGTCCACGAAGGACGAGTCACATGGTTCATTCTTGCATTCAATTGTAATGAAGTTAAATATTTATCAATTTGACAATTATTTAAGGCAACTTTACTTTTAACCAATTAAGTAGCATAATTAACCATATATTTACTCTCACTTAACTATTTTTTATGATATTTATATTTAACCATTTTGGTTGAATAATTAACCACTAATATATGCAAACATAAGCATAAGTGCATACTCTTCATCTAACTACTACTTGTGATATTTGATCCCAATTTGCTTCAACGGTCTAAATAATCCACCACAATAAGGTATACCTCACTTCCTATTTATCTATCCCATTTGAAGATTTTTTTTTCTATTTTTTGTTGCATTTAGAATTTCAAGAGAATATTAATTACATTTTTCTACTTTTACCCTTAATAAGAGAGATAATGAGTGAAAATATAAATGAATAAAATATGAATAAAATGGAGAGATAAATGGTAGCCATTATCCTTTGTGTCAAAAAAGAAAGCAAAAAAGTAAAACAACTCATATGAATAAAAAGAGCCGAAGTAGTTGCTAAGAGTGTTGCAGTAAGTACAAAGCAATGTTGGTATCAAGTAGAAATAATAATAATAATAATAATAATAATAATAATAATAATAATAATATTGTAACCCAAATGCTCAATTGTTTCAAAACCATCACTGCCATGATTATAAATTTAAAAAATGTCCATGGCAGGAGCAAAGCAGGAGTAGGACCGCCTCCCATGAAGGATACATGTGGTTCATAAAAAATCACTTTAAACCTATAATTAAAAAAAATGACTTAACTTTTAAACTTACTCTAATAAATATACAATGAATAAAAATGTAAAATAATAACTTTATTCAAGTAGATGAAAATAACATAATTATAAATTTCATAATTCCAATTAAAAATATGAATAGAAAGAGTGAGAGTTGATTACTAGGAGTGTTGCTATCAGTACAAAGCAGTGTTTGACTTTCTCATAAAATTTTTAAATTAATTTCTAAAATAAATAGATATGTTATTATAAATACAAAACAATGTTTTTTTTTTGGTGAAGAGGAAAGGAAAAACAACAGGAAGCAAAGACAAAAACAAAACTCAGAACAAACAATCCTCTGTCAGAAGAGGCAAAGCTCCCAAAGGAGGTGCATCCCAAAGGGTGTAGTCCTCAGCCATAGCCACCACATCCTTAGTCAAGAAGTCAGCGACATAATTAGTTTCGCGAACAACATGTGCCAGGCTAACGTCCCAATTCTTCTGCAACAAATTTCTGATCTCCAGCAGCAGATCCTTATAAGGAGTCGATTCTGGAATGAGCTCCAAATGTAAAAGGTGGACAACTTCAGGGGAGTCAGATTCACACAACACCTTGCACAGTCCTTTGTCCCAAGCCATTAGTAAGCCACAAAGAATTGCTAGCAATTCTGCTCGTAAGACAGTCCCGTCACCCTCCTTACTTGAGCATCCACAAATCCAAGTTCCAGAAGAATCCCTCAGTACCCCACCAGTATACATGGCTCTATTGTGCCCACAATAACTACCATCAACATAGAGTTTGACAAAGCCCGGAGGTGGTGATGACCACCACAAATTATTCCAATCAGCAGATCTCCCACCCGCCTCATATCCTCAATTTCTTCACTCAGACAAAGGATATTTCTAACCACAAAGCCCATATCCCATTTCTCCTTATTGAAAATAGTATTATTCCTCCAGCACCAAGACCACCAAAGACCTGCAAGGAAAAGGGAGCTGTTGGGCCCTCTACAAAGCCTCTGAAGCCACAATCGAGTGTCAGCCAAGTCAAAATGAATTGCAGTCTCTTAAACAATGGAGAATGGTTTCTTCATGCCCGTGACACCTTGGGCAACTAGCACTGGATATAATATGTTTACGATGAAGCATGTCCTTTGTAGCCAGAGAATCATGTAAAATTAACTAGAGAAGGATCGGTACCATGCTGATTGAGTAACCACTCAGAGCCAGCTTTAGCACAATAAGAACGACTAGAGCTACTCACCCAACACCAATTATCTGAACCTTCTAAGATAGAAGTAGGAATGGGAATTGTCCTGATGTAGTGAAGGATAGCCTTCGGAACTGGAGTATAAAGGGAGGAGAAGTCCCATTGACCATTGTTCCACAGTTGTTTGACAACACTCTGAGTGTTCGAGATGTGGACAAAGGGAAGGATATTACAAAGAGGGCCCAAACCCGTCCAATCTTGGTACCAAATTGAGGTGTCATCATTTTGAAACTCCATTCTAAAACCATCATGCAGGAACTCCTTTGCTTTCAAAATACTACGCCACACAATTGAAGCAGTAGGAGTTATTCGTGCGTTCATAATAGAGGTAGAAGACATGTATTTATGAGAAAGTATTCGCACCCACAAACAGTCCTTATCCTCGAGCATTTTCCATGTAAGCTTACCAGGAGGGATATATTAGTAAGTCTAGCATCCCTTATAGCCAATCCCCTATCTTTCTTGGGAAGTATCACATGATCCCAACTAACCAGATGCATGCCATCAGCATTGTTCGCCTTTGACCAAAGAAACGATCTAACACTCCTGTTTATATCATCACAGATGCTGGAAAGGAGCCAGAGACATTGCATTTGATGGACCGGTATAGAAGTCAAAACTGACTTAGCTAAACAGCTTTTCCCTGCTCGATTCAGGAGAGAGGTTTTCCACCCTGGCAAGCGACTATTAATTCTATCCATGAGGGGTTAAAAATTTGTCTGGCAGCTCTCCCCTTAATGAGCTGGAATCCAAGATATTTTCCCAAATTCGAGACACATCTCATTGAAGAGACTACAGACAAGGAATCTTTTCTGGAATTCGGAACTGCTTTGGAACACATCATCTTGAATTTTATAGTGTTCACTTTAATCCAGAAGCATTACAAAACTCTTGTAGAGTATGTGCCACCATTTCAACTTGACCTCTACTAGCTTTACAAAAAAGTAAAACATCATCAGCAAAGAAAAGGTGAGATATACCTGACCCCCTTTAGAGAGATGAATAGGCTGCCAAGTGCCATTATTCACTTTATGTTGAATTGAAAGTGCAAGTCTCTCCTTGCAAAGCACAAACAGGTAGGGAGACATGGGATCCCCTTGGCGAAGTCCTCTAGAAGGGGCAAAACTATCTAGCTTTTCATCGTTCCAAAGGATAGAAAGCCGAGATGATCTCACACACCACATTACTAACTCAATAATGATCTCGGGTAATCCAAAGAGGACAAGAGTTTCTTCTAAGAATTCCCAACTCAATTGGTCATAGGCTTTCTCCAAATCTAGTTTAAAAGCTACCATTCCATTCTTAGATTTAGACCGGTGCATATGGTGAACAATCTCCTGTGCCAGGATGTAGTTATCTGTAGTACTCCATCCCGGATTAAAGCTGCTTTGAAGGGGCCCCACAAGTTCATCAAGGAAAGGCCGTAAGCGGTTGACAAATACCTTAGTTATTAGCTTATATACAACGTTACATAAGCTAGTTGGGCGAAAGTCCTTAAGAGCTAGAGGATGGTCAATTTTGGGAATAAGGATAAGGAGAGTATCCACTAAGCTGTCTAAAGAGAGGCCCTGTTAAAATGCTTGTTGAACAAGGTGATGTAAATCACCCCCTACTGTCGCCCAATAATCCTTATAAAAAATTGCTTGGAATCCGTCAGGCCCAGATGCCTTGAAAGACCCCATATTCTTCAAAGCTTGATGCACCTCCTCTTTAGTGACTAGGGCCACAAGGCTAACACAGCCTGTGTCACTAAGACGAGGACATAAGGAAGTTTTCAAAGAGGGGAGAGAACTCGGCATGGGGCAACTGAATAAAGTCTGAAAATACCTCTTGGTTGCTAACCGCATGACATCTTCATCATAACACCAATTCCCATCATCAAGGCACAGTCTGTGGATTCTATTCCGCTTCCTTCTCACAACAGTTTGTGTATGAAAAACTTGGTATTCCGGTCACCATATCGTACCTACTTTTCGCAAGATTTCTGAAACCAAAATAGTTCTTCACGTCTAAGCCACACACCATACTCTCTCTGTAGGCGCTTTTCTAGAGTAAGCAAGTTGATGGAATCATAATTCTCCCAACTTCTTTGAACTCCCTGTAATCTTCTTTCTACCTTCCTTTTCTCTTTGAAGATATTGCCAAAGGTGAGCTTATTGAATTTTTTAGATTCTTCACGTATATGCCTAATAGTGGTCGGTACATCGCCCCTTCCTTGGCTCCAAGCGTCCTTCACAATATCACCATAGTCCGGATGTGTACTCCAAGCCGCTTGGTATCTAGATGGGCGTTCACCACTTCTACTCCTAGCTTTATGTAATTGAAAACGAGGAGTGATCAGAATGATGACGGCAAAGGGCTTCAACGTACGCTTTTGGAAAATTCATGTGTAAGGACATGTTGGCTAAGGCCTTGTACAATCTCTTAGCTATAGGAGGTTGCCCAACAACATGACGAAACCATGTAAAGCAGCTATCCACATAGCCCAAATCAATTAAGGAGCAGTCATCAATACAACTGTTAAATTTCTCAGCTCTATTGCTAATGAAATGCCCTCCTCGAACTTCAGAAGCTCTGGAAACTTCATTAAAATCCCCCATAAGAATCCAGGGGCTATTAATAGTACCATTCAACGCACGAATATGACACCACAAGGCTTCCCTCCTCGACAGAACAGGACTTGCGTAAATGGCGCTGGTCACCTAACTATGGTTGCCTTGGTAACATTGAAAGGTAACCATTTGAGGGAATATATCAATCACATCCATACTGAACGGTGCACTCTTGTTTTTCAATACCCAAATACCTCTAGAATGCATTTGAGCCTCCACCAGTCCCACCAAGTGAAAACCCATCTTGGCCCAGAAACGCTCCTCCAAGCTGAATGCACAATGGGTTTCAAACAATAAATAGATAGTAGGTTGATAGGAAGACGCAAGTTTCTTTGCATACCTCTTCCCTTTACTACTACGTGCTTCTTGAATATTCCAAGCCAATATAGAAATTTCCTTAAAACAATCCATAAAAAAACACATACGTACAGGTGTAGAGCAGAAACACTGACATCAACCCGGTTCCCCGTCATGGGGAATGTTCTCATCACAACCTTGAGCAATCTCTAATGGGGTTTTCATAGTAGCTGTCACAATAGCTTGGTCATCCTTAGTTGGATCAGGCGACTTTTTGGGCCATGTGGCAATATCTCCATCACAAAGGTCCATGCTATTATTTGAAGTCTGCACAATGGGCTCTATATCCACGAAACGAAATTGGTTGGCAGCTACACGTACCACAGGAAGGGTGGTTTTTGTCCTATCATGCCACGCCAAAGTGGGAATCCGCATATTGTTATCGTCCTTGACTTGGGCTGGTGGTCCCTGGGTATCATGCAAGGCGCCATGTGGCCCTTGAGGTTAAGGACCATTATTGGGCTTGTTAGGTGTTGCGTCAGTCTCTGGCCCAGTTGGTGTAACATCCTAAATTTTATTAGGATAAATATGGAATATGAATTAAATAGATTAATTAAATAAATAATTAATTATATTTAAGAAATAAATAATAGGAGCATTATTATTGTTAGTTTTATTTATTAAAGATAATTTTAATTAAAAAAAAGAATAAAGGAGTGAGAGTGGGCCTAAGCCTAATTAGATATTTCAATAAGGAGGGGTTAACAGAGCACCCTAATCCTTATCGTGCTATCGTCAGTGAGCGAAGAGCGAAGGAGGGGAGAAACTACATCCCAAGAGAAGATGGCTGCAGAGTGATCAAGGAATCAAGAATCAAGAACCAAGACTGTTGCAGTTTGATCTTCATTCTAAGGTACGGTGGGGGAGAGGGTATTGCCTGTATATGCATGTAGGGGGGTACTTGGGTAGTAATCTAAGATGTATAATTCGAATTTATGAATGAATAACTGAGAATGATGATATAATCTGGTGATTGATGATTTATTGTATGTGTATTGACGAATTATTGAATGAGAGTAAAGATGATATTGAAGATAATTGAAAAAAGGGTGATTAGGGATTGAGAAATTGGGGTTTTGATGAATTGATGGTATATTCTATAATAGATTGATGATTTATTGAGTATTTGATGTTATTAATGAGTATGAATGATGTTTAGACGAAAAAGACTGATTAGGGATTGATTGGATGGGTTTAGAGGGGTGAGAAATCGTGAAATCTGCGATCTGCGTCGCGGGTAATCAATTACCAGATGTGGTAATCGATTACCAGAGGGTTCTGTGCAACCCAGAAGCACTGTTTGCTTGCGGGTAATCGATTACAGGGGTGCTGTAATCGATTACCAGAGAGTTTGCTTGCGGGTAATCGATTACAGGGGTGTTATAATCGATTACCAGAGACCTTGTTTGCAGGTAATCGATTACTGGAGGTTGGTAATCGATTACCAGAGTGGATTTTGAGATCCTTAGTGATTGATGTTGTTTGATGGTGCTTTATGACGAGTATAATGATGATGATTGACGATGTTTGATGTTGTTTATGATGATCTAATTGATGATAGTGTGTATCACTTATGATGATGATGTAAATGATGATAGTGTGTATCACTTATGATGATGATGTTATTGATGATAGTGCATGTCACTTATGATGATGATGTGAATGATGATAAGTGTATATCACTTTATTAATGATGATGTTTGATGATGCATGAAATGATGATTTATGATGATGGTGTATATCACCTTTTGATGATGATGTTATCTAAGTTGTGCGGGCCCATAGAGGGGGTACAACTTAGGAGAGATGCCTTGAGCATATGTGATGAGACCTGAATTGTGCGGGCCCATAGAGGGGGTACAACTCAGGGGATCAAGATGGGGCGTTCGATGCACGAGCCCATAGAGGGGGTGCAACCTAGGAGTGATTGTACGGGCCCATAGAGGGGGTACAACCTAGGGTCGAATGTCGTTGTGCGGGCCCATAGAGGGGGTACAATATATCGGATAGTGTGTGGTAACACCGGTAGACTATCTTGGTACTAACTAGAGTGATTGACGAGGTGCACCCATTGTGTGGAGTTCCAAGTCATGATCTTTGGGTAGATGATGAGAGGAGTATTGATGTATGATGATAATGAGTATGATGATATATGAATGATGTACGATGATAATGAGTATAATGATATATGAATGACGTTATGATGATAATGAGTATGATGATATATGAATGATGTTACGATGATAATGAGTATGATGATATATGAATGACGTTATGATGATGATGAGCTTGGTGAACGTATAATGGATAAATTTATGTGTTATAAATAGGAATGATGGTATGGCATGTATATATTGATATAGATGATTAAATATATGTTGAGTTTAGATGATTGCTATTTATTGGTGATTTTAATGTATTGATGGTATGATGTAATGATGTTGTGGGTGAGGATGGGTATTCTCTATGTGTATGTATGGGTAGTATTCCTTTTCCTCACCGTATTCTGTGGATATATTTTACAGGTGTTGAGGAGGACACGACTGGTGTCGACTATGATTGAAAGGGTATGCTCTGATAGATGTGACATCAGGGTGTATTCGGGATGTTTTAATATGTTTTTAGATTAGGAGTATTTCAGTGAACTTTTGGATGCCTTGTATGGCGGTAGGCTATTAGTAGTTTTTTTTTTTATGTATTGGAGATTCCGCTGCTTAATATTTGAATTATATTTGAAAGTTTAATTTCTTTTAATAAAGTCGTTTTCGAACTATGGGGTATTATAAGAGTGATTGTGAACCTTTTTACCTAACGTGGGACTTCCCCTTTTATAAACCGCAATCTCTTAAATATATAAGAGTATGGGGTAGAAGGGTGTCACATTAGTTGGTATCAGAGAAGGTCGGTTCACCGGTCTTGAGTTATGAGTTTACTATGCTTTTGATGTGCTAATATGATTGATTGGTTGAGTAATTGATTGGTTGCTTGAGTGAATTGTCTACGTGGTTGATTGTTGTTTGTTGATTTCTTTGCTTATCTGCTTTACTTAATATGTGTGCTTACCCTTTCTTAAATACAGAAAGAGTAATTGCTGGGGGTAGAAACGATCGAGCAATGGCCGATGCCTTGATGGCCATGGCACAGGCTGTTGGAAACCTTAACCAACACCACGAGACGGACTGGCTTGCACGGTTCCAGAGGAACCATCCACCTACATTCAAAGGAGGTTATGACCCGGATGGAGCGGCTGACTGGATTTACGAGATTGAGAAGATCTTCATAGCAATGGACTGCCCTATGCTTCAGAAGGTGACTTTAGCAGCCTTCATGTTATCTGGAGATGCTGGTTTCTGGTGGCAGAGCACCTGCCAAAGGATGATTGATGAGGGTACCGCCTTGAGCTGGGACAACTTCAAAAGGTTATTCCTGGAGAAGTACTTCCCACATGATGTGCGCAACAAGAAATAGATAGAGTTCCTGGATCTAAAGCAAGGGGACGACACCGTGGCAGACTATGCATCAAGGTTTGAAGCTCTAGCATGATTCTGCCCGACATATGAGGGAGCAGCCAATGAAGAAGCCAAGTGCGTCAAGTTTCTCAACGGCCTTCGTCCCGAGATTAAACAAATGTTCAACTACCAAGGGATCACGCGCTTTCATGAGCTGGTGAACAAGTGTAGGATCTATGATGAAGACAACCGGGCAAAGACAACACATTATAAGAGTGGAGGGCCTTTGAGGAGTCAGAACAAGTTCCAAGCAACTAGTAAGGGCAAGCCATACTCTCGAGCGACCGAAAATCCCAAGGTTGGAGGTGGCAGCGAAGGCACAGTGCAAAAGAAGAGTTATGCTCCAGCAGCTGGTCGAGCGTCAAAGGGTGGGAGTGTTGGTTCTACCACTCCTATTACATGCTTCAAGTGCGGAAAGGAGGGTCACCGAGCAAACCAATGCGGAGACCGAGAGATCACCTGCTATACCTGTCAGGAGAAGGGGCACATCGCTCGTGATTGTCCTCAAAAGACGCAGGGAACGGTAGCGAGAAGCGGGAATGCCAATGGGAGCGCCAATAAACCTAAGGCTACAGGAAGGGTCTTTGCCTTCAGTGGTACTGAAGCTGCTCAATCCGAGGACTTTATCCAAGGTATGGGTTTCATTGATGGTAATCCTTTAGTGATTCTATTTGACTCCGGTGCGACTCATTCTTTCATATCACATGCTTGCGTGTCTAAACTTAAATTGCCTGTTTCTTCCTTGCCTTTTGTATTGAGTGTGGAAACGCCGGCTAGTGGGTCAGTTTCTACTTCTGATGTTTGCTTAAATTGTTCTATATCTGTTAATGATAGAAACTTCCTAGTTGATTTGATTTGTTTGCCTCTAAGTCAACTAGATGTCATCCTTGGTATGGACTGGTTATCGTCCAACCATGTCCTTCTAAACTGTGCTGACAAGTCTGTTGTTTTCGGTCACCCTATCGAGTGTAAGTGTAAGGATTTTATGACTGCCAATCAGGTGAAGGCGTCTCTAAGGGAAGATGCCCAGGTTTACATGCTTTTAGCTTCTTTGAAATCTGATAGTAGCGCTGTGGTGAGTGAGATACCTGTAGTGTGTGAGTACCCTGAAGTATTTGCTGATAATGTGTCCAGTTTACCACCTGAGAGAGAGACAGAGTTTGCCATAGACTTAGTGCCAGGTACAGGACCGATTTCAGCTACACCTTATAGGATGTCACCCATAGAGCTAGCAGAACTTAAGAAGCAACTAGAAGACCTGTTAGAGAAGAAGTTCATTAGGCCTAGTGTGTCAACCTGGGGAGCGCCTGTATTGTTTGTTAAGAAGAAGGATGGTAGCATGAGGTTGTGTACTGATTACCGCCAAGTTAAATAAGGTAACCATTAAGAATAGGTATCCTTTGCCTAGGATAGATGACTTGATGGATCAGTTAGTGGGGGCATGTGTGTTTAGTAAGATAGATCTTAGATCAGGCTATCATCAGATTAGAGTTAAGGAGGAGGATATACCTAAGACCGCTTTTAGGACTAGGTATGGACATTATGAGTATTTGGTAATGCCTTTCGGTGTAACGAATGCTCCTGCCATTTTTATGGATTATATGAACAGGATTTTTCACCCTTATTTGGATAAATTCGTAGTTGTCTTTATAGATGATATACTAATTTATTCCAAAACTAAGGAGGAGCATGAGGAACATCTAAAGGTAGTGCTTCAGGTTCTTAAGGATAAACAGTTGTATGCTAAGATGTCCAAGTGTGAGTTCTGGTTAGAGCAAGTAAGCTTATTAGGCCATGTGATTTCTAAGAGAGGTATAGGTGTGGATCCTTCTAAGGTAGAAGTCGTGCTTAAGTGGGAGTCCCCTAAGTCAGTGAGTGAGATTAGGAGTTTCCTTGGGTTAGCTGGATACTATAGGAGGTTCATAGAAGGGTTTTCTAAGTTAGCTTTGCCTTTGACCGAGCTGACTAGGAAGGGAGTTGCCTATGTGTGGAATAGTAAGTGCGAGACTAGCTTCCAAACCCTTAAGGAGAAGTTGACTAGTGCACCAGTGTTAGTGTTACCTGACCTTAGTAAACCTTTCGTAGTATACTGTGATGCTCCTAAGATGGGTTTAGGTGGGGTGTTGATGCAAGAGGGTAAAGATGTAGCCTATGCTTCTAGGCAATTGAAAACCCATGAGAGAAACTACCCTTCCCATGACCTAGAGTTAGCAGCCATAATGTTCATGTTGAAGATTTGGAGACATTACCTGTATGGTTCCCGATTTGAGGTTTTTAGTGACCATAAGAGCCTTAGGTATCTGTTTGACCAGAAAGAGATGAACATGAGGCAGAGGAGGTGGTTAGAGTTTCTTAAGGATTATGATTTTGAGTTAAGTTACCATCCCAGTAAGGCCAATGTAGTGGCTGATGCCTTGAGTAGGAAGTCTATCCATGTTAGTTCACTAATGATTAGAGAGATGGATCTTTTAACCCAGTTTAGAGATTTGAGTTTAGCTTGTGAGATGACCTCTGAGAGTGTGAAGCTAGGAATGACCAGGGTAAGTAATGATTTGCTGAAGGATATTAGTAAGGCCTAGTTAGAGGATCCATTTTTGGTTTGTAGGTGAGAGGCTATAGAAGGGGGTAGTGGTGGAGAGTTTGTGATTGGTACTGATAGGGTCGTGAGGTTTGGAGAAAGAGTGTGTGTGCTTAGTGAACCTAGCATTAAGAGATTAGTACTAGAAGAAGGGCATAGAAGTAAGCTTAGTTTCCACCCAGGATCCACTAAGATGTATCAGGGTTTGAAGAAAGTATTTTGGTGGCCTAAGATGAAGAGGGACGTAGAGGAGTTCATGAGTGCTTGTTTAGTGTGCCAGAAGGCTAAGGTAGAGCATCAAAAACCTTCAGGATTGCTTCAACCCTTAAGTATACCTGAGTGGAAGTGGGATAGTATATCCATGGACTTCGTAGTTGCTTTACCTAAGATTGTAAGGGGGCACGACTCAATCTGGGTCATTGTTGATAGGTTAACTAAGAGTGCCCATTTCCTTCCCATCAATATTAAGTATTCTCTAGAGAGGTTGGCTCAGTTTTACATCAGTGAGATTGTGAGGTTGCATGGCATACCATCTAGTATAGTCTCCGATAGAGATCCCAGGTTTACCTCTAGATTTTGTGGGAGTTTACAGCAGGCCTTGGGGACCCAGCTTAGGCTTAGCTCAGCTTATCACCCTCAGACTGATGGTCAGACCGAGAGAACCACCAATCCTTAGAGGATTTTGCTTAGAGCCTGTGTGTTAGACCAAGGGGGTAGTTGGGATAACTTTTTACCTTTGATAGAGTTCACCTATAACAATAGCTTTCACTCTAGCATAGGTATGGCGCCTTATGAAGCATTGTATGGTAGGAGGTGTAGAACCCCTTTGTGTTGGTGTGAGCCAGGTGAAAGTTTTGCATTAGGACCTGAGATAGTGCAGCAGACCACTGATAAGGTTAAGATAATCCAGGGGAGAATGAGGACAGCCCAGAGTAGGCAGAAGAGCTATGCTGATAAGAGGAGGAAGGAGTTAGAGTTCAAAGAAGGGGATCATGTATTCCTGAAAGTCACTCCGTGGACTGGGGTTGGTAGGGCATTAAAGTCTAGAAAGCTTACACCTCGATTCATTGGTCCTTACCAAATCCTTAAAAGAGTCGGCAATGTTGCCTACCAGATCGCTTTGCCTCCACACTTGTCTAATCTTCATAACGTTTTCCACGTTTCTCAACTCCGGAAATACGTTCACGATCCTTCGCATGTGATTGAGTCGGATCATCTTGAGGTTAAGGAAAACCTAACAGTGGAAACCATGCCGGTGAGAGTTGAGGATCGGAGGGTGAAACAACTTCGAGGTAAAGAGATTCCTTTAGTTAAGGTGATCTGGGGAGGACCTACACCAGAGAGTGCCACTTGGGAACTCGAAGAGAAGATGAAGGAGTCTTATCCAGAATTATTCGCTTCATGTAAAATTCGAGGACGAATTTTCTTTCTAGGAGGGGAGAGTTGTAACATCCTAAATTTTATTAGGATAAATATGGAATATGAATTAAATAGATTAATTAAATAAATAAATAATTATTTAAGAAATAAATAATAGGAGCATTATTATTGTTAGTTTTATTTAGAAAAGATAGTTTTAATTAAAAAAAGAATAAGGGAGTGAGAGTGGGCCTAAGCCCAATTAGATATTTCAGTAAGGAGGGGTTAACAGAGCACCCTAATCCTTATCGTGCTATCGTTAGTGAGCGAAGAGCGAAGGAGGGGAGAAACTACATCCCAAGAGAAGATGGCTGTAGAGTGATCAAGGAATCAAGAATCAAGAACCAAGACTTTTGCAGTTTGATCTTCATTCTAAGGTACGGTGGGGGAGAGGGTATTGCCTGTATATGCATGTAGGGGGTACTTGGGTAGTAATCTAAGATGTATAATTCGAATTTATGAATGAATAACTGGGAATGATGATATAATCTGGTGATTGATGATTTATTGTATGTGTATTGACGAATTATTGAATGAGAGTAAAGATGATATTGAAGATAATTGAAAAAAGGGTGATTAGGGATTGAGAAATTGAGGTTTTGATGAATTGATGGTATAATCTGTAATAGATTGATGATTTATTGAGTATTTGATGTTATTAATGAGTATGAATGATGTTTAGACGAAAAAGACTGATTAGGGATTGATTGGATGGGTTTAGAGGGGTGAGAAATCGTGAAATCTGCGATCTGCGTCGTGGGTAATCAATTACCAGAGTGTTCTGGGCAACCCAGAAGCACTGTTTGCTTGCGGGTAATCGATTACAGGGGTGTTGTAATCGATTACCAGAGAGTTTGCTTATGGGTAATCGATTACAGGGGTGTTGTAATCGATTACCAGAAACCTTTTTTGCAGGTAATCGATTACTGGAGGTTGATAATCGATTACCAGAGTGGATTTTGAGATCCTTAGTGATTGATGTTACTTGATGGTGCTTTATGACGAGTATAATTATGATGATTGACGATGTTTGATGTTGTTTATGATGATTATGATGATCTAATTGATGATAGTGTGTATCACTTATGATGATGATGTAAATGATGATAGTGTGTATCACTTATGATGATGATATTATTGATGATAGTGCATGTCACTTATGATAATTATGTGAATGATGATAAGTGTATATCACTTTATTAATGATGATGTTTGATGATGAGTATGATGATGCATGAAATGATGATTTATGATGATGGTGTATATCACCTTTTGATGATGATGTTATCTAAGTTGTGCGGGCCCATAGAGGGGGTATAACTTAGGAGAGATGCCTTGAGCATATGTGATGAGACCTGAATTGTGTGGGCCCATAGAGGGGGTACAATTCGAGAGGTGAACTTAGTGGTGCGGGCCCATAGAGGGGGTACAACTCAGGGGATCAAGATGGGGCGTTCGATGCACGGGCCCATAGAGGGGGTGCAACCTAGGAGTGATTGTACGGGCCCATAGAGGGGGTACAACCTAGGGTCGAATGTCGTTGTGCGGGCCCATAGAGGGGGTACAACCTATCGGATAGTGTGTGGTAACACCGGTAGACTATCTTGGTACTAACTAGAGTGATTGACGAGGTGCACCCATTGTGTGGAGTTCCAAGTCATGATATTTGGGTAGATGATGAGAGGAGTATTGATGTATGATGATAATGAGTATGATGATATATGAATGATGTACGATGATAATGAGTATAATGATATATGAATGACGTTATGATGATAATGAGTATGATAATATATGAATGATGTTACGACGATAATGAGTATGATGATATATGAATGACATTATGATGATGATGAGCTTGGAAAACGTATAATGGATAGATTTATGTGTTATAAATAGGAATGATGGTATGACATGTATATGTTGATATGGATGATTAAATATATGTTGAGTTTAGATGAATGTTATTTATTGGTGATTTTAATGTATTGATGGTATGATGTAATGATGTGGGTGAGGATGGGTATTCTCTATGTGTATGTATGGGTAGTATTCCTTTTCCTCACCGTATTCTGTGGATATATTTTACAGGTGTTGAGGAGGACACGACTAGTGTCGACTATGATTGAAAGGGTATGCTCTGATAGATGTGACATCAGGGTGTATTCGGGATGTTTTAATATGTTTTTAGATTAGGAGTATTTCGGTGAACTTTTGGATGCCTTGTATGGCGGTAGGCTATTAGTAGTTTTTTTTATGTATTGGAGATTCCGCTGCTTTATATTTGAATTATATTTGAAAGTTTAATTTCTTTTAATAAAGTCGTTTTCGAACTATGAGGTATTATAAGAGTGATTGTGAACCTTTTTACTTAACGTAGGACTTCCTCTTTTATAAACTGCAATCTCTTAAATATATAAGAGTATGGGGTAGAAGGGTGTCACAGTTGGCTCCCTACGTTGTCTTTTGCGGATCCATTTCTTGGCACTAGTGGAGGGTTGTTCCAAATCTGAGTGAATATTGGTAATGATTGCCTTCCTTTTTACCGCTGCACTATTATCCTGAGATTCTTTAAAACCTTTATGCCGCAAAATTTGGAATTTATTAGATACATGTCCAGCTACTTTATCGCCTTTATTATCTCCCTTTTTTGGCAATTGTTTTTGCCCTTTTTTAATTCTAGGAACTGTTATCCAATCCCTATAAAGAGGGGGATCCTTGATAATATTCTCCTGCCTTAATGAGCCCACTTTCCTCGGATAGTTTTCAGTTGTGGCAGGTTCCCTATTAGGTTTAGGCAACTCTCCTTCCTCGCTGCCATGCGCCCCTCTATGGCCATCTTGTGGAAGCTTTAAACATTCTCTGGTACGGTGGCCATAACAGCCACAATGAGTGCAAATTATGTGTAATCCTTCATACTCCACCTTATACCAATGACCATTCATCCAAACCCGACCTACAACCGGCTAAGTCAAGTCCACCTCTATGCACACTCTAGCAAACCTCTCCCTTGTCATATCTAGCGTATTTGAGTCCACCCTTATTGGACGTCCCACTGCCGACGCCAAGGCCATAAGAACATTTTCATCATAATAATGCAAACCTAAACATGGAAAACGAATCCATGCTAAGGTAGAGTCTATCTGACACTCTGATGCTACAAACTCAGTGTTGGTATTAAGCAATAATAATAATAATAATAAGTAGCAGTAATCCATCGCTACCATTGTCCTTTTTGTGTAGAAAAAGTAAGCAGAAAAAGTAAAACCTCCACTCCTATTTATCTAACATATTTGAAGATTTTTTTGTTTCTATTTATATGTTACACTTAGAAGTTTAAGAAAGTATTAGTTACATTTTTCAACATTTATTTTTAATAAAGAGATAATAAGTGAACATATAAATTAATAGAATAGATAGATAAATAATATATTGAAAAAATAATAAATTTAATATATATCAACGCATTTATTAATTTTTTAATCTATATTTTTATGTAATGTGATAGATAAGTAAAAATAAAGGTAGTAATAAAAATAAAAAATAAATAAAAAATATAAAAACAGTTGTTGCTATAAAAGAGAAAAAAAAAAAAAACAAAAAAGAAGGAGAGAGATGAATAAGTGTATGGTAAGTGCATCTTTTCTAGTGTAGGAAAAACATTAGGGATGAAACAAATAAGTGTCTATATATCATTCTTCTAAAATAAATAATCTTAAAATGTGCTTATTTTATAAATCTCTATGCACACTTTTTTCTCCATATTTTTTTCCCCAATTTCTTTCAACGCCGAGACATAGTATGATCACCGTGGAAAATCCCGCATAAAAGTTTAGACCTGACACTGAGGCCTCAAACTCATACCAAGCTCACTCTCTTCTCCATTCTATTTTCTATTTCTTCCATGAAATCAAAAACAATCTCGCGCCCATAGTTAGTTACAGAACAACAGCGCAAATGGCCGGGCGCAAGCATCATCATCCTCTACCACCAACCTCCTCTCTCACTCGCCTCCCTCATTCTTCCTCCTCCTCCTCCGCCGCCCTCGAAGACCACTTCGATGCCCGCCGCCGCGAGATCCACTCCCTCGTCCTCGACAACCAGCGCCTCGCCGCCACCCACGTCGCCCTCAAGCAGGACCTCGCCGCCACTCAGCAGGAGCTCCGCCACCTCTCAACAGCCGCCGCCGATGTCAAAGCCGAGCGCGACGCCGAGGTTCGGCAGATCTACGAGAAATCGCTCAAGATGGACGCTGAGGTCCGCACCATCGCTGCCATGACCGCCGAGCTCGATCAGGTGCTAGCCGACGTACGTGAGCTCGCCAAGGTAAGGAAGGAGCTCGAGTCGCAGCTGCAGTCGGTTGAGAGCGACGTCGTGAGGGCCCGCGCTGATTCGCAGTTATTGCCGTCCATCAAGGCTGATATAGAAGCCATGCGCCATGAAATTCAACGAGGAAGGTAATTTTTTTGTTGTGTGAGATACTTGTACAGTTCTTTGTTTTTGGTTTTCATTTTCATCATTCGAATTGGTGTGTCTTTTTGTTGTTTATCTTCTTGAGCATTTTTTTTGTGTTAATGGCTGTGCACTGGGTTGTTATCGGATTGAATCGAGGGCACCTACTCTTTCCAATGTAAAATGAATGTATAAATTGGGGTTTGTGTCATTGGACGCGATTTACTATAGGACATTATGCTACCATGTGATCCATGTAGTTAACCCCACCCAGTGGGAAAAGACTTATGTTGTTGTTTTCTTGTGTAGTTCATAATGTCAGAGGCTAATGGCTATGAGTTTTACTTGTTTTACACTATCATTTATTTGATTATTGGTTGGACATTTTCACCTTGTCTTAGTTTTAATTGCAAACATTGTCAACTTGGTTTTGTCATTTTGTTTTCAATTTCAGAGTTTCGTACTGAAAACAAAGAAACCAATACAAAGTTGTTTTCAGTGTTTCCTTTACAAAACTTTGAAAACAGAAAACAAAATGATGTTTTTATAATCAAAATTGATAATATTTTGGTAATTACAACTTAAAAACAGAAAATGAAAACATAAAATATTTTCTCAAAGTAAACGGGCTTCTATTTTTTCCCTTCAATTAAAAATCTATTAATTTGATTTTCTATTTATCAAGTTATGAGACTATCCTTTTTGGGAAAAAAAATAGAAAGCTCATTATGCCTTATACCATGCTGTAAAGGGAATACATGCATTTTGAAAATATATTTATGCAAAAGAAGGCAGTGGGGGAGAGGTGGACTTTCTTGGTCCTATGTGGGTACTTCCATTAGGACCGTGTTGTTTTAGTCCTTATGAGGCTTCCTCCAATGAGCATATGGTGGAAGGCTTTTGGGACTGGACCCTTGAATTGTTAATAACATACAAATACATGTCTAATTGAATGGTTAATAGCATATAATATCTTATAGTGGGGGAGGATTTTGTTGGAACATTATGATATTTACAATTTTATTCACTATTTTTTTTAATCCAATAGAATTCAGGTACATCAAAATGTTAAAACACATGTCCGAGTCACATTTCTTTTTCTTATCTTACATTCATAGTTTGAGTCACAAATTACAATTTTCTTCCATTCCTGAGTCCCTGACCCTGGACAGATCTGGTTTAGGCTGTGTTGATGTCTGAATTCCTATTCACTTCAAAACTTCATGATGCCCTGATAAAGCTCCAAAAATAGCAATTAAAAACTTATAGTGATTGGAAATTATTGTTCATCGTGTATAAGTACGTCTGCTTTATATCTCGCATATTCTTTGTTTGCTCTGATTTCTATTATTGAATCCCATGCTCAGTTCAGTTAATCATTATCAAACTCTACTCAAATGAGATTTAATTTGAACATCTAAATCTTGTAAATGCCCACGTCCCTACTGATCCCTGCTCCTGAATTCAACCACTATGTTTTTTTCCTGTGGAAGAGTGATCTTTCCTGCATCTACTCAGTTGCTAGGAAAGTCACGCACAGACTCTGAAACATTGTTCATGTTTTTAAATTCCATCCATTGATGCATATAGGAATGCTATTGAATTTGAGAAGAAGACACATGCTAGTAACCTTGAGCACAAACGAGCAATGGACAACAATATAATCATTATGACCCGTGAGGTTGAAAAATTACGTGCTGAGCTGGCTAATGCAGAAAAGAGGGCAAGGGCTGCGGTTGCTGCAGCTGCAAATCCAAGTAATTTGACTTTCTTGGTCATTCATCTCAAAATACTTGTACAACAGAATATAAATTGAAATTTTGGTTGAACTTTGTTTTTTAAATCGTGTTGTTTCTATGCAGGTCCTGGATATCCTGCAAACTATGACAATCCTGAGATGGGATTTGGAGGAATCACATACCCACCTGATTCTTATGGCATGCATCCGGTATGTATGACACTGTGTTACTCTTCTATTTACTTTTTACCTGATAGTCTTGAAGTAACTATGTCATCAAATTATGCATCAAGAGAACTCTTAAGAGGAGTCTGCATCTGAATTATGACCACCCACTGCATAAATGAGTGAGAAAAGGCAGCAATACTAATTATTCTTGAATGTAAACATTGATTTTATATTAAAACGTTGTTTCTTGAATGTAAACAATGTTTTCTGACATAATTTACCTGAAGTCTAAACTACTAAACCTAGTTCTGTGAACAGACAATAATAGGTAAGTTTACAAGGTATTTGCAACAAAATTTGCTCATTTTCTCTCCCCTGATTCTTTTAATCCTAAAGGCTGATGTACTTCCTTCATGGGTCATCTCTTCTTTCTTTCTAAGTCATCTTATATTTGTGAAAGAAAAACTTGCTCCCAATTCTGAGTACTTGACTGCTAAATGCTTGCATAGAAGTGGGATGTCTTGTTTTCGTGTTGGATAGTCTACCCAACACATTACCACCTCAAGACCTCTTGAATAAAACAATGCTAGGAGGATAAATAATTTAATTCTGCAAAACTTTTCAGATCCAAGCTGGGGTTGATGGACATCCTCATTATGCATATGGAGCAACATTACATCATCCTTATGACCTGCAACATTCACAAGTGCCTAAATAGGATTCCAGCTATGATTTTGTATTTGAAAGAAAAGAAATAAAAAGAATTTAATGCTGGAACATATCACGTTTGTTTTCCCTGAATGAAACTATTCAATAACCGCGTATAATTTTGCTGATATTTGAAAATGGTCATAAATTCTTAAGGTTGTATATGTGTACTACTGTTGGTGCTTATTTTCAATAGTAACGTGTACAGGTAGTTTCCTTTGTTTCGAAATTTGCCTGTATGTATTTTTCTTTCTAGGGTTGGCAGATTGACTCAAATCATTAGGTTCTGTCTACGGTGAGAGTATAAACGTCTCTCACCCCATTAGACACCATTTGGCATCATAGGATGTTATGCTAAACAAATAGATGGTTCAAATATTACTGGTAACTTCTCACAATTAAAGATATTACAATGAGGTGCATCTGAAAAGGGAGAAACCTAGCCAATAATGGATCTATGGCACGATGAATTGGCCATGCAGGATGATAGGTCAAAGTGTGGCGTGAGTGCAAGAGTTGAGTGGAATCGTGAAGTTGCTCCATTGTAAAGGTTTGCTAGGGCTAAAGGTGTTGTGGATACTAGGAATATCAATGATGCTAGCAAGTCCTACAAAAGGACAAGATGGTTTTGCTCAAAGGATATGAAGATTAAGTGGGATTCCTATTCCTAGAAGCAACAAGTTGACTATTGATGGTTTCAAAGGAGAGAGTTGAGAGTTGAGAGTTGAGAGAAGAGAAATTACTATTTGATTGAATGAGTAAAAGTGTATTATAATAAGTGTGGACCAGTCTTTGTATACTAACAAGTTAACTAATCTTTAACTAATAGGCTAACCAACCTTTAATGTTACGAACCGAAAGCGTAAAGATAAGAACGTCTTGAAGATCAAATAACGGTCAATAACGGTAAGGAGTTTGACACAATCCAAGACCTGTTGGAAGCACTAAAGCTATCAAAGAAAAGAACTTGACACAATCCGTGACCTGTCGGAAGCACCAAGTTATCAAGATATAAGCAACTACCCTAACCAAGACCTGCTGGTAGAACCTAAGTTATCAAGTAGTTCTTTAATTCAAGAACAAAGGATAAACTCTCACAATGAGAAAACTCAGAATTTTATTGAGAATAACTGTCTACAAACTGATCTCAATGCCAATATATAGCAAATGAATTCCCTAAAATAAACTATCTAAAAGATATAGGCCTAAATTAAATAGATTTAGCCATATATAAGATAAAATATAATCCTAAAAGATTTAATCCTAGATAAGATAAAATATAATCCTAAAAGATTTAAATATAATCCTAAAAAATCTGATATTGATTCCTAACAGATCTGATCCTAAATACATCAGTTACGATATGATTAGATGCACTTTCTCGAAACAGGCTCTCCTAAGATTCGGATAACAGACATATCTGATTGTCAGATCGGATAACACTCTTGTACTTTGATCCGAGTTAAGTTAAACCACTTCTTTGGATCTTTCTTCTGGTCGGTGGTCTACTTACCTTTGGACTTCAGTGATCAAGAGTTGCAAAACTCTCTTCATCCGCTCAAATTTGGCCCCGGTTATTGAACCTTCAATCCCTTGCAATACATCCGAGGCATCTTGGTTGAGGTCGGACGAGATCGTGTCATTCCCCCTTCTTTGAAAGGATTCGTTCTCGAATCTGATTCACCACCTACATCAAATAAGGATAAGTCAGTTACATTAAATGTTGCACTAACATTACCATATTCACTGGGAAGATATTTCTTGTAGGCATTGTCATTGATCCTCTCTAGAACTTGGAATGGACCATCTCCTCTTGGTTGAAGTTTGTTCTTCCTTTGAGCTGGAAACCTCTCTTTCCTCATGTGAATCCAGACCCAGTCGCCTGGTTTAAATACTACCTTCCTCCGCCCTTTATTGGCTTGCTTTGCATACTGCTCATTTTTTCCTCTCAATATTAGCTCGGACCTTTGCATGTAACTCCCTAATATAACCTACTTTTCTTTTACCATCTAAGCTGGAAAATTCAGAAATAAGTAATGACAAAAATATCCAAAGGAGTTAATGAATTAAAACCATATACAACCTCAAATAGTGAAAAAGAAGTAATATAGTATACCGTCCGGTTATATGCAAACTCAACATGTGGCAAGCATTTTTCCTATTGCTTTAGATTCTTGCCAATGAT
This sequence comes from Sesbania bispinosa, assembly GCA_026901365.1. Classification (NCBI taxonomy): domain Eukaryota; kingdom Viridiplantae; phylum Streptophyta; class Magnoliopsida; order Fabales; family Fabaceae; genus Sesbania; species Sesbania bispinosa. Next base: position 1,469,986 of record QLOH01000021.1, on the reverse strand, counting down.
AGAACCTAATAAGGTTGAAAGCGTTCTATTTACTGCTTCAGTTTGTCCATTCGTTTGAGGATGTGCAACAGTAGAAATTAGAAGCTTTGTTCCCAATTTATTCCATAAAGTCCTCCAAAAATGGCTTAGGAATTTAACGTCCCTATTACTCACAATTGTCCTTGCTAAACCATGCAATCGGACAACTTCCTTAAAGAATAGGTCAGCAATTTGTGTTGCATCGTTTGTCTTTGAAGACGCAATAAAATGTGCCATTTTACTAAACGGATCAACAACAAAAATACTATCCTTACCACTGAGTTTTTGGAAAACCGATCACAAAGTCCACGGAAATATCTGTCCAAAGCTGCTCAGGAACAATCAAAGGTGTATAAAACCCATGCGGATTTAATTTTGACTTAGCTTGCTTGCATGTTACGCACCTTTCACACTCAACTCGGGCGTCCTTCTTCATGCTTGGCCAGAAAAAGTGCTCGGCTAGGATGTCCAGCGTCTTCTGCACTCCAAAATGTTCCATCAAACCGCCTCCATGGGTCTCCTTAATCAACAATTCTCTTAGAGAATTGACTGGTACGCACAACTGGTTCTTCTTGAACAAAAATCCTTCGTACCTATAAAATTTCTCACAAGATCGGTTAGAACAAGAATCCCAGATTTGTTTAAAATCAAGATCATTTTCATACAGGCCTTTATTTTGTTCAACACCTAACAATTTTGCTTGTAAAGAAGTAAAACATACCTCCTTGACGAAGCATCAACAACTATATTTTCCTTACCATTTTTATACCTTATTACGTATGGAAACATCTCAATAAATTCCAACCACTTTGCATGTCTCTTTTGAAGCTTTCCTTGAGATTTTAAAAACTTTAGACTTTGATGGTCATAATGTATAACAAACTCTCTTAGCCACAAATAATGTTGCTAAGTTTGTAATGCCCTTACCAAGGCATACAACTCCTTGTCATATGTCGCATAATTCAATGCTTCCCCATTAAGTTTTTCACTAAAGTGTGTAATCAGTTGGGATTCCTGCATTAAAACAACCCCTATACCAACACTATAAGCATCACATTCAATCTCAAAAGCTTTACCAAAATTAGGTAAAACAAGTAAGGGTGCATTTGTTAATTTTTCTTTTAAAGTGTTAAAAGCTTTTTCATGTGCATCTGACCATTTAAACACAATAATTTTCTTAACAAGTTTATTTAAAGGCGCATCAATAGTGCTAAAATATTTCACAAACTGCCTATTGAAACTTGCTAACCCATGAAAGCTTCTCACTTCACTAGCACTCTTTGGGGTCGGCCACTCTCTAATAGTCTCGACCTTTTTCCTCATCTACATTTACCCCCTTTGAACTTACCACAAAACCCAAGAATACAACAGAATCAAGACAAAATGTACATTTCTTTAAATTAGCATATAATTTATTTTCCCTTAATACCTTAAAAATAACATGTAAGTGTTTAACATGTGCATTATAAGATTTGCTGTAAACCAAAATGTCATCAAAGTAAACTACCACAAATTTTCCTATGAAAGAGCGCAACACATGGTTCTTTAACCTCATAAAATTACTTGGTGCATTAGTTAAGCCGAAGCCCGAAGGGCATCATTAACCACTAATACAAACCATACTTTGTTTTAAAAGCAGTTTTCCACTCATCACTCTCTTTCATTCGAATTTGATAGTAATCACTTTTCAAATCAATTTTAGAGAACAAACATGCCCCATGCAACTCATCAAACATGTCGTCCAACCTAGGAATTGGATAACGATACTTTACCGTAATCTTATTAATGGCTCGGTAATCAGTGCACATACGCCAAGAATCATCTTTCTTTGGTACCAATATTACCGGTACAACACATGGACTAAGACTCTCCCTTACATACCCTTTTTCCATTAACTCACTGACTTGTTTTTGGATCTCCTTGGTCTCATTTAGGTTGGTTCTGTACGTTGGCCAATTTGGTAGAGCACAACCGGGTACAGAATCGATTTGGTGTTCTATACCTTTTGAAGGTGGTAATCCTTGAGATAGCTCATCTGGAAAGACTTCTCCAAATTCATGCAATAATTTTTTAATTTAAGAAGGTAGAGAATTGTTAGAATCATCAGAGAAATATAAGTCTTTAAATACAAGAATCAGTAATTGTCATTTTTCTAACAATACACTCTCAACTTCCCTTTTTCTTGCAAAAGTGTTCACTTTGCTTCTGCCTTGGCTCAGATGTAACATTGGTCATACATCCAATCTTGAAGTCGTATTCGGTCTTATGCCCACTTCTCTCTTCTTCTCTTTTCTTTCTTTTTCTTGAACAGAAAACCGTTGTTCCAACTCCTTGCTCTCACTATTAATTCTTATTTGATCTGTATATGCTTTAGAAGGCTGAAGAGGGGTTAGCACTTAACACATATATTTTATTATTTAATTTAAAACTATACCTGTTATGATACCCATCATGAGTTACTCGCCTATCAAATTGCCATGGTCGACCAAGGAGAATGTCCAGCATGCATAGGTGCAACATCACACAATACTTTGTCTTCATATTTTCCAATGGAAAATGAAAGCAAAACTTGTTTTGTTACCCTTATGTCCCCACAATCATTTAGCCACTGCAGTCTATAAGGATTAGGACGTTTTATGTTATGTAATATTAATTTCTCAACCATCAAAATACTAGCAACATTGGTAAAACTACCACTATCAATTAAAAGACTGCAAACCTTATCACCTACGCGACACCTTGTATGGAATATGTGCTCACGTTGCTCCTCAACTCCTCCCATCTTTGGTTGTGCATTCAACACCCTCTTGGTGACTAATGCATTACCGTGGTCTGGCTCGGTGTATTCCATTTCACTGCAATCCTCCCGCTCGGGTATTTCATCATCTTCTTAACTTGCACTTTCCACTTCACCATTGTCACGCATGAGTATGACCCTTTTGTTCGGACAATCAGAAGCAATATGTCCAAAACCTTGACACCTGAAACATTTAATTTCACGTGGTTTAGAAGATGAACTAAATTCAGACTTACCTTTATTGGCTAAGGTCGGCTGTCTAATCTTTGCCCCTTCTTTTGGCCGAGTTGCTGATTTGTTGGTCGGCCAGGATTTCCAAGAGGTACTAGGAGTTCCTAGAAATCTGACAACTCTGGATTTGAATTGTCTCTCCACTTGGATTGCTTTGTGTAATAAATCCTCCATCTCCACATAGTGATGAAGTTCCACTACATTTGCAATTTCTTTTTTTTAACCCTCCAATGAATCTAGCCATTGTTGCTTCTCGGTCTTCTTGCACATTGGCTCTCATCATGGCAATTTCCATCTCCTTGTAGTAAACATCTACACTCATAGAACCTTGACGTAGGTCATGCAATTTTCTGTACAAGTCTCCGTGGTAATGACTTGGTACAAATTTCCTTCTCATCACGACCTTCATCTCCTCCCAAGATTGAATCGATCTTTCTCCACACTTTCGCCTGCTCAACACATATTGATCCCACCATATACTTGCATAATCAGTGAATTCTACTACAACTAATTTTACCTTTTTCTCCTCGGAATAATTGTGGCAATAAAAAACATGCTCCATCTTTCTTTCCCACTCCAAATATAACTCAGGATCATTCTTCCCTTGGAAAGAAGAAATGTTCATCCTGATGTTTCCAAGATGATTATCCCTGTTGCTTTCTTTTCTAGAACTACTTCCCTTGTCCCCTTCTTCCTCTTCCTCTTCCTCTTCTTCAGTTCGGTTAGGAGACGTTCTACTCCTTCTCCTTAGAAACCGATATTCCATCTCATCCATTCTTGCACTCATTCTCATAAATTCACTTTGTAGTGTCTTGAGGAACAATTTGAGGTCTATTTCTCCAGCATCCTCCTCACGTCGGTTTACTGCACTAATGATTAATGAAAAGAAATTTGGCTGCAAGTCAAACAATGTTAGTGATAAAATAAGAACCCTCACAACACTCCCTTACGTGTTTAAACCCAATTTTTTTTTTATAATTTTTGGCTTAACCACTCTTGCCTTTTTCGGCTCAACTTATCCTTACAAGCTCCTGAAATAAGGAACTTTTGGGATAGATTCTACTAAAAAGTAATAGAGAAGGTGTTGATGATAACTTAACAACTTTTAGTGACAAAACACTAGCCCGGAAAGTAATCAAAATCTGTAGCCGGTTACAACTCTTCACTTCAGATGGATTCGTCACCTCGGATGAAATATTCCGCTTGGAATAAATATTGTGGACAACAAAACTGGATTTGATGTTTAGAAAATTTAATACTGCACCTTTCTCTTTTTTATTGATTACTGCAGATCTCCTTTTTTTTTGTATTGTTTGCACCTCTTTTTTTTTTTTAAACTAATGCAGATTTTTTTTGAATAAGATAAAGACTAAAAGATAAGGATAGATGTTACCAATTGATCTTAAGAGCCGAAGCTACTGATACCAAATGATACGAACCAGAAGCGTAAAGATAGAAACGTCTTGAAGATCAAATAACGGTAAGAAGTTTGACACAATCAAAGACCTGTTGGAAGCACCAAAGCTATCAAAGATAGGAACTTGACATAATTCGTGACCTGCCGGAAGCACCAAAGTTATCAAGATATAAACAACTAGACCCTAACGAAGACCTGCTGGTAGAACCTAAATTATGAAGTAGTTCTTTAATCCAAGAACAAAGGATAAGCTCTCACAATGAGAAAACTCAGAATTTTATTGATAAAAACTCTGTCTACAAACTGATTCTCAATGCCAATATATAGCAAAGGAATTCCCTAAAATAAACTATCTAAAAGATACAGTCCTAAATTAAATAGATTTAGCCCTAGATAAGATAAAATATAATCCTAACAAATTTACTCCTAGATAAGATAAAATATAATCCTAAAAGATTTAAATATAATCCCAACAAATCTGTTATTGATTCCTAACAGATCTGATCCTAAATAAATCAGTTACGATATGATTAGATACACTTTCCCGAAATAGGATCTCCTAAGATTCGGATAACAGACACATTCGATTGTCAGATCGGATAACACTCTTGTACTTCCATCCGAGTTAAATTAAACCACTTCTTTGGATCTTCTTCTGCTCGATGGTCTACTTTCCTTTGGACTTCAGTGATCAAGAGTTGCAAAGCTCTCTTCATTCGCTTAGATTTCGCCCCGGTTATTGGACCTTCAATCCCTTGTAATGTATCCGAGACATCTTGGTTAAGGTCGGACGGGATCGTGACATTTAACTAACTAACGAACTCAATTAATATCTCTAACAGCTCATCGCAAGACGGAAGTGCTAGAACTTTAAGTTTGGGATGAATAACACAATACATCTAAAGAAAAAATTATAATGAATTTGAAAAGTTTAACCTCCCAAGCAGAAACTACAATCTATGCTTAACCACTTGGTAGAAGTAAAGCCAAGCATGATGCTTAACCACTCAAGATAAAAACCAAAAATAGAGTCTCAAAGCTTAACCATTAAACAAAAGCCATAATTCAAGGCTTAACCACCTAATAAAGGCAGCTGTTAAACAAGATTGTAATGCTTAACCATCCATGACAGAAACTTACAATCATACTTAACGAGTTAACCATAACGGACAAAAGCTTACTATAAAAGACTCCTATAAACTAAAATAATTCAAATCTGTCTTCAAAGAGAATTTATTCATAAAACCTTGTGAGCACACACGTTTAATTCACGAAACTATCCATTGACGAAAACTAAGTCAGCTTGTATGAGTATCCCTTAATCAGGTTGTTTGCATCATACAGGATGCAACCACAAAATGTAATTGGTGCCAAGCACTCATAGATCATCACAAATAATTTACCCATTGGAAAGAGAACTTGAATTAATGCAAAGTACCAACTATTACAACATCAAACAAAAAAGGGCAGGTAACCAATCACAGATAGAAAACACCAAATTCTGATAGTAGGAAGGGCAGGAAGAATGCAATCTAAGTTACACATTGATGCAAAACACGTACAAACCACGACCACATTAAGGTAGCACTTTACCAATGGCGAAATCAGTCAGGAAGATTACACATCGGAGAGCTTCATTTAAGATTCAGGGGCTAGTGCGACAACAAAAACAACTACGGTGGGAGACGACAACGAGGTCGAGAATGCAGTGGAGGGCAGCGAGGAGTGTGCCAATTCTTGTGCTAGCGATGATGTCAAAGTAATCGACGATTTATGCATGTGGATCGAAAGTTTGGGCGCAGATCTAGCGCTCGCACTGTAGAGAAGGTGCTTGCAAAGACAATAGTAAAGACTTGCAACGTGAAGGAATGATGGTGACATTAAACAACTTTAGTGAATACTGACTCTGAGATCCTTGGATTTTTTTATTCTTTCTGTTGATTTCATTTGATTTGGTGAAAACTCTGAGATTCTAGTGAAGTGAGATTGTTTGTGATTCTTGACTCGGAGATTGTTAAAGATGACGTCGTGACAACAGGTGAAAACATTGGTGGATGCATTGGGATTGTGGTCTTTAAGATTTTGGTATGAATCTATGGGTGGTGAGACAATCATTTGGCTGAACACTGGTGTGAATCAAGAGCATAATTGAGAACAGAGAAAAAATTGATAATAGAGTTCTTAGAGCTTTCTATTCATTTTTTTTTAAAGAAAATAAAATAAAAGGAAAATGAAGCAAACAAAACATAAACTAAGCAACGGGAAGGACCAAATTTATGGTGGATGCTATCACTTTGATACCATGTTAGAATTCATGGTTTCAGAAGAAAGAATTGAGAGAAAAGAGAAATCTCTGTTTTATTGAATGAGTAAAAGTATATTACAATGAGTGTAGACCGGTCTTTATATACTAACAAGTTAAGTAACCTTTAACTAATAGGCTGACCAACCTTTAACTAACTAATCAACTCAACTAATATCTCTAACACTTTTAAACTGAATCTGCACTCTCAGTTTACCACTTTTACCTGTTTGAACTTGCTTGAGTGGATTCTCATTCTTCTTGTGTTGATTCTCGTCCTTCCTTGCCTTCATCGAAATGTGAAACATATCTTCACTATGAACACCCCCAAATGGCAAGTCAATGCCTACAAGCGAAATAGATTTTCCCCTGTATTAGTTACTGAGTAAATGAAGGTAAATTTTGTATGATTGAGGGGAGGGGGGAAGGAAGATGAGATCGATGTTCAAAATCTTTTTTTTTCTTGTTTTTTTTTTCATTTTTCCAATGAAGAACAAACAAAACCCAGAAAAATCACAATGGGGGGTCAAGTTGTTTGAGTCTCAACTCCAAACCACAATCACCAATGACACAAAATCTTCAAGTTGTTTGGAGCATGAAGAGGCTGTGGACTTTTTTTTTATGATGGACAAACAAGGATTTGGGAAGGATGGAGGATATAATGCAACATTGTTAAGGAGGAGCATGGTGATGGTTTGGCGGCTATTGATCTTGTTAGTGAGTTTGGTTGGGTGACGGAGTTGTACGTGCCCGTTTGGTTTACAATTGAGCAGAATTGATTTTGAAAATCAATGGTTGAGATGAGTGATGCACACTTTACGAAGCACATTGGATGGAAGTGATTTAAAATCAATTCTCTAAAACCATGGTTTGATTTTTACAACGCCAAACCAAACAGACCTGTAGTTGTCGTTGTTAGGTTGCAACAAGGATGTCATTGATGTTGTGGGCAAAGATCATGTGGTGATGTGGTTGGTGGAGATGGTGACTTTGATGGAGATAAAGAGGAAGAAGAGCAACGAGACCTAGTAGCAAATAACAAATTAATGAGTGGTTACCATACATGCAATAGCATGTAAAACTATCCTCTCTTAGTGCTCGACTTACAATTCTATTCTATGTTAACCTTCGTGAGTCATTTAGGTTGGACCTAATCCTATCCAACAAGAAAAAACAATGAAGTTAATGTAGCGTCTCATTCAATAATCTGACATTAGGGTAAGATGGACTTAAGTCAACTTTCATGTAACTTGGTTTGATATAATTTTATATTTTTTAGATTATGAACTGTTTTCATGTATCGAGTTCGAGTTTTGTGTATGAAAAAAATCTTGCTGGTAGAGTTAAACCCATCGTAATGTGAATGTTTCTAACTTGAGGAGGATTGCCTCCTATAGAAGATATATGTGGTTTTAACCAAAAAAAAAAATCTACATATAAAATGTTATATTGCTTTTCTTCTCTTAGCAATGTTCTAAAATTACAAAAAAAAAAGCAATTGTTTATATTGAGTGAAATTTTATTCTATTTTTTTCCTGCTATTGCTATATGATCATTATATTATTTTTGAACTTATGCTTTGATAGGAACCCGAAAATAGTTAGGCCCAAACCCAAAATATCTAAGGTGTATGTTAGACAGAGAATGAATGACAAAGTAGGGGATCAAAATGATGTGATAGAGAATGAGAAGAATCCTTCCATGTAACAAACTGCTGGGTTGGCAGGGTAGGAAAAGAGTGATTATGTTGTATGGGTATAAGGCGTGGGAAGAAAGTGGGGGAGAATAGGCTGGAATTGGTTGGGATTTGGGAGAGACTAGGCACTCTCTAACTGTCTAGAGATACTTTCAACTTTTCTTATTGTTCTGTATTTTCTTTCCTGGTTCAGGCACTGATATCACTCTGATACAGTCCTGATTTCATTACTAATACAGTGACTATTCAGTTCTATTGTGCTTTCTTATTTCTGGTATCTATCAATTGGTATCAGAGCTTACGATTATGGGACCTGGATGGTTACGACATGAACAATGGAGTCGAGAGTTAAAAATTTAGAGAAAAGTATGTTTGAATGGAAGCATGAGAGTAAAATCCAAATGGAAGAAATCAAACAGTTACTGAAGGAGAAAAATCGAGGGTACACAAGGGGCCGATCACGACAACGATGTTCTCCGAAAGGACGAACAGAGGGGGAGAGTCAGGGTAGTCGAGATGTTTCATCACGAGTTTCTGAACCCCGTTCTAGAACTCGTGATTCATTGAGGGGGAGTCGACCACCGAGAGGGGATTACAGAGGGAGAAAATTGGAGATTCCAATATTTTCTGGAGATGATGCTTATGGATGGATTAACAGAGTCGAACACTACTTCAAGGTGAACGATATGGATGACTATGAGAAGCTGGGTGCGGTGTTAGTAGCATTAGAGTATCAGGCACTGAATTGGTACCATTGATGGGAGGAACAAACACCTTCACCTGTAACGCCCTAATTTCTGGACTCAGAAATAATGCTCGTTGAAGACACTATTCCTGAAGTTCTTGAAATCATTTCGTTAAATTTCCGATATCGTCATACATTAGCTTTAACTTTCCAACGATTAGCTTAAGCCAAAACAAGACAAACGTTAAAGACCTTAAATAAGTATGAAACCTACTTAAGTTCAGGGAAGAATTCACACTTAGAGAAGTGTGATTTATTGAACTCATACTGGAAATCCGGCAGAGTCTCCCCTAAAAACTGGACAATTACCAATCTCAGCTTAATCCTGAAAATCAGCAAAACCAGTACAATTCAATATCATAACATTAAAACTAGGCCTCAGTGGCCAACTCAGAAACAATTACACTTATACAATTTACATCAGTACATCTCAGCGGAAAGCCAATTAAACAAATACAAATACAAATACTCTAGGAACTACTTCTATTAAACTACTCTTCGAACTGAAATAAGACTCAGCTCCACCCTCACCTTAACTTCCTCAACCTCACCGGAGGTACCTGTACCACTAAAATATATCCCCGAAACGTGGGGTGAGATAATAATCCTAGTGAATACATACTCATGCATGAATGCAGGGAGCATATATCAATGACAATGTGACAATTTAACAAACTTCACATATAACACATTCATGAACTAAATACATAAAACATGATTACCGATAGTCAATAACAACTAAAAGCAATACATAATTCGATTAATATGAATTGTTGAGTAATGCAAGTTATGATGCTCATGATGCACTCACTGCTGTGCCCAGCAGACATGATCTTATCACTTTCAAGAGTTAGACCTGAGCTCAGACTACGGGAACCGACTTTCCCGGGGACGAATTCCACCCAAACTGGGCCGAAGCCATGTTTTACTTATTTACTTGATTTCTAACTCACAGCGCAAAGGCCGACTTAATTAACTCACGGTCGAAACCGGCTTACATTATTTAAATGCACATAATAACACTTTTCGTAAGTTTGCAAGTATCGTAAACTTTGACATTCAAAGGTTTTTAGGCAAATCCTAACATCTATCACTCAATTCCACACAAACATTACCAATCCGATCAAATTAACTATATAGAAAGGGAATTAAAGGGATAGGGTTCATACAATGAGCATTTCGATAGTTTCGTAAATCTCGCTAGTTTCGACTCTACGCACATACATTTCAATTTCCAATCCAAACATCGAATTAGCCATTTCAATCCATAAATAGTACTAAACAAAGGGTTATAACCGAATAGAATGCTCATATGAGTTACGATCGAGGGGTTTCGATAGTTTCGTAAGTTTCGATAACTTCGAAACTAAAGATTCCGACGCTCGATTCTATACTCATATGCTCAATCTATCAATAATCAATCCAAACAACAAGTATTTACTAATTCTATCAATCATCTATCCAGCATCAAGAAAGGGAAGAGAAAGGGGTGGGAGCATGCATTGAGACCAATAGATTCTACCATAAAAGTGAGTTATACTCACCAATCTTATGAAATCAAGAGAGAAAATGAGGACTTGAAGTGATTCAATCGGTGATTCAAGCTTCAATCTCCCTCCAAGGTTCCGAAATCACATTCTCTCTCTCTAAGCTCTCTCTCTCTAGGGCGCAAGGAAGAAGAAGAAAGGAATGCTGAATAACTAATTTTGCATGTCCGGCTATTTATACTGGACAGCTGGTAATCGATTACAGTAATGCTGTAATCGATTACCGGAGGTAAAAATTACACTAGAAAACGTTTCTGGGAATCTGGTAATCGGTTACAACTTATGGTAATCGATTACTAAGAATTCCACTCTCAGGTAATCGATTACATAATCGATTACCAAAATTCTGCTCTCGGTTAATCGATTACCATCCCTTGGTAATCGATTACCAAAACTCAGCTCTCTGGTAATCGATTACAAACTCTCTGTAATCGATTACCAGCAACCCAAACTCACTAATTTTACTTAGACAAAATCCTGAACTTGGTTTTATAACAAAGTTTTAACCCCTAATTCCTCAACTTACTTTTCCTTAATTACTAACACATAATTCTCTGTTTGTAACTTAATGAATTATTAAAGCTCCTAATTTGCGGGATGTTACATTCTACCCCCCTTCAAGCAATTTTGTCCTCAAAATTGATTAAGAAACAGAAATTAAAGACTACCTCGACTAAAAGTTCTGGAAGTCGTTCCCGTAACCTGGTGAAGAGCATCCCAGAACTTAAAAGTGAACCTAGGGTCCCTATCTGATATGATGTTAGAGGGAATGCCATGGAGTCTGACAATCTACCTAACATACAAACCTGCTAGCTTGCTAAGGGAAAAGGTACTCCTAACTAATATGAGGTGAGCTGACTTGATCAGTCAGTCCTCAATCACCCAGATGGCGTCAAACCCAGCTTGGACTCGAGGCAATCCTACCATAACGTTCATAATTAAACTTTCTCACTCAGAGATTTCTAACGGTAAAAGGGTTCCTAATGGTTTTGATGTCCTATATTGACCTGCTGACACACTAAACACTTAGAAACTTAATCTGTTATATCTCTCTTCAAATCTTGATACATCTTGGTAGAGCCAGGATGTATAGAAAATTACCTCTATGAGCTTCCTATAACACCTGTCACCTGAGGCTACCCCCCTTAGGGACACAGACTCTCCCTTGGAAGAGAATCATCCCATCTTCGAATTCAGAAAACCCTAACTGTTGTCTTCTCTCTTGGAGGCTTGAGTCCAAACTCTGAGCCTCCCTGATTAGAGCTCTTTAGCTCACTGGTGATCTCAATTCTATGAAGTCTGACACTATGATCTCCAATTGTTACACCTAAACTTAGGTTCCTGAACTCCTCTAACAAACTCATTTCATGTATCATCACGAAAGACACATGAAGAGACTTTCTACTCTATTTGAGTATACTTGACTGGCTTGGTTAAACAACACACTTGATAAAAATCTAATCGTAGGAAAGGATTTCACGCAACAACTGAGTAAGGTTTCTAACTCCATACCCAAACCCATCAATCACCTGTTGGCTTTAAGTCTTATGTTCTTAATGATCTTGCTAAGTTTGAGAAAATTCCAAATGATTTTCATGTTTATATTCTAAGTTCTACTATATTACTAACAATAAGTCCTGCACACATAATTACTCAATCCCTCGAATCACTAAGTTTTTGTTGGCGAAATTATCCAACACTCACGTCATGTTTGAGGAATTAAGTTCACATAGTCACATAGACAAATACCGCACCCAAGAGAGGAAAAATCACTCATTCTTCTAAGAAAATAAAGGAATCTTAACAACACTCATGCCACAACCGTAGGTATAATACCTACCGGTTACAGTATGAACACGGTAACCCTCCTAGTCTCCTATTGTCCCGTAATGGGATCTTTCTCTATCCCACCTTACCGGTCAGGCTATACTTAGTTTGGTTTTAAGTTTCATTGAAAAGGAGAGTGACATAATGTCATTCACACTTTGGTTCTCCTATGAGTTAGGACTTGCACTTGCTTAAAATTTTAACCTAGTGAGTGAGCTTAACAACCTCTCAATCCTTCCTAACACTCAGGTCAGGCCTAACTATACATAATCAAATCTAACTTTCAGGTTGAGTAAAACTTAGTCGTGCTCGGGTACTAAGTGCCTTTTATGGCTTCACATGACCTGCCTATAAGACTACCCCCTTCAGGCTACAGGCTCTTTCTAATATTTCTCAGTGTTCTAAATCTTGATTTCTCTCTCAGAGACATCAAGTCTACATCTAGGTACCTAACTAATTTGTTTCGATTCTCATAAGCTCTAGAGTTATTACTATTATGGTGTGAAAAAGGATTTCCTATTTCTGTTTGGAATGTGAACCTATGTAAACATGGTCACGACTACAACATAGAGATATAGGGTTTAAAGTTCTAGAATCGCTCCTGGAATACATGGATAAGATTGAATATCTAGACTGGAAGGTATTGTTTTCTTGTGACAACTTACTCCATCGGTAAGGTACAAGGATGTTACTAATTGTAACTCCTGGAAATGTGATAATGTTAGATAACTGAGAACTCACTACCTATACTATGAATCTCTAACTTATTTATCTCCTAAACATGTCCCCAACTCCTAATGGTTACCAATTGATGTTGTTGTCTTAAGGTATAGGTATAGTGTCCTCTCCTTAGGGTTTCTAGGACTGCAGGGTCACAAGACACTGCCTCTAGGGCTACTAGGGGTTCTCTAAACGTGAGATGACAGGGTGAGGAGATGGTAGCCGCCATGACTACCCACCCATTTGGTAAGGCGTAAGGATCCTGTCCATGTAATCCATGGATAAGGCAAAGAGTAAGGTGGCTGAAGGAATCATCACTCACTAGACAGTCTCCTGACTACCCTCAAGGTGGCCTAGTGAATACACCTATTCTTACATTACCTCAAATGAAACCTCAATTTCCTAACCCTTCTAAGTTTAGGTCTAAATGTCTATATGTCCCTGCAAAGTTTGCTGGCTTTAGGTAAGGTCTTAAGCCTACTTAGATTACAACTCTCTACACACTTCCCCGATGGTTGGAATCCCTATGGGTGCCTCTGCGACTTCTAGTTTACCCTGAGTAAAGTTTCTATCTCAATCTGGGCTACAACCCCTATATTCCTCCTAGTATGACCTAAACAAGGGTTTAAATCAAAAGAACTTAACCTTGTGAGTTAATACCCAACAAGTACACATACCCTAACATAATATGTCATAAAATCACTCATACAACCAATGTCATAAACAAACAGTAATTCACCAAACACAATTAGATTATGCACATTACACAATTGAAATCACATCATAAGTCAAACAACAACCATCCTTAAAATATTAAATCAATATCCACTAACTAGATCAAGGGTGCCTGACTTTTATTAGGTTTTCAGGGTCACATTCTATAAGGCTCCTAAGGTAAGGGTTCCATAGAAATTTAATCTAAGTTACCCTCTTACTCACACAAGAATGGGCGACTTTAACTTTGTTAGGGAAGTATCCAAACTTCCGAACCAAAGTATCCTACTCACATAACAAACCATGATCTTCATATACATTACACATCATAAGTGTGATCAGTTCCTATAATGAGTACACGTACTAGAAGATCATGGTAAGTCACGAGCAACTAACCTAACCACAGTCCAATTGGATTGAACTGCTCTGATACCAAAATGTAACGCCTTAATTTCTGGACTCAGAAATAATGCCCGTTGGAGACACTATTCTTGAAGTTCTTGAAATCATTTCGTTAAATTTCCGATATCGTCATACAATAGCTTAAACTTTCCAATGATTAGCTTAAGCCAAAACAAGACAAACGTTAAAGACCTTAAATAAGTATGAAACCTACTTAAGTTCAGGGAAGAATTCACACTTAGAGAAGTGTGATTCATTGAACTCATACCGGAAATCCGGCAGAGTCTCCCCTAAAAAACTGCACAATTACCAATCTCAGCTTAATCCTGAAAATCAGCAAAACCAGTACAATTCAATATCATAACATTAAAACTAGGCCTCAGTGGCCAACTCAAAAACAATTACACTTATACAATTTACATCAATACATCTCAGCGGAAAGCCAATTAAACAAATACAAATACTCCAGGAACTACTTCTATTAAACTACTCTTCCAACTGAAATAAGACTCAGCTCCACCCTCACCTTAACTTCCTCAACCTCACCGGAGGTACCTGCACCACTAAAATATATCCCCGAAATGTGGGGTGAGATAATAATCCCAGTGAATACATACTCATGCATGAATGCAGGGAGCAGATATCAATGACAATGTGACAATTTAACAAACTTCACATATAACACATTCATGAACTAAATACATAAAACATGATTACCGATAGTCAATAACAACTAAAAGCAATACATAATTCGATTAATATGAATTATTGAGTAATGCAAGTTATGATGCTCATGATGCACTCACTGCTGTGCCCAGCAGGCATGATCTTATCACTTTCTAGAGTTAGACCTGAGCTCAGACTACGGGAACCGGCTTTCCCGGGGACGAATCCCACCCAAACTGGGTCGAAGCCATGTTTTACTTATTTACTTGATTTCTAACTCACAGCGCAAAGGCCAACTTAATTAACTCACGGTCGAAACCGGCTTACATTATTTAAATGCACATAATAACACTTTTCGTAAGTTTGCAAGTATCGTAAACTTTGACATTCAAAGGTTTTAGGAAAATCCTAACATCTATCACTCAATTCCACACAAACATTACCAATCCGATCAAATTAACTATATAGAAAAGGAATTAAAGGGATAGGGTTCATACAATGAGCATTTCGATAGTTTCGTAAATCTCGCTAGTTTCGACTCTAAGCACATACATTTCAATTTCCAATCCAAACATCGAATTAGCCATTTCAATCCATAAATAGTACTAAACAAAGGGTTATAACCGAATAGAATGCTCATATGAGTTACGATCGAGGGGTTTCGATAGTTTCGATAGTTTCATAAGTTTCGATAACTTTGAAACTAAAGATTCCGACGCTCGATTCTATACTCATATGCTCAATCTATCAATAATCAATCCAAACAACAAGTATTTACTAATTCTATCAATCATTGAGACCAATAGATTCTACCATAAAAGTGAGTTATACTCACCAATCTTCTGAAATCAAGAGAGAAAATGAGGACTTGAAGTGATTCAATCGGTGATTCAAGCTTCAATCTCCCTCCAAGGTTCCGAAATCACATTCTCTCTCTCTAAGCTCACTCTCTCTAGGGCGCAAGGAAGAAGAAGAAAGGAATGCTGAATAACTAATTTTGCATGTCCGGCTATTTATACTGGACAGCTGGTAATCGATTACAATAATGTTGTAATCGATTACCAGAGGTAAAAATTTCACTAGAAAACGTTTCTGGGAATCTGGTAATTGATTACAACTTATGGTAATCGATTACTAAGAATTCCGCTCTCAGGTAATCGATTACATAATCGATTACCAAAATTCTGCTCTCGGGTAATCGATTACCATCCCTTGGTAATCGATTACCAAAACTCAGCTCTCTGGTAATCGATTACAAACTCTCTGTAATCGATTACCAGCAACCCAAACTCACTAATTTTACTTAGACAAAATCCTGAACTTGGTTTTATAACAAAGTTTTAACCCCTAATTCCTCAACTTACCTTTCCTTAATTACTAACACATAATTCTCTGTTTGTAACTTAATGAATTATTAAAGCTCCTAATTTGTGGGATGTTACATTCACCAAGCTGGATCTAGTTCAAGGAGGCGGTGATTCGGAGGTTTCAACCGGAGTTAGTGCAGAATCCTTTTGGGCCATTGTTGAGCATTAAGCAAACTGGGACAATCTTGGAATATAGGGAAAATTTGAGATGATTTCAGCCCCATTGAAAAACACGGATCGAGTAATGTTGAAAGGAATTTTTATAAATGGTCTCCGTGAAGAATTACAAGTCAAACCGAAGCTGTACAACATGGAGTCACTATCAGAACTCATGGATAGGGCCCTATTGTTAGAAGAGAAGAATTGGGCTTTGAAGAAAGGGGGATTTGGTTCGGGTGAGAAAGTGAGCATGAGTGAGAAGGGCATTTCTCCAATGGTGACCAATACGAGTAGATCGTATAATGCGACAGTAGATATTGTGAAGAATAGATTGTATACTCAAAGGCCCAATTATGGGAGTACGGGACCAGCTGAGCCCAAACCGCTAAATAGGTCCAGCGGAGAGAAAAAAGTCACTATGGGCAGGAGGCTTTCGCAAGCTGAGTTGCAAGAACGGAGTAGAAAGTGGTTGTGTTTTAAGTGTGGGGAGAAGTGGGGACTTGAACATGAATGCAAACTGAAGCATTATTAGCTGGTTTTGACGGAGGAATGGGGGGAGGAAGAATCGGAGGATGAGGATGAGGAAGAAACACCAGAGTTGGAGCACAAGACACTTCAGTTGTCTTTGAAGAGTAAGGTGGGGCTGACCTCTCACAAATCTTTTAAGATTTGGGGAACTATTGGCCAAAGACGAGTGTTGATATTGGTGGATTGTGGAGCAACCATCAACTTCCTTTCTAGAAAATTAGTAGCTGAGTTGGATCTTCCAGTAGAGAATACCCCTATTTATATAGTGGAGGTGGGAACGTGTGAGAAGGTGAAGGGTAGAGGACTGTGTAGAAGAGTTAATCTTGAGGTGTAGGGAGTCAAAATTAAACAAGACTTCTTTTTGTTTAATTTGGGTGGAACAAAGATGGTGTTAGGTATGGACTGGTTGGCTGACCATGGTGACATTGAGGCTAATTTTCGAAACATGGTGTTGGGATTTGATTTT
This sequence comes from Sesbania bispinosa, assembly GCA_026901365.1. Taxonomy (NCBI): domain Eukaryota; kingdom Viridiplantae; phylum Streptophyta; class Magnoliopsida; order Fabales; family Fabaceae; genus Sesbania; species Sesbania bispinosa. The sequence goes on along the minus strand of QLOH01000021.1, from coordinate 1,452,384 downwards.
CAATTATTTCGAATTCCACAAGTGACAAGGGTATGATGCCATTTCGAATTTACAGAAGAGGTAAAATCACCTCATTTCGAATTTTGATAATAAGTCTGTTAACTTAGAGAAAAATTCTTGATTGAAGTCAAGGCAAAAAGACTTTAGGAATTCGAAAAGAAGACAAGTGTAAATTCGAGAAATAATACGTTGCAGGTATTCATATGTATCCTAAGTGCCCAATACATTAGAAATGAAACTATCCTAAGTTATAATGAGTCTTTGACTCATGTCTTCCACACCTCTTTCTCTTCTTCCTCCCCCATAGGCTTTGATAGAGCCAAGGCAAAGGAGAATATGTTTTCCAATTTGTTGAACCACCTTCGACCTGGGGAAGAAATCAAGGTCAGCATGGGAAAACAATAATATATTCATTTATTATATAAATGAACCTATATTTGGCTATTACGTACAATCCAAAAGAAAACCTTCAAAGAGAAAGGTTGGAAAAGTCAATAGCTTTGGCTATTTCGTCAATCCCATAAAAAATGGAATCATTCCAGATTGGATTGTACGCAATAGCCAAAGGGATTAACTTCTTCATTTTCTTTGAAGATATTTTTTAAGAGAATTTAGAAAAAAAAGGAAGAAGAAAGAATGAAGAATTGTGCAAAAGTATTCCTATTTGTAGGAGTGAAAAGGTTCTAGTGTCATTAATAAGACCATTTTAATGTCCAATGAGAAGAAATCTCATAATGAGATTGAGTGAAGTAGAATGGACGGTGGCTGGTGGTCTTCATGACCTTTGAATTAGCCAAATAAAACTTGACACATGACGAAGGGAAGAATGTAGTCAAAATATCGAAAAGAGAAAAACTCATTAAGTTCAAGTATCAAGAAAGAACTAAGTGTTAAAGTTAAGGATTTTCTCGAATCCATGAAGTCAAAATTCTAGAAAGAAGATTTCGAGAAAACAGAAAGAAGATTTCGAGAAATCAGAAAGTAAGAATTCGAGAAACAGGAACAGAGAATTCGAAGACAAGATATCTGAAGACTTAGAAGATTTCTAAAGAAATCAAAAGGAAGTTCGAAAAGTCAGAAGACAGTTATTGAAGATCAGAAACGGTTTTCTGGTTAGCAGAAGACGTGGCAAGCATGCACGCTGCCAGCACATAGGGCTAGATGATGTGTCATATGTACATTAGTTAGCCGTTAGGATTAGGAAACTATAAATAGGTGAACTCTTGATGTAATAAGGGTTGGCAATTCATTACACTCATACCCTTAAACACCTTCACGTCCGATCACACTGTGACTAACAGGTTTACAAGGATTGACTGTATGTGATGAACCCATCCACTTTTATCTTTATGCAACTTTTTTCTTTCAATTCATTTACTTTCTACGACTTACATTCTGTATTCTTCATTCCATGCACTTTTATCTCTTTGCTTTGAATTCTGTATTCTTACAGACATTTTGAAACTGTGATTTTCTTTAAGTTTAAAAGAAGTCAAGTGAAAATTTAGAACTTTTGATAAAATTCTGAATCAAGTGGTTCTAATTCTTAGTGAAAGATAAGTTTTTGATAGAATTCTGAATCAAACTCTTTGAAACTTATCATTTTTGGATTTCTGAAACTTAGCATTTGATTTGGTGAAATTCTGTACCAAACAACCATCTTTTCAGAAAACTTGAACTTTTGAAAGTCTTTTATAAATCAGAAACACCATAAATCTACTTTTTAAAGAGTCCCGTAAGAGGATCTGATTCTAATCCCCAGATTGTTCGTAGAATCAAAGTGATTAAAATTTAATTTTCGAAATTAGATTTTTTCACCACAAACACATGGTCATTAAATGGAGAAATGAAGGAGGCAAGAAGGTGTTAAAGGGAGACCTTTCACTAAGCAATGCACAAGCATTCTGGAAGAGCATGATTAAAGCCTTACAAGATGAAGGAGTAGGCTACTATATTGCACACCAGCAGTTGGAAGACACAGAAGGAAATCAATGACTGTTATCTGATGAAATCGAGGCTGTCCTAGAGGAATATATGGATATTTTCTAGGAACCACAAGGGCTACCTCCAAGGAGAGAGCATGATCATGCAATCAATCTCAAGGAAGGTGTTCAAATACCGAATTTTGTGTGAATTATAGAGCACTTAATAAGTTGACAGTACCTGATAAATTTCCTATCCCTGTAATTGATTAATTATTGGATGAAGTAGGGTCTGCTGTAATATTTTCCAAATTGGACTTAAAATCTGGTTATCACCATATTCGAATGAAGGAAGAAGACATCCCGAAGACGGCTTTTAGGACACATGAGGGGCACTATGAATTCTTGGTCATGTCGTTTGGGTTAACCAATGCCCCCTCTACCTTTCAAGCTCTTATGAACAGGGTCTTAAAATCGTATCTAAGGAAGTTTGCATTGGTATTCTTTGATGACATTCTAATCTACAGCCTTGATGAGGGAAGCTATCAAAAACACCTCAAATTGGTGTTTCAATTGTTGCGGGAAAATAAATTATTTGTCAACTCCAAGAAATGCAGTTTTGGAAAGCAACAATTGAGATATTTGGGGCACTTGATTTCGGGAAAAGGAGTTTCACCAGACCTAGACAAGGTTAATGAAATGGTGAGTTGGCTGATTCCGAAGGATTTAAAAGGGTTGAGAGGATTCTTGGTAGGAGTGTTCGCGGTTCGGTTTGGATCGGTTTTGATGTAAAAATCATCTGATCCGATCATTGCAGTTTTATCATTTCATCATCCGATCGGTTTTGATATTTTTTCAAATCTGATCCAATTTAAATTGGATTGGATTGGATCGGTTTTCAGTTTTTTAAAGCGAAAACAAATATTTGATAAAATAATGAAGTAATAGTAAACATTTTCTTATTGGAACTTATATTTATTAAAATTAATATAAAACTATATAAAAAGAATGATATGAGACATAAAAACTAATTTAAAACTAATTTTATATTGATATATTTATAGAAATATTAACATGATATTAGATAATAAAATCATAAAAATATATTAGTATAATTATTTTTATAAGTATAAATATATGATATAAGTATAAATATATGATTATTTTATAAGTAATAACATGTGTACATATAAGTTCGGTTTAAATTGGATTGATTTTCAACATAGGACCGAAAAACAATCCAATCCAATAAAAAATTTCGGTTTTCGCGGTTTGCGGTTTTTTGGATTTCGGCTTGATTCGGTTTTCGGTTTTTCAGTTCAGTTTTTGCGGTTTGCATTGGATTAGATTGGATATGAACACCCTTAATTCTTAGGGCTCACAGGATACTATAGGCGATTTGTTAAAAATTATGGCAAGATTGCTTGGCCACTCACACAGTTGCTCAAGAAGGACAATTTCAAGTGGGGAAATGATGCTCAACAGGCTTTCGAACAGCTCAAGGCTGCAATGACCACTTTACCTGTCTTGGCTGTTCCGGATTTTGAGAAACCTTTTGTAATAGAGACAAATGCTTCCGGTAAGGGAGTAGGAGCAGTGCTTATGCAGGAAGGGAGACCTATAACTTACATGAGTCAATCATTGTCTGATAGAGCTCAAAATAAGTCTGTCTATGAGAGAGAATTAATGGCTATAGTGCTGGCTGTTCAGAAATGGAGGCATTACTTGATGGGTAGACATTTTGTGGTGCACACAGATCAGAAAAGTCTGAGATTTTTGGCTGACCAGAGGATTATGGGGGAGGAGCGGCAGAAATGGATTTCAAAATTAATGGGTTTTGACTTTGAGATAAGGTACAAACCTGGTTGTGAAAATAGGGCAGCAGATGCCCTCTCTAGGAAGCTACAATATTCAGCACTCTCCACTGTACAATTCTATGAATGGGACGGTTTGGAAGATGAAATTCAAGCTAATGCTAGATGAGGGGGATCATCCAGGATTTATTGAGACAACCAGATTCACATCCGGGGTTCCAATTAATAAAAGGAAGATTGTATTACAAAGGATGAATGATGATACTAAAGAATTCCTCAAAAATTCCTCTAATACTCAAGGAATTTCATGATTCAGCTTTGGGTGGGAATTCTAGATTTTTCAGAACCTATAAGAGAATTTCTGGATTATTATTTTGGGAATGGATGAAGAAAGAAATACAGCAGCATGTGTTGAGTTGTGTAGTTTGCCAACAAAATAAGTATGAAGCCTTTGACCCAACTGGGTTGTTACAACCTTTGCCAATACCTACACACACTTGGTCTGACCTTTCGATGGATTTTATAGGAGGATTACCTAAAACCCAAGGGGTTGACACCATTTTAGTGGTCGTGGACAGGTTAACCAAGTATGCACATTTTATAGCTATTGCTCATCCTTACACTGCTAAGGACATTGCTGAAATTTTCATCAAGGATATTGTCAGGCTTCATGGTTTTCCCTCTTCGATTGTGTCTGACCGGGATAGAGTTTTTATCAGTAATTTTTGGACAGAGCTAATTAGAATGGCTGACACCAAGCTGAAATTCAGTTCTTCTTATCACCCTCAAACAGACGGGCAAACTGAAGTGGTGAATCGCTGTTTGGAGACCTACCTTCAGTGCCTCAGAGGGACTAAGCCTAAACAGTGGCCTAAATGGCTCAGCTGGGCAAAGTTTTGGTACAACACTAACTACCACTCATCTACTAAAATGACTCCCTTTAAGGCTCTATATGGGAGGGAGCTTCCTGTATTAATTAGAGGAGATATGACACAGTCTTTGGTGGAGGAGGTCAATAGGCTGATGGCGGATAGGAATCACATGTTGGATGAGTTAAAAGAACATCTAGTCCAGGCCCTAAACAGAATGTGCAACCAAGCCAACAAGCACCGACGGGAGGTGGAATTTCAGGTTGGAGATGTAGTGTATTTGAAGATACAACCTTATAAATTAAAGAGCTTGGCTAAAAGGGTCAATCAAAAGTTAAGTCCGAGGTAATATGGGCCTTACGAAATTGTGGAGAAGTTCAGTCCTGCTGCCTATAAATTGCAACTACCTTCGGGAAACAAAGTGCACCCAGTTTTCCATGTTTCTGCACTGAAGAAATCCATCGCTGCAACAATCACCAGCCAACCATTACATCTATTTTTAGCAGATGATTGGGAATTGAAGGTTCAACCAGCAGAAGCGCTTGCTGTTCGAAGGAACCAACAAGGGGATCTCGAAATTCTTATTAGGTGGAAGCATTTGCCAGATTTTGAAAATTCTTGGGAAGCTTTATCTACACTCAAGGAGCATTTTCATGATTTCCACCTTGAGGACAAGGTACAACTTGAGGAGGGGAGTGTTGATAGGAACCCGAAAATAGTTAGGCCCATACCCAAAATATCTAAGGTGTATGTTAGACAAAGAATGAATGTGATAAGAACCTTGGGAGAACCACACCACAAAAGCTAGCTATTGTAGTTGGAGAGCCCAAGGCCTTATAAACCCCACACGGGAATCCTATACTTCCGATGTGGGACTCAAATCCCATACCTTGCAATTGGATCCTAACATCCCACCATGCTCCGCAGCACCGGCGCCCACACAGGCTGGCTGTGCACTAGCCCCTTTGACTAGTCCCGGGCGAACACTACAATGTCGGCGTCACCACCCGCGCCGCTCGATTGCAGCTGCGAGCCATGGTGGAAAGCTCTGATACCAATTGATAAGAACCTTGGGAGAACCACACCACAAAAGCTAGCTATTGTAGTTGGAGAGCCCAAGGCCTTATAAACCCCACACCGGAATCCCATACATCCGATGTGGGACTCAAGTCCATACCTTGCAATTGGATCCTAACATGCTTTAAGTCAATCTAGTTCTATCTTAGACTTGGTCTTTATTATATTTATACAATATTAGGTTTCTTTGAATTTAGCTTTGGATCTTAAGAACTGTCTCGATAAAAATTGAGGATCAGATGCAATGATTCATCCCATGTATAACTTGATTTTCTTTTGAGATGTGATCTTTTTTTTTTTTTACAAAAGGTTAAAAGATAAAATAATAGAGTTGTTAAAACAAGTCAATTGCGAGTTGACTTACTATAGGCTGAGCTAAAAATGAGTTAATTCAACCAACCTAATGCACTTTTATAGTGAGTCAAAACAAAGGTTTTTGGGCTCAACCCACCTTGAGTTAGTGGGTTATACGAGTTGGGTTACCTAGAAAGAGAAGTCAATTTTTTTAATAAAATATATAAACTTCCAAAAAATTTAAAAATGAAAGAAGTCATCATAGTTGTTGCAATGACAAGAATCTCGATGGTTTCAGTGTCTGTTACAATTTATTTATTTTTGTTGTAATCATCAATTAGTTAGATAGCTGAGCTGACATCTGATCCATCCTTGTAAATACTTGTTTTTTGTCATTGTAATTTGTATCAGCTTGAACAATAAAAAATAATAGAGAAACCTCTCATTTGATTCTTCCTTGTGCTTATCTGTGCATCTTTGTTTTAATAACTTCTCAACCTTATTTGTAGCAAATTTTCATAAGAGATTTGGTTCTAATCTGGCTCCCACTTCTGTTGGTGGATCTTTGAAATTCGATCAATCACTCTGTATCTCTGTTCATGGTGGTTCTTCAAGGTATCATCCAAGAAGATGGCCAACACATTGAATATTGAGAAGTTCATAGGGAAGAACAACTTCAATCTCTGGCGCATTAAGATGCGTGCTTAGCTGAAGGAGCAAGGCGTTTGGGCACCATTTTCCAGGAAAACTGATAAATCCACTCTAGTAGTAGATTTATAGATTAATTTTAGGTAGTTTCTTGTTGTTTAGTTGATAATTTTGTAAATTTGTAGTTAAAATTGTACATAATTGAGTTTGTTTGTGTTTTAGATGATTGTAGTAAATAATAGTATTTTTGTTATAATTTTTCATTGATTTGGTGTTTTTAAAGGTATTATTTGAAAAAGAAGAAAAAGAGTTTGAAGAGAAGCAATTTTGAAGTCATTGGAAAGATCAAACAATGAAAGTTGAGCCAAAGGAGGTGCACATTGAGAGATTTACATTCTGCCAGAATCGTGTGAGGACAAGTTGAAGGTGTGTGAGGAAACGAAACTGGCAGAAGCTACTGGATCTAAATTTACTTTCTGCCAGAATCGTGTGAGGACATGAAAGATCTGCGTGAGGACACGAAGTTGACAGAAACATTATAAATAGATCTGTTTAGATTTTTAGCGGGAGACTTTTCAGTTTTTCAGATTTCTCATTTCTTCCACCCGAATTTTCTCTGTTTTTCTCTCTTTCTCCTGAAGATCAAAACCAAGTGGAAGCTAGGGTTCTTGATTCAATGGATTTTCTCATTGAGTTTGCATTTCTCTTCTCCTTTATCTTCTCTTTTGTAATGGATTGCTAGATTTTCTTAGGTTAGGAGTTGATGGAACTTGATCTGTATTTTGTGTAAGGAATTCACTCATTCAATTTAATTTTCGTTTGAAATTCAATTGCTTCCTTCTGCTTTTAATGCTTCATTTGAATTGGCCACTCAATTGCATGAACTAAAAGCTCTTCTCACAATTGGAAAATTGTGGAAAAGCTTGGATCTGAAGTAAGCAACATAGAAGATTGATTGCCTAGGAATAGGAATTGGTTTTTATGTGATCTTTAGCAATTCTTGATGATAATGCATGTCTCAATTAGGTTCACCTAAGGAATTAGGGTATTTAGTTGAAGATATAGGGTTAATCTACCAAGGAATTGGATTTTGACTAGATTTGTGAATTGGATCATTGAATCATCTTTAATAATTGAATTGAATGATGTGAATACTTGCATGAAAGGAAGATTGAGTGAAATCAATCCTAACCATTTTGTCAAAATTCGTATTCCAAATTTGCTGAATTCTAGTGAATTGTTCAATACTTAATATAGTTTTCTGGTTTAGTTTCTGGTTTAATTTTTCTGCACTAGTCTTTAGGTCATTGAACACAATTGATTTCTCCCTATTCAACTAGTTAATGTCTCTGTTAATTGGTACTTGATCCATCAATCTCTGTGGGACGATACTCTACTTTCATTATATTACTTGTTCCGATTCGGTACACTTGCCGAGAGTGCATGAAAAACATCACACCTAGAAAAATTCGTTCTTGATCAACAAAAAGGAAAGGCACACTCACTGATTCTTTTGTCGCTATCAGATTAGGTTCTTTATAAAGTTTCTGAAGAACAATCCGCTTTTGGGTTATGGCTAAAACTGGAAAAACTTTTCATAATGAAGTCCATCTGCAACAAGTTGCTATTGAAGATATGACTCTTTGGGCTTCGTATGAAGGAAGGTACACGTTTGAAATATCATCTTGATGAAATGAATTCAATTATGATAATGTTGCGTGACATTGACATCAAAATGAAAGATGAAGACGTTGCGATGATTTTGTTATCCTCCATTCCTCCCTCGTATGAGAGCTTTCTAAATTCTCTTAGTGTAGGGAATGATTGCCTCACACTCGAAGAAGTAAAGTCTAGTCTTTATTTGAGAGAACTTCGACCCAAGGCGTTTGGGAATGGTGATGAGTCCGCCTCTGGATTAACAGTGTCAACTTCTGTTAAAGGTCAGAAGAAAAAGAAGGAAATGGCATGAAAGGCAAAGTTGATCCAAAGGATATCTTCAATTACTACAAAGAACCTAGTCATTGGAAGAAAGATTATCCGAAGAAGAGGAACAAAAATTATGTTGTTGCTACTGTCCAGGATGGCACCTCATCAAAGTCTGATTTGATGCTTTTCTGTTGATGTGCTTTATCAACGTCACTGTGGACAATGGGTTCTGGAATTAGGTTGTTCTTTTCATATGTATCCTGACAGAAGCTGGTTTGTGACCTATAAAGAGAATTCAGGTGGTAATGTTCTAATGGGAAATGATGCTCCTTGCAAGACTATTGGCATTGGATCTGTGTTGATTAGAAGGCATGATGGAATTGTTAAGACATTGACCCATGTTCATCATGTTCCAGATCTAAAGAACCTTATTTTTGTGGGTGTCGTGGATTCAAAGGGTTTTATGTTTTGTGTTGACGGTGGAGTGATGCAAATCAGGGGAGAGGCAAGTATGTGGTAATGCAAGGGATTAAGCAAGGAAACCTCATCATCCTTCAAGGATCCACTGTGACAGGTACTGCCTCGTATGCTTCACTATCTGTTAATTCTAATAATTCTCTATGGCATATACGTCTGGGCCACATGAGTGTAAGGGGAATGGAAATTCTATGCAAGTAGGGATTACTAGGTAACCACAAGATGAAAGCTCTGCAGTTCTGTGAGCATTGTGTGTATGGGAAGCAACACAGGCAGAAGTTCCCAAAGGGAGTGCACACTACAAAGGCCACTTTGGACCTCGTTCATTCTGATTGTTGGGGGCCTTCGAGAGTTCCATCACTGAGAGGTGCTAGATTTTGTTTCCATCATTGATGACTACTAAAGGATGACATGGGTATTCAATATGAAGCAGAAATCTGAAGCCTTCAAGTACTTCAAGCATTGGACAACGCTTGTGCAAAATCGGACGGAAAAGAAGGTTAAGTGTCTTTGAACGGACGACTTGGAGTTTTTCTATGAGGAATTTAATCATTTGTGCAGAGATAAAGGCATAGCTAGACAACACACTGCTCAAAACACTCCGCAGCAGAATGGAGTAGTCAAAAGGATGAACGGAACCTTGTTCAAGAGGTCTAGATGTATGTTGTTTCATTCTGGTCTAAATCGAAGCTTCTGGTCTGAAGCAATCAACACTGCATGCTACTTAGTGAATCATTCGCCGTCCACTGCTAATGGATTCAAAACCCTATTGAGGTATGGTCTAATCAACCATCTGATTACTCGATGCTGAAAGTGTTTGGGTGTCCAACTTATTATCATGTGAATGAAGGGAAGCTAGAATCTATAGCCAAGAAAGGTGTTTTTTTGGGCTATGAAAGTGGAGTTAAGGGATTCAGAATCTGGTCACCTTTCAAGAAGAAGGTAATTTTGAGTAGAGATGCTACTTTTGATGAATTATCTTTATTGTGTACAAAGTTTGAAGAAGGCCGAAGCGACCCTCATCAGGTTACTCATTAGGTGGAGTTCGAAAGGTCCACAATCAAAAGTCAGGTGCAACCTCAGTCTAAAGCGTCCAACAAGGCAGGGCGAGATCTTCAAGAGTGCACCCAATAACAATAATCTGAGTCCGGTGAGGGATCTAACCAGACTACTATAATTCGAAGGTTTGAGAGAAAATAAGAGCACTGTGAGATATGGATTCGAGGACATGGTGTCTTATGCCTTGCAGGTGGCAGAAGAGGTCAACACATTTTAGCCAAACTCGTTTCGAGAAGCAATCACTTGTGCTTATGAATGAGGATGTTGAATCCTTCAGAAGAATCACACCTGGGATTTGGTGAAGTTTCCTGAAGGTGGAAGAGTCGTTGGATGTAAGTGGATCTATAAGAAGAAGGTTTGACCCATCGAATCAAAGTCATCCATTCTTGTACTGACTAAATCTGAAAGGATCAAGTTCAAAGCTCGTCTTATAGCTAACAGATACAATTAGAAGGAAGGTGTGGACTACAACAAGATATTCTCTCCAGTAGTAAGACACGTCCATTTGAGTCTTACTTGCTCTCATAACAGAGTTAGACATGGAATTGGATCATCTTGACGTGAAAACAGTTTTTCTCCATGGGTATTTGGAGGAGGAAATACTGATGAAACAACCTGGAGGTTTCGAGGTACAAGGTAAGGAAGGTTGGGTGTGCAAGCTGAAAAGGTCGCTTTATGGTTTGAAGCAATCCCAAAGGCAATGGTACAAGAGATTCAATCAGTTCATTGTTTCTCGAGGGAACAACAAAAGTCCTTATGAGCCATGTGTCTATCATAAGAAGGTGGAGGATGATTCCTAGATTTATCTACTCTTGTATGTGGACGACATGTTGATAATATCTCGAAACAAGTCTGAAATTTAGAAGTTGAAATCACTACTAGGTAGTTAATTTGAGATGAAGGACATGGGTTCAACTGAGAAAATTTTGGGCATGGAGATTAGTCGGGATCGTTCTCAGAAGAAGCTTTTCTTGTGTAAGAAGGAATACATTTAAAAAGGGATAAAACGTTTTGGAATGGCAAGTTCCAAACCTGTATGTTCTCCTTTGACAACGTTTATTCATCTCTCTGAGCTCAATACTACTCAATTTGATTCTTAGAAGGAATATATGTCTTGAGTTCCTTATGCAAGTGTTGTAGGTAGTCTTATGCATGCAATGGTGTGCACTAGGCTAGACCTAGCATAAGCAATTAGTGTTGTGAGTAGGTATATGAGCAATCTTAGGAAGGAACATTGGCAAGCAATGAAACGTATCTTGAGGTACCTCAAGGGTACAACTTATGTTGGACTCATATACAGAAGTGACAATTCTTGTGCACTTGCGTGATATTCAAATTCTGACTATGCTGCTGACCTGGACGTAAGGCGTTCTGTGATAGGGTATGCTTTTACAATGGGAAACTCTCTTGTAAGTTGGAAGACTACACTTCAACACAGTTTCCTTGTTGACAACTGAAGCTGAGTATATGGCTTTGACCGATGCAGCAAAGGAATGGATTTGGCTGAAGGGTCTGATCAGTGATCTTGGGTTTCCTCAGGAGAAAGCTATCATTTGCTGTGACAGTCTGAGTGCAATTTGTTTGGCCAAGGATCAAGTGCACCATGAGAGGACCAAACAAATTGACATTCGATATCACTTCATTCAAACTAAGAAGAGGATCGAAAGGCAGAAAATTGATACGAAAGAGAACCCAGCGGATGTGTTTACAAAACCTGTTTCGAGAAGCAAGTTCATGCTTTGCTTGGATTTTCTTAATGTTGATTGTTGGAAGGATTAGCATGTGAAGATGATTCATGTCAAGGTGGAGAATGTTGTAGTGACAAGAATCTCTCGATGGTTTTAGTGTCTGTTATAGTTTGTTTTTTATGTTGTAATCATCAGTTAGTTAGATAGCTGAGCTAGCAATTGATCCTTCCTCATAAATACTTGTTCTCTGTCATTGTAATCTCTATCAACCTGAACAATAAAAAATAATAGAGAAACCTTCCATTTGTCCATCTTCTTCCTTATGCTTATCTATGTATCTTTGTTTTATTAACTTCTCAACCTTATTTGCAATAATAGTACAACTACATCACACACACACACACACATCCAAATAAAAATAATAGAACATCAACATTCAACCAAATCACTAAATTTAAACATGCTTTGGATTATGGGACAATGTCGAGGGAGGGTTCTAATCGAGCACAATTGAAGAGAGTATAGTAGCAGTTATTGTGCTCTACAGATGGGAGAGGCATGACGCACAAAGGATGAGTGAAGGGTGGCATAATAGTGGGGTATGGGGGAAAGAGAGTCAAGAGATGAGAAGAGGTGAACACTTCTAAAAATGAGAGAGAGTGATAGTGACCGCTTTTACACTGCATAAAAGGAGTACTTGGGTGGCAGCAGATGAAAAGAGTGGGTGTGGCGCCATAATGCCAACATGACGTTAATGGTGGGAGGTAAGGGGTGGCACAAAAGAAGAATGAGAGTGAGAGGAAACTGTGGCAGCTAGGTTTTGGTGAGGTTAGGTTTTTTGGTACACATATAATTGAAAAAATAAAAAAGTTGTAGGGGTGTGCTCGTCGTTTACTCGGCCTTAATTTTTTATGGGCCAATATTTTAGACCTGAATCTATCCATAAACTTGAAAAAACTCGACAATGTATACTTCTAATTAAGATTGAGTTGAATAGGACAAAATCAGGTTGACCCGCTGAATAAGTTGAATAAAATCATTAAACAGTTATATTGTAATGATTGCAGTGTTGTCAAATAGCGGATAGCGCTGCTATAGGACTATTGCATAGCAGATTCAATAGAATCCACTATGAAAGCTGCGATGCTATGCAAGTTCTGCTATTAGGGCGATGGTAGAAAATTCAGAAGAAAGCATCATGCAACATCAGAAGTAGAACCTCAAGAAGAAAATTCAATGAAATCCTATTTTGCACAAGTAAAAAAAGTTAATACAATGATAGTGATAGTTCAAACAAAAGCTAAAAGCCTTTGACCAAACTAGCATCGACTAAAAAAGGCTACTTTTTTTTTTTATATTGGAACAACTATATATATATATATATATATATATATATATATATATATATATATATATGATGGAGCATTTAACAAGCAAACAAGCTAGAAATAGCCTATGCATAGCATTAGTGCTTTTGAAACCTCAAAGCCATCTTCTAAAGTTTGTCTGATTCTATAGATCACTTTAAAATCTCTTTTGTTCTTATTTAATTACTGAAAGGAGTAAATGACTAGTTCTCATTTGCAAAGTTTATCCACTCATTGAGTGATATTGAAAGATATACACTAAATCCATTCATTGACCAGGAGGTTTGGCTAGAGAGGCATACGTGAGTTAGAGCAACAATATGCATATCCAGCTTGAAGCGATATGAAGTCGCTTATGGATCTAGTATCATGCGATTATGGGTAACTATATGTGCATGATTTTGATTTTACCCCTTTGCTTCACGAACTTTTCATTTATGAACATGGATCTGCAGAGATCGAGATGCTCACCAAACACCCACATTATGACTAGATTCTGTTATAGACACAGATTAGCAGAGATCAAGATGCTCATCAAACACCCACATTTATGAGCAAATTTTTGAACCCCTTATTGATTTATGGTGCCATATTGCCTTCTTTTGATACTGATGACAAAGGTTAGCTTTCTGGAATGGTTCTCTTGTTCTCTTGGTGAAATTGCAGTTAAATGCTTTCTCTGCCACGTCTACTCTCATTCCTTATTTCTTGTGCTAATTAAAGGTAAGTGACCATTACATTTAATATCGACTTTGGTTGTTGCCATGAATTTATTGATCACAATCTTGTTGTCTTATTGTTAGAGGTTACTCTCCTTAGAAAATTATTACCTCTGGTCCTATTTATAAGAACCTTTTGGAAAATTGCTCTTAGTCCTTTTTATAAGAACATTTTCAGATTATCTTTTACATTAATTATTTTTTGACAAAAATATCCATTAGTGAAGACAAGTGAATAATTAATTAATAGAGAGAATGACACAATAAAGTAATATGGAAAGAGAAAAATGATGGGTCTCAATAAATTCAAGGGTAATTATGTAAAGATGGTACACATTCATGACAAATTTATTGTGATAAACTAAATTAACTAACTTCCTTAATCTGTGTGAAGTGGTTAAAAGATTATTATAATTTTTCATTCTCATTATCCTTATTTGTATGTACCGAAAAACTTCTCTTTATTTGTGATCTAATAAAGAAAGTTGAAAGTAGGTCTTGTTGTAGATACTTGACACATTGTGTTGCTAGGTTATTGTCTACCGAAAAACTTCTCTTTATTTGTGATCTAATAAAGAAAGTTGAAAGTAGGTCTTGTTGTGGTTACTTGACACATTGTGTTGCTAGGTTATTGTGAGGCAAATAATTTAAAACTTACAAGAGATTAAATAAAAAAATATTAATTATATGTATTCATTGTTTATATATATTGTGAACTTTTAAAGACCAAAGATGAAAATGAGCACCTCCCACACAAGTTACATTAATAACTTTTTTAACCAATAATTGTATTCTAAAATCCACTATTAGATTGAAAGTTTGTATCATTTAACTCATTTATCAAATTTTATTTTGATTTAAAATTATTTAATACATTATTAAGATATTTTTATATTAACATCATATATATATATATATATAAATAAATAAGATGTATGAAAATAAGAATCAATTATTTATCAATTGGTCAATATTTGACACAAATAATCGATCCGAGACAATAGATAGTTATAATAAGAAGGGTTGCATATCAATAAATTTGAATATTCAAAATAGGGCTAAAGTAGAATTCATGTTCAGAACAGAAAATTAAGTCTAAGTGATGAATCAATGAATTTGAATTTTCAGAACAAGCTTTAAGTAGAATTCATGTTCATAACAGAAATTTAAGTGGCAAGTGAGTTGAAAATAAAGAAACATTTCTATAATTTACCTTATTTTCTTAAATTTTGCAATGATACATCAAGTGGTCTATTCATAAGAAAAAAAATAGTCAATTAAGCTTCAATACAAATAGTATAGTAAGTACCACCAAGCCCGTGGATTGGTAAGGGGTTGTTCCAGCTTAATTAGTGGTCTCAAGTTCGAGCACTGAGTATGTAGTTGCGTTAAATACTTGGAATGAGAGTTTTGTCACATGTAAAGGTCTTACTTGACTCGAACAAAATTGTCTCCCATAGACGATACTTATGATTTTACACAAAATAACAAGACTACAGGAAGTTATAACTCAGCAAAATAATCAATTAGCCTCATACAAAATTATATAACACATCGTTGAGATATATTTATATTAATATCATATATATTTTTAAGATATATGAAAATAAGAACTAATTCATTATCAATTGATTAGTGTCAACATTTGACACAAATAATTAAAATAATAAATAGTTATAATTCAATGATTTGGATTAACAAAATTCACATTCTATCTAAAGTTATCATTGGTGTAAATATAACTTGGTGTAACTTGATCCCCTATATATGTGTGTATATATGTGTGTGATTTAGTATAATTTATTTTGGTGTAAGTTGGATCATCTATATATATAGAGATGGTATATGAAATTCACAATTAAGTTTTTTTAACATTTTTCTTGAGACTTTTTTTGTTTATAAGATATTTAATTAGTTCGATCATGAAATTTTTGTTTCTAATCAACAATTATTATTAAATACTTGTTTTAGTACAACGATTTACTAAAGTTTAAATATATTATCTCATTCAAATTATTTAATTTATTATTAATAATTCACTTAACTTATTATTATTATTATTATTATTATTATTATTATTATTATTATTATTATTATTATTATTATTATTATTATTATTATTATTATTCCTGTACATTTTACATGTGAACTAATTCTAAGATGACCACTTTATTCATAAATGCAATCAAACACAATCTACTAAAATAACAGTTAAAAATAAAAACCCTTGCTATAGAGTAAACTAACAAATCGGGCACTGACTCTGCGGGGACCATGCAGTTTCGTCCCTGACTTTGCTAAAATAGCACTTTAGTCCGTACTTGTAAAAGAAAACATGCACCTTAGTCCTTAAAGTGCATATTTTGTAATAAAGTGAAGGACTAAAATGCATGTTTTTTTAGTGAAATAAGGACTAAAGTGCATGTGTTTTTGACAAAGTACGGACTAAAGTGCTATTTTAGCAAAGTTAAAGACGAAACTGTATGGTTCCCGCATATTCAGGGACCGATTTGCTAGTTTTCTTATTATTTAATGTCATTTTTAGTTTTTTTTTTTTGGTACACATTTTTAGTCTTTTTATTAACCTATGCACAAGCAAATGTTGCCCTTATATATATATGGAAACAATTTTCTTCACATATCGTACATGTACATACAGATAGTTACATGACGTCTATATTATCATTGCAGGAGCACAAACACTATTATGCAAACAAATAAAAAGTCTAGAGGTGAGAGATAGTGAGAGATAGAGAGAGAAGAATAGCTTTGCAGAGATAAGATGGGATACACTTCATTGCTTAGAAGTCCAAAGAAAGAAGAACAAGAAGTACCAGATACTATCACCCCTATACTACCCAATTCATCAAATGAAGCTTATGCTGATGAAGATTTCAATATTTTGGACGAACTTGAAGGGGTCTTGAACAGTACTACTGAGGAAGAACAAAAGTTACTACCACAAAACACTTGTAGTGGTCAGTTTCAATGGGATTTCATGGAATGGGAGAAATTCTCCCCTGTTGGAGAGGAAGCAGAGGAACATCAGGCAACAGAGAACAGAAGCAAATGCATGTTAGAGGAGCAGCAAATAATAAAGAGAGAAAATAATGATGTTGGGTTTTGGGAAGTGGATGATGAAAAGATGATGGCTTTGAATTTGAATTTGAACTATCAAGAGGTTTTGGATGCTTGGTCAGATCGTGGGTCTCTATGGGCTGATGACTGTTCTCTTTCATTGGCATCTAATAATAATGGTTACTATGTCAGTACTCATCATTCAATATTTCATTGTCATAATCATAAGTTTCTTCCTCTCTCATATTAATTTACTTTTCTAATGTTGTTTATTTGCAATTGTAAGTTGCTATTCTTCAATTCTTTTAAGCATTACTATTAATTAGTCTTGCTTATACTGTCTGAAATTTGTCATTGTGTTTGGTAATTTTTTTTCTTATTTTGTAGTATTTATTGGCACTACTCAAGTTTAACCTGATTTTAGTAATTAATTAAGTTGAAAGTGAATTTGCTAGAATGGGGATTTTATTTTTACTCTCTTGTTGCTAATTAATATATAGTAGTAGATATGAATAACATAAGTGTGCTAAGGTTTATTGTGAATATATATTTTGTTTAGATGGGAGAAGTGCCAATATTGGAAGAAGAGAGAACAAGAAGGGAAGCAAGTGTTCTAAGGTACAAGGAGAAACGCCAGAACAGGTTGTTCTCAAAGAAGATAAGATACCAAGTTCGGAAATTAAACGCTGATAAAAGACCCAGAATCAAGGTCTCACTTTTAAATTTCCCTGTTTCTTTTCAGCCATTGGGTTTGCAATTTGGTCACTTTGTTTTGTAATGAAAACAGCTTCTTTTTTTCTCTGATATTTTGGTTGTAGGGTCGCTTTGTGAAGAGACATTGAGGTACTCAGAGAAAAGATCCCAAATCCAAAATATCTCCCAAAATATCTAGGATCACTCCTGTACATGTATTTTTAGTTAATTTCAATTCAAATATTCTTGTATTTATCCATTCAAATTATCCTTCACTTCCTATACAATTGAAAAGAATAAAACAAGATATCTGACTATTCCTAATTTCTAGATTAAACTCGTTTTTTTAATTGAAAATTTAATTTTGGATTTTTTTGTGTCATGAACTTTCAGAGGTCCACTGTTTTGTTATTAACTCTCTTGTCTGTTGTTTTTCTGTCTTTTTCGTTCGCTTATTTTTAAAGTATGGTCAATCATTGTCGCCTAGTGATGGACTTGAAGGTTCACTGGGTGCATATATTTTTTCTTTCTTTTTTAACAAAAGTGGTTTATGATTTGGTGTAGATCAGATGGTACCCAAAAAAAAAAAAAATGGCCTGGCTGAGATTCAATTCTAAAATTAAATAATCTAAAAAACCTTGATACTACTTGAGTCAATTCCTTCAGAAGATTAGTATAAAAAGTTTTATATTATTTTTAATATGTTCCTATATTATTTATTGAGGTTAATAATATATGAGATATCATATTCATTAAATAATATGATAATATGTTATTGAATAATAATGTATAACTTTTTTACAATGAAAGTGCATTTTTTTCATGTTTTTATTTATTTAACAAATCTTAGCTTTAGGACAACTCCTCAATAAATTTCAAGTACTAATTAGTATTAGCGTAATCATAGGTGTTATAATAAGTGGTGCAAATAAAGCGAAAGTATAGAAATAGATGTGATTCAACTTAGAGCTTATATCCACATCAAAGACGACTAATTCAATAAGGAAATGACGTAGAAAATACAAATGAGTTATACATTTCACTCAAATCCTAAAGCCCAAATACTCCCAAATACCTCACAATATTTTCTCATTGATTTATACACTCAAACTCTCTAATAAACAATGATAAGATATAAGAAACGAGCTTCTAAGAGAGATACTTACAATGGGATACTACCAAAATGAAAGTTGTATTTTACAAATGAAAAACATTGAAATTTGTAAGTTTTTTTACTCCTAACCATTAAATAAGCTACGGAAGAAAATTGTTTTCAACCTATACAAAAGAAGAGATATTTGACCATTCTAAAATAGTAAGTAAAAAGAAAGCCATACGTAACAAATTCCACCTATACACAAGTCTTGGATTCTCACAAACCAAAGACCCATAATGAAAAACTCACAAGTTTTGAATACCAACTAAATCCAAACAATGCTTGAACTTAGAAATTGGAACTAGTTTCATCATCATATCTGCTGGATTTTCAGAGGTACCAATCTTTTTCACAACAATGGCACCTTGAGAAATTATCTCTCGTATAAAATGATATCTGAAGTCAATATGTTTGGTTCTCTCGTAATACATTTGATTTTTAGTCAAATGTATAACACTTTGGCTGTCACAATAAACTACTGTGTTATTTTGTTCCAAACCCAAATTGCTAGCTAAACCTCTAGGCCAAATGGCTTCCTTCACTACTTCTAATGCAACCATATATTGTGCTTATGTACGTAGTAGATAATGTAATAATGGATTGTTAAATTGTTTTCCAACTAATTGCACTTCCCGAAAGCATGAAGACGTAACTCATCAGAGATTGTTTCTTATCAACATCTCGAGCATAATCAGAATCAACATAACCAACAACACCATCACCAGTGTTATGGCTCCTATCATATGTCAAGCCAACATCTGTAGTACCACGAAGATATTGAAGTATCCATTTCACGACGTGCCAATGCATTTTACCAATGTGCCCCATATATCTACTAACAACACTAACGAAATGTGAAATATCTAGACGGCTGAAAACCATAGCATACATAAGGCTTACAACTGCACTTGCATAAGAAACAAGTGACATATGTTCTTTCTCCTTAGCAGATTGTGGTGACATTGCAGCTGATAGTTTAAAATGGGTTGCCAATAGAGTGTTCACAAGCTTCACATTTTACATTACAAAGTGCTCCAGTACTTTCTCAATGTACTTCCTTTGAGACAAGTATAATTTGCCAGCATGTCGATCTCTATAAATTTCCATACAAAAAATTTCTTAGTTGTTTCCAAATCTTTTATTTCAAATTCACCACTAAGTTGAGTTTTCAACCTCTTAACCTCTAACATACTCTTAGCAACAATGAGCACGTCATCAACATAGAGCAACAAATAAATGAATGAACCATCTTAGAGCTTTATGTGGTATACACAATTGTCATAGTCATTTCTAGAATAACCATGACTCAACATAAAAGTATCAAACTTTTTATACCACTGACCAAGAGATTGCTTTAAACCATATAATGACATTTTTAAGAGGCGAACATGACCTTCCTTACCTTCCACTACGAAACCTTGTGGTTGTTGCATACAAATTTGTTCTTCAAACTCGCCATGAAGAAAAGTTTTTTTAACATCTAATTGCTCAAGCTCTAGATCAAATAACGCCAACCATGGAAACTAACACCCGAATGGAGCTATGTTTCACAATAGAAGAGAATATTTCATTGAAACCAATTCCTTCCCTTTGACTGAAACCTTTAGTAACCAAACATGTTTTGTATCTGGCTGCTTCAACTCTAGGAGATCCTTTTTTTCTTGAAGACCCATTTGCAACCAACAGTCTTCTATGCTTCCGGTGGTTTCACTAACTCCCAAGTTTAGTTCATGTGAAGAGACGCCATTTCTTCACCTATTGCAGCAATCCACTCCGTAGACTCATCACTTAAAAATAGCCTTATGGTATGTTACCGGGTATTGGTCTTCAATATTCATACATTTAATGCAATGAGACAACGTTCAAAGTTTGTTTCACAACGTTAGAATCTCCTTGAGCTCTATAACTAGAAGATAGAGGAACCAAACATTCATTTGTTCATTCTTCCATTATTTTATTCTTCTTTATACAGTTTTCTTTCTAACAAGTGTTTTGAATTAAAAATTGTAGTTACTATCTGCATTGTATAGCTTTGTATTCACACCAATTGTGTAAACACCAGAGTTAAAACTTTTATCTTCTCATCTATGAGTTGTTGAGCTTGAGGAGACTTGTTATAATATAGAATACTTGAATATTAGAGCCTAATAATACTTATATATGTGAAAGTATAGTAGAAAATACTAACAATGTTAGGGACTAGACATAACACTTGTTGATAAGTGTGAAACAATATAAACTTCAGGTGTGATTTTCTTTATCTTTATCTAAGTTTTTAATCTTTATCCTTGCATCTAACTAGGATTAATAGTGTCTGCTTAAAGTCATTTTGAAAAACTTTTGTGAAAAATATTTTTCAAGTTGTGTTTGAAACTTTAGACACAAGTATATACTGAGTTAAGATGATAGTCTGAAGCATTTGTGAAACTACATCTTTGAACGTATCGCCAAAACAATTTTTTTATGAAAACACAATTTAACCTCTTTCTTGTGTTTTCCATGTGTGGTTTAGTGTCAATATTCTTCCACTTCAACTCATTGTTCATCCTAGTTTTTTTTTTCCTTTTTCTTTATATTTTCAATCATGTGCCTATAACATAAATCATGACAAGAGTAAAGTTCAGCAACTGATGTAATCTTGTATTCTTAACAATAGCTCACATAGAAACAAGGATCATAAAAGGGTAAAATATATTTTTGTTTCTTGTAAAAAAATGATTTTTTGTTTTAGTCATTATAAAATATTTTTTTATTTGCATCCTTTCAAAGTTTAAAAATTTAAAAAATGTATTAAATATTGATATGACAAGCTGCTAAAAGAGTACACATAATAAAGACAAGTACTACTTCATTGTTTTTCAAAATTTTAGATTTCGGAAGGACAAAACTAAAAACGTTATGACCTCCGGTCCTATTTACAAGAGACAAAAAATGTTTTTTCTTGGTCCTAAATAAAATTAGAAACATAATACTATCTTGAATTGTATTAATTATGGAGTTCTTTTTATACCCTCAATTTATTATCCACTACTAACCTATTTCGCATAATAATTGATGTACTACGCTATTTTCAATGTCCAATTATTGAAGCATGACTTACTGATTTAATGATGACTTTAATTAGGAGTAATTTTATCACTATTTTTAATTATTTAATATTAAGAATATTTTCAAAATATAATTTAAAATTATGACATTATTAATTACAATGAACTGGTTTCAAGACATTTCCTTGGTCTTGCTAATTTATTCATATGATTTCTTATAAATAGGAGATAATATTTTATAAGAATCAAAATATAAACTTACTTTCCAAGAACTAAAACATATTTTACCCATCATAAAAAATATCAAGAATGCTACTTCCTCCGGTCCTTGCACACCTAACCGAATTACACGTACCAATAAAAGTGGGTAAAGTTAGTTAATTTTATTGGAGTTTTAAAAAATAGTTTAACTTTCTACTTTTACCCCTATTTAATATCATTGACTAACTCTACTACCATTTGATATTTGAAAAGGCATAAAAGTTAATAAGGGTAAATGTGGAAAATGGTAATAAATGCTACCTTCAAATTGTAAAGTGCCTTATAAAAAATACCACAAAAACTTGTAAGAAATGTCTTATAAAAAAGACCGGATGGAGTATATCTTATTAGCATTAAAACTAGGAATAGATTAGAAAACATGATGACATGAGTTGAAAATAAACAAAAGTAAAAAAAAAAATTGACTTTCCTCTTATTTCATTTTGTTTTGTTTAAAAAAATATTGACTTAATTGTACTTTTCGTCCCTCTAATTTAGATAATATGCAATTTTAATCCCTTAAGATTTTTTTTTTTTGCAAGCACATTTTTTTATAGGCAAAAATAAATTAATTAAAGGGAGTAAAAGGGTACTCCAACTCATTACATTTACAACATCCTAATAACAAAGAAATTTAAAAATATAAACTAGAGATCAAGAAGACCCTTCCAGGATGAAAGACGCACAATACAAAACCACTAGAAGACAAAACCGTGTAAAACCATAACAAAGCATGAAAGCAATACAACAATCCTATTCCTTGGCCATGATAGGAAAAATATGCGCAGAACCAAACGCATTCCAAATCAACGGCTCTTTCAAAAGCCATGTAGTCAAGCACCAACCATAACTCTGAGGGAAAAAATACTTCAACACAGTAGTATAAAACCAAAACAAAGCAGCAAGAAATATAGCCAGCAGAAAGCAGGTTAACAGAATGCAGTGTTGACGCATACAACTTGTTGCTCTGACTAACAAGAAAATTGATAAAAGAAACAAATATCTTTAGTTTTCAGTTATTTCCAAGAGCGAAGTTTAATTAAATCAAATAGGTCCAATGATGAGATATATTTATTGGAAAAAACAGCTTCATTCCTTGTCATCCAGAGACTCCACAAGACCAATAACCAAATCACAACCCACATAAACCTGTTCTTATAATTACAATTAAAAGGCCTAAGAACCGTTCAAAGTGAGCAATGAAATTATTTTGAAGAGCATTAAAAGTCACACCAATTCAAAACCCTCATCCAAATTTGATATGCAAATGGACAGTAAAAAAATATATGACAAGAAGTCTTAACACCTTGACTACACCACACACAACCATTATCCGAGAGTGATAAAATTCTCTATTTTGCCAAATTTTCTTTTGATGGGATTCTATCTAACAACACCCTCCATGCAAAACAAGACACCTTGTAGGGAACCAACTTACACCATATATATTTATGAAGAGGGATTTATGCATAAATCGAATCATTAACTATTAAATGATATGCTGAAAATTGAGTAACACTCTCCTTGATCTGCTATCCACTTCCAAGAATCTTCATTGTTATCAAGGACCTGAACAGAGATTAAGCCTTCCAACAATAAAGATAGATGGGATTGCTCCCATTTGAATAAATGTCTCCTCCAACTCCAATCCCACCCAGATTCTCCCTCCCCAGTTACTTTCATATCCTCCACTAACGCCTCTTTATTATTAGAAATAGAAAACAATCTACTATACCTCTCACAAAAAGGTTTTGAAGTGCACCAAGGTTCTTTCCAACATGAAGTTCTTCTCCCATTCCCAACAACTCTCACACATCCATTTGAAAACCAGTCACAAGAAATATTTACACCCTCCTCAATACTCCAAAGGTCAACCCACCACCTATCTTTGTCATCCCCAAACTTGTCATCTCTTTCCTCATTAGTTCCCAAACTAAACTAATTATATAAGTAGTCCTCCAACTTTCAAAAATATGTCACGATAGTCCTTCAACCTTCATATTATCCTGTCACGTTGGTCCTGACAAGGACCAATTTTACGAATGCTATGAAAGTTAGAAGACTACTTATGAAAATAGTTTTGTTTAAGGACTAATCAGGAGAGAGAAGACATATTTACAGACTAAATAGAGGGTTTACTCAACAAATTGAATTTGATTAAATCGTTTTAAATCTTTTTAAATTCAACAATCAAAATATCATATTTCATCTAAAATTTAAAAAAAAAACTCCAATTTTTACTCTTTTTAAACCTTAATTCCACAACCTACAAAAATAATTTAAATTTTATCCAATTTTTTTTAAACCTTTAAAATGATTTCATATCTTAAATTTATCATAAACATGCAAATATTTGAATTGAAAACGTGAATTTGAGGGTGTTTGTTGTGAAAATTTTCAATTAAGTTGAAAACTTTCTTGATTCTGAAAGTACAATCTGGGACTAGAATCTGAATCTTCTAAAGGCTCTTTTTAAAATTAGGTTTACTCATAAATTGCATTCAAAGAGTAACAGAATTTTGAATAACTTATTTCTTCAGAAGAATGACTTTGAAAAATCAGTTTTCAAGAAGAAACAAAATTTCAAAGAGAAAAGATGAATAAAAACATATTTGAAAATGAAGAATTAAGGGCAAAGTGCAAGAATTGAAGGTGCAAAATTTAAATAAAAGAAACAAAAAGTTGCAGAAATTTAATTGCAAAAAGTAAACAAATCAAAGAAAAAATGCAGAAATGTAAGAGCAGAAAGTAATCAAAGAAAAGATAATTTGATTAATTGTAAATTGCATTAATAAAAAGTTGGTATGGATACACATATTGGACAATCTCCTTTGTAACCTCTTAGTCGTTTATGATGTTAGACGTTGGGTGTTTTCAGAGAGTTTCAGTAAAATGAAATCCAACCATTGTTACATCAGAATTCTGCCTATATATAGACTTCTAATCCTAACGGACACTTAACAATATTTTGACACGTTTACAAGCCTAAATGAGGTGTCAAATTTCTAAGTGTGACACGTATTCAAAGCAGCAACGTTCTTCTATTTGCCAAATAATTGATAGCCTAAGGTCTTGACACTTGTGTAACATCCCAAATTTTAAAAATAAAATAAAGTAAAATAAAAGAAATAAATAATAGTAATATTAATATTTTTATGAATAATGTTATTTTAACAAAAAGAGGAATGAGTGGGTTGAGGGTAGGCCCAGCCCAGTTAAGTAATTATTTAAGGAGGGGTTATCAATTCACCCTAATCCTTATTTTTCAAATCGTCAGAGAGTGAAACCATAAGGAGGGGAGAAACGACTTTGCAAGGGGAAGGTGCTGCAGAGTAATCATCAAGAGAGAGAGCCTATCGTTTGCTGATTGACCTTCGCCTCTAAGGTACGGGGGGGAAGGGTGCTGCTTGTATGTGTGTGTGGGAGTGCTTGGGTAGTGAGGGCAACCATAAAACCCTCTAAGAATTCTAAATTTGAGAACCTATCTGTGAATCATGTGTTGTGTGTTTGGAATGTGTTTGATTTGATGTAAGCACGTGATAATCTTGATGAATTGGGTGATGGTAGTGAGAATAGCGAAAAGGGGTTAAATAAGGGTTTAGAGATGAGGAACCATAATTGATTAGATGTTAAATTTATTGTAATTCGTAGGAATGATTGAGGATTTCAGTGTTTTAATCGGTGAAAACGAGTATAAACGAGTTAGAACTTAAAGAATTGAGTAGGGATTGAAGAAGAGGGTTGAAAAGGGGCAAAAACGTATGAACAGTCGCGTTCTACGACACTTGCGCTCCATCTGCGCTGAGCGCAGGATGAAGCGTAGCTCTCTGGGACCTGCGCTCCACTTGCGCTATGCGAGAGTGGAGCGTAGCTCTCTGGAACCCGCGCTGCATGTGTGCTGAGCGCAGGGCGAGCGCAACACACAGATTAACTTTTTTTAAAATGTGAAATTGAGTTGGATGCTTATCTAATATGAGAATTGTTTTGTGGAAATGATAGATTAATTGGATGTATAAAGTGTATTGATTGTGGCATGAGTATCCTATGTGATGTTCTATGTTTATAATATTGTGATGAGATGTGAAGTGATAGAGTAAAAGAGATTGTATGAAATATATGTGAATTGATGATGATGCATTGAGCGTAGAGATTGTGTGAGAGATATGAGATATGATGTTGATTGCATTGAGCATAACATTTGAGATATGAGAAGTGTGCGGTGCATGAGAAGCCAGACGTGCTAGCATATACCCTAGTCCTAAGAGGGGACGACGTGTTGGGTGACGACCATGATGGGGGGACATTCGATGCATTTACTTCAAGAGGGAGTGTTTTCAATGCGAGTCATCTAGCCCAATAGAGGTGGGTGATGATGACGAGGGGCGAATGTCTTTGCACGGGCCCAAGAGGGGTGTTTAACTGTGCAACCTATCGGCCAAGAGGGCGTTAACGGTAGGGCCATCATTGGTAACAACTAAGAGGATTGATGAGGTGCGCCCATTGTGCGGAGTTCCAAATCATGATCCTCAGGAAGAGTTATTGCGCATGAGCATAGAGTGAGCATTCATGGCATTTTATGATTGTGTTAGAATGTGAATTTATATTTATGAGAAATTAATGTGTAAAGTGTAAAGAGTGTGTCCTTGATGATTTGAGAAGTGTGAATAATATATTTGTGTGAAATTAATATGTTGTATGTAACGAGTGTGGATTAAGATGAGAGATAATGTGTATGGTGATGAGTAATGTGTTGAATATAAGGAGTGTGAGTTGATATGAATGATGATGATCATGTGATGATATTAATGATGATGATTATGTGTTGGGTGAGGACAGGGTAGCCTTCTACATTGCATGTATGAGTATGTGTTCTTTTCCTCACCGTACTCTCTGTGGTTATTTTATAGGTGATGAAGATGGCACGTGATGTGCCGAGTATTGAAAGGAAGGGGTCTCACTCTGATACTTGTGACATTCAGGGCTTAGTATTAGGAGTTTACTTTTATTCATGTTATTGAGTGGAGATTGAGGAAAACTGTTCTAAGTGCCTTACATGGCCAAGAGAGATTTGTATGATTTTGATCCTTTAATTTTAGTTTTTGAAAACCATTGATTTTACTTTTTATTTACATGGAGTTGACTTTGAATTAAATAAGATGTTTTGAGTGAGAATTGTGAACCTTTTTACCTCAGCGTTGACTCTAATTTTCTTTATAATTCAACTTGATGATTGTATTATTATTTCATTTGAAATTTGAATGGTCTTCGAATGACTTTCCAGACTTCTGACTTTATGAATTCTTCTAAGTTACTGGGCTTCTTTCAACTTCGAACAAGTCTTCGATTCTGATCTGATTTCGAACCACATTAGGAAACTTAACCAGATGTTGACTGATTAATTCCCTTAAGTTTCACGTGTTGTAATTTTGATTGGTCAATCTGTTGGTGAACTTGACCACCGTCCACACGTGAATTTGACCTTCAAATTGATTGGACCATTCTGCAGGCACATTAATGGCACCGTCCAATCCTATCAGTATAAATACCCCTGGGCTTTGACGTTCCTCTTCATTCCTTTCTTTGTTCAAAATGAAGAAGTTTCTTCCTTTGGCTATTACGTACAACCTAATCTTTCTTGATTTCATTTTTGATAAGGTTGACGGAATAGCCAAAGCTATAAGCTTCTTCAATCCTTATTAAGGATCCTCTCAAGTTGAACGTACTAGCCAATTTAAGATTCATTTATATAATAACTGGATCTTCTTTATTGCTTTCCCAGGCTTTCTTTGTTATCACCCCATGCACCAAGGGCTGCGCAACCAGGATAGCACAATGCTTTTACCTTGGCTCAATCAAAGCATGTGGGAAAGAAGAAGGAAGAAGAGGGTCTGATGAAGAACAGGAAGGCATGAGCCAAGTTTTCTGAAGACCCAGGGATGCAGGAGTCAAGTTCTCTAAAGATTTAGAATAGCTTTTATTCTCATGTACTTTTATACTTCTTATGTATTTTCATTCGAATCTCTTTACGTAATTCGAATTCTATTTGTATATGAATAAAAGACTTACGTTTCTTTATCTTTCTATCCTTCATATTATGTATAGGCTATAGAACTCTTCTGTAAAATCAAAAGATATTTCGAATTCGGATAAGCACTTAATCAAAGATATGCATTCCTTTTGAATACATATAACCTAATGCCTTGAATTTCGAATTCATCATACAACAACTTCTAACTTCACTAAGTTACAATGTATTCTGATTCATAATATACTTTTTGAATCTGTTATTGTATACCTCGAATTCGAAAGGTACCAAGCCTGTAAAAACTTAGTAAAATTTGTAAATTTCACCCCAACAGATGCCCCCTTAAAATATTAGTTTCAAGGATTATATTAACTTCAGTAGAAACTAATATTTTAATAGCATGAAGAAATCATTCAAAAATACTGCCTCTTTCGATTAACTGTTCATTCTCATCTTGAATGGTTCACGTTGGCAGCAACAATTTCTTTTCTTCCCCTTTTTTTATTATTATTGGCTCATTACTGCGCGCCAGTTTTTTAAAATTGCAATTACCACTTTTATGTAACTGACTATGCGCACTCACTCTCAGCTATATATAGGGATATGAACAGTTACCACTTGAGTGACTTCTCATTTCTTCACAAAAACTGTCAGCTTCTTTTCTCTTTTTCTTAACCTTGATAAACACAAACCTTCTCTTGCTCCATTTGCATCTCGATCCCATGGACCAAGCTGGTTTACAAGGAAATTCCCTTGTGACACCCCTGGTAATCAAGTTGAAAGTCTTGATGTTTGGGAAGAGTTTTTGACTTAGGGTGTCCTCTTCTTTGGGTTTTCAATTAAGGACATGAAAGCATATTCTTATCAGCCAAACTTAGTGGCTAAGCAGTCTGGTCTCTCTCAACTTCGTCCTACTCCTATGAGTCGTTATCCTGAAGATGCTATTCATGGACGAGCTACTACTGGGATCGAAGAAATGAATGAATTAGTCAATCATTTTTCTGACATTAGTCCTACCCTTACACCTTGTTCATTCGAACCATCCTTCTATAGCACAACATCTTTCAGAGGTTGGTGGTCATCCTACTACTCTTCCATTCAAGTATCTTTAGATATTTGTCTTAGCAGAATGGCACCTCCTCCTGAAAAAGAAATCTCAAAGAAGAAAGATAAAGGTAAAGGTAAGCCTTCATTCTTTACATTATTAATTTTATCCTTCAATAAATATATATTGAATTTTCATTGTTTTTATCTCATTCAGATAAAAAAAAACCACCAGCCAAGAGAGTGAATTTGGTGAAGAATTATCAAGCAAGAAAAGAAAATCGAAGGTAATTTCGATTTTGAATAGTTCCTTATTCAAGATCTTTGAATCGAATTATTCTAACCTTTACATTTTTAATGTAGCCTTCTATTTCTCCTGAAGTTTCAAAGGCTAAAAAGGTTAAAACAGGTTCCTCTGCTGGAGGAAACAAGAAAAAGCAAGTTCAAGAAACTTCTGAATCTGCTACCCATAGTGATCCAAAGGTATTTAAAATTTTGAACTCATTTTCTTAACAAGTTCCTATATATATATATATATTTTATTCTGACCAAACCTTTTGGTTCTTAAAGCTTAAGAAAAATTCTCCATCAGAGAATGATTCTTCTAGTTCTGCTCCTCCACCTTCTAATCCTCGTGCTGAAAGGAAAACAAAAGCACGTTCTGATTCAAGAAGTTCGAAGGCAAAGGAAAGTTCAGATGAGAAGGATCAACATGAAAATGAGGAAGACCCTAAACTTCCTTCAAAATTTGGACCTGTCGAAACTAGATCCTAAAAAATTGTCAAGAAGAAAGTTGGAGCTTCTGAGATAATAACTTTTTAAAGTCTTTATAATCCTCATTTTATAATTTCCTTCAATCATTCATCCATCCTATCATCTCAAATAGGTGGCTAGAGAATATTATGCTCTTCGAGTGAAACATATCGCTCATAAGAGACCAAGGCCAAAGAAAATGTTAATACCAGAAGGCATTGAGGTGGAATTTCGAATTCCTTCCTTAGCATTCTAAATTTTCTTTGAATGATTCTTATTCAAATATTCCTTAATTGTAGGTTCAGACTATAAATTCATCTTCGAAATCAGCAGCTGAAACAACTCCAACAAATCAGTCTGGTCAAGAAAATTCTTTAAAAAAAGGGAGTGAAGAAAAAGAACTAAGTGTAAGTTCTCCTCCGGGATCTCGACCAGAAGATGATATTTCTCAAAAAGAAGAAGAATCAAAGAAAGGTGATGCTCAACAAACTAAAATGACAGGGGTTGAACCAGGTCTCGAGGATAAGGTTGAAGAAGAGTCTATCCCCGAGGCTTCTCAGTTGAAAGAGAATGAAACAGAAAATCTGACTAAGACGACTTCTCCTCTGACCAAGGATCCCCCTAGAGATCAATCAAAAACTGACATACCTTCTACTCAAATCAAAGATACCATAATTCCTGAGAATCCTTCAGAAATACAAAGTGAGATGACAGTTGCTCACCAAACTACCCCTTTGAATACTTCAGAAGCTGTGCCTAGTCCTTCCAACAAATCTCTAACACCTTCAAGCTTGAAGGAATGCTTGAATGTATTGGACGAAAATCCTTTTGCTGTCCTCGACCTTTTAATAGGTGAAGGTTCAATATCCTCTGCTCATTTAGATTCTAGGTCCTATCAACCAACAACTGAATCTGTGGAGGATTTGATTGAAGGGTTGAGGCATTTGATATTCATTGATGATTTCCTCGAAATTTTCCCAAAGGATGTTGAATATCAATACAGGGTAGAGAAAAAACTTGAGGCGATTTATGCTCGACAAAGCAACTTATTTATACAACAACTCAATGGGTTAAATGCTTTCAAGAATATCTATGTTAAGGCTATAAATATTTTGAAGGAGCATCAATCCAATGCTGCTAAGGCTTTTGAAGTCAGGGTCGAAAATGATGACATGTTAGAAAAGTTGAAGGACTCTAGAACTAAGGTTTCAAAACTCAATAAAAGCTTTGGGACTCTGACTGCCCAACTGTCCTCAATTGCAGAAAAACGTAAGACTATTGAAGAACAAATAAAGAAACTGCAAGAGGATGACAAAGTTCTGATCTCAGAAGAAAATGCCTACAAGACTTCGATGACCAAAATCGAAAACAAGAAGCTTGAACTCCTAAATGGGGTAAAGTATGTTTCAAGTGAACTGGTAAAATCGAATGAGCTTCTGACCAGCATTGATCACAGGGACATGGTCTTATTGCAGCAATACAAAGATCTGAATCAAGTGTATGGACCAATGAAAGAGAATCCCCCTTTCTAACTTTGCTTTATTTTCCACTGTTTGTTTAAACACTTTTGATTGGTGCTTTGGAGTCACCAACTAATCTGAATGCTTTAAACAATCTTAATTTCATGCAAAGTTGGTTTATATTGCTTCAAGTATTTTCCATTTATACTTAGGATTCGATTATCACCTGATAGTTCTCTAATCGAATACGCATTGTTCGAAAATACCTTTTCAACTTCGAATGGTCCTTCCCAATTCGGAGACCATTTTCCAAATCGTTTAGATTTTTTATCAACAGGTAAAATTACTTTCCAGACAAGATCTCCTTCATCAAAGGACTTAGATTTTAATTTACGATTGTAAATTCGAGATACTTGTTCTTTTTGCCTGATGATATTTTCTAAGGCTCTTAATCTAAACTCATCTAATTCACTTAATTCATCCAACATCAAGTCATAATAATCTTGAGTGGGTAAATCAAATTGTCTTTGCACTATTAATGATTGCAAATGAATTTCAACTGGTAAGACTGAATCATGACCAAAAACCAATTTATACGGTGTAAATTTCGTTGCATCTCAAGGAGAATTTCGATATGCCCACAAAATTTGACTTAACATTTTATGCCAATTTCGAGGTCGTTGGTCAATATGTTTCTTAATCAAGGAAATAATCATTTTATTTATAGCTTCAACTTGCCCATTTTCTTGTGCATAGTAAGGGGTTGAAGTAAGAAGTTTGATTCCATTTTCTTGTGAAAACCTCTTAACTCTTTGGCCTGTAAACACAGTTCCTTGATCAGTTGAAATAGATTCAGGAAGACCAAATCGAAAAACTACGTTTTCTTGAATGAAATTAATCACGTTTTCTTGAGCTACATCCTTTAATGGGATTTCCTCTACCCATTTTGTAAAATAATCTATAGCCACTATAATGTATTTATGCCCCCTAGATGATGAAGGATGAATTTGACCAATCAAATCTATAACCCATCCTCTAAAAGGCCATGGCTTTATTATTGAATGTAACTCACTTGTAGGGATTTGTTGTATGAAACCATGTTTTTGATATTCCTCACAGGCTTTCGAAAAATCATTACAATCATTGGCCATTGAAGGCCAATATAAATTTTGCCTTTTCAAAACTCATTCCATTTTTCAACCTGCTTGATGTGCTCCACAAATCCCTTGATGAGTATCAATCAAAGCTTGATATGCTTCTGACTCTCCTAAACATCGAAGTAAGTTACCATCAGGTGCTTTCTTATATAATTGATTAGCTAGAATTACATAATGTAAAGCCCTGTACTTCAATTTTCGATTAACTTACATACTTGGATTTTGCAAGTATTCAACTAAAGATTTTCTCCAATCATTGATATCTAAAATTTCGATGTCTAACACTTCGAAATTCATAATTGGCACATTCCTATTTAATTGGATCAACTCTTTGAATTTAGAATCACAAATCTTAAAACCAGAAGCAATCTGTGCTAATTCATTAGCAATTTCATTATCAATTCGAGAGATGTGTTTGAATTCAACTTCATCAAAATACCTTAGTAGCTGAAAAGCTCTTAATAAATATTTTGACAATCTAGGATTCAAACATTTATACTGTTTAGTGACTTGTTTGATCACTAATTGTGAATCTCCTCGAATCAAAACTTGTTTAGCTTTGAATAAAATCAAAACTTCTAAGCCTAATAATAAAGCTTCATATTCAGCTTCATTATTTGAACGATCCATCCCTACTCGAAACATTATTTTTGTTGGTAACCCTTCAGGTGAAATTAAAAGAATTCCAATTTCAACACCTGCTTTATGTTTCGATCCATCGAAATAAAACTTCCAATGTTTTAAATCCACGAAATCCAATTCATTAATTCGAATGGGAGGATGATCAACTAGAAAATCATCCATAACTTGGCCTTTCACAACTTTTAATGGGAGGTATGT
The DNA here is from genome assembly GCA_026901365.1 of Sesbania bispinosa. Lineage (NCBI taxonomy): Eukaryota > Viridiplantae > Streptophyta > Magnoliopsida > Fabales > Fabaceae > Sesbania > Sesbania bispinosa. The sequence goes on along the minus strand of QLOH01000021.1, from coordinate 1,419,010 downwards.
TAGCGAAAATTCAGTTAAAGCTAACGCTCATTTTCCTACTCTACTATGAAGAATAGGTTTCCATAACATGTGCATTATTATATCATAATGAGAAATTACATAAACGTCAAAAGGTGTTACATAGTACTTTAACTTAGTACAAGAAAAGTAAAGACATAAACATAATTTGTCGATAGCATAATATCGAGTCTCAGCATCATTTAGAGTTCTACTAAAATAATACACTGCTCTTTCAATTCCATTTTCATCTTCTTGAGCAAGCATACTTCCTAATGTCTCTTCAGATGCAGAGATATATAATTTCAAAGGCTTTCCTTGAATTGGAGGTGTCATGATTGGAGGATTTGTGAGAATCCTCTTTATTTCTTAGAATGCGACCTGGTGTTCCTCTTTCCACTCGAATTTCTCTTCCTTTTTTAGTTTCAACAAAGGAGAAAACACCTTGGTTTTGGCTGAAAGATTTGCAATGAATCTTCGGAGAAAATTGATTTTACCCAATAAAGACTGCAACTACTTCTTGTTAGAAGGAGGAGAAGTTTCTAGAATTGCCTTTGCTTTATTTTTATCAATCTCAACTCCCTTTTGATGAACCAAGAAGCCTAGAAAATTACCTGCAGATACACCAAAGGCACACTTAATAGGATTCATTTTTAACTTATACAGTCTCATCCTTTCAAATGCTTCTTTCAGATTCGAAAGATGATCATTTTTCTATTTAGATTTCACTACAACATCATCAATATAAACTTGCATGAATCTACCTATTAAGTCATGAAAAATAGAATTCATGGCCCTTTGATAAGTAGCACCAACATTTTTAAGGCCAAAAGGCATCATTACCCATTCGTAAGTGCCTATTGCACCAGGACATCAAAAAGCAGTTTTCGAAATATCCTCTTCAGTAATAAAAATTTGGTTGTATCCTGAATAACCATCTAACATACTTAGTATTTCATTACCCGCTGCTGAATCTATTAACATATTAGCTACGGGCATAGGATACTCATTTTTAGGAGTTGCTTTATTTAAATCTCTAAAATCTATGCAAACTCTTAAAGAACCATTTTTCTTAATAACTGGTACTATATTAGAAATCCAGTCAACATACCTGGAAGTTCGAATGAACTTAGCTTTTAATAACCTCTCGATTTCACTTTTAATCTTCAAAATGATTTCAGGTGCAAATCTTCGAGGTGTTTGCTTCACAGGTCTCTTATCAAGAAACGTAGGTAATTTATGTTCCACAAGCTCTTTACTTAGACCAGGCATTTCATGATAATCCCATGCAAAACATTCTTTATATTCTTTAAGTAATTCGACCAACTTACACTTAAAATCTTCTGATAAATTCTTACTTACAAAGGTTGGTCTTGGGTTTTTGACATCCCCCAAATTCACTTCTTCAAGAGGATCTTGAGCCTCCATCTTTTCAATTCCATGAGACAAAGCTTTTTCGAACCCAAAAGGAGTATCATCATATATGCAATCAAGTTTTCCAAAAGGTAACTCCTGTTCTTCGAGTCTCATGTCTGAATCTTCTATATTTTTATCTTCAATATCTTGTACGGTTACCGAAGCCGTTTCAAAATTCTTTTTTGAATTCTTGTTCAAAATTAACTTTGGTCTCGAAGACCGTTCTATAATCTGCGGCCTCTAAAGCCGCTTCAAACCTTCTATCAGCACTATATGCTGAGGTTCGAGCTATGAAGCTCGAAATCACTCTTCTTCTGAAATCCATCCAAAAGTAGAGGTGGTCCCTGAAGGACCAGTTGCACTTTGAAATATCAAACCATACTCAACATTGAAAAACACCTTGTGTGGAATTTTACCAGGAGTAAAACCACGCTTTTCAATTGTACAAGGTGTCTGATTCATTATCCACTTTTCACAATTCCTTGCAGGTACAGTATCTGCCTCCACCTTGTAGTAGGTTTGATCAGCTTCAACATATTCTGGAATGCCATCATCATTCCACAAACAAAACTTTTGATGAACAGTTGAAGGAACTGCTCCTACCCCATGAATCCATTCTCTCCCCAAAAGCACATTATAATTTGCTTTCGAAGGAACCACCACAAAAACAGTGGGTCTTTTGACTGATCCCACAGCCATGTCAAAACACAACAATCCTTCTAATTTGGACGTATTTCCACTGAAATCTGTAATGATCATGTTGTGTGGAATCAAATCACACTTCCTTTTGTTGAATTTCTTCAACAAAGAACTTGCCAATAAATTGATTGTCGCTCCACCATCAACCAAAACTTTACTTACAGTAATCCCTTCAATTTGATCCTGAATGAACAAAGGTTTGATATGAGACACCATCCCAATAGAAGGTCTATCGAACACTGCTGAATCCTGTTTAATAGCTTGTGTTGATAAACAAGTGTAATAAGTTTGTGGCACTGATGACTCATCTTCTATGAAATCATCTTCAAAACCTTCTTCATACTCTTTCTCGAATTCTGCAAGTAGAATCGAAACTTCTCCACAAATATCTTCTATTCTATCTGGGAACCCATTCTCGAAATCATTTGTAAGTAAATCTTCCTCAACCAAAACCTTATTTTTTGGTAGAACACTTAACTTATCTTTTTGAAGGATCTGGGTTGACTGGAAGCACCTTGCACTTGAATTAACTGTGCATTTTTAGCATTCAAATTCTTTGAGAAATTTGAAAAACTACCCCCTTGTTCCAATGCTGCCTTCCTATAATGTTGATTCCTCCTCCATTGTGTCTTAGTCATGAAAGGATTTCCATTGAAAGAATTATTATACTGCCTAAGCACTTGTGGATTCTGATGATACTCTTGACTATCTGTTACTCGAATCCACTTATTAGGAGGAACATTCGAAGGAGGCACATAAGTTTTAGGCTTTTGGAATATAGGAGTTTGCCCCCTAGTCATTTCATAATTCTTCTGAAAGGGAGGTTTTCGAATTTCAACATTCGAAACAGGCCTTGTCACCTTCTGAATCCTTTGATTGACAGTTTGTTGATAATGCTTTTTGATTTCTGATGACTCAAAAGACTTAGCCACTAGTCTATCAAAAACTGCTCTACAACGAGGACAAAGGGAAACATCAGTATTTTCCTCTTTCTTTCGAAGCAAGAAATCAACCAAGGTTTCATTGCTTTTTGGGAAGATATCTTTCACTTCCTTTTCGAATTCCTCAATTGCAATGTCTATTGCTATTTTTGAATCTATAGCAGGTTCAGCTCCTACCATGTTTATTTCAACAGTATCAACATAACTGGCGTTGACATTCAATGGATCAGAATCAACTTTCATTGCCATTTTCTGCTTTTCTTCAAATTTCAACCTACCTTCTTTAATGGCTTCTTGAATGAGATCCCTGAAACGAATACAACTGTTAGTCCATTGACCAAATGCATTATGAAACTTACAATATTTCTTTCCTTTTCGTTGTTCGAAAGTGGAAATTTTATGATCATCACTAAGGACAATTTGTTTATCCTTTACTAAGATATCAAAAATTTGTTCAACTTTCGAAATATCAAAACCATATGTATTTTTGGGATACTTACTTTGTGAAGTTTGATTCCCTAAATTATTATATGGTCTTAGAAAAGAACATGCATATGGAGGTCCTGGTTTCAACTCAGTAACATCAATTTCATTTTCATCGAAATCTGAGTTTTCATCATTAAAGTTTTCATTTACATCAACATAGGCAATTTTATCTCTTCTATTTATCTTTTTGATCTTCCTATGTTTTTCTTTTTCTATTTTTAACTGCTCAATTTGCCTAACTCTTTCAGCCAATTGGGCCATGCCTCTCAATTGCTGATTAACTAATTTCTTTCAAATTGAGTAATCAAAACCTCCTGCTACAGTTTTAACTAATTCATTTTCAGGAATTTGTATAAGACATCTAGCTCTCATTTGCCTAAATTTGTTCAAATAATCTTCAACAGATTCATCTGAAGTTCGTCTAACTGTAACTAAATCCATAAGACTAACTTTCATTTCAGCTCTAAAGAATTGTTCATGGAATTGCCTTTCTAACTGATTCCAAGTATGAATCGAACCAGGAGACAAGGTTGTGAACCATGTAAAAGCATTTTTTGTTAGGGAACTTGGAAAATATTTCATTTTCAAATTCTCATTATTAGCTATGTCCCCACATTCTACATGATACCTTGCAATATGTTTGACTGTTGATTCATTAACTTCTCCTGCAAACTTAGTGAATTTTGGGACTTTCCATCCCCTTGGCAACTCAGTTTGCAACACATAAGGTGTTAATGGAGAAACAAAACATGGTCTGGTGGCTTGGCCTACATCGAATCCATGTCTATTCAAATCTAATTCAACTATATTTGTTATATTCTGTTGCCCCCAATATTGTTTTGCCTTATTCTTTCTAAAACCTCATCAGCATTTTGATTCCTATTCAAAATTAATGGCTGAGCATTCATATTTTGAATTGGCTCTCGAAGAATAGGTTGTTCATTATTCTCTCTTATACCATTATCATTTCCAAGGTTCTGATTTTGGATTTGATTAAGGCCAACATTAACCTGTTGCTGGTTTTCCAGATCTGGGGAGCCCCGAATACATCAGCAATTCTAGCTATTTGCCTAGTCAATGTATTATAATTTTGATTAGTGTTCTCAATAAGTGGATTATAACTGTTGTTAATTGAGTAGACAACATGTGAACAATTTCATGGTTACTTTAATCCACTTGTTTCCTAATCGAATTCAAAGCAGTATTTGTCAAAGAATTCGAAATCTGTCCAGAATTTAACCCAGAGATACCAGTTCCAAAAACGCCTAAGTTCGAAGAGCTAGCGTGATTGAATGCAGGTGTCATTGTACTTGTGTATGTGACTGGGGCTGTTCCTTGAATAGAAGGAACAAAACCGAAGGGAAGTCCATATGGGGGGGGCCTAACATTTGCATTTGTAACCTGTATGCCCCCACTCGATAGTGGATTTGTGCTCATAGCCTGAGACCTTAAAGGATCTTCAGCCTGAGTAGTGTTAAGTGTTTGATCACGCTGATCACGGTTCACACTATTATTATTTTCCACTCCATTAGTCTCACTATTGTTTAAAGACTCATTATTATTCCTTTGATTTGTAGGACTTCCTTGATTTGCAGAAGCATTTCCAGTAACATTGTCTGAAGTGTTTCTGTTTCGGTTATTGTTTGCCAATGAATTAGAAATGGTTCTACCACTTCTCAAGATCATACACTTTTTGAAACTAATTCAGAAATTTGTCCCACCGGGCGTGCCAATTTGTTTGTTGCGAAAATTTTCAATTAAGTTCGAAAACTTTCTTGATTCTGAAAATACAATATGGGACTAGAATATGAATCCTCTAAAGGCTCTTTTTAAAATTAGGTTTACTCAGAAATTGCATTCAAAGAGTAACAGAATTTTGATTAACTTATTTCTTCAGAAGAATGACTTCGAAAAATCATTTTTCAAGAAGAAACAGAATTTCAAAGAGAAAAGATGAATAAAAACAGATTTGAAAATGAAGAATTAAGGACAAAGTGCAAGAATTGAAAGTGCAGAATTTAAATAAAAGAAAGAAAAAGTTGCAGAAATTTAATTGCAAGAAGTAAAAAATCAATGAAAAAATGCAGAAATGTAAGAGCAGAAAGTAACCAAAGAAAAGAAAATTTGCAGAATTGTAAATTGCATTAATGAAAAGTTGGTATGGATACACATACTGGACAATCTCCTTTGTAACCTCTTAGTCGTTTATGATGTTAGACGTTGGGTGTTTTCAGAAAGTTTCAGTAAAATGAAATCCAACCTTTGTCACATCAGAATTCTGCTTATATATAGACTTCTAATCCTGACGAACACTTAACAATATTTTGACACGTTTACAAGCCTAAATGAGGTGTCAAATTTCTAAGTGTGACACGTATTCAAAGCAGCAACGGTCTTCTATTTGCCAAATAACTGATAGCCTAAGGTCTTGACACTTGTCTCTGAATGATAACTTCCCGTAACTACTTCATTTGAAATCTGAATGGTCTTCGAATGACTTTCCAGACTTCTGACTTTATGAATTCTTCTAAGTTATTGGGCTTCTTTCAACTTCGAACAAGTCTTCGATTCTGATCTGATTTCGAACCACATTAGGAAACTTAACCAGATGTTGACTGATTAATTCCCTTAAGTTTCACGTGTTGTAATTTTGATTGGTCAATCTGTTGGTGAACTTGACCACCGTCCACATGTGAATTTGACCTTCAAACTGATTGGACCATTCTGCAGGCACATTAATGGCACCGTTCAATCCTATCTGTATAAATACCCCTTAGCTTTGACGTTCCTCTTCATTCCTTTCTTTGTTCAAAATGAAGAAGTTTCTTCCTTTGGCTATTATGTACAACCTAATCTTTCTTGATTTCACTTTTGATAAGGTTGATGGAATTAAGCTTCTTCAATCCTTATTAAGGATTCTCTCAGGTTGAACGTACTAGCCAATTTAAGATTCATTTATATAATAACTGAATCTTCTTTATTGCTTTCTCAGGCTTTCTTTGTTATCACCCCATGCACCAAGGGTTGCGCAACCAGGATAGCACAATGCTTTTGCCTTGGCTCAATCAAAGCTTGTGGGAAATAAGAAGGAAGAGGAGGGTCAGATGAAGAACAAGAAGGCATGAACCAAGTTTTCTTAAGACCCAGGGATGCAATAGCCAAGTTCTCTGAAGATTTAGAATAGCTTTTATTCTCATGTACTTTTATATTTCTTACGTATTTTCATTCGAATCACTTTATGTAATTCGAATTCTATTTGTATATGAATAAAAGACTTACGTTTCTTTATCTTTATATCCTTCATATTCTGTATAGGCTATAGAACTCTTTTGTAAAATCAAAAGATATTTCGAATTCGATTAAGCACTTAATCAAATATCTAGATTCCTTTTGAATACATATAACCTAATGCCTTGAATTTCGAATTCATCATACAGCAACTTCTAACTTCACTAAGTTACAATGTATTCTGATTCATAATATGCTTTTTGAATCTGTTATTGTATACCTCGAATTCAAAAGGTACCAAGCCTGTAATAACTTAGTAAATTTTGTAAATTTCACCCCAACAGAGGGTTTTAGGCAAAACCTAATTGCTGAAGGGATCAAATTTTCTTAATTTTAAAAATAGAGGGACTTAATTTCCTAGAGAAAAACTCGAGGAACCAAAATTGTACATGGTCTAAATTACAAGGACAAAAAATAAATTAAACCAAATATTAATGACAAATAATACCAAGTTCTTGTATAATAATATTTTTCACAACCTTAATGTTTGAGTAAACCCTCATGTAGGTTCCTGAAAGATACTTGTGATGCCACTTAAATCTATGAAAGATTCAATCACTAAGTGTATATTTGGATGAAGGATTTTTAAAATTCCCAAAATTATGATAGAGGATGTTGCGTGAATTGTAAGTATATAAGAGGAACTGTAAATTATAATATAATAAGTTAAACCTAACAGGAAAAATGTTGAATTCAATGTGTTATTTCAAATTCCTCGTATTTTTCATAAAAAATCTTCCTATTTGTCATTTGAAATTCTTTCTTTTATTATTCTAACACATGACATCTAGTGATTTTTGTAACATCCTAATAATGTCCGTTAGAAGCGTTATTTCCTAATTTACAAAATTATACCAATATCGAAATAACATACATCATATAAGTTCGCTTAAGTAATCCAACGTTTACACAAGCAACAATCCCAAAATAACAATTACAAACTGTTAATAGCGATCATGTACCAACTAGTAGCTAAATCCAACCTAACAAAATAATTCATTTTTAACTTATATACAATGAAACATGTGTGTCTCAATACAAATGAGGAATAGAAAGGAGCCAACTCTTGAAACCAAGTCTCCCCATTCATGTGTCATACAGTTTATCCTGCACATTTATAAATAGTCCACAAAGCGTATGGTGAGACTAATGTCCCAATGCGTATAATCATGCATGCAATGTAGGATAAGTATACGAATGTAAATGCAATAGAACAACACATATAACCATTCACATTATATACATATACATGGGTTAGTCAATCAATGCATAAGTCATCCTTAATGGTTTACCCAACATCATGAGTCTTTTCGCTTATCCTCTTGACATACCTGAGTTCAGAATTCTAGTTAGAAGCATCCCTCTTGCGGTCATAAAGACCTTGCCATTTAACTATGATGTCTTATCAGCAAACAGTCATGATTCAATTTTATCTTTCCCTTTTTGGTCAAAGACCCATGAAACCGAAGCTCAAACATAAATAATCCTCTTATGTACTTGAATATCATGAAACATGAATTTAACTGTGAAACATGTGAAAATATTCAATACTATAAGTAAAATATTTCATGAGAGTTAATGAGTAACCATACACCCCTCTTAAATCCCATGAATCAAAACCCTAGAAATTGGGCCTCTCAAAAGCAATACAATGCCAAATCATAAACATAATTAATAGAGAAAGCATTAATCATTATCAATCAAGTATTCATAATCAAAACAAGAAAAGGAAACCAAGAAGAGGGGTCATTTACTGTTTTCGAGCACAAAGCCAGTGAGTGTGTGGATTACACTCACCTCCAAAGCAATCAAACAACATTCTTGAGGGGTTCTAAGCTTTCTTCTCTTCTCCTTCCTCTTGGGAATAAACCTCCTTTGCACACTCTCCTCCTCTCTTCTTTGTGACAATATAGGGTTTGGGATAAGATTAGATTTTGGGTCCAAATGACCCTTTAGGTCCTTTTAAAAAAACTAATTCACAAATTTTCGCTTAAGCGAAAATTAGACAGTAGCTCACTGTCTTCGCTCAAGCGAAATACTTAGATTCGCTTTAGTGAAAATCCTTCGCATAAGAAAATTTATCAGACAGTTTTCTATCAAGTTCTATCTGATATTTTCGCTCAAGCGAGGAATCCTTCGCTTGAGCGAAAATCAGACAATGTTGCTTCCTTTTTAACAACTTTTTACCCTTTTCAACCAATTTCATTTTATGGAAAACTCTTTTTATCATAAATTTACTTAGAAAAATTAGATTATAAAATTTGGGATGCTTCCATTTCAAATTATCCTATCCAAACACAAAGTAATGTAGTGTTTGGTAGATAAGTTAGAACGGAATATATAGAATGTGACATATGTTTTGTGTTTATGTTTGATGTATTTTAAAAGTAGAATATGTAACACCCTCATCACATGATGGTTATTACTCGACTAACTCGGTTGCGATTTGTTAATTAATCTCTTAATGAAGTGAAGAAAATTGGTGATTTTTTATTTTTTTTTAAAACATATTAGTAAATTATAACTGAGATAGAACTATAAAAACATATCAATACAACAATTATCATTTCACTGTTATTCCAAATTACAACAGAAGTAATATACATTAAATTAGGGTTTTAACATGCTACACTACTGAAGAAGTAGACCCTCTATTTGACTACACCCTATCTATACAGGATATTGTTGCTCATGTACACCCCTAAACACTACCGTTTGATTTGAACAAGATCCGGTTCGACCTGAACACCACACCTATCTTCAGAACAATGAACATCCTTCCAGAGTCCATGCCCTTTTAGGTGCCAAAATAATAACGGACAACAAAAAGAAAGACAAGGGGGTGAGAACATTTTACATGAACTCACTTAACGCAGGATATAGTGTATAGAGAACACACACAGGAAAATCCACACAGTTCAACCAAATAAGCACACACACATCATCCTGATGCACACCAACTATTGCATGCTTTGCAACTACAATGCTATAACTAATGCATGAGGGTCGGGGGAGAAATCACCATCCACAGTGCACACAGCAACTGCCCGACCATATATGTACAACGTATCAGGAGTTAGAGTCTGTACTAGCGCCGGTACAAAGAGCATTGCTTATTTATTTTGGCCAATCATTTTATCCGTCTTCCAGACAATCTCAACTGACCCCGAAACCTTGAGAGCGACAGGATAGTTAAGCCTGATCCCCTTTGTACTCGACAGTAGGGAGCGAGCCTACGTCACCTGAGTCTTTCTGGAACTCAACTATCCTCAGGGTTGGCGTCCCATTTCAGGACCCGCTGGAGTTCTTTGCAAAACCCATTGCACCCGTCCCAACCAGTTTCCCATTGTACCAAGTGTCACTGCCATATAGGTCGTAAGGTTTTCAACCTTGAACATCATCAATGCTTTATGATGCATGTCACACAATCAATGTTTTCCAGCATACACATCCTTACAGGCAAAGCCCATTGAATCATTCCACGTCACCACTCCCCGTGGTACGACCCGATTCAATGTATTTCCTTCACAAGGAGAACCAAAAATGCTTTCTCAGCATACACCTCCTTACAGGCAAAGCCCATTGTATCATTCCACGTCACCACTCCCCGTGGTACGACCCGATTCAATGTCTCCCCATATGGGGTTGAAACCGCACTCTCTCACTTAGCTTCTCAAGTCTTATGCAGAAAGAGTGTATTTATTATAAACTTTTAAGTTAATTTGTACTAATGTGTTTCTTAAAGTCAATGACCGCTTTCACTTAAGTCCTATAGTTTACTAAGACTTATGGGTGTGTCTTATGAATAGTATTACCTATCTTAATTCATCTTGTATGTCTAATTAGGATTTGGTTTAACCCTTAATTATGATTAGTCTTCCTTAATTAGACCATAATTAATCTTAATTCCCCTTAATTAAGTCTTAATCTTCACTTAAGATCCTAATTAATTCCTAATATTCCCTTAATCTCTTCCTTAATCTTGGATTAAGCTTTTAATTATAATTGATTAAGGTTAATCACAATTAATTAGTTCTTAATCATCATTAAGTCTTAATTACTTGATTAATACTTCATTAGTGATTAATGATTAAGATTAAGGTTACTCTTCATTAGGGTTAATTGACTTTAATCTTAATTAATTATCCTTTACTTGATTAACTTAAGTGGATTGGATTAATCAACTTAGACAAGTTGGATTAATCAGGCCCACTAATTGATTTCTAAGTTTTAGTCTCGATAGGGTTGAATTAGAGTTTAAGCCCAATTCTAACCTAAGCCCAAGTTCATAAAATATTTTTGGTTGACTTTTGATGAGTCTTTTGACTTTTTTGGAACACATTGGGCCTAAACTAAAGGCCCAATGGTTAGGTAACCCATATGGTCCAATTTTTCACATTTTCATCCAATATTATGGATTTTAGGGTGACTTTTAATTAGGTTCATTTTTGTACCCGAATTTGGTTTATAGGATTTTCCAAAAATTTGTTTCCATTTAATTTAGTTACCACTTTAAATGGTTATACTTTTTAGCTTATTAGGCCACTAGGGCCCATAAACACTTTAACATTTTTCTCATGGTCAAATCAAGATCAAACCAAATCCTTTCAAGAGTTTCTCATGAATGTGTTCAAGAACACCAAGAACAAGAACACAAGATGAACACTATGAATGTTCATAAAAAATCATCAAAATCCAACAATTTCCAAAAGTTTGCAAACTCAAGTATAGTCATCCATAAGCAATTTAATCAAACAATTTCACACAAATTCATCCAAATATGCCAAACAACATCATCAAGTTCACACTTTGTTCATAAGCTCAAAAACACCATTTTTCATGATTCAATCACACCAATCAATTTTATAATTCCAAACAATCACATGCATGTAGTTAGATTCATCATACAAACATGTTACAAGCATCAAATAAATTTTTAAACACATGCAGCCCATAAAAACTAAAATAGCCAAATGGTTTCAAGGAAAAAGGGGAAAAAAATTTCAACCAAACTCATGACTTGCATGCATCCAAAATCACCAAATAAGCACATTTCAAGTATCATATAAATTTTTAAAACAAACATGCAAACCATATACATACAGCCGAACCATTTCTTCAAAGAAATAAATTCCAAGAACTCATCTTTTTTAAGGGAAAAAGGTTTAGGGACAAGGATCAAGGGTAATCCTTAACTCTAGTCACCAATCCTACTAGAGTTCAAGGTTCTCCCCCCCTTTACCTAAGGAAAATTCTTCTTGAAAAGGTGCAGCAAAATCCCATACAGCTCCTCTTTTGCACTCCTCTTGATCACCAAAACAAGGTTCTTCAAAGGTTGGAGGCTAGATTTTTGTAGCTTAAGGTTCAAAAATGGAACCTTTAGCTTGAAATGTGAAGGAGAAAAATGGAAAAAATGGAGAGAATGAGAGGGAGGCTCACGGCTGTTTTGGGAGAAAATGAAGAATGAGAAAAACAATTTTGCCTGTAAGGTTTAGAGAAAGGTGGACAATTGTCTCTAATTTCATGAAAATAAAGGCTTTTCTTCACTTTATGTCTTTTAGAAAAGGTGTGAAGCCAACATGTGTCACACACACACCCACACGGCTTTGGGAGAGGGGAAAGGAAGGATGATGCAGATTTTTCTGGCCCGGATCAAGAGTATTCGGGCCCGGTTCCAGAAAGAGTATGGGTAAAATGGAAATTTCACACCAAAATTCCCAAAAATACCCAAAAAATCTAGAAAAATTCCTATAATTGCTCTAACCTATTTTAAGCCTAAAAATGTGATTAGAATTCACTTCTTACTTAAACTCTCTTATTTCCCAATTTTCCCAGTTTTCGCACACAACAGTCAATTTTTAATAAGAGTAAGCAGATAGAAAATTTTGGCTTTACACACAAAAATTCTATAAAGTTATAAATATCATTTTCAATCCACTTTTAAGGTCCAAAGTATATTTTCCATATTATTCTACAAATTTTCATATGTTGGTTAGGGTTACACTGCTAACCAGGGGCATTTTGGTCTTTTTGCCCAAAAGTGCCAGAAAATTCTAAATAAATTTCTAAAATTCGTTATTAATTATATTAAGACAATTTTGACTAAAAATGTAGATCTCTTTTAAGTTTTTTCTCTTTTTCATAATTAAATCTATATTTTCCTTAACTGTATAATTACTAAGGGTATTTCAGGTCATTTTCTCAAACACCTCTCTAAAAATAAATCATTTATAATTATGGTTGGAAAATTCCAAAAATATAATTTTGATTGTTTATCAATAGTTTCTAAATACCTCGTAATTAAATTTTTCTCTCTCTCTTTTTAAAATTTTCTCTGTCTTATTTATATACTGGTATGGGAAATTGTGGGTGTTACAGAATAGAACATAACATATTGCTAAAAGAATGAAACACTTTGGTTCATTGAAAAAAGGGTGGAACCAATGAAAACAAAATATTATTTTACTATTAATTTTTCATTAATAAAATTATCATTCCCTCTTCTAACTTTGTATCCAAAATTGAAAATCCCTCTACTGTCAGCTGACACCTTCTACCACCACCATCGTCGCCTTGCACCCTACGCTACCGCTACCACCACTGCTATAGCCACTCAACACCCTTAATTATCGTCTATCACACTCTTAACTGCTACCATTAGCACTCGATATCATCCATTGCTGCCACCTAGAGCTGGTAATTCGGGATACCAGATCCGACCTGACCCGATCCGATGCTGGTAGTGGGTTTTTGCGAGTCGAACTTTAAAATCTTATTATTCAGGCTTCTAAAATAAAGACTTGAGCCCTATATTTTTGTGTGTAGCCTGGTTTTTTTATGGGTTTTGTGAGTTACCCGACCTTTTGTGGGTAGCGGGCTTTATCGGGCCTGACTAAAAAGCTCGAGTTATTCGGGCTTCTAAAATAAAGGTCTGAGCCCTATATTTTTCAGACCAGGTCGGTCGGGGTATCCCATTTATTATCATTTTCTTTATTTACCCTTATTAACTTTAATGTCTTTTCAACTATCAAATGATAGTGGAGTTAGTCAATGATATTAAACAAGGGTAAAACTAGAAAGTTAAACTATTTTTTTAAAACCCTAATAAAATTAACTAACTTTAACCACTTTTATTGGTTTATGTGATTTGGTAAGCTGTGCCTTATAAATAAAAACAGATGGAATACTAAATAAGATAAGAATATGTGTGTAGTTGAACACATATAATCATGTTTTATTCTGTAATTACCTAACACATCACATAAAATATTATTTGTCTCATCACATTCTATTGTGTTATGTTCCATTCTATTTTGTTCTGTTTTATTCATCAACCAAAAGCTACCTAAATAAGTCATATGAAAGTGTAATCAAATAGATAATTGTGTGACGAATTAAGTGATTAAAAATTATTGTCACCAAATAAATCTATAGAGAAAAAAAATTGTCATTATATTAGTCATTTTATTGGCCATAGACTTGAATTTATCCCGTGATAATTTTATACTTTTAAGACTTATTTAATGAGGATAATCTTTCATGAATTTAATTGATGACATAATTACCTATTTGGTGAAAATTTCATAATCTTTTCGCACCTACGTGTGATTTTATTCTTTATGCTTTAATAGTCAAACACCCAATAATTCAAGTAACTTTTTTAGCTAGTTTATGTTATGTCATTGAATCATTCATATGAAATTTAAAATAAAATAAAACAAAACAATTTTTTAAAGCATTCATATGTTGTTTTACACTAATATAGTAATACTGCACTTATCTTGAATGGGAGTAGATGGAAAAGTTGATCGATCAAGAATCCTCAAACAACTCTCACTTACCTATTACTCCGACTATGCATAGCTCCGACGGCGGCGGAGGCGGCGTGTGCCACGTGGTGGCGATGCCGTTTCCGGGAAGAGGGCACATAAACCCCATGATGAGCCTGTGCAAGATTCTCGCATCACAAAGACCCAACCAGATTCTCATCACCTTCGTCGTCACCGAGGAGTGGCTCGGCTTCATCGGCGCCGATCCTAAGCCAGACGCCGTCCGCTTCGCCACCATCCCCAACGTGGTCCCGCCGGAGCGCCAGAAAGCCGCCAACTTTCCCGGCTTCTACGAAGCCGTTATGACGGAGATGGAAGCTCCGTTCGAGCAGCTTCTCGATCGGCTCGAGCCGCCGCCGACTGCGATCATCGGCTGCGTTGAGCTGCGGTGGCCCGTCGCTGTTGCCAATCGGAGGAACATTCCAGTGGCGGCGTTTTGGACTATGTCGGCGTCGTTTTACTCCATGTTACATCACCTTGATGTCTTTGCACAACACCGGCATTTGACATTTGATAATCTTGGTAAATCTCTTCATTTACAACTGTGTTTGCTTAATTATAGTTCTGATTTCTGAATTTATGTATTTATTTATAGTTTTATATCATTTTTATTTTGAAAAAATAGTTTTAAATCATTAGTTGTATCAAGAAAAGAAAAAAGAATTAGATGAAGTCGACTATATCCTTAACATCAAATTTTCAAATGAAATAATGATATATAAATATGAATTTAATAATTATACAATAGTGCATAATAATTAAACTTTAAATATTTTTTATAACTTTAAATAAATTTTATTAAAGAATATATTATTGAATTTCAAATAATTATCTACAAATATAAGAAATTTCAATTTTTAGATCTAATTATGAGAATTGCTTCTTAGAATTGATTGTCAAACATAAACTAATAGTACTAAATTCAATGTAAGCTATAGAGTTCCCAAATTTCAAACAATAATATACAGTTTAAGAAAAAATATATAGTTTCTTCATATATATTTGAGTTTAATATATACACAGTTAGTGTAAAAAAATTTTACACAGAAATCCAATGATATGTTGCCACATCATTTATTGAATTTAATAACACTTGATGTGTCGCATTCATTAAATGATGTGACGACATACCATTGGATGTAGGTGTAAAATTTTGTTACGTATACTAACATTGTATACCAATTAAATCCTATATTTATTTTAAAAAAGTGTAAAGAAAGGGAAATTTCGTTGAAGTGTAAGCTTGCCAAGTTTAAGACGTAGGTAATTTGAATAACAATATTAATTGAGGTACATTCTCGAGACTAATACTGTATTAGTTAGATTATATTTGGGCTATATAGAGCTTAGAGATGTATTCTAATTCATTCTCTGGCCAATTTTCAAAACATGATCTAAAATAGTAAGAGAATGCATGCTAAATTTGGGATTTAAGTAGTTAAGAATTTGGCATTATATAATCTCAAGGACAGGCTAAAATTGAATGTTCATGTGTCTGAGCATTCATTCCTCAACCTTTATTTGTGGTGACTGGCGAGTAAGAGCATAATTGTGATAACGTGATACATGTTTTTTTTTATCACACATATCTGCATAAGTTCAATCAATTGAATATGGCTACATTCTGATTTGTGCTATTTTAAATGTTGAAGATGGACAAGCAGAGAACATCCCAGGAATTTCTTCAACTCATTTGGCAGACCTTAGAACAGTGCTTCACGAAAATGATCAAAGAGTCTTGCAGCTTGCATTGGAATGTATTTCCAAGGTGCCAAAATCAAATTATCTTCTACTCACCACAGTCCAAGAGTTAGAAGCTGAAACAATTGATTCCCTGAAAGCTATATTCCCCTTCCCAGTTTATCCTATTGGTCCTGCTATACCTTATTTAGAGCTAGGACAAAACCATTCAGTGAACACTGATCATAGCCATGATGAGTATGTGAATTGGCTAGATTCTCAGCCAGCTGAATCAGTATTGTACATTTCTTTGGGTAGTTTCCTTTCAGTGTCTAGTGCCCAAATGGATGAAATTGTTGAAGCACTAAACAATAGCAACATCCGTTACCTTTGGGTGGCTCGTGGGGAAACTTCTCGTTTGAAAGACAAGTGTGGAGATAAGGGTATGGTTGTGCCATGGTGTGACCAATTGAAGGTGTTGTCTCATTCTTCCATAGGTGGATTTTGGAGCCATTGTGGATGGAATTCAACTCTGGAAGCTGTCTTTGCTGGTGTACCAATGCTGACATTCCCTCTTTTCTTGGATCAAGTTCCTAATAGCAGCCAAATTGTAGATGAGTGGAAGAATGGGTGTAAGGTAGAGATGTCAAAGTTGGATGGTGAAGTGGTTGTGGCAAAAGAAAATATAGAAGGGCTAGTTAAGAGGTTTATGGATCTTGAAAGTCAAGAGGGAAAGAAAATCAGAGACAGGGCAAGAGAACTAAAGGCTATATGTCATAGAGCTATTGGGAAAGGTGGATCCTCAGATGGGAACCTTGATGCATTTATTAGAGGCATTTCAAGGCCAGTTATGCATTGAGGAGTTTGGGCTCAGTAACACGAACCAAGCAATGAATTAATGAAGGGATGAAGGGTATTGTAATTGCTTGTAAGGATGTGGTCATATGGATAACATTGTAAAATGTCATGTAAATGAAACTGAAATCTCTTTGTTTGGTTTAAATCACATGTATGCTAGACGGGAGCCAATCCACTGAAAGATTTGTATCATGATGGGACTAATTTTGCGAGCGAGAATTTTTTTATCCACAAGACTCGAATCCGAGACACAAAATCAAACTGAAATACCCTTTGATAACCGAATTTGTCAATTAACATAAGTACATTCAATAATTTATTATCTATAGACTCTTTGATAACCATTGTCAATGTACATAAGTACATTCAATAATTTATTATCTATAGACTGTAGTTTGTAGTCTTATATATGCGTAAATTACTCATCAATGCCCAAGAGTCGAGTTTACTCATCAATGTCCATTTAGAAATGATGCAAGAAATTGCAAACCTGCTGCAGATAAATGGTTTTTTTTTTTTCGGTAGCAGATAAATGCTCTGAATGGCACATACATTGTTACATTTTTAATGTCATCAGTTAGAGACCATTTGTTAGCTATTTCAAACATGCGTAACGGAAGTTGTGCAATTCGAAGTGTAAAAAATAAATAAATAAATAAAAGGCTTAATTGTGATTTTGGTTTGTTTTACTCAATCAAGTCCCTTCAATTTTAAAATTAAAGCGAATCTAGTTTTCTTCTAATTTTTTTATTTAAAATCCGTATGTTGTTATTTTCTATATAAATATTAAGAAAGTTATGATACATTAGGAATATAAAATCATTTAAAATGTTTAAAAGAGAGAAATTTAATAAAAATATTGATATAATTGGAAGGATTTTATAAAAGGTGAGATTAAGGTTTAAAGAGCGGAAAATTTTGGATTTATTTTTTATTTTGGGTGAAATGTGTTACTTGGTATGGTGAGTATTGAGTAAAGAAAAATGATAGATTCAATTTAAAAAGATTTTGAGTAAAAAAAAATAAAAGAGAAATTAAGTTTAAGTAAAAGAAAAATTATGGTGGTGGGATGTCAAGTAGCAGTTTTGATAGAATTGTCAAAGCGAGTTAATTTGGCTCATCAAGATTGGCTCACCACGTGTTGGTAAAAAGTGAGTCAACTGAACCTAACTCATTCCTGTTTTGATCCATCTTCAATTGATAGGTTAAACGAATTGATTAACTTAAATTTTAAAAAAAAATTATAGAAGACATAAAAAAAATCATAAAAATAAAAGAAATAAAACTGAGTTAAATCTAACTCAAACCCACTTAACTCGTTAGTTAAAGGAGGCCAACTCAAACCCACTTAACTCCACGCAAAACAATCCTAGTCGAGTCAAGTAAGACCATTATAAGCAGAAAAACTTTTTCCAAGTATTTAACACAACAGCATATCTAGAGTTTGAACTCGAGACCATTTCATGAAGCCTTTAAGAATTAAAAGTACATGAGTTTTATATGTTTTTCAAAAATTAAAAATTAAAAGACTAATTTTAAAAGACATAATATTTTTAAAATACATGAAAATATATTTAAATTTAATTTATCTTTCTAATAGTTTCATTATTTTATAATAATTATTAAAATATTTAAGTTATATATAAAAATTAAAAAAATTACATTACCCATGCAATCAAGGTCATTGAATCTATTTGTCTTAATATTATTTTAATAAAAATATTTATTTAATATTTATATATCATGTAACAATATTCTTTTCTTTTTATGTTACTTTTCTTCGTTTCATAAAATTTTATGATACACCTTTCCAATGCAGTTTTTTTTCTAATGAATTTTTCTTAATAAAGGTGATATAAGTTTTAGCTTAAAATGAAAAGCGAGTTCAATTTCAAAATTTTACAATTGTATTCCCAATTAAAAACCATTTATATACATATCAAACAAAATTTCTAAGTACTCAAAATGCATAAATATCAACGTTTTTGAAATTGAACTGGTAAATTGAACCAGTAAAGGCATTGGTTCACGGTTTAATAGTTCAATTGTGGTCGAACTGATAATTAAATATATATTTAAAATATTATATAATATTTTAAATAATAAAATAACATAAAATTATAAAGAAATTGATATGTATATATATGCTTATAAATTAATATAAATGACCTTATTATATGTATTATAAGATAAAAATTAATAATATTTGATTAAATAATAAATATTTATCATAATCCTTAAAAAACTATTCTTATTTATCCAAAAAATATTTTAGATTAAATAAAAATAAAAAACTAAAAAATTGAAAATTTTAAAATTATTGATTTAACCGATTTTCTAGCACCGATTTTTATCGGTTTTCACCGGTTCTTGATCGGTTCGACAAGTTTTTTACCGGTTTCCACCGGTTCTGAAATTAGCCGACTTTTAGAGGATATGAATTAAACACCAGATCGATTTCTGGTTGGACTGGTTGAACCGACCAATCTCATCTTGCCCAATTTTAATAACTATGATAAATACTCCATTCCTGTATTGAAATAATTTTAAAGTGCAATTCATGAAATGAAATTTTGATTTTATATCTATATGAATATGAATTATTAAATTTATATTAAATGAGATTACATATATTAATGTTAACATTAGTGATTAATAATATAAAAGAGTTTAATTAGTATATACTGACTAGTGTAAACCAATTTTACATGGTCATCCAATGATGTATTGTCACGTCATTTAATAAATATGACACCTTATGTGTTATTAAACTCAATAAATGATGTGGCAGCACATCATTGAATGAGTGTGTAAAATTATTTTACACTGTCAGTGTATATACATTTATTAGGAATATATTTCTGTTATAGGAATATATTTCTGTTAGTATTTTCTGATTCTGTTATGGTTTGTTTAGTGGGTTTAGTGCTAAATGGCTGAGTAGTTTTAGCCTTATAAAAAGCCTCATGTATTCATTTCAGCATCTTTTAATCAATCAATATATGAGTTTTCTCAATCCTCTTGCTGGTAACTTTTGGGATGATCCATGGGGAACCCATGGTACTCCTCTACTGCTCTCTACTATCGCACTGTGGCTCCTGCTCCTCCATCTTATTTTGCTAAAATGGTATCAGAGCTCCATCCATGGAGCTCACCGCGCTTCAAGAAGAAAGGTCAATCTTCTCTCAAGAAGATTTCACTATCGCTGATTGCTGAGACATATGCATCCTTTTCTGCGGCTGTAACTATCACATCTGCATCTTCGATTCCAGGCTCGTTTTCTTCAGAGATTCCTGCTGAATCTACTAACTTCTTCTTCTTGCATCAAACTAATAAGGATTCCAGAACAAAACTGGAATGGAATCCATCACCAGAACCCTTCCACTTTGGGAGATTCGATTCTCTGGATCTTCACCGCGAAGAGGAGGACGCTCCCACCGGGGAGGACAATGACACTGGAGTTCAGGTCGCTCCGATCATCAAACTTGAAGAGGTCGCTCTCTCTACTGGCAAAGAGGATGATGAACCTATTCTCGACCTCAAAACAAAGCTGCACCGTTTCGACAAGGACGAAAACCATTGGAAGGAGCGAGGAGTTGGCACCGTGAAGTTCCTAAACGCAAATGCAGTTCGGGACTCTGTTTCGGATTTAAATAAGAGCAGCGATGCGGAAACGGAGATGGAGACGGTGCATGACCCCGGAGCTAAGACGATTGAACCCATCGGGAAAGAGAAGGTGACTAGCGGAGACGACATCAGCGTTGACAAGGCCTCAGGGAAGATCACGAAGCTTGGATCAGAAAACGTGGCTTATGTTATTGGTGGTGCAGACAGTGCACATAATTGGTATGTTTACTCTGTTGCTGTAGAATTTGCTAGCTTGTTTGATTCTGTTTACACTCTGGAGATGTGCATGATTGGTTTAGATAAAGAGAAGGCATCAGTTGATTCAATTCTTGCTGGAATACGAGTTGTAATTGGTCGTTGTTTGGATACCTTTATTCTGATTCCTGATCCTTTTTGGCTCAATGAGCACATCCAACTTGCAGCACAGTTGTTTGATGAAATGTGTGACTCAGGTGGTACTGCCGGTGGTGTTCTAATTACTGCTTCTGATTGCTTTATGTTTCTATTTCTTGAGAACTATGGAGTGAGGAAGTTAGAAGCTGCTTTTGCAGTTCTTATTACTATCATGAAATCTGTTTGGCAATATGATCCAGTTAAAAACTCTAGGACTAAGGCTAGTCCAATGTCAGTTGGTAGAGCCTATAGCAGGACAAGAATGACTTTATGCAGAGGAAGGTTATTTGTTCCCCAGAGTTTGTATTGCTGGCCATTTTTTGTTGATGTTGGTGGTGAAGTTTATGATTCAAGTATAAATTCATGGCTTGAAATACCAATTAGTGGTCCTCTGAAAAGGCAATTGCAGCAACTCATGAACTCTCATCCCGTCATGCTTTTCATGAAAGGAAGTCCTGAAGAACCAAAATGTGGATTTAGCAGAAAAGTTGTTGATGTTTTGAAGAAAGAGGAGGTCAAGTTTGGAAGTTTTGATATTCTGTCAGATTTAGAGGTTCGTGATGGCTTGAAGAAGTTTTCTAACTGGCCCACATGTCCTCAACTCTACTGCAAAGGAGAACTTCTTGGTCGGTGTGACATCGTAATTGCTATGCATCAGAGTGGGGAATTACAGCAGGTTTTCAAAGATCATGGGATTGATACTAATGATGATGCAAAAGTAACAGAACCGGAAAATGCCAAGGGTGGCATCTCTAAATCTACTGATTTGAGTGCAACCTTAAGCTCTCAAGCTGGAACAAAATTGAGTGTTACTGTCAATGATGATCTATATGCATTTGACCCTTCAAATTCTCTTGAAAGTGCAAAAATCAAGGTATATGATTATGAAGGTGATAAATGGAAAGTAGTTGCAGGAGATGTTCCTATTCATGATTCAATTGATCCTGGATCCCCTTATTTTTGGGTTGTTACTCTAGACAGTGAGAATTCAAGATATCCAATTGGATATGGCTCAGATGTGTGGTCATTGGCTTGTGTTCTGTTGCGGCTCCCTATTGGAAATGCACTCCCTCCGATTCCCCTGGATATAAATAAAGAGAATGGCCTTGATAGTTCAGCTAGTTACATTTGTTGGGTGGAGAGAGTTAGTTCTGCCTCCACCAGATATTCTTGTATAACTGCCGCTGATGGTTTCCCATTCCTTGTTTCAGCATCTACATTTCCCATGTGCACTTTATCCTCCAACTCTGATGGTGTTGGTTCTAATCTTGTTGGCAAGGTTGAAGGAAATATTCCCGAGGATGATCCAAGAAATCCAGTTGTGATTGCTGATAATGTTGATGATATGGTTTGGGATATAACTGTTGCCATAATTGGCTTTATGGGTCCAATATCAGCAATTGGAGCTATTCTTGCTAGTATTGATGGTCTCGATCATGCAATGACTTTGGCTTGTAGTGTTTGTTGAGTTCCTCTCTTTTGTTTCAAGTTGGTATTGGTTGATACCCAATACCAACTTGCGGGAGGGTATTAGGAATATATTTCTGTTATAGGAATATTTTTCTGTTAGTATTTTCTGATTCTGTTATGGTTTTGTTTAGTGGGTTTAGTGCTAAATGGCTGAGTAGTTTTAGCCTTATAAATAGTAGCCTCATGTATTCATTTCAGCATCTTTTAATCAATCAATATATGAGTTTTCTCAATCCTCTTGCTGGTAACTTTTGGGATGATCCATGGGGGAACCCATGGTACTCCTCTACTGCTTTCTACTATCGCACTGTGGCTCCTGCTCCTCCATCTTATTTTACTAAGAACATTAAATCCAATATAAAATTATTATGAAATAAAATACAAGACTCGTGTATCACACTTGCTAAAAACTAGTTAAAAGACAAAGTCCCTCATTGCTAACATTGCATTGTACTGTTGACCCACCTTTGTGGTACCATCCCATGCCCTGTGAACTTGGGCAGGAGAGACATCACTTTAAAATAATGGCCTTGACTAAAGAAATGTTATTTGTACAATAAATATGTACAATGACTAAAGAAATGTGGCGAGTGATATAATGGTGAGAGATAGAAAAAAAATGTATTATATAAATTATTATTGGTATTTATTGTATAAATAAAACTTTTCTTTTTATCCTATTGTGTTTGTGAAATTGTGTCCGTCATATGGATCTAAGTAAAACTTTGTACCTATTTTTTAGTGAGAATGAGGGATGTGGAAAGAAGAGAGATAAAAATAAAAAAGGAAATAAAAAAATAAAATAAAAACTGTAATAAATGATATGATAAGAAAATAATATAAAAGAAAAAAATGTAAAATATAGGGATTTAAATTTGTTACAATAAAAATTGGTGATAAAAACAAGTCAACGAAAAAGTTTAGTGTACCATAAACATTGGTACACCATTTGTACTGTTTATATCAAAATAATATAAAAAATGCAAAATATAGGGATTTGAATTTGTTACAATAAAAATTGGGGATGCAATAAAATCAAGTCAACAGAAATGTTTAGTGTACCATAAATAGTGTACACCATTTGTTACACCATTTTATACCACTATTTTGTGATGCCTTGTTTTTAGTCTTTTTTATTTTTTTTATTTTTTTAGAATGTAACACAAACAGCGGAAAATATAGTGTAACAGTACCTATTGTACAATTATCATTCAACAATGATAAACGTACCACAACAGTGTGGTACACTATTTGTACCACATTGTTTGTGGTCTTCCGATCCTTTCTTTTTTTCTTTTTTTCTTTTTTTATAGTTTTTATTTTTCCCTTTTTTTTCGCCCCTTTTTTTAAATAGTTTTATTGGTTTTTTAATTTATTAATATATTTATTGTTATTTATTTATTTCATTAAATAAAAATATAGACCAAGAAATACAATAAATGTGTGTTTATTGAAGGGTTTGCATAAGTTTCTTATCATTATTCTATTTTGATGCTAATAACCAAATATAATATTC
Organism: Sesbania bispinosa; assembly: GCA_026901365.1. NCBI lineage: Eukaryota > Viridiplantae > Streptophyta > Magnoliopsida > Fabales > Fabaceae > Sesbania > Sesbania bispinosa. The sequence continues at coordinate 1,394,810 of QLOH01000021.1, read as the reverse complement.
CAATCACTGTTTCTGTCCACACAATTAACCTCACAAATTCAATTAACCAAATATTTCATTCTATTAGCCGCCAAAGGATACACCATTAACCTCATTTTTAAATATGTTCACCGTTTCTGGCCAAATAATTAACCCCGTGTTAACAGGAGTTGCAATTAACCTCACAAAATCAATTAACCAAAAATCTTATTTATTTAACCACAAATGGATACACACCATTAACCTCATTTTTAAATATATTCACCGTTTCTGGACACATAATTAACCTCGTGTTAACAAGAGTTGCAATTAACTTCGCAAAATCAATTAACCAAAAATCACATTCTGTTAACCACAAATGGATATACCATTAACCTCATTTTTAAATATGTTAACGGTTTCTGGCCACATGATTAACCTCGTGTTAACCGGAGTTGCAATTAACCTCACAACATCAACTAACCAAAAATCTTATTCTGTTAACCACAAATGGATACACCATTAACCTCATTTTTTTATATGTTTACCATTTCTAGACACATAATTAACCCCGTGTTACCATGAATGATTAACACAAATTTTATGTGATCATTTATTATATTTATTGATCTATACTTTTATTTAATCAGATAAATAAATAAAAATAAATATAATAATAAAATAAAAAATAAAAACTATTTAAAAAAAAGGCAAAAAAAAAAAAACCAAAAAGACAAACTCACATTGCCCGTGTGTGCAAACGCGGGCAGTGTATTATGTATGATTAGCTTTTTCCTTTATTATTACTCATCGATCAATATATCATGCCATGAATCATGAAATCATGAAAAGTGGTGTAAGAATGAATGTGAAAATTTCATAGTTGAAACTTGAAACCAAATTTTGAATAAATTTTGAAAGTTTCAACCTTCACCATCACCTTCATCTTCTCCCTAAACTTACCCAACCTCGCCATTTCTCCCCCAATTGAGATGGAAGCTCCACCAACTTACCCCTACCATGTGGTGGCCATTCCCTACCCTGCTCGCGGCCACATCAACCCCATGATCAACCTTTGCAAGCTGCTCGTCTCCAACAACAACAGTATCCTCATAACCGTTGTCGTCACCGAAGAATGGCTCGGCTTCATCGGCTCCGACCCAAAACCCGACAACATCCGCTTCCGGTCAATCCCCAACGTTATCCCCTCCGAGCTCACTCGCGGATACGACCACCCAGCTTTCATGGAAGCTGTCATGACCAAGATGGAAGCACCCTTTCAACACCTACTCCACCATCTTCACCCTCCCCCTTCAATCATCATACATGATACTCTGTTGTACTGGGTCGTTGTTGTCGGAATCCGATGGAATATTCCGGTGGCATCGTTTTGGACAATGTCCGCTTCCATTTTCTCCGTGCTCCTACACCATCACCTCTTGGAACAAAACGGTCATTGTTACCCCGTGAACTTGTCAGGTAATCAACACATTTTCTGTTCAGTTCTTCTTTAGAGAAAAAAACAAGTTAAAAACTTGATATTAATAAGCATATTCAGAAGTTATTTAAATCGATTTTTTTTAAGCTGTGTAACATTTAACAAGATAATATATTAAAAAAAAAGAAAGATTTTCATTGGAAAGTTACAAACACCACAACATTCATTTCAATTCATTGACAACATTAAATATTAATTTTTTAATAAAAATTATTCATTTTTAATTTATTATCACGTGTGTAAATATAAATTTAAAAAATTGATTTAAAATTGTATGGGATTTGGATTTTGAAATTTGAAGATATTATAAAAAATTTAGTACTACAGTTGTAGATACTCCCTTCATTAAAATTTTGACATTTATCCATACATGTCTTAATTTAAAATTTATTTTAAATTGAAATAAAAAAACCCTGACCATACAATTGATAAGGGAGTAATGAGTATATGATACTACATGAGTACTAAATTTTTTTTCCAATTTCTGATTACTTTTACTTGATGCAAGCCAGAAGATGGTGACAAACGTGTGGATTATATTCCTGGAATTTCCTCAATGCGCTTGGCTGATTTTCCTCTAAACGATGGTAGTTGCCGTAGCAAGCGAATGTTGGAATTGTGCATGAAAGGTATGGTATGGGTTCACAAAGCACAATATCTTGTATTCCCTTCAATTTATGAGCTTGAACCTCAAGCCATTGATGTGCTTAAAACAGAGTTGTCACTACCCATTTACACAATTGGCCCTGTCATACCTTATTTTAGCCTTGTTGAAGACAATCCCACTTTGAGCTACTTTGAGTGGCTAGATGCACAACCTATTGGTTCTGTTCTTTACATCTCACAAGGGAGTTTTTTCTCTGTTTCAAGTGCTCAAATTGATGAGATTGCAGCTGCTTTGCGAGAAAGCAAGGTTAGATTCATATGGGTAGCTCGCAATGAGACTTCAAGGTTGAACGAAATTTGTGGGAATATGGGGCTAGTTTTGGCATGGTGTGACCAATTGAGAGTGTTATGTCATCCTTCTATTGGAGGGTTTTGGTCTCATTGTGGGTGGAATTCCACAAAAGAAGGGATTTTTGCTGGAGTTCCTTTTCTGACCTTTCCAATAATTATGGACCAACCAATTGATAGTAAGATGATAGTAGAGGATTGGAAGGTTGGTTGGAGGGTGAAGGAAGATGTTGAAGTAAATGCTTTGATAAAGAAAGATGAAATTGTGAGGCTAGTGCAGAGATTTATGGATTTGGATAATGACATTTCAAGGGAAATGAGGGAAAGATCCAGAAAGCTTAAGGAGATATGTGGTCAAGCAATTGCAAATGGTGGGTCAGCTGAAACAGATTTGAAAGCTTTTATTAGCGATATAATGCAGAGCACACTAATTAATGCCATAAATTAACATCTAGCAGATCGTGTAATAAATTATCGATCTCAGTAATATTTGTTGTTTATAGAATATTTTGCTGATTAATTTTAGGTCATTGGAATATTAATGTTTGGAGTTTGTACTTTGGACAGAGATACGGCATCAAGGCTGATTCAAAACTGCTTAAGCAGCTTGGTGGTGGATGTTATATCATTTTATTTAGCAGCAAAATTTTAGTAAAATTATAACTAAGTTGTAGCTATATATTTTATTATGGAATACAAAGTAAATTCATAGTAAATTAGTAGCTATAACTAATTTTAATTACATATTAGCTGTGAATTTATCATAAATTTGCCACACCCAACCTAAGAAATTATAGTAGAAAATACCCTAAATGAATGCCCTCCAGTTATTTTATCTCTATTTTTTATTGAAATAAATTATTGTAATGTGTAGTACAAAAATATAATAGCTCACTATTTTTTTTCGTCATTCACCATCTAAGGATCTATTATTTCTTTTCTGTTTCATTCTTATTTTACTCCTACTAATCTACTATTTATTTTTCAGTAGGAGATAATACGATTATTTCAATAAAATAAAGTTTGATAATTATGATGTTATGGCAAATAGGTTTGGTGTCATGGACTTCGTTCATGTAATTTTATCAATTTATTAATTATAATTTTTTTTACAAACCGTAGATCATAAAAAATATTTTTTGCTTCCTCTAATACTCGGTACTTGATTTCATAGGGCATTTAAGTTACACACACATCATAAAATATTTTATATATTACATGAGTATCTTTATGAATATAAAAATATTTTAATATTTTAAAATATGTAAAATATCTAATACTCATGTAATATATAAAATGTTTTAAAAAAATTACTTTCATTAATAAAAATATTTTAATAATATGTAATTAATATTTCATTTTATATAATATTGAGTTATTGATTAAAGAAATTTGAATTGTTAATTAAATAAATCTTTCTGTGTTGAAATATTAGTTAATAAATTAGAAAAGTTTCAATATCTATTAAATACTTTGGATAGAGAAATTCAAAAGTATTGTATTTCATATGTTGTTAGAATAGTAAAAGAAAGAGTTTCAAATGATAAATAGGAGTGATTTTTATGACAAACATGAGAAATTTCAAATGACACATTGAGAGTGAATTTCAACATTTCTCTGTAGGTTTTTTCTAGGGTATGCATCAGTTTAAAAGTTGTTGCATCATACACAACTATATTTTAATCGTTAGATTTTTCTTTGGTCCATCATCCATTATTTTAAACTCGTAACTAACAACTAAAATATAGTTATGTACTCCTTTCATCCCTTATTATAAGACATTTTCAACCGTTTCACACAGTTTAAGAAAAGTTAGTTAATGCATTGATCTTTTAAAAAAAAATTATAACATTCCAAATGTACCCATATTTAAATGTCACTATATTTTAGGGACATTAATTGTCACATGGTGAAAGACTCCAAAAGTCTATTTCTATTGGTGCAGTTGAACATGTGGGTAAAACTCCATTAACTATCCACACTAATCAATATATGGGGAATTAAAAGAGTTAAACATTAATGAAGGGCAGATATGGAAAAAAATGATTAATTCATCTAAAAATCTGCAAAGGGTCTTATATTAAGGGACACTCAATTCTTCTAGAAGGGATCTTATAAATAGGGACGAAGGGAGTACAGTGTAATAATTTTTAAACTTGTGCACCCTAAACTTAACATTCTCTATTATGTTAGAGTTTTTCGATTATCAATTATCATTTACAATTTCTTTCATACTTAACTCTCTTTTTAATAATCACTCGTGATTGATTTCACAATTTTGAAAATTATAAAATTTACCATCCAATACAAAAATGATTAAAAAAGTATAATTTAACTTAATATAAGAATTTAAAATACGAACCATAGCACACAAAAGACACGTCAATTTGTAAAATAATTATCATATCTAGAACTACAAGAAATTTGGTTTTTAGCGACGGCCTTTAGCCATCGCTAGAGGTGGAAAATTGTCGCTACAATGCAATTAGTGACGGCTTAGTGACGGACACAGGGACATCATTAAAATGCTCGACATTAATACCGGAGCGACGAGCAAAAATAGTCATTGCTACCTAGCGTCTGCTTGCCCGTCGCTAAAGTTGTCATTGTACTGAAGGTCGTCACTAGCAAAGAAGATCAAAGTTCGTCGCTAAGTCGTCATATCGTAGCGACGGTTTAGGCCGTCGCTATCATTTAGATTATTTTTTAAAAAAACTTTTATAACTAGTGACGACCATGGTCGTCGCTAATGATTATATTAATTTTTTAAAATTGAAATAAGGGATTTATATTTAATTTTATTTTAATTTACATATTTACGGTTGAATTATTATAAATATTTTACTTATTTTATAAATTTTATATCATATTTATTAACAATGTAATATATAAAGAAAGACAATAAAGACAATATAAAAACACCCATATAGAAAATAATATATATATATATACATACATACATATAAACAGTATTTATACAAAGAGTAGAAAAATATATACAAAAAAAATCATGGCTGACAGTGACGACGCTGCTATGGTTGTGGGCCATGATCCTCATCCTCATCCTCATCGATGGGCTAGTCATCCAGGTCGCCATTGTAGTGCGGGAGCGGCTGAGCCTAACTGTGGCTGGTAGAACCACCTGCACATCGGGCATCCAACACTAACTGCAACTGTTGTCAGAGTCGTGCGAAGTCCTCCTCCAACCGTTGGTACTGGGCCTGACAATGATCAGCCCTCTTTTCAGCTCGGCTAGCCTGCAACTTTGCTTCAATGACTTCATGGCGCAGTGCCTCGTCAGATGAATGTTGTGACCCGTCGCTCCCGCTGGTGTGGGCCCGAGACTCCTGAGTGAGGCTGGTCACACCTAGACGAATGTTGGTTCACAAGTCCCTGGTGCTATAACAGCGGTCTCGAGTCTTGCCACCAACAACATCCTTCCAGATTTGTAGCTTGGTGGACCCATCAGTGATGGAGTTGTCCCCCATCTGTGACTCCACCTCCCTCAGGCGGTCATGATAATTTGTCTATTGAGTAGAGATAAATTTATATTAAGTTAGTTATTCTTTTTCAAATATATGAAATTATATAAAAAACAATGATAAGCATAATTTTGACTTACATATGTGGACCCACTCAGTCGTCTACCCACCCACCACCCTTTTTTTTGTGTGGGTGCCCACAAAAAATTAATCGGGATCTACATCCCGCCCAAGCTGTCGTCACTACACAAGAAAATTATACTAATTAATTATTTTAATTACAAATATAAAAATAATATAGAAGAGTAGGTTTTTACATACCATATCAAGCGCGACCTCAATGTTGGCCTTGCGGCTCGTGGTGTGGACCGCCTCGCCTCGACGAGAAGCCCGATTGCTCTTATTACGAGTGGACTTCCCCTTAAACTCATCAGAGGCCCTTAGGTAGGGGTGGGAATAGGCCAGACCGCTCGTCAGGGGCATATTACTCGGCCTACATCAGGCCCAGGCCAGACCAGGCCAATTTATTAAATAAAGCAGGTCAAGGCTTTTTCAAAAGGCTATATATCAAAACAAGTCAGGCTTCAGGCCATCAAAAAGCCTTTTGAGCCTATCAGGCCGGTCTATTTAACTAAATATAAATAAAATACTAATATTTTTTATATTGTTATTATTATTATAAAGATTTTTTATTACTTTTCCTTATATTTATATACTTATTAGCTTGTATAAACATTTAAGTATGTTAAAAACTTGAGCCTATAAGTCTATTCATATATATGCTTATGATATATTCAAGTACCTTACTATAAAACAATATTTTAAACAGGCTTTCAGGCCATGTCAGGCTTTAAATAGGCCAGACTCAGACCATAAAATAAAGCCTATGTCAGGTAAACAGGTCAGACTCAGGCCATGGATTTAAGGTGCAGGCCAGGCTCAGGCCTTGAAAATCCTAGCTCAGCTCGACCTATTCCCATCCCTACCCATAGGCCAAAAGACCCTCCCAAGCCTCCTCACCACACCAAGTGGGTCGAGTCCCACTCGTTCGGGCCTTGTTCAGCATATCTCGGAGGCATCGAGCAATCCTCTACTCATACACCTTCTTAATTCGGGCCTCGTCCTCAGGGGCCCAAGTAACTTTGCTCTATAAAAGAAAAAATTTTAGGGTTAGTCATTTGAAAATGTCATTAGAAGTTAAAAAAATAATGTAAAATGTCATTTGAAAATGTCATATTGTGAACTCCTCCCACCACTTGTTCCTCACATCCTTCGGGGTGATCTCCCACAAATAATGAGGACCTCGGAATTGGGAATGGATCACATGGCTAATGATCACGATAGGGGGTTGTTAGGCACCCGACTGCAAAATAAATAAATTCAATGTTAACTGCAACTTATAAAAGTGCAAAATATTAAAGAAATAAAAAAATTGTAGAAACTCACCCTTTACATAAGGTCGGATGATAACCCTACCCTGAGGGTCTAGCTCCTGATCGGCTCTGGAGCTGGCACCCCGGTGCGGAGGTTGTTGTACATCAGGCTCCTCGTCAGCCTCCTTATCAATGTTAGCCTAGAGATCGCCCTCACCCTCTGAATCGAAAATATGTGGCAGGCCACATCCTTTGGCTGCTAATGGCCTACCTCGGGGGGAACCTCCTGATATCCTGGGGTAGGGATGAACCTCATATGCTCCATAAAGGCTCCAATAGATGCAGCAAGTTGGCCTACCTCTGCAGGGGTAGGCACCACATACGGTGCGGGGGCGGACGAGGAAGGCTGCTCTGGCAACTGCTCAGGGTGATGGAGGTTGGTCCTGTCCCGACGTAAGCGAGCTGCCTGTGCAGCAAGCTCGACCTGAGGGATGGTCCTCCCTCTAATAGGTGGGACCTCCCGTCCATCTCTACCATACATACGGGGCATATTTAACTAATTTTAATAAGTTTAAATTAAATATAAAAAACATACCTATAAAGTAAATTAATAACTACTTAATTACTAATAATTAATAGCCTAATATTAATAATTAATAATTATATAACTACATAATTACAAATAATTAATCATTAATAAATTAATAACTACATAATTACTAAAAAATATTAATTAATTACTAATAATTACTAAATAACTACCTATATACTTAAATACATATATAACTAAAATAACTACCTACATAATTAAATAACTAACTAAATAATTATATAACTATAATTAAAAAAAAACATTAATTAATTAAATAATTACCTGAACAACGGCAAGTGGTGGTGGACGTTGGAGGAGGAAGAGTGAAGGAAGGACAGAGGGACCTAGGGGCAACTATTTGAGATTCTGATCGGTTCAAAATGAACCCATGAAGGAGGGAGCAGTTTCTATGAAAAATGTACTTGGTTATGTATATGATGCCATCATGCATATCATTTTGCGTTTATTGATTTTGAGACGGCTTGATGCCGAGTGATAGCATACACCTTGTGTAGAGTGAGATACATGGTGATGGCTGGGAAAAGGCTTAGAGGCAAAGTCTAATTCATCAGACACAATGGTAGGAGGTGGTCTCTCTGGACCATTGTTGGACCTCTGGCAAGCATACCAAAGTTAACTCAAAAGTCGATGTCTAAAAGTGCCAAGAAGTTGCTGCCTTTTTCTCATTTAAGTGCGCGCATGAGCTAAGAAAGGGCTTGGCTTGAGCGACCAATAAATTGCTGAGCTGGATAAGTAAGTGCTTGCTCGAGCATGCCATTGCTCGCTTGAGCGAGCAACGCAACAGAGAACTACTTTTTTTTCTTCTTGCCTCGCTTAAGCGAGGCATTCCTTCACTTGAGCGAGCCTGATGATTCTTCAAAGCTTATTTTCGGTTCCCAGGCTTCCTTTTAAGTTCCATAATCCTCCCAACTCTTATACATCTGCAAAAATCCATAATACAAATAAAAATGACATCAAACTCCAAAGTAAAACAAAAATAAAAAAACAAACTAAAATTCAATCAATAAAGGGCAATCAGGATTACAATTTCATGCATTTAACAGCACAAAGTGCTCAAATTATAACTAAATTCTACTAAACTTAAGCACTTATCAACTCCACCCAACTTAGAATCTTGCTTGCCCTCAAGTCAGATAATTCAACCAAAAAGGAGTAAGCAAACTGTATAACCTGTGAGTTTGAATTTTGCTTGAAGACAATAAACTCCCAACCATCAAGTTAGACAGAACAAATTGAATCAGGACACACTAGCTCATAAAAATTGAACTTCAAGTTAAGGTAGGAACAAGATATAAGCACACTTCAACTATTAGGACAAACAAAAGAAGCAAATAAATTACTCTCTCAAGGAATCACTCTCAATGTATGACTTTCTTGGGTGAGTGTTTCACTCATCCCTCACAGTAACTGAACAACACAGCCTTGCCAATCACTTCCTATCCAATCACAAACACACTATTAGCATGAATCCTAAGTTCTTTGAAGGTTGTAATGGGGCTAGGGTTCCAAGAATCATGGTTTTTCTGGATATTTCAAATTCACACTTTTGGGAAAAAAAGAGCCTTTATGCAAGTTATGCACATTTTTCACTAACCCTCAATCATGTACTTGGAATCCCCTTTTTAATCAACAACCCCACTTCTTTTCATTTGATTTATATATACAACACCCTTTCTTCTTCTTCTTCTTCTTCTTCTTCTTCTTCTTCTTCTTCTTCTTCTTCTTCTTCTTCTTCTTCTTCTTCTTCTTCTTCTTCTTCTTCTCTTTATTTTACTCATAACAGCAAAGCCAACTGATACCCAATCATTTACATAAACATCACCTATGCTCTCTTTCCCTAAGCATAGAGGGAGGATTATTTCAATGAAGGGTAAAGTGCAGGTTTTTAGAACAAATTCATGGCTCAAATGGGCTACCAAAGAAAATTGCTCAATAATTATGTAGGGTTAGCTATTTGGCACTAGGTTAAAAAAGAAATGCAACAATTATGCCTTAGTCATTTTCATGCTTTTAATTATTAGTGACAATAGAAAATTCAGGCAAGACATGCGCAACAAATCACAGTGAGGACTCTCAAATTCTGATTATACTGGTTTCGCTCACTCACTTGACTAGAAAGAAGTTTCCTTGATCAAGTCTTTCTGTTGCTTCAATTATTTTCCCTATTCACTCTCATGCACAAAAATCTTATGCCTACTTGAACTGAGAAATTCTGCTTCTTTGTTCACACTCTTCAACATTTTTAAAATTTTCTGTTCTCAGCTCACAAGAAGGAATTTGTTAAAGTTGATTTTCTTTTCAAACAACATTACCAAAAAAAAAGAAAAGTATTATATGATTCCCCCTAAAATTGTATTTACATGGGAACTGTTTGCAATTAGTTCAGTGATGTTTGGTGAATTTAATGATAAAAAATTCAAAATGTTATACTCTTATGTCCAAGACAGTGGGTCAATTGTTTAACAACCAAAATAAACATCTACACATATAAAACATCAACCATCCATAACTGTAATGACCAAATATGTTCAACCCAAAACAGGAAAGCAACATAATCCAAAAGCTGTAACTAAAACTCCTAAACTACTACTAAAAGACTGAATGTAAAAACTGAAATTAAATAATATAAAAAGCAGTAAAATATCCCCCTCAATGCATGGCGTCATCCCCATCATCATCGGCTACCATATCCTCCACACCAGCATCTGCACCATCATCTGTTGCATGCTCCATGTCCTGAGCTCCTACATCAGATGGTCCTGCTCTCCCCAGAAAAAAGGCCTGTCCCCAGGCCATGAGACATATGCAGTGAACTGATCAGGTGTAGGCCATGACCCTGGAACATGAGAGGACTAAGAAGTGTAAGCGTGGTAGGACTCACGAGGAGCACATGTCCTCTATGCACGGATGCAAGCTGACTCTATGTGTGCTAGTGGTACAACTCCATGCTTCTGAAGTAATCGATCAGTGTAGGGTCCATATGAGGCATGGGTGGAGGTGACTATGGGACCTGCTGGGCTGGTGGTGAGGAATAAGATGGGATTTGTTGGTCTTGAAGCCGCTCCGCTGGGTTGATGCAATTATGCTCATTGAATTTGAAATCAATGGTGCACCTAATGTCCTGGATGAGATCAACCTCAATCTCGTTGTAGCCACAAAGCTCAGTAATCAAGGCTGGGAAACCTAGACCTTTGTTAGCAGCAGTTTGGTTGACAAAATTATGAATCTACTCCGAGATGACTGTGGCCAGGTCCACTAAAAATCCACTCAGGATACTGTAGAGTAGGTGGCATCTGGGCATGTTGAGATATGAACTATGTTTTATTGGCACAATGTTAGCCAATAGAAACGTCATCCAAATTTGTGTAAGGGATTTCATGATTCGCTCAAGATACGAAGAGCCTTTCCGGCTTGGTTCACCTCATATGACCTCCCGGGTAGGCATAGGACTGCAGTTGTCCTATCATCATCAAAACCCTCAGTGTCACACCTCAGTTGTTGATATGTGCACCCTCCTTCATCAGCAAGAACATCAGGGAGACCAAAGAACTCTCTGATAGCCTCACTGTCATATGAAACCCATTTGCTCCTCACTAGGGACCTCTTGTCAACTGACCTCGAAGTGACAGGGTAGGCATTCACATAAAATTCTTTGACCACTTGAGGGTCAAACTTTGGGATAGGGTCCGCTGCTTGCTTCCAGCCGCTCCTAATAACCTTATTGAGGAACTCATCTGCTTCCCCAGGATATAACACCACCTTCCTCCCATGGATGAGGGGCAACCCCTTGATGGTTTCATAGTGCTCTTGGTGATGGGGGCTCCTGAAGATGACACCAGTTGGAGCTCGGAGTGCCTGAGAGGAAGATTCCCCTCTAGCTCTCTTGGATGGATTCCTTTTAGTTGTTATTTTCTTGCTCATCCTGTAATTAAGCAATTTTTGTCAGTAGATAAGTTTATAATTCACATTCACAAGCTTAGCTTCAATTTTTGCATCAAACCAAGTGGAATAGATATCATGATAAGCTAAAATTTTAACAAGTTGCCAACAATTGGCTTACACTTAGCATGACCACATTTAAGAGCACCACTTGATCACCTATGTGAACCTTTACACCTAACTCTTAAACACTTTAACATTCAATACATGGTTCAGGCAATTTATCAAACACTTGGAGAGATTTGAATTTTTCACATTGTTATTTGGAGAATCCATGGGGTTTTCAACTTTACTCACTCACACAAATCATTACAAGGTCACTATGTAGTCACAAAATCACCTATGGTATGCGTAGGTGAGTGAGGAATTTCCACAAATACATGGTATGCACAGGTAATTTCACTTGTTAAACAAGGTTCACCCACAACCCACTACCCCCGAAAAATCAATTCAAGAAGTTTTACACACAATCATTCAACTATTCAGTCCAATCAAAATAAAGAGCAACAATTGATACAAGAAATATCTAAAAATAATTTTGAACCCTAACCTAGGTAGGGAGATGGGGGTTTAGAGATGAGAGAAGAGGGGCTTACCTTGCGTGTAGAGATGAGGGAGAAAGAGGAACTAGTGGTGACTTGGATGTGAGAAGATTTGAGGAAGATTGGAGGAGGGGAAATCAATTGGGTGAGAGTGAGAGTGGAGTGAGAGAAATAAGAAAACACAGAGAATGTGCGTGGAGAGTGAGAAGAAATTGAGTTTCAAAAACTCTTACGCGCGCGCGCGCTCGCTCGAGCGAGGAGTAACTCAAAGGCATGCATTTTTGCTCGCTCAAGCGAGACAGGGCTCGCTTGAGCGAGAGGTGGTTCTAGAAACAGTTTAAAGTGGCTCACTCAAGCAAGCTCGTAGTCGCTTGAGCGAGCACCAAGTCAAAGAGTACCAAAATTTTAAGGATTAGCTCGCTCAAGCGATCTCGTAGTCGCTTGAGCAAGGAGCAAGTCAGAGATAACCAATTTTTTCACATTCGCTCGCTCAAGCGAGCTTATAGTCACTTGAGCGAGGAGTAAGTCTGAGAGCTCCAGGGATTTTCAATTTTTGCTCACTTGAGCGAGCCCTAACTTAGAGAACATCATGTTTTTTTCTTGATTTACTCGCTCGAGCGAGACGGGGCTCGCTTGAGTGAGCCCTTTAACAGTAAATTACTCAGTTTTGCATCTAGTATACAGTGCTTTTCCAACCCAAGTTTTCCCTTTCTCTCTCAAGCCTAATGCAATCGTCCTATTCCCTTATTTCCACTTGTTTGTGCTTAATTTACTCTTCCTTACCTCTCTTGACTTGGAGTTTCACTTACATCCTACTTTAAGCCTATCCTAGCAATGTATACAAACATGGACAACATGCTCAAACTGACAAGTTAAAAAGAAATGAAAGCTATAAATGGCAGGGTTGCCTCCCAGTTAATGCTTGTTTAACGTCACTAAGCTCGACACATGTTTACTCATTGATCCTAGAGATGAAGAATTGTGGCGAGTCTCTCAACATCACCTCCTAAGTACGGTTTAAGCCTTTGGCCATTAACCACTCAACTTCTGTGAGATGTAGGATCCTTTAATTCCACAGCTCCATATGGCTTGACTTCCTTGATGAGAAATGGACCAGACCATTTGGATTTCAGCTTTCCAGGGAAAAGTCTCATCCTAGAGTTGAACAAAAGCACAAATTGGCCTGGTCTGAACTGCCTTTTTAGAATCTTCCTGTCATGATATGCCTTGACTTTTTGTTTGTACAATTTTGAAGATTCATAGGCATTTATCCTGAGTTCTTCCAGCTCAGATAATTGGAGCTTCCTCTTTTCTCCTGAAGCTTGTGGATCGAAGTTGAGGAATTTCAAGGCCCAGAATGCCTTATGATCTAGCTCCACAGGGAGATGGCAAGACTTGCCATAAACCAACTGAAGTGGGAATAAGGCTGTTGAGGTCTTAAATGCAGTTCTGTATGCCCACAAGGCCACATCCAACTTAACTGACCAATCCTTCCTAGAAGAGCTCACGGTCTTCTCAAGAATTCTCTTGATTTCTCTATTAGAGACTCCATCTTGGCCATTTGTCTATGGATGGTATGGAGATGCAACCTTGTGCCTTACCCCATAGTGTTCCAGCACCTTTTGAAGCTGAGAATTACTGAAATGTGATCCTCCATCACTGATCAATACTCTTGGTGAGTGATAAGTGTTAAATTAATGTAAATTTTTGTATAATTACAGCACTTATCAAGGGCAAAATATGGAAATTTATACCCCAATTTATCCTTTTTTAGCTTAAAATGCAGTTCTTGTGATTATTTACATGACATTGCATTGGATTAACTAATAAGTATTTCTTACTTAATTTTTAAATTAATTAAGTATTTTTTCGAAATTTTAATGTTAAGAACTTTGTTGTTAATGTTAATAATTATGTTGAATTGTTCTTTATTGTTTATCCATAATATCAATTATTATTGTTGGTTTTGATGTCGTTCTTTTAAATTGTTGTTTGTCGTTATTTTTATATTACAATTTATATATCAATGTTAGATTTCCCTTATGCTTTCCATTTTAATGGAAATCATATCTCACCCTTCGCTATTTTCCTATTTATTTATTTATTTTTCTCTATTGTTCATGAAGACACTGTGATCGACAATAATGATGACTGTAACAATCACGGTATGCTTTGGGGACAGAATGTGGCAAGTGGAGCACGAGTCCTGATGGGTATCATACAGTGGAAACACGACTTTCATCATCTAGCATCCCATTTCACCAATCTTCTAGCCCTCACCCTCTCTGGAGATATAGCCATTTGTTTCGTTTCGTCGTTCCCTTACATGTGGACCTTTCTTGCTCACCCATGATGTTTATTTCTGTTGCACCTCCTATGCGTTCCCTAACACCTTCACCACCACCTTCATCTGTTGGTTCACACTACCTAGACTAGCTCCTACTTGTTATATAGCTTGTTATATGTCTTTGTCCTCTATTGCCTATGGATTTTCATCATACAACCCAGGGTGGATTTCTCACTAATACTTTAATAGCTGCTTTGGAGAACTTTGCTGGTTTGAGAATATCTTTTCTGCATAGTTGTTTTCTTTTCTATAGTTGTAATGTACAACCATGATGGATATAAGAGTGGCAGTGATGTTGGGTACCAGAGTAATAAAATAATATTCCGCAGCTAAAATAGAGATGAGAGAAATTGGAACTGACACACAGTATTTTACGTGGAAAACCCTCAATTGATAAGGGAAAAACCACGGGCAAGGCTAGAAAAATATTTTACTAAGTGGAAGATGGTTACAACCTTTCTCTCTAAATACAAGGAGAGAACAATTACACTCTCTCTTGAAATAGGAGAAACAACTCTCTCTAAAGGATAGGAGGAACACTCACTGGACACTCTAAGAATGCTTCACTTTGTAGTGAAGGTGTTGTGTTTAACATTGGATGATATAAATCGAAGCTGGAGGTTGCTATTTATAGGCTTTCAACCTCTACACTTGATCTGATTAACAACTCTATGCAAGCTTCCTATTGGCTGGCTGGATTTTCTTATCTCATCAACTAAATAATAGCCACAAGTGGCTTTATGGGTCTTCATCCCGTGGAGCGTGTGACTTCTGACAATCTCCCACTTAAAGCCACTTTTGTGAGCTATCAAAATTTCTCTACCTTGCCATGTTCCATGCTGCTACGTTTCTGATAGGCCATATGAGGATCTGCACCATATAAACTTATCAGAGTTGATTGGCTTTGTCAAAGCATCTTCTAGGTTACCTTTAGTGTGAATCTTTTGCATATCCACACTCCCTTCTTCTACTACTTCTCTGACAAAATGATATTCTACTCCTATGTGTTTTGTTCGGGAATGAAAGGATGGATTCCTTGCAATGTGTAAGGCACTCTGACTGTCACAATACACAGAGATCTTTTGTTGTTTGTGCCTGAGTTCTTCCAATAACCTTTGAATCCAAATAGCTTCCTTGCATGCTTGAGTAGCTGCCATATATTCAGCTTCTGTAGTAGATAGAGCTACAACAGTTTGTAATTTGGATAACCAGCTTACCGCTCCTCCTGCAAGTGTGAACACATAGCCTGTAGTAGATTTTCTTTTATCAAGATCACCTGCAAAATTTGAATCAACATATCCCCTTATACTAAACTCTGATCCTCCATAACATAATGCAACACCTGAGGTTCCTCTAATGTATCTTAGGATCCTCTTAACAGTATTCCAATGCTCTTTACCAGGATCTGCCATAAATCGACCGACCGTTCCTACTGCCTAAGTGACATTTGGTCTCGTACAAATCATGGCATGCATAAGGCTTCCCACCGCTAATGCATACGGTACTCGAGACATTTCCATCCTCTCTGCTTCATTGCTAGGACACATACTTGAGGATAATTTATAATTGGTAGGAAGTGGGGTAGATATTTGCTTACAATCTTGCATATTGAAGCGTCGCAAGTCTCTTTCTAGATAATTCTTCGGATAAAGCCAAATCTTCCTATCCTTTTTGTCTCGGTGAATTTGCATCCCCTAAAATCTTGTTTGCTGGTCCAAGGTCCTTCATATCAAACTCCCTAGTCAATTGTGCCTTCAATTCTTGGATTCGATCTTTGTTGGGGCTTACTACCAACATGTCATCCACGTACAACAGTAAAATGATAAAATCATTATTTCCAAACCTCTTGTGGTATGCACAATGGTCTGAATTCAATCTGTTGTATCTGAGGCTAATAATGAAGGAATCAAATCTCTTGTATCGACATCTTGGCGCCTGCTTTAGACTGTATAGAGATTTGGTTAATCTGCAAACCAAGTTTTCTTTTCCTTTTTCTTCAAAGCCTTCAGGTTGGAGCATATGTATTTCTTCTTCAAGTTCTCCATGAAGAAAAGCAGTCTTTACATCTAATTGTTCAAGATGTAAATCAAATGCAGCACACATAGCCAGAACTACTCTGATAGTGGTAAGTCTAACCACAGGAGAGAATATCTCATTGAAATCGATACCTTCCTTCTGAGCATACCCTTTGACTACCAATCTCGCACGATATCTTTCCACTTGATCGTTGCCATCACGTTTGATCTTATAGACCCATTTGTTTCCAATGGCTTTTCGACCTTTTGGAAGTGCAACAAGTTCCCATGTTCTATTTCTATGTAAGGCTTCTATTTCTTCTTGCATTGCTGTCATCCATAGAGAAGCATCTGAACTTCCCAACGCCTCCTGAAAGGTTGATGGTTCTCCTTCTTCTGATAGAAGACAATATGCAACATTGCTTTCTATTACATAGTCTAAGTGCCAAGACGGTTTCCTTATTTGACGTGTTGTGCGTCGAAGTTCTTCATCATTGACAACTATTGGTTCTTGTTCTTCGTGCTCCCGATTCATCTTCAGAAGGATCATTTTCTTTATACTTTTCTTCTATTTGCACTATAGTAGTTTCTTGGAAGTGCTATCATTTTTCTGCTCACCTTGTAACTCATTTTCAACAAAGATTACATCTCTGCTGACAATAACCTTATGGGCAGTGGGATCCCATAGGCGATACCCCTTGATACCGTCAGTATAACCCAAGAATATACATTTCCTGGATTTTGGATCCAGTTTTGTTCTTTCTTGGGAGTTGTACATTACATACACAAGGACATCCAAATACATGCAGAGAAGAATAATCTGTTGGTTTTCCCTTCCCCATCTCCATGGTGTCTTGAAACCAATTGCAGTTGATGGTGACCGGTTTATCAAGTAACAAGTTGTTTTTACTGCTTCTGCCCAGAAAAACTTGGCTAATCCTGTTGTTTTTAGCAAAGCTCTTGTTCTATCTAGAAGAGTTCTGTTCATTCGCTCTGCTACACCATTTTGCTGAGGTGTATGTGCAACTGTGAATTGCCTCTTTATACCCTCTTGCTTGAAAAATGTTAGGAAATCACCAGCTATATATTCTCCTCTATTATCAGTCCTCAAGCATTTGATCTTTTTCCCAGTTTCAAGTTCGACTTGAGCTTTGAACTCCTTGAATACTGAGAACACATCTGACTTCTTCTTGATTGGGTACACCCACAATCTCCTGGAGTAATCATCAATGAATGAGACAAATATTTTGCTCCTCCAAGGGACATTTCTGGTGACTCCCACACATCAGAATGGATCAACTCCAATGTGTATTTGCTTCTTGCAGCTGACCTTTCAAACTTCAATCTGTATTGCTTACTTATCACACAGTGCTCACAAAAAGGTAAGTTTACCGTTTTGAGCCCGGGTAGGAGATTACGATCTGCAAGAACTTTCAAGCCTCGTTTCGACATATGGCCTAATCTGCGATGCCACATCATTGTCGTTTCTTCTTGGCTAACTGCTGCAACTGATGCACCTCCTTCTTGAATTGTATCTCCCAAAAGCCTATAAAGATTAGTTTGGGTCTTTTTCTGCCTTCATCACCACGAGAGTGCCTCTCACCACTTTTAAGATTCCACCTTCAACATGGATCTTGCAACCAAGGTCATCTAGTTGGCCAATGGATAATAGATTCCTCCTTAAGCCCTTCACATGTCGTACCTTTTAAATTGAGTGAACAGTACCATCATACATTTTCAATTTGACGGTACCAACTCCAGCAATTTCCAAGGCATGACCATTTCCATGAACACAGTTCCTTGTGAGACAGGTTCGTAAGTACTAAACCAATCCCGGTGTGAAGTCATGTGCCATGATGCACCTGTATCCATGATCCAGACATCTATGAGTTGCCTTCTATCATTATGACCAATTACTGCTTCACTATATAGAATTTCTCCATTTTCAGAGGTACTAGCAACACATCCTTGAGAATTTGTTGCGTCAAGAGACTTCTCTGTATTCTTCTTATTGTGCCAACAATCTTTCTTCATGTGCCCTCTCATGCCATAATGGTAGCATTTAAGATTCTTCCTTCTTCGAGACTTTGATCTACCATTGTTTCGACTCCCACTGGAGCCACGTTCCGTTGATCTACCTTTTTGTCACCGTTAAAGCCTCCACGTGTCTAGAGCTTTCTGATCTATCTTCCTTATTCTTTCGCTTGGATTCTTCTTCAAGAATAGCTCCAGCAACATCATCAAAGTGTAAGGAGTCAACAACATTATTATTTGTTATATTGATGACAAGTTGATCATACGAATCTGGTAAACTCTGAAGTAGAAGCTCTGCATGTTCATTTTCTGCTATTGTGAAATTTGCAGCTGTCAGTTGAGCAAATAACGTATTCAGATTGTTGATGTGATCTGTCACTGATGTGGATTCATTCATCCGAAGAGTATACAATCTCCTTTTTAAGAATATTCTATTGTGAAGTGACTTGACCTCATACAACTTGATGAGTGTATCCCAGATCTCCTTTGCAGTCTTTTTTTCTGCAACGCTTGACAAAACAGAATCAGCCATTGCTAAGTGCAAATTGGCAACAGCATTGTCATCCATCTCTTGCCACTTTTCATCAGATATGCCTGCAAGTCTACTTTGAATTGCTGCTACACAATTATCTTTCCTCAAAATAGCCTTTATCTTCAATTTCCACAGGGAGAAATTACTCCCATTGAACTTCTCAACCTCAAATTTTGTCGCCATGATTTTAACACCAATTTTTTTTTAACAAAACCGGATTACAAAATTTCACCGTGAATAGTACCGTATACGTGAACAGTATTGTACGTATTCCGTAAACTAGAATAAATCTAGTATACATTAACAATCACTGTAAAAGTATACAACCACACGTGTGAATAGTAACCGTGAACAGTACTGCAGCGGAAATATTGATCGGCAACCGGTGGCTCTGATACCACTGTTGGGTACCAGAGTAATAAAATAATATTCCTCAGCTAAAATAGAGATGAGAAAAATTGGAACTGACACACAGTATTTTACGTGGAAAACCCTCAATTGATAAGGGAAAAACCACAGGCAAGGCTAGAAAAATATTTTACTAAGTGGAAGATGGTTACAACCTTTCTCTCTAAATACAAGGAGAGAACAATTACACCCTCTCTTGAAATAGGAGAAACAACTCTCTCTAAAGGATAGGAAGAACACTCATTGGACACTCTAAGAATGCTTCACTTTGTAGTGAAGGTGTTGTGTTTAACACTGGATGATATAAATCGAAGCTGGAGGTTGCTATTTATAGGCTTTCAACCTCTACACTTGATCTGATTAACAACTCTATGCAAGCTTCCTATTGGCTGGCTGGATTTTCTTATCTCATCAACTAAATAATAGCCACAAGTGGCTTTATGGGTCTTCATTGTAACATCCTAAATTTTATTAAGTAAATATTAATTAAATTAAATAAATAAGTAAAGGATATAATTAATTAAATAGATGAATAAATAATAAGATTAATATTATTATTAGTTTTATCCATAAAGCTACTTCATTTTTTTTAAAAAAAAAGATAAGGGTGTTGAGAGTGGGCCCAAGCCCAATTAGGCATTATAGTAAGGAGGGGTTATCAGTTCACCCTAATCCTTATTCGTATAATCGTCAGAGAGCGAAACGCTAAGGAGGGGAGAAACCAAGTCTCAAGAGGAGGTTGCTGCAGAGTGATCATCAAGAATCAAGAAAGAGTCTTTCTTGTTGTTCGATCATCACTTCAAGGTACGGTGGGGAAAGGGTGCTGCTTGTATGTGTATGTGGGAGTGCTTGGGTAGTGAGGGCAACCATAAGACCCTCTAAGAATTCTAAATTTGAGAACCTATCTGTGAATCATATATTGTGTGTTTGGAATGTGTTTGATTTGATGTATGCATGTGATGACCCTAATGAATTGGGTGATGCTAGCGAGGATAGCGAAAAACGGTTAAATAAGGGTTTAAAGATGAGGAACCATAATTGATTAGATGTTAAATTTATTGTAATTCGTAGGGATGATTGAGTATTTCAGTGAATTTAATCGGTAAAAACGAGTTTAATTGAATTAGGAACTTGAGGATTTGAGTAGGGATTGAAGAAGAGGGTAGAGGAAAGTCATTTTCGTTTTTACACAGAGCAGCGACTGTAAAACAGCGACTGCAGATTCGTTCACCGTTGGATCGGGCTGAAATTTTGACAGCTAGTTCGGAAAGTCTGGTTCGTCATTATGAACGGTTGGATCGTCTATACGAAGTCTGGGTTGGGAGATATTTAGTTCGCACTAGAGGAAAATCATTCCCGTTTTTACACAGAGCAGCGACTGTAAAACAGTGACTACTGATTCGTTCATCGTTGGATCGGGCTGAAATTTTTACATCTGGTCCGGAACATCTGGTTCTTCCTTATGAACGGTTGGATCGTCGATACTAAGTCTGGGTTGGGAGATATTTAGTTCGCACTGTAGCTGTATATTTGAGGTTTTTATTGATGAAATTAAAATGGATGCATAGAGTGTATTAATTGTAATATGAGTATTGTGATGTGAATATCTTATGTGATATCCTATGTTTATACATTGATTGTGATGTGAGTGTGATGATATGAATATCCCATGTGATGTTAGATGTTTATAATATTGAGATGTATGATGATGATATATTGATGTATTGAGTTTATGATGATGATGTATTGATGTATTGAGTTCATGATGATGATGTATTGATGTATTGAGTTCATGATGATGAGGTATGAGATGTGTGATGATGATATATTGAGGTATTGAGTGTATGAGGTATGAGGTGTATAATGATTATATATTGATGCATTGAGCATATAATGTGTGTTGTGATAATGATGATATAATGATGCATTGAACATGCGATGAGTGTTATGATCATGATGATGGTGATTAACGATGTTGATGATGATTTGGTGTGCATAATGATCAGTGAATATGCAATGTGATTGATGATGATTGAGTGTGCATAATGATCGGTGAATATGCCATGTGATTGATGATGTTTTGGTGTGCATAATATGCAATGTGACTAATGATGATTGGTGTTATTATGATGATAATGATATTTGGTGATAATTATGATGATTTTGGATGATGATGAATGATGTTAATTATAATGATTGATGATGATGATGAATGGTGATATTTATGATGAACCATGATGAGAATGATTGATGATGATGATGTTGGTGTTGTACCTGAGTATAACTTGGGGAGGTGAATAGTGTACCTGAGTATAACTCAGGGAGGTGATAATGGTGATGATGATTTAATTAACCTTATGTTGTAAATGATGCTTGAGTATATATATGATGTTGCGCCTGAGATACACAAGCCCAGTGAGGGGTGGGGTGTAACTCAGGGAGGTGATTGTACTTGAGATACACAAGCCCAGTGAGGGGTGGGGTGTAACTCAGGGAGGTGATTGTACTTGGGATACACAAGCCCAATAAGGGGTGAAGTGTAGCTCAGGGAGGTGAATGTTGTACCTGAGTGTAACTCAGGGAGGTGAGTATTGATTATGTTGGTGAATGTTGTACTTGAGTGTAACTCAGGGAGGTGAGTATTGATTATGTTGGTGATTATGGTACCTGAGTGTAACTTAGGGAGGTGAGTATTGATTGTGTTGGTGATTATGGTACCTGAGTGTAACTTAGGGAGGTGAGTATTGATTATGTAATTGAATATGGTACCTGAGGTGTACAAGCCTAGAGTGGGTGAAGTACAACTCAGGGAGGTGCATGATGGTGATGATGATATGATGAATATGATGAAATGGTGATATTGATGATTGTGATGAGTATGATGATATTGATGATAATGATGAGTATGATGATATGATGATTATGATGAATATGATGAGTATGATGATTATGATGAATATGATGAAATGATGATATTGATGATTATAGTATGATAATATTGATGAGTATGATGATTATGATGAATATGATGAGTATGATGATATTGATGATAAAGATGAGTATGATGATAATGATGATTATGATGATAATGGGGATTATGATGATTGTGGTGATATTGATGATGTTGTTGGTGTATATGATGATGATGATGATTATGTTTTACATTTGATATTAGAATAAGTAATATGATGATGTTGTTTACATGAGGGTGAGGATAGGGTAGTCTCCTATGTGTATGTATGAGTGATGTTCTTTTCCTCACCGTTTCTATCTGTGGTTATTATTTACAGGTGATGACGATGGCACCTCAGGTGCCGAGTATTGAGTTGATGGGTGTCGTTCTGATACATGTGACATCAGGGCTTAGTAGTGGGAGTTTTATTTTATATTTCTATTTTGGAGAGATTGTGTAAACGATTTTAAGTGTCTTATAAGGCTAAGAATGATGTTTTACTGTTAACTTTTGAGGTAGCAATATTTTATTTACTTTGAAAACCTTTTGACTCCAACTTCTATTTTGAATAAGTTGACTTTGAAAAGAATTGAGGTTTTAATTGAGTTGAAATGTGAACTTTTTTACCCAATGTAATTCGTTATTTTCCTAAGTCTTCCACTTCGTTGATTATATAAGAGTTGGGGTAGAAGGGTGTCACATTCATCCCACGGAGCGTGTGACTTCTGACAAGTGATACTCTGGAACGATCTGACACACTTGACACACTTGCCTAGTTGAGAAGTCTTTTTGTTTTTTTATGTTTACATTGGACACACAATCATAAGTGCTTAATTTCAACATTCTAATTGTCTTTATTTGGGCTGCATCTATGGTACTTTAACTCATAGGTCTTGTACTAATACCAGACACTTTCTTAACCGTCCGATTTAATTATATTTTATTTAATGGCAGAGATTCATTACCTGCTACCTGTTGTGGTGTAATGGTCTACTAAAGGTTTATATTTTTTATTGTGTCCCAGTATTGTGTAATATTCATTTGTTCGTCCCAGGCTTTGAATCACCATCAAAGTGGACGGTGACCGGGGATAATGGAAGGATGTCGTTAGTTGATGAAGTTTAGCGGCTCTTTTAGATAAGCTGACTGGTGTATGTAGTTGAACAGTTAAGGCATAGTGATCATTAAGGGGGAAGCTGTTGGGATTGGTCCCTTGTGTATTAGTCGTGTTTCTTAACATTGCCTACTACCAGAACAGAGTTAATTCGTAATTAGTGCTTACTGTGTGGTAAGTTCTCGTTTATCCTTTACATGGGGTACCTTTGAGGAACAAGAGTTGTGACCACACTGTTCTGCTGGATCTTGAAGCTGCCAATGGCGACCGTTCGAGAGAAGATGGGCATGAGCGGTAAATAGAAGGTTCCGGTGGGTCAAGAATCTGGTGCCAGAAACCCCATTAGCAACGGTGGTGGTGATTGTGGCCATCACTTGGCTTTTTTCCCCGAGCAAATAACAACTTTTATTCTCCCAAATTTGCTCACCCCTTTGCACAAATACCATGATTCTTTGAGACCTCCCATGACTATATGTGGGTCACATGAGTAATGGGTTTCTTCAAAAACTTGGATCTAATCAATCTACCACATCATGAATCTAAGATGACGGTGAAAAAGAGAGAGGAAACATAGAAAAAGAACCAAAAAAATGCAAGAGATTTGAAGTTCCTCCCTTATCCCAAAGGCTTACGCTTACGATGATGATGTTGTCGTCATAATTAGATAGCATTAGAAAATGGACTTGCTTTTAGACATGGAAAATGATGGTGAGTTGGTGGCTTACTGTTGTTGAAATGAAAAATGACGGTGGTGAGTATCCTATCTCACACAAATTGACCCAAAAATCATTTCTATCCTTCTTTGCAAATTAGTAAATTATATGGATTGATGTGTAAAAATTTATTTTTTAGCTATCAGGTTGGCTCACTTACTGTAGCAGGTAATTTATCTCATGCAGAGGTACAGGACCTGTGTGTGTCTTGTACGGTAGAAGCACCCCTTTATTCTTCACTTCCATTGAAATGTAAAAAACTTTACATCTACCGAAAACTTATTTTTCGGAATTATGTTTTCTAAATGGGTAAAATAAAATTTTAGTCCCTATAATATACCTGAGTTTTGATTTTCGTCCCTGGAAAATTTTTCTTTTTTATTTTATCCTTATAAAATATTTATGCTATTTTTTTTAGTCCTGATGTTAATTTTACTGTTCATTGTGGATGTGTCGAACGGCCATGATAGTCAACAATACTTCAGAAGTATCCCAACACATTATATAAGAGTGTTAGTTTCCTTAAACTTATTTAGAGATTCAAATTTCATGGTCAATTTGAACTAAAATTATTTGTACATTTCCTCCTTCATATATATCACAAATAGTCTTTGAACGTGTTTAAGGAGGCTAACACTGTTATGTAATGTGTCAGGTACAATACATATTATTACTAATTGTGATGGGCGTCGTTCGACACATTCGTAATTAATAGTGGAATCAACAACAGGGACTAAAAAAATAACTTAAATGTTTTATAAGGATCAAATAAAAAAGATTCTAGGGACAAAAATCAAAACTCGGGTATTTCATAAGGACTAAAATGTTATTTTACCCTTTCTAAATTTCAGAAACTTTGAAAAAAAAATGCTTACCGGAAATCTTCAAGAAGTTAACACAACAACCCAGGATACTACCTAAGTCGCAACAATGAAAAGGTTCACAATTAGGGGTGGAAACAGGCCAAGCCAGACCAGGCCTTGGCAGGCCTGAGCCTGACCTGACTCATAATTCTTAAGTCTGAGCCTAACTTGTTACCTGTTACAGGCCTTTTTGTAAGGCCTGGCCTGGCCTGCGAAAAAGCCTGGCCTGGCCTGTAAGCCTGTTTAGAAGCCTATTTTATAACAAGACCTACCAACAGGCCAACAGGCCTATAAGCCTATGCAGGCCAGCAGGCCTTTTAAGTAGTTTTTTTATATAATTAATTTAATATATTCTAATTTTTTATTATATTATAAATTTTTTAATTATATTTATAGTTATTTATATAATTAATTTAATATATTATATATTATTATATTAAATAAGTCGGCCTGTTAAGCCTAATAGGCTTTTTCATAGGCTTGAAGCCTGGCCTATTTAACTAAACAGGTCATTTAAGAAGCCTTAGCCTGGCCTTTTTAATAAATGAGTCAGGTCAGGCCAGGCCATAAACAGGCCAGGCTGCAGGCCCCTAACAGGCCGACTGACCTATTCCCACCCCTATTCACAATGTAATAACAATCTGGAATGCTAGTAAAAAGTAATGCTTGGAACATGCAAGCAAAAAAGAAGGGAGTTGGAGTGGGAGTGGGAGAAGAAAGTGTTTGGGAGAAAACAGCAAGCATGGCATTAGATCTACAAATTGTAATGGAAGAAGAAACAGTGCTTTGGAGATGGTGGAGAGAGACCAGAATGGAAGAAGAAAAATGCCTTAGAAATGGTGGGTGGATATGGAATGCTAGTGGTTACGGCGATGGGCACTAGGATTAAGAGTTGGGCTGAATGGCTGATGGGCTTCATTTTTTAAATAAATAACACGATCAGGTTCGGGTACCAATGGATCACATTTTTCCCACCCGAACTTAACCGTTTTAACCCATTAAAAATCGCTTTTTGCAGCCCGTAAGCCTGATTACCCGATGGAAACTGGCCGCTGCACGTTTTTCTACTTTGGTTGTTGTCCATCAAATTCTGCACACCCCTACCCAGTGTTATAAAACTCGGACCGACCATTGACTCGGTTGGGGTACTGGGTTAATGGGTCACTGATCGAACCAGTGAGTCACTGGTTAAACCGGTTGACCCGGTGTATATAAAAATATATAAATTTATATTAAAAAATATCATGATATATAAAGATATATTTAATTTTTTAAGTATATTAAATACTTTTAAAGTTGAGTTTGATATAAAAAAATATAATTGTTAACATATATATAATATTTATATATTTACAAATATTTTCTATATGATATAATTTTCTTTAAATATATATTTTATTGTATAGTAATACTCTTTTGTTTGCAAATTGTTTCTTTTTGGAATTTGAGTACAGTATATATATAAAGCTTTGCGCTTATATAGTAACAAAGGCGTTTAGTTTGGTGGTCAAAAAGGTTGATGAAAAGCCAAGTGAGGTGGGTTCGAATCTCGCCTCCTCTACTCCAGCTTATTTTTGAAGCAAATCAGCGAGCGGACCGGTCCGAGTCAACACCGAGTTGCACAGTTTATTGCGAATTGATGATGTTAGCACCGGTTCTTCTGCAGCAACTATCCAATTTACGCCTTGGGTCCGGGTTCCGGTTGAACCGGTCGGACCCGGTTCTTATAACACTGCCCCTACCCCTCTATAATGGGAACAACATCTCATTTGACGAGTCACATCATGGTTTTGAAGTCTCACATGACAAGACTTTTGGACCTGACACTTTGGGTGGTGCTTAGGATCCCTGGCCCAATACATAAATCCTTGAAGTCATTGATCCCACTCATTTAATATTATTGATGATCTTGAGAACTCATGCACAAACAAATGTATTATATTATGGTGAGAGTGAGAGAAATGGGTTTGGGTATTTAAATTAGGGATATGGTATTTTGGGAAATAAAAATAGATGGAGTGTGTGGGAAAAAAAGGGTGATGTGCAAAAAAAGTTTCCAAGTGTTAATTGTGGGTTATAAAATGGTGAGTTGGCAGACGAGCCGAGTTAACCTACCGCCAACATGCAAAAAATAAAATTAAAAAAAAAAAAACAAATTTAACACATTTAACAAAATCCACTATATGTCTATATCCACAAATTATTATAAAATTACATTTATCCTATTTTCTCCTAAGTCCCTAATTGAATAAAATTTTAATAATAAATAAGTCCCATCTGGCGAGTCAGCTCGTCTCAACCCATGCTGATTGGGGTTGAGTAGCACATGTTACGCAGGTTGATGAGTTGAGTCACCCAACCCATCTCGATAAATTTGGTAGGTTGAGTGGGTTGACTTGTAATGTTCAACCTAGACCTGGAAAATCGAGCTACCCGACCCGGCCCTATACGGGTAGCAGACTTTATCGGGTTGGGCTAAAAAATCTAGAAATTATTTGGGCTTCTAAAATAGGTGCCTGAGCCCTACCTGTTGTGAGTTTTTTTTCGGGTAGCCCGGTTTTTGCATATTTTTGTGGGCTACCCGACCGTTTTGCGGTTTTTTGCAGGTAGTGGACTTATCAGTCTGGACTAAAAAGCTCGGGAGTTATTCGAGATTCTAAAATAAGTGCCTGAATCCTATATTTTACCTTCACGTGACCAAATAATTTATTTGGATTTTGGACCACCAACATACTTGTCCAGAATCAATAATAAGGATGGCAATTGAGCCCAAACCCTATGGGTACCCCGCAATGGGCAGGGTAAAAACCCGTAAAACGGGTATGGGTGGGGGTATGGGCTATAGCCCACATTTTTTAACAGGTACGGGCACTATGATGCCCAGCCCGCCCCATACCCGCACTCATATATATATATATATATATATATATATATATATTAAATTATTTAATAAATAATACCATATATAATTATATATAGTAATTTTATTAAAATATCTAATATATTTATACATATATTTAAAATTTATATATATATATAATATTACATATTAAAAATATTTTTTTAAAACTACGTATTTGTGTTTTTTATTTTATAATATATGACTAATTAGTGTTAATAATAATTTTTTCCACATCACAAAGAATGCTAACACATGATATCTAGGTTTATAAAATAGTGTAATGTGAAAGTATATTGTAATATTTAATAAAAATTTTGAACATTAATCATGTTTTGTGTTTTAGAATATTAATGTATTGTGTTTCGATTTAATTAAATTGTTATGTTATTGATATTTATTAAATGTGTTTAGATGATTTTGGAGTAATTATTCAATTGAGTTATAATTTTATTTAATCAATATTTTTTAAATGGGTTATTAACTTTTCACTTAATTAAATTGCAGGTAACAGGCACGGGCATGGGCATATAGGTACCCAACGGGTACGGGGACGAACATTAAAGTTGTTGCCCACACGGGTATAGACACGGACACAGACTTTTTTTTTAAAGTGTGGGTATGGAAATGAGCACTATAATATCCTACCCATGAGATACCCAATTACCCATTACCATCCCTACCGATAATTAGGGGTGGCAAAGTGAGTTGTTCGTTTTACCCACCATTTGTTGATGGCCTGGACCAACTAACTCGTTCGGCCT
This sequence comes from Sesbania bispinosa, assembly GCA_026901365.1. NCBI lineage: Eukaryota > Viridiplantae > Streptophyta > Magnoliopsida > Fabales > Fabaceae > Sesbania > Sesbania bispinosa. Next base: position 1,365,809 of record QLOH01000021.1, on the reverse strand, counting down.
CCCCCGTTTTAAACCCGTCAATATTGGGTTCACAGTGGTCATTTGGTTATATTTTTTTATTTCTTATATTATTATGTTATTTTTCTTATAAAAAAAGGTAGCGTTATTGTTTTATTCATGCAATAGTATTTTTTTTTGTTAAACTTACTTTTTAAAATTTTAAGTATTTTCATTGTAAATTAGAGTAATAGTTAATTATGACAGTCATAGCACATATCTTGTATAAATATCTTTTTTATTGTTAATGAAAACAAAGTACACATTTATTTTCTCAGTTCTCCCATTTTTCCTTGGTTCAATATGCTATTAGGAGACTAAGTGCTTCATTATGCAACTCTCAATGATTTTCTCTATTATGGCTTCTCTGTCAATTTTTAAATCAAATACCATCCTAACATATATGGGTGAGTAAAACACAAGTAAATATGTAATAGTTCGATTGTAAATTTTCATCACGATATAATTTGAAGTATTTACAATGTAATTATACTAACAAATTTTAATATAAAAATTTCATCATCATGACTTATATTTACCCTAACAATTTTTTATGTATAGTTTCAATATCTATGTGATATAAGTATTGACTTATGTGATTATTTAGAAATTAATGCACTTTCATATAAAAATTTTGTTGCATAATTAAATATCCATTCCTGCATTTTATGTGTATTAAATTATTAATATACTTTTGTTTAAAATTTTACCCATTTTGATATATATATATATTTACTCTTTTTATTTTGATACTATTATGCTTTTATATAAAATTTCTAGTGTGATATAAATGAATATTTATTCCTGTCTTTCATATATTATTAAGTTTTTATGTAAGTTTCTTTTCATATGTAATATTTATATACAATTTGAATATTTATATGCATTAATGTGCGTAAAGAAGAAATAAACAAATAAGAAAATATGAATAAGCACAAAAGTTTTTTTTTTGACAGAATAAGCACAAAAGTTAAAATATGAAAAATAAATCAAATATATAAAATTAATTTTTTTTCTTTCTACTACTTTCATCGTCTTCAATTAAATTGATATTAAATATCTGAGTATATTATAATCAAGAGTAAACTAACAAATTAGTCTCTGACTTTTTCAGGATCATGCAGTTTAGTCCCTCGAGAAAATGAAAATCCCAAAATCGTCCCTGACTTATTACTTCGTCACGCAGTTTGGTCCAATCTGTTAACCCGCAGATTAACGTGTCACGTTAAGTGCCACTGTGGCACCCACCTAGAACTGTTCACCCTATATGACGTCGTTTTTTTCTCTTTTAATACACTACAAGAATTTTCGTTTTTAGCGATGGCTTTTTTTTGCGACGGCCCTATCCCGTCGCTAATTGTTTTTTTCTTTTACAATTTTTTTTCGAAAAAGTAAACATTAGTGACGACTTAGCCGTCGCTATCTGCAAAAAATTAGCGACGGTGTAGCGATGGTGAGGCCGTCGCATTTGTGAAAAAATTTCGTGGGCGAAATTTAAAATTAATCTGGAACGACGGTTTTTATTGACTTTAGCGACGGCCAGCCATCGGTACGTCAATTAAATATAGTGACAGCGAGAATATTTATGCGAGACCGTCCCTTCTTTCTTCTTTCTCTTTTCTTCTTCCCTTCTTCCCTTCTCCTCCAATCCTCCGTCGCGGCCATACCGGAAAACCTCCGTCCAATCCTCCATCATTGTCCCTCAAGCTCTCTTTCTCCTTCAACCTGTCCCTCTCACTTAACCCTTCAATCTTACCTATTGTTTTTGTGAAACTACCACTGTTTTTGGTAAAGAGACAGTGGAGGGCGGCCAACCACCGTGGGTAGACGTTGCCGGCAATGAATTTCTGTTGTGGGCATCGAACGAGTATTGTGTTATCTCCTATGTGTGATGTAACTGGTGTAATTTGTCTTTGTATCGTATGATTTGTTTCTTAGTGGAGAGCTAAGCTCAATAGGTGAGACCCTATGAAGGATGCTGGTTGTGTGCTGGTAATTATATATATTTGTGCATGTTTTTGTATTGTATGAACTATTTGTTAGTGGAGAGCTGAGCTCAATAGGTGAGACCCTATGAAGAGTGCTAGTTGTGTGCTAGTAATATATATTTGTGCATGTGATTGTGTTGTATGAATTGTTTGTTAGTGGAGAGCTGAGCTCAATAGTGTTTGTGTTGTGATATGTGAAACTTTTATGCTGAAATTATATAATTTTTGAATTGTAGAGAAATGGATCGTAGATGGATGTATGATAGGTTTGATTCTTCTAGGAGATTGAGTAATGAGTTTATTGAAGGGGTTTCGATATTTGTTAACAAGGCTATGGAACAACCTTCGTTTGTTTCTGATGGAGGGATTAGGTGTCCCTGTGTGAAATGTAATTGTGAGAGTATTTTGAAACCTTCTTTAGTTAGACTTCATTTGTTGAAGTCTGGATTTAAACCAAAATACAGGGTATGGATTGACCACGGAGAAGTAGGGTCTAATAATGTTGAGTTGGGAGATTATGATAATAGTGGTGAAGGTATGAGTTATGAACCTCGGTTTGCCTCAATGACTAAAATGGTGTATGATGCATTTAGGCATATACCTGATGAAATAGATGATAATGACCATGAGCCGACTAACCCAGATGCCCAACGTTTTTATGATATGTTAATATTTGCAAACCAGCCAATCTATGTTGGAGCAAATGATTCTAGGTTATCAATAGTTGTGAGGTTATAATTAGCAACTAGAAGTAATTGGCAAGTTACTGAAAAGTGTTTGGATTATTCCATACAAATGCTACTTGATGTAGCTCCAACACCCAACACCATTCCAAAGAGGTTATTAGACTTGTCTAATACCCGGTCCAACTAATCCCAAAGCAAACATAGACATGTATTCATGGAGTGTTTGTTCCCAATTGCATTTTGATCCTTGCCAGATTGTGTGTGGAAACCACTTGCTGAATTAAGTCGATTCTTCAAAGATATTTGTTCTCATACTTTAAGGATGGATGATGTGGCAAAATTGGAACAAAATATACCAATCATTCTATGCAAATTGAAAAGGATATTTCCACCGGGATTCTTTGATTTAATGGAGCATCAGCCAATTCATCTTCCTATGGAAGCAAGACTTGGGGGTCCAGTTCAATATCGATGGATGTATCCATTTGAAAAGTTTGTTAATAAAATTATATTGTTTATTTTAATTTATTTGTAATAAAATTCAAATCACAATGTATGTTTTTGTTTTAGAATGATGGGAGATGCGAAACGATCCGTGGGTAAATTGGCTAGGGTGGAGGGCTCAATATGCTCATTCCACTTACACCGAGAAACCACGTATTTTTGTTCGCATTATTTTCAGAACTCATGTTTGTTGTCAAACACTACATTGAGGAATGAGCCTCCAAGTGGACTTCAGTGCAGCAATTCCACATTGTCAATGTTGAACAAGTCAGGACACCCTGTAGGAATGTCAAGTGAGCACTAGTTAAATGACGATGAATGGAAATCAGCTCATGTACAAATACTGATCAATTGCAATGAAGTTAAATCATACCTTGAGTAAGTGATCGTGTTTTTATTATCTTTACGTTTTAGGGTTTAGAAATGAATAATTTATTAACTATTTGTTCCATTTCAGCTTATTCTTGCACAAAAAGCAAGACAGATCTATTATACCCCTTATCCAGAATTATGTAGGGACTTATGAGGTTGGATTGTGGCAATCACAACAAAACCAAGGGGTCATGTTGAGGTTGATGGGGTTGAGGAAGAAGTTCCTTATCAGGCTGATGACACTTGAACTGTTTTACCGGTTGTAGACATTGAACAATTGTCAGACTTAGCTCAGAATCGGTATGAACCAGTTATTTAGCCTGAGACTTTAGGTGAAGATGGTGAATCTGAGGATCATGATGAAGATCAAGAAGATGAAAATGATGATGAAGATGAGTGGGATGACAATGAAGATGAAGATGATGATGGAGATCAAGAAGATGAAAATAATGTATAATTAGATTAATATTAATATTATGTACTATTGTGTGAAGTTAATATTAATATTGATGTACTTTTTCGTCAAGTTAATATTAATATTGATGTACTTTTCCGTGAAGTTAATATTAATGTGTACAAAAATATTTAAATTATACCATGAATTTTAATTACATTTTATAATCATAATTAACTAAATAATGATTTTTTTAAAAAAATATTATGTGTAGCGAAGGCCCGACCGTCACTAAGAAACCAACGCTAAATGCTAAACGTTTAGCGGTGGGCAGGTCGTCTCTACATTATGCATGTCGCTAAATTGCGACGACCGTCACTGTAGCGACGACCATGTGTCACTAAGATGCGATGACTGATATATAGTCGTCGCTATTGCAATAATGACGGGGACCTTAGCGACGGTTTTCGATTGCCTAGCAACGACTTATGGTCGTCGCTAATTCTTGATTTCCTTGTAGTGATAGCTCGGATGCATTCGTCCATCACAGTCATCTGGACCTCCAATCACCTTGGATGCATTAGCTCGAATGCAAGCAGACTTGTCCAATTACCATAAAACAAAAATTAGAAGAGAGTTCAAGGCCCAACAAATCAAGACCAGATGCATCCGAACTATTGCATCCGAGGTAATTGGAGGCCCAGATGACCGTGATGGACGAATGCATCTGATCTATTAAAAGGAAAAAAATGACGTCATATATATAGGGTGAACAATGTCCAGGTAGGTGCCACAGTAGCACTTAACGTGACACGTCATCCTGGAGTTAACGGATTGGACCAAATTGTATGACGAAGCAATAAGTCAGGAATGATTTTGGAATTTTTATTTTCTCAAAAACTAAACTGCATGACCCTAAAAAAGTCAGTGACTAATTTGCTAGTTTGCTCCATAAGCAATTATGACTTGTTGAACATTTGAAGTTCGTGTTTGGTGGGTATGTAAAAAAAAAAATACTTATGTAAGTCAAAACCAAACCCATTTAAATATTATATGCAATTTGCTCCCATAAAATTTGTATACTATTCATGTGCAAATCATTAAGAAAATCATCATCAACCACTACTTTATTAATTATTTGGATCATCAAAATCGGCCAAGATATATAGTCAAAATAAGAGATTTGCAATTGAATACTATTGTTTATATATGGATATGGATATAAATAAAGACCACAACTTCTTTAGACAAACCAATTGAGTACTATTGCTTATATTCACCCAATCATAAATTTGTAGATTAACAATTTCAAATTTTTTATAATTATAAATTTGGAACTAATAAATTTAAATTTTGATATACCATATATTAAATTAATTAGCATAAATGATTGTGTCTTTGTTCATATAATTTATTTTTATAATTTTATTTACAAAATTATTTTATTTCCCAAATATTTAATTTTTAAATTATTTTTTATTTAAAAATTATTGTTCAATTTACAGTTCTTGTTAATGTAATAGATTTTTAATAATGTCAGATAATTTTTAGATTTAACCAACATAATTAATGTGGAAATATTGTTTGCAAAAAATTTTATAAAAGAAAATTTATCAAAATAAAACCTAAATTCAACAAAAGGAAAAAAATGGTGAGATGATAATATCCCGTCTTAGAGTTTGCGTGATTTTTTTTTTAGTTGAGAAGCCCTAAGGCCATAGAAAAGAAATTACACCAGAATTTTACTAAAATTAACTCCTACAAAATCCTGTCATAATAACAGGGGACACAATTAAAAGGAGAAAAATTAAAACATAAATAATGTAAACCTACACTAATTAAAAACATGAACATAATTAACTATATCCAATCAATAACAAAATTCCCTTCATCCATACCCATGTGAGAAATGTAATTGTCACTCTCTAGTTTTTTTTATGGAACTTAGTTGGATAGACAATGATAGCATTACAGAGAGAAGCTTAGCATTAGCTAAACACTTCGGAATAGAACAGAACGGAACATATGTGTTCTATTCTATGTTTGGTGTATTTTAAAAGTAGAAAATAATATGGTGTACATATCATTGAAAAAGTGGAACAGTTCTATAAAAAAAGTGGAACTAAAGAGAATAGGACAGAACATCTCATTATTAATTTTTTATTGATAAAACTACCACCTACTCTCCTAATTAACCTTCTTCCCAAAATTGTTATTCATCCACGGTCACCTAACACATTTTACCACCACCATATATTGTCGCCTGAAACCCTACACCACCATCGCCGCCGCCGCCACCTTTGTCGCTGTTGCCACCACCTAACATACCACCGCCATTATTGCATGGCACACTACACCGCCACCGTCTTCATCACCACCGTTGTCATTGTCGTTGTCGTCACCACCACTATAATTTTCATTTCCATCGCCGTCACCACCACCTCTGTCGCCCCACACCACCACCCAACACCTTTTAACTACACCACTAATGTCGCTTGACACCATACACCACCACCATCGTCGCCATCACCACCGTCGCCTCCGCCGGTGACACCATTACTGCCACCTCCACCACCCTATACGGCTACACCCCCTACTACCACTGTCGAACACACTATATTCAAATTTTCAATAATTAATTAAATAATAAATATAATAATTAAGGATACATATGTAATTGATCTCATATCATCATATTCTTGTTGTAATATAATTCAGATTTAGTTAGTTTGGTGTGTTTTCAGTTAGTTAGTTAGTTAGTTGTAAAACTAATAACTTCCTATGTTATATAAGGCAGCATCTTGCTGTTGTTATTAGTTAGTGTGTGAAATAAAATTCAGAGCTTCTGATCTCTATTCCTTTGTTGCTGTGAGTGTGTTATTTTCCCAACAAATTGGTATTCAGAGCTTCAAGATCCTGGACCTGGGTGTTGTGTGGTGGAGTGGTGGAGTAGTATAGCTTGCGTTGTCTTCATGGCTAATTCAAATGGAAATTTCATTGGGAACTTGCCAGTTCTTGATGGCAAGAATCTTGACAATTATGAAAGGTGGTGTGTCAAGATGAGGGCTATTTTTGGCTTTCAAGAAATGATGGATGTAGTGAAGAATGGCTATGAAGAACTTGGTGACGATCCAACAGAAGCACAGAGAAATACTCATAGAGATGCCAAAAAGAAGGATTGCAAGGCCCTGTTTCTTATTCATCAGTGCGTAGATGCGGCTAACTTTGAGAAGATTGCAACAGCAAACACTGCAAAGGAGGCATGGGATATTTTAGAGAAGAGCTTTGCGGGTGCAGAAAATGTGAAGAAGGTTCGGTTGCAGACACTGAGAAGGCAGTATGAATTGTTACAAATGGAAGGTCAAGAAAGTGTGTGTGACTATTTTACAAGGGTCTTGACTCTTTCGAATTTGATGAAATCTTGTGGGGAGAAATTAACAGAGGTGATGCTTATTGAAAAGGTTCTTAGGACCTTGTCTCCCAAATTGGATCATATTGTAGTTGCTATTGAGGAATCTAAGAATCTTAGAGAGATGAAAGTTGAGGAGCTGCAGAGGACTTTGGAGGCTCATGAACAAAGATTGAAGGAAAGGGATTCTGCAAGATTGTCAGAACAAGCCTTGCAGGCTCAAACATGTAAGAAGGTGGGTGTGGAAAGAGGCAAGAATAAAAGGATGAGGGGCAAAGGAAGAAATTTTAAAGGCGGTTCTGCTGCTCCGCATGGTTCTGGTCAAGAAACTACAAGTTCAAATCATTATCAAGCTGAAAGGTCATCAAGAAGAGGTGCTAGCAATAATCAATACAGAGGTGGTAAGAAGAAGTTTGATAAGAGAAAGATACAGTGTTAGGCCTGCCAGAAATTTGGGCACTTTGCAGATGAATGCAGAGGTAATAAGGGTACAACAAAGAAGCAAGATGATGAAGCATATGTGGCTTATGATGATGATGGATCAGATTCTGATCAAGTATTGTTGTTGGTAACTACAACCATAGACTCAACCAATTCAGATGAATGGTAACTAGATACCGGTTGATCAAATCATATGAAAGGTAACAGGAATTGGCTAATTGATCTTGACACAAGTGTGACGAATAAAGTGAGATTTGCAGATAATAGTACAATTTCAGTTGAAGGAATTGGTAAGGTGATGATCAAGAGGAGGAATGGAGGGTCTGCATTTATTACTGATGTTTTATATGTGCCTAATATGAAACATAATTTCTTGAGTCTTGGTCAATTATTACAGAAAGGGTTCTCTATGAACATGCAGCAAAATTGTCTTCAGGTATTTGATTCAAAACAGAGGCTAGTGTTGGAAGCTCCCTAATCAAAGAACAGAACATTCAAGATTAATATCAAGACTGCAGAACTTAAATGTCTTTCAACTACAATAACTGAAGATAAAGTTTGGTTATGGCATCAGAGGTTTGGTCATCTAAATTTTAAGAGCTTAAATCAGCTTGGGATCAAACAGATGGTGAAAGGATTGCCTCTGATCAAGCCACCCAACAAAGTCTGTGAAGGTTGCCTAGTGAGTAAGCAGCCAAGAAAGTCATTTAAAACGTCTACACCTTCAAGAGCTCGTGAACAATTGGGAGTAGTACATTCAAATGTGTGTGGGCCTATTGAAGTGCCATCACTTGGAGGTAATAAATATTTTGTGACTTTTGTAGATGAATTTACTAGAAAAATATGGCTTTACTTGATTAAAACAAAAGGTGAAGTGTTCTTGGTGTTTCAAAAATATTATGCTATGGTTGAAAGACAAAGTGGGAAGAATATCAAAATTTTAAGGACTGATGGGGGGGAGAATATAATTCAACTGGATTTAAAGAATTATGTGAGAAGAAAGGGATTGTGCATGAAGTAACTGCCCCTTACACTCCAAAACACAATGGTCTAGCTGAGAGAATAAATAGAACATTGATAGACATGACAAGGTGTATGTTAAAGGAGAAAGGTATGCCCAATAGCTACTGGGGGGAAGCATTATCTACTGCTGCTTATGTTTTAAATAGGTGCCCTACAAGGAGAATGAGGATTGTGACACCAGAACAAGCTTGGACATGGAAGAAGCCAAATGTGAATCATCTAAGGATCTTTGGATCACTGTGCTACAAACACATTCCTGATGAAAGTAGAAGAAAGCTAGATGATAAGAGTGAAGTTATGGTGTTGGTGGGTTATCATCCCATAGGAGCATACATATTGTATAGTCCAGCTACAAAGAAGTTGCACACAAGTAGAGATGTGATTATTGATGAGTCAGCTTCATGGAATTGGAAGGAAAATGAGAACTCCACTAAGGTCAAAACAGCAGTTCAATTTGAACTATATGCGATACAGGAAGCTAGTTCAAATGGTGCAGAAATGATCACTGAACAACAGAGAGAGAGACCGAGGAGACAAGTGCAACTACCAGCTAGACTAGCAGATTATGAGGTATTTTCTGATAATTCTATTTCTGTTGAGGGTGACTTGGTGCATTTAGCTTTCTTCGCAGACTTAGAACCAATAAGTTGGCAGCAAGCTATTAAAGAAAAGGTGTGGAAGGAGGCAATGAAGGAAGAAATAATGGCCACTGAAAGAAACCAGGCTTGGGAGCTGGTGAATTTACCTTTTGAAAAGCAACCCATTGATGTAAAATGGATCTTTAAGGTGAAAATGAACCCAGATGGCTTAATAGCTAGACATAAAGCAAGGTTAGTTTCAAGAGGTTTTCTGCAGAAGGCTGGGAAAGACTACACTGATGTGTTTGCTCCAGTAGCCAGAATTGAGACATTAAGATTAGTCATTGCACTAGCTAGTTCTAGAGGGTGGACCTTATTCCACATGGATGTGAAATCGGCCTTCCTCAATGGTCCATTAGAAGAAGAAGTATATGTGCTGCAGCCACCTGGCTTTGAGAAAGAAGGTGAAGAAGACAAAGTGTATAAGCTTAAGAAAGCTTTATATGGCTTGAAGCAAGCTCCTCGAGCTTGGAATAAAAGAATAGATGCATTTCTTCTCCAATTGGGATTCTGTAAGTGTTCTATGGAGTTTGGAGTTTATGCGAAGACAGGAAATAGATCGAATCTGCTTTTAGTGTGTTTGTATGTAGATGATTTACTTGTGATAGGAAGTGATCAAGTTGAAATTGACAGCTTCAAAGTAAAAATGAAGTCAGAATTCGAAATGACTAATTTGGGGATCCTTACCTATACTTTCTTGGAATGGAATTTACTGAAACATGCAAGGGTATAGTTCTAAATCAAAGAAGGTACATTCATGATATGTTAAGGAGGTTTCAAATGGAGAATTTTAATGAAGCAACTACACCAGTTGAAACAAATCTGAAATTGCATAAAGATGAGCATGAGAAGTCTGTTGATAGCACATTGTATAAGCAGATTGTTGGATCTTTGAGGTTTTTATGTAACAGCAGGTCAGATATTAGTTATGGAGTAGGCCTAATCAGCAGATTTATGAGTGATTGAAAAGTGTAACATATAGCAGCAGCTAAAAGGAGTCTAAGGTATTTGAAAGGGACATCAGATTATGGCTTACTGTTTCCAAAGTGTAAAAGTCATATTACATCAGAAATTACAACCTATTCAGACTCAGACGGGTGTGGAGACAAGGTGGAAAGGAAAAGCACAAGTGGCTACTTATTCAAATTTCTGGAAGCTCCAATATCTTGGTGCTCAAAGAAACAAACAGTAATTGCTCTCTCTTCATGTGAAGCAAAATATATAGCTGCTTCTCATGTTGCAACATGTCAAGCTTTGTGGCTTGAATCCCTATTAAATGAGATGCAGATTGATTACAAAAGGCCAATACAACTGATGGTAGACAACAAATCCTGTTGCTCATGGAAGAAGCAAACACATTGAGACCAGGTACCATTTCTTGTGTGACCAAGTGAATAAGGAGAGACTGGAGTTGGTTTACTGTTGTACAGAACTTCAGGCTTCTGATAGTTTGACAAAAGCTTTAAAGGAGGATCGGTTTAAACAGTTAAGGGATATGTTAGGTGTTGTATCTTTAAAAAATCTGAATTAAAGGGGAGTGTTGTAATATAATTCGGATTTAGTTAGTTTGGTGTGTTTTCAGATAGTTAGTTAATTAGTTGTAAAACTAATAATTGCCTATGCTATATAAGGCAACATCTTGCTGTTATTATTAGTTAGTGTGTGTGAAATAAAATTCAGAGCTTCTGATCTCTATTTCTTAGCTGCTGTGAGTGTGTTATTTTCCCAACATTTTTTGTCCTGTTACATTATGTTCTATTGATCTATTTCATTTTATTTTGTCTCATTTTGTTCATCTATCAAACGCTACCCAATTGTGTTATGGACTAAAACCATGTATTAGAGCTTACAACTGTACTCAAATTACTTTATTTTGTTGGTAAATGTTGCAAGACTTTTAGGATAAAAAAAACTTAATTATTATTAATGTTACTAAGAATAAATTGTGTAAAAGAAAAAAGAAATAAAACTAGCTAACACATTCCTTTAAAATTCGTAATAAAACAAAAAGAGTGATTAAATAACCACAAGAGGTTGGTCAAGTGGAGTAAGACGGGTATCCTATCTGATAGGTCACATATTCGAACCCCCACTTGTTCCCTTGAGTGAGGTAAAATGTAAGTACCTCTGTAAGTGCTCTTTGAGTCTTGCTCGCCCTAAATTTTTTCTGAGCAAAATAAAAAGAGTGATTAAATAAAAAATAATAATTAAAAAAAAAATTACACCAACAAAGTTCACGTGTATAGCTTTTAAGATTTACCATAGAATAGAGTGAAAATTTGTCTTTGAAATTGTTAAGTTTATAGACATAGATTTCACAAATTTTAAAACGATTGACTGGTCAAAGTAGATAAATAAAAAATAATAAATTACTCCCAACCAAACAATTCACATCCATTTCACACTTATCATTTTTTATTTTTTTTGGGTAAAATATGTTTTTGGTCCCTGTAAATATAGGGAGTTTTGCTTTTAGTCCCTATAAAATTTTTCTTTATTAAAACGTCCTCCCAAAATTTTTTTTTTTTAATTAATCCCTCCCTTCAATTGAGTGACACGTCTTCTTTGTCCTAACCGTCGGAAATGTACCACTTCTTTCCCTTTTTTTCCCCACTCCCTCTTCTCTCGTCCCCACTCTTTCACCATCACCACCACCGACCCTCCCACCGACCCACCCAATGTTATTCCTTTCCAACACAAACTATTCGCCAGTATAAAACGATCAACAACAATCCCACGTACATTCCTCCAATGAATTCAGGTACAATACATCAAACTTAAAAGCATCAGAGAAAAAATATAAAAGTTTAGAGAGAAGTCTCAGAGTTTCCAAATCTTCCAGTATGTTGCTCGTTTTGTTTGTCACGAGAAGCAGGTACAGTACTTCTGCCTAGAAACTAGAACTGCAAAGAAAGCAAAAAGTTTATTGGCAGAAGAGGACGCAGGCCGCATAAGTTGAATAAGCATTATAAGCATTTTGATGTTCACTAATTGCATAAAGCGTTTGATTAGTTGTGATGTTCACTAATTGAATAAGCATTTTAGGCAGGGGAGGACGCAGGCCGCATAAGCATTTTTTATTTAAGTGCTATAAACAGCAATTGAATAGCTCTACATTATCAATTCAAAAGATGTATTTGAAGTTCATATAGTCTTTTCCATCCTTTCTTTTGCTTTTGGGCAAGGGAGGACGCAGGCTCGGTAGTAGCATAGTGGCTCTGCTTTTTATCATTTTGTAATTTGTATGAGATTTAATTGCATTTTTGCAATCAGAGCATATATTTGTAAAGCCTTGTTCCCCCTCAACATGATACTATGGGATACCATGAATGAAGTGAGAAACCGAACAATGAGTGCTCCGCTTGGATCCATGAAATATGCTTACAAGTAAGTGAACATCACAACTAATCAAACGCTTTATGCAATGGAATATTTCATCCCTTATCTTTCCTTAGACAATTGCAGTGGGTGTTTGAATGATGCCATAGCAGAAATTCCAACTTCTTGTTGTAGGGGGAAAACTGTTACAAGGGGTGGGGGAGTGGGGAAACAGGGGGTGAGGGAGTGGGGGAAATGGGGAAGAGGGAGTGATTTTCTTGCGGCTTAAAACCGCCAGCAATAAACCAGTGGACACCTAAGAAAAAGAAAACGTGTCACGTCAGCACGAAATTGTGTGTGTCTTCTCTCCGAACCAATCTCGAGAAAGAAACTCTATTCGTTTCTACACTGTTTAGGCGTGAAGCCATAATAATTGATTATTAAAACATTATTAACCTGTCATGACAGATCATGTTGCTCCCACGAGGGATATATTATATATGATATTGATTCTCGCTTCTTCCCAAACATATCAAACCTAAGTACCTCACCATTTCTCTTATCTCCCAAATTGAGATGGAAGCTCCACCAACTTTGCCCTGTCACGTGGTGGCCATGCCCTTCCCTGCTCGCGGCCTCATCAACCCCATGATGAACCTTTGCAAGCTACTTGTCTCCAAAAACAGCACCATCCTCGTAACCTTTGTTGTCACCGAAGAATGGCTCAGCTTCATTGGCTCCGACCCAAGACCCGACAACATCCGCATCCACTCAATCCCCAATGTGGTGCCTTCCGAACTCACTCGCGCAAATGATCACGCTGCCTTCATAGAAGCTGTCATGACCAAGATGGAAGCGCCCTTTGAACTCTTACTCAATGCCCTTGACACTCCTCCTTCAGTTATCTTATATGATACTTTGTTGTATTGGGTCGTAGATCTTGGAAACCGAAGGAATATTCCGGTGGCATCGTTTTGGACAATGTCTGCGTCTATTTTCTCCATCTTCCTACACTATCACCTTTTGGAACGAAATGGTCATTACCCCGTTGACTTGTCAGGTAACATCGATCAACATGGTTCTTTTTAGTTCTTTAAATAGTAATAATCCAGCAATCTCTATAGCAGTGTTAAAATTATTAAGCATTTAGCATATTCAAGTTCAGAATACAACATGCATGTTTCTGTTAGCTTTTTAAAAGAAATAAAAAGAGAGAAATTATAAGGATGAATGAGTTGAAAATGATTTATAAGTGGTTTATAATAAGAAAAATGAGTGTAAAAATAAGAGGGAAATAATATATTATAGGTAATTATTTAATTGGATAAAAAAATAGGAGAGATTATTTTTTTTGTCAACCTTTTCCAATTATCACTCATCACCTTTATCAAGAATATTTTTTGTATTAAAAAATATCGAATGGTTGCTGCTAGTCATCGCTTCCACTTCTAGCATGAATTGCATAAAAAATTAAAAATGCTTTATAAGGGATCCACGTTTTAATTTTTTTTCATTTTTATAGGTAACTAAATTAAGTGTGAGTTTGATTTACAGATAAATAGAATTAATTCTATAAATAAATGTTTGAGATAAGTAATGTATATTTTATAAATGGAGACAGATCTACATTACTACTTTTGGGGGCAATTGCCCCACAAAAATTTTAGTTTGTTCTTAGAAATACGTATATATATTAGAGATATTAATTATGCCCCACAAGGATTTAATATTTTTTAATTTTAAAAATTTATATATGTGTATATAATTATTCCCTTTACAATATAAAATTTTTAGATTATCACTATTTACAAAGTATGTTAGATGAAAGTGATTTAAAATCAATTCTGTAAAATCATAATTTTATACTATTGTAATGGTAAAAAAATAGAGGGTAACATTTCTCTCTCCATCAAGTATTTTCACTCTACTTCGTCTTCAGGCTCAGCAAATGAAGTGAAAGGAAAAAAAATTGAGCAAGTTCTAGAGTAGAGTTAAAATGATAGATAAAATATCTTTTTAATTAATATACAAATTAATGGCTTATTTGGTGTACATGATAAGGAACAAGATCTTATTCTATTTTTAATGTTTGCTACAATAATAGGATAATAAGAAAAGATAACTTTATCACGGTGAAGTGTATATCCTACCATGCTAGGATGGAATAGTTTTTTTTTTTTTTTTTTTTTAACTTTATGTCCTAACTCTAAACACTCTTCTCTTCCAACCCTTTTATCATGCTCTTATTATATCTTATCATTTCTCATCATATATATTCTATCATGATCACCAAATTAACGAACTCTAACCTTGTACTTGGATAGAGTAATTCTAAATTACTACATTAATGTGTCATGATAATAAAAGAAAGAAATTCAAATGACAAATATAAGAAATTTTGATGATAAATAGGAGGAATTTTTTAAATAACACATATTAAAAGAGAATTTCAATATTTCTCTATTATATTTAACCTTTTAAATTATACAATTTCTCTCATACTCAATTGTCTTTTTAATAATCATTATAATTAATTTCACAATTTTGAGAATTTTAAAATTTTCCATCCAAACATACAATAAGTGAATTTAGGTTTGGTCTTGATAATTTAAAATTAAATGTTAAGTACCTCTTTTTTATTACTCTAAACTCATCCTTATTAGCCTTTTCGCCAATGACTAAAAACACATTTGATAAGAAAATGTGGGAATTAAAAACAAACATGAAAAGGATTATTTTGGGGTAATTTGAAGAAGAAAAAAAAGCGAGACTCAACATTAAGGGTGTTCATATCCAATGCAAACCGTAAAAATTGAACCAAAAAACTGTAAACTAAAAATAAAAAATGGAAAACCACAAAAAATTAAAATTTTTTTATTGGAAATAATCGATTTTCGGATCCTATGCTGAAAAATAATCCAATTCAATCCAAATCGAACTTATATACACATATTATTTTATTTATAAAATAATCATATATTTATATCTGTATCAGTTTATATTTATGAAATTATTTATATTAATATACCTTTTATGATTTTATTATGTAATATCATTTTAATATGTCTATAAATATATCTATTTAAACTTGTTTTAAATTCATTTTCATGTTTCATATTCTCCTTATATAATTTTTTATTTATATTAATAAATATAAGTTCCAATAAAAATATTTGCTCTTATTTTAGTTTTTTATCACTTTTATCTAATATATATGATCTCTTTAAAAAATCAGAAAATCGATTCAATCCAATCAATTTAAATTGGATTGGATTGAATTGGATCGGTTTGAAAATAAAAATTAAAACCGATCGAATGATAAAATGATAAAACCGCGCAATGATTAGATCAAATGATTTTTTTACCTTAAAACCGAACCACAAACACCCTGTTAATCAACACATCGATTTTAAAATATGAGACTGACATTTAATTTACTTAATTTTATTGGGACTAAAAACACACGTTACCCTAAAATTATTATATTATAAACATTTAGCCTATATCCCTAGGTGATCTTATTTTTTTTATACCCTTTCAATTTTTATATACATCTTATTTACGTTATCTAAAGCTGTATGGGATTTTGATTTTGATTCTGAAATTTGGAGATATATGTTCAAGTTCTGTTTACTTTGACTGATGCAAACCAGAATATGGTGACCAACGTGTGGATTATATTCCTGGAATTTCCTCAATGCGCTTGGCTGATTTTCCTCTAAACGATGGTAGTTGCCGTAGCAAGCGAATTTTGGAATCGAGCACAAAAGGGGTCTTATGGGTTCGCAAAGCACAATGTCTTGTATTGACTTCCATTTATGAGCTCGAGCCTCAAGCAATTGATGTCCTAAAAACAGAGTTGTCCCTGCCCATTTACACAATTGGCCCTGTCATACCTTATTTTAGCCTTGAAAACAATCCCACTTTGAGCACAAACGGGACTACTAACCATAGCTACTTTGAGTGGCTAGATGCACAACCTACTGGTTCTGTTCTTTACATCTCACAAGGGAGCTTTTTCTCTGTTTCAAGTGCTCAAATTGATGAGATTGCAGCTGCATTGCGTGAAAGCAAGGTTCGATTCCTATGGATAGCACGCAATGAGGCTTCAAGGTTGAAGGAAATTTGTGGGAACATGGGGTTAGTATTGGCATGGTGTGACCAATTGAGAGTTTTATCTCATCCTTCTATTGGAGGGTTTTGGTCTCATTGTGGGTGGAATTCCACAAAAGAAGGGATTTTTGCTGGGGTTCCTTTTCTGACATTGCCAATAACTATAGACCAACCACTTAATAGTGAGATGATAGTAGAGGATTGGAAGGTTGGGTGGAGAGTGAAGGAAGATGTTCAAGTGAATAATTTGGTAAAGAAAGATGAAATTGTGAGGCTACTTCAGAAATTTATGGATTTGGATAGTGATCTTGGAAAGGAAATTAGGGAAAGAGCTAGGAAGCTTCAACGGATATGTCATACTGCAATTGCAAATGGTGGGTCAGCTGAAACTGATTTGAAAGCCCTTATTAGCGATATAATGAAGAAGAACACACTAATGCGATAAACATCTAGCAGATTATGCATGCAATCATTATTGATCTCAATTATACATATTAATTTGTGGAACATTTTCTAATTACTTTTAGGCCACTGGAATATTCATGTTATTTGGACAGATATCATAATACAAGTTTTCATAATTTTTATTATCATTTTATATATTTTAAATTTTAAATTAACTATATACCTAATATACACCATGTTTATACAAAAACTACTCTTTTGATGAATGAGTAAATTTGGCTCTATCTAACAAAATATTATATTAAATGATAAAAAATAAAACAAAGATTATTTAAATCTGTTTTTTATGAAACAAATAATTAGAAATCTAACACAACTAATTAACGCCTTACTTTTACTCTATGTTTAGATCAATTAGAGAAATAAGGAAGCTAGAAATAAGAATGAGTGAAATAGAGAAGAGTGAAAGTGGAGTGAGTTTAAATAGAAAAATAATGTTGTTTGGGATAAGAGAAATTAGTTTGGATACTAATTTGATTACTTATTTAGTTGTGTAAAAGCAAATGAGGAAGAACTTTATAATTTTTTAAGTAAAAAAAAATGTCATCCGATATGGTGATGGTTTACTTCTTTGATGGGTCTGAAAGGGTAAACCTGGATTTCTACGATCTTTTCCACCGCACTACACATTTTCTTTGCACATGATGGAAGAAATAAAAAAAATGGTGGAGTCTGCCAAAAAATCGCCACTCTTAACTCTCTTTCCATAGCAACCAAACACGATAATTAGTAGTCTCTCGCGGCTCTTACCTAACTCTCTCTTGCCTCACTCTCTTTTTCCAATTTTTCATGTGGCTCTTATTTTGACAACTCTAACGCTCGTCATAAAAGAAAATATAAATAAAGATAATCAATGTTTAACATTATTTTAAAAATTGGACTAGTCGGTTCAATCAGAAAACCAATAAACCAGTCAGTTGTCTGATCCAATAAAATTATAGAACCGGTTAAGTAAAAAATCGATCAAAAAATCTTTGAACCAGTAAAGAACCGGTAAAACTGGCGGTTTATCGACTTGAAGTGAGTCAACCAAAAATCTCATAATGCCAAAAATGATGTTGTTTTATTAAAAGAACACTCTGTTTGGCTATTTCTGTATACTTATATTATATTAAGCTGAAACCCCTGTTGCCTTCAACAAGACTTTACCTTCCACCATTGCCACTTATTTGGTTTTTTCTTGGCTGTAACTTGCAACAACAATACTGCAAGTTTACTGCACGCTGAGGGATCTCGCCCCTGCCAGTTGAACCACTTTCTGACTTACTCTATGCATGGTATTGGTGGTTCTTGAATGCTACAACCGTATGAAAAGTAGTGGATGCAAAATATTAGATGGAAATAAATAAAACTAACAATGGAGTAATGAGATTTCAAATTTCAAAAGGTTTATGGAAGAATGAGATTAGTACATGATCTAATGAGATATTTCAAAAGGGTTCAGCTTGCAAGTATAGCTGGCAACAGTGGAATCACTATTTTGCCATTTATTTATCTTTTTTTTTTAACTTTTCTTGTCACGTGATATTTGCTATTAAGAATTTTGTTTTTTATTTTTTATATCAACCATTATTTTCTATTATTTATTTTGAATAATAATATAAGTATAGCTTCCCTTGTGGCCGCAAGGTCTCCCTCTCCATCGATCCAACGTCATGCTCTCCTCTTCCAAACTTACTGGTATGGGTGACAAACCATGGGTGTTAGTCTTGGGTTGTTCGATTGTGGTTGGGTTTGAAATGTACTTGTGACTGGTTGAGGTATGGAGGTGGAGCCATGGGTGCAGAGTTTCTGGTAGGATGAAATGTAAAGTTTGTTTCGATCATGATTAAATGCAACATAAAACTGTGCAGGGAGGATTGGCTACCGGTTTTTAGTTTTCAATCAGAACCGTTGAATAAATATATATTATATCTAATGGTTATAATTCACTTGTGTATTGTTACACAACTTTTCTACTTGTGTATATTAGACAACTCCCTAAACATTTATATCTTTTCTAAAATCTATTAAGCCAAACACATACTCATACCTCTCTCCATCGTATTTCTTCTCTTTCCCACTAATTTTTTTTACTACCAAACACAATGATAATGTTCAGTTTAAGTATAAGTCTCAATTATAAGAAATGTGATTTTGCTCATTTTTTTATTAAACACAAGTATTTCTATATAACGGGAGGCAATCATGTTCAAAGCTAATTAGTTATAGTTAAGATTTTTCACCCCTCCATATATAAAAATGTATTTAGTGGGGTTCGAAATTGGGAACTTTTTCCACAATTTTAGCTTGAATTGTCAACCAAGCCACAACTCACGAGTGATTTTGCTCATATTATAATTTGAAACTTTTCACTCTAAAGACAAAGAATGTGTTTGGTAACACCAATAAGTTAGTTTCTATAAGTTAGCTTTTAACTTATTTGGCCAACTTATAACCTAATTTGATTAACATAGAAGTTCTCGTAAGGTATATAAAACTAGCTTTATATTAGAAGCTTTTAATATATAAGTTACAAGTTACTTAAACTAACTTTAAGCTTGTAGCTTAATTATTTTTTTTTCAATTTTATCACTCATATTTTAATACACTTCCTTATTTGCCTTTAAACTTTTTTACCTGTTTTTAGTGTTATTATTTATTAATAAAAACCCTCTCTTCTCCTTCCCTCTTTACACTCTATTCTCTTTTATTTATTTCCATGTTCTCTTCTTGTTTAAAAATTTTAAAATTATTTAAATTATTAATATCTTTTATTATTTTTGAATTATTTTTATATTATATTATTTATTTTAATTTTTTAATAAAATATTTTATCTTTAACAAAAATTTATTCAAAATTAATATATTACATAGAGTTATACTTTTTATTATTGAATTTATCATTCATTATGGAATATCACTCTAAATATTGAATTTATGAAAATCCAGCCCCACTGGCCATTGTCCGTACACTTTGATATTGAACCATTAGATTAGAGTTGATATAACACTTTATGTCAAAAGAAGAGAAATTTGGTATCGTGTTGCTGCGTTGGAGCAGTTTCTGATGTGAGAAACAATGCCACTGCACATACGGTGTTTAAGTGAAAACTGTGAGACCAAATAAATATTTTATTGTTTTTATACATAAAACGAATAAAAAGTATGCAACCTCTAACAGTAAAAAAAAGGTAAAAATTGGCTAGATAATAAATTAATATAAAGTGGAGTAGATTATGGGGTCAATTTAAAAAATTTTAATAGAGTTGCTGGGTTAGAGGAAAAAGTTAGTTGGGTCGCTTAAAATTATAAAGATGATATGATATTATGAAAATACATAAAAAATTATATTTTATTCAATGTAGCAACTCATGTGAGTTGATCCATTGGAGATGGCCTTAGCGGTCACCGCTTGCATCATCCCAGATACAAATATACTTCCACAGCTCCATTAGAAAGAATTTCTAACTCTTAGGAAATAGAAAAGAGAAAAATAGGGAAAAGAGAAATAGAAAAGAGAGAAATAGGGAAGAGATAGAAGAGATTTTTAGGTTGTTTGGTGTGAGAGAAATATGTGTGAAATGAAAGAAAAATATATTTTTAAGTTGTTGGGTGTGAGAGAAATGAGTGTGAAATAGAAGAGAAATGGGTGGGGTTTTTTTGAGTAATGCATTTCTCTCCTATATGTCTCTCTTTAAATTTGGAGAGAAATAAAAAGTTGATGGGACCCACAACTTTTTAGCATTTCTCCTCCACCGCTCCACTAGAAAGAATTTCTAACTCTATATTCTTCCTATCTTTCCATAAGATCTCACACTGGGTGTTTAGTTTAAGAAAAATAGAAAAAAAAAAGGAGAGAATAAATAATAGAAGGAAATAATTTATAGTTTATTTAATAGAAAAAATAGATATAAAATAAGAAAATGAATAATTGATTGATTAGGAAAAGAATAAAAATAGAAAATAAAAATCAAAAGCAGAAACGTGATCCACCTTCTTCTGTACTCTAGCCATTTCAATTTCTTCACCAATCACCATCTCTTCAAGATAAAGTAGAAGTTTGAATGGATGGGCTCCACACACTATTTTTATTTCCATATACCAGCTCTCCCTTCAGTTTAGAGGGTGAATGCTTGAACACAAATATAAAAATACCTTTCCTATACCTTTTTAAACCATGCAATTACACACTGATTCCATCTTCTTTCACTCCCCTCAGTACTGAACAGTAACACCCTTTGTTGTCCCTTTATCTCCATGGAGGATCCAGTTCCAGTTCCACCAACCATCAAAGGCCACGTGGTGGCTGTACCATACCCTGGTCGAGGCCACGTGAACCCCATGATGAACCTCAGCAAGTTGCTGGTGTCGAAGAACTCCGACATCCTCGTGACCTACGTGGTCACCGAAGAATGGCTCGGCTACATCGGCTCCGACCCAAAACCTCACAACATTCGATTCGCCACAATCCCCAACGTTATTCCCTCCGAAAAGGGTCGAGCCAACGACTTCGTGAGCTTCCTTGAAGCCGTTATGACCAACATGGAAGACCCTTTTGACCGGCTACTCGATCGCCTTATTCACCCGCCCCCAAACATCATTATATATGACACATACCTCTTCTGGGTCGTTCGCGTCGCGAATCGGAGAAACATTCCCGTTGCGTCGTTTTGGCCAATGTCGGCGTCGTTTTTCGCCGTGCTCAAACACTATCACCTTCTGGAGCAAAATGGTCACTACCCTGTAAAGGTTTCAGGTCAGTTACTTTCCTATTCACCACAAAACCATATAAATTGGAAAATTTGTCAGTAATTATAGCTGTTTCACTGAAAATCAAATCTAAATATCTAATTATCAACAATTTTTACATTAGAAGATTAACAAGTAGTACTTTTCATTTTCGTCCCTAGCCTTAGTATGCTTTATTATCAAATTACTTCCTATACCAAACGGAAAAACACCAATGAAAGTTCTCATGTGTCGGTCACTTATACTATGGCATGTGCACGTGTCAATGTTGGGGATAAAATTGAGTGTATGATTTTTTTTTTTTTTTTCGAAAATTGAGTGTATGATTTGGTTTGGTATTGAGAATTGGTGAAATTTAAGTTTGGATTGGAAACGTGAGTTCATGAAGTTACAGTTTGGTTTATCTCATAAACGTGTATCAGTCCCAACGCTACTCTCTGTGCATCTAAATCCATATTTAAAACGTGATTTTGAGGTAAACCAAACACACTGTAAACCAAAGATGTTATGCACTTTACTTGTAGATTAATTTTAATTTTTGAAGCCTTGTGTAATGGTTGAAAGTTGAAACAGAACATGGTGACAAGCGTGTGGATTATATTCCGGGGAACTCATCAATTCGATTGGTAGATTTTCCTCTTAACGATGGAAGCAAGCGTAGCCGTAGATTGTTGGAATTGGCCTTGAATTCCATACCATGGGTGGAGAAATCTCAATATCTGTTATTCCCTTCCATATATGAGCTTGAGCCTCAAGCCATTGATGCTTTGAAATCAGAGTTTTCTATACCCATTTACACTGTTGGCCCTGCCATACCTTATTTTAGTCATAACCAAATTGCTTCTCTAAGCACCAACCATGTTGACCATGACTACATACATTGGCTAGACATTCAACCCTCTGGCTCTGTGCTATACGTCTCACAAGGGAGCTTTCTTTCAGTTTCTAGTGAACAAATTGATGAGATTGCAGCTGGTTTGCGCCAAAGTGGTGTTAGTTTCTTGTGGGTACAGCTTGGTGAGGCTTCAAGGTTGAGAGAGATATGTGGGGAAAAGGGGCTAGTTTTGCCATGGTGTGACCAATTGAGGGTGTTGATGCATCCTGCTATTGGGGGGTTTTGGTCACATTGTGGGTGGAATTCCACAAGGGAAGGTGTTTTTAGTGGTGTTCCTTTTCTTACCTTTCCCATATTTATGGACCAACCCCTTAATAGTAAGTACATTGTAGAGGATTGGAAGGTTGGGTGGAGGGTGAAGACAGAGGTTAAACAGGACATTTTGATAAGAAAAGATGAAATTGCTAGCCTTATTAAAAAGTTTATGGATTTGGATGATGGTGAAGCAAGAGTTGTGAGGAAAAGAGCCAGAGAGCTTCAGCAGATATGTCAGCGTGCAATTGCAAATGGTGGGTCATCAGAAACCAATATGAAGGCCTTTCTTGGTCATATATCACAGGGTGCCACTGCTAAGCCATAGAGTTAAGATTTATTGCCTCATTTTAATCTAGTGTCTTTTAGTATATCTTAGAGTGCTGCATCCATTATCAAATATCTTGATGGTGAAGATCCAGAATTGATATTCACCATGTTTTGTATGCATTGGCACCATATAATTAAAAAAAAAAAAAAACAATAGAACAGTCATCTTGTTAGAGGTTGGAAGATTCTGTAGCGTTGATAAAGGAGTCTTTGCAAGTCACTCTTAGATCATCCAAACTTCAAGCATTATTGTTGTCAATATAATTTTTCAGAATCGAGTAGAGTTCGTTTTTAATTGGTTATATATAATTTTTTTACACATACTTTTTCATTATATGCTCCAAAAATGTCTCTTTCA
Organism: Sesbania bispinosa; assembly: GCA_026901365.1. Classification (NCBI taxonomy): domain Eukaryota; kingdom Viridiplantae; phylum Streptophyta; class Magnoliopsida; order Fabales; family Fabaceae; genus Sesbania; species Sesbania bispinosa. The sequence continues at coordinate 1,341,895 of QLOH01000021.1, read as the reverse complement.
TGATTTTACCTTAATTATGATTAGTTGGGAGCATAAAAAAATTTACGCAAACAGAATTCAAATAAGTAAAAAAAGTCGGATAGTGTTTTATAAGGAAGATAAATAATAAACATTTTTTACTCTGTAGCCACAATTGCGGACAAACATTTCTGAAGTCCTTATTCTATGATTTTTTGACTTCATGTGATATCTTTATTATTTATTTGCTATCTTAATTAAAAAAATATAGTGAGTTTAAAAAAATAATTAAAAAAATATAGTGGACGCATGGTAGCAGTGAATAAATTAATTATAATTTGAAGTATTTTTTAAGAAAAAATTGCCAATTCACTGTGCGGCCCACTTTAAAAATGTGTTTTTAATTTCTTGTCCAACCACTTTAACTATATTGAATACACAGGTTGTGAAGCCATTGGCATTCACCTTAAAGCTGTTTTAGGATATATGGATCTTGTCTCCGTACTTGAAGAAACCTTTTAGATATGAAAGTAACGAAACAGGTGGGATGAATTTGTGAAATAATTGTATATGCAAATATATTTTGCTTTGAAAATTCGAGTAATGAATTAATCAAACTAGTTGAAGGTTTAGCTTTTTGTTTGGTCCAAGATCTTTCTCAGCTATAAAACGTCTTTAATTTCATATGAGTGGTGCCTTTTACACCTCTTTTTTATTAAACACACCACCCTCATATTTTTTATCACTTAAATACTCTTAATGTTATTTGTCCTCTCATACCATCCTTTTTCTCTCACTCCCCAAGTCAACATTTTCTCTCCTTTACACCACCTCATCTCTTCCCTCCCTCACCATCCCTTGGTTTTCGTCATCCCTCTTCCCCTCTCTTCCCACATCACACAATCTCTTACATTGGAATGATTGATTAGCATCTTGAAAGAGTTTATTATCTTTCTCATTCACTTGGTATTGATTTTCTTAATAGTTAGCTATATGTAACATCCTGGTAATTAGAACTAAGTAGGTAGACAAGATTGTAGGATAACGAATTTAGGGGAAACACTAAAGAAAATGGGAAGAGATGGTAAGGGAAGGGATTAAGAGCCTAAAACCAGAAAACCAAGTTTCAGGCTTCTTGCTTAAGCGAGAATAGGCTCGCTTGAGCGAGTTATGCAGCAAAAATGCAAAATTTGGATTCTGCATATCTCGCTTGGGCGAGATCTCGCCCAGGTGAGAAAAAGGGTAAGTTTTGTGGTTCTCTGAACGATTTTCGCCCAGGCGAGAAGAGGCCCACCCAGGCGAGAGTCTTCCAGAGAGAGGGGGTATTTTCTGAGCCATTCTCGCCCAGGCTAGGAGCCTTTAGCCTGAGCGAGAATGTGGAGAAAAACTCTGCCCCGACCATCTCACTTAAGCGAGAATATCTCGCTTGAGCGAGAATCCACTTGCAAGCTTAAAAACATTAATTAGGGCACCATTCTCATTCGTTCCTTTTCTCCCATTTCTTACTTTAGAGAGAGAGAGAGAGAGAGAGAGAGAGAAGCAGAGGAGCAAGAAGAGAGCTTCCAAACCAAGAATCCCTCCACCCAATCTCCTTCAACTTCTTTCCCTTTCTCCATTGTATAGCTCTTAAAGTGAGTATAACTCACACACTCACACTCATCTAGCTTGTTTCTCTTCCATGTACCCCAATCTTCTCCACCCTTTTCTTGATGCTTGTGAATGATTGTTGTTTGACATTTTATTTGATGATATTGCATAGATTTATCTTGTTGAGTAAGAGCTTGGATAGGAGCATTTTCCCCAAGTTAGGGTTACTTTTTCATGCATTATAACATTGTTTTATGATTATTGAACCCATTGGTAAACTTGAACATTTTCTCATGGCCTTTGGCCCTAGATAAACTTAATAAAGACAAGAATGTATTTCAGTTGATGATTTAAGACTTGGGGGATTAGTACCCAATTAATAAGGGTGATTAGTACCTGTTGAAATTCTAACAAACGTACCAAAATCATAGCAGTATAATAATAAGTAAAAGGGTTGTCGTATCCACAGGGAACAGTACAAAATAACTTCTTAGTATCTAATCTAATTAAGTATATAAAGAGAAACTGTGGAATTTATTTATTATGATAATGAAGGAAATAAGAAATTAAATCAACAAGAAATAATTAAGGAATATTTAAATGGAAACTAGGATATGAAAATTAAATAAAGATTATAATAAGATAATAAAGTAAAATAAAATATGAGACAAAGAGATAAAGATAAGATTGAGCAAATAAAGAGAAACTAGGATTGAACTTCGTCTATCGCGCCCCTCTTGTATTTTGGAAATCAATGATATCTAGGAATTCATAATAATAAATATTGAAGCCCAAATAAAATTCATTCACAAAGATCCCTAAAATATGAAATCCTTAGAACAACTCCCTAAACACCAATTCCTTGGCTGCTTAATCGAATTGCCTAGCTTTAAAATCAGTTGTTAATATCTATCAATAGTTGAACCCTATTCCTAGGTATTCACTCTATTGAGTAATTTTTACCCAAATCAGAATTAAAGATCCCTATTCCTAGGCTCCCAAGAACTCGCTCCTGATTTCATAAAACCGCTTCCCAGCGCGCCCCATAAAATCATATCATACCTCCGGCACAAAGGCGGAAGCTAAGCATTAAGAACAGAGTAAAAACACCAATATATTATAAAAATAGAGATCCTTAGATAATAAAGAAAATTTCAAAATACCGTTGGGGATTGAATCGACTACATTCAATCCTAAAGAGAGATTTAGCTACTCATGGTAGCCATCACACTCTGGAGACTGTCACACTTTTCTCCTAACTCCCTAGCTGCTCAACGGCTCCATAACTCTCTGAATGACTAAAACTGATTCTCAATGCTAATATTTATAACAAAGGAATTTCCTAAACTAAAATATCTAAAAGATACAGACCTAATTTCCTAGAATAAAATATCTAAAAGATACAATCCTAAATTAAATAGACTTAATTCTAGATATAATCCTAAAATATGTAAATATAATCCTAAGAGATTTGACATTGATTTCTAAAGATCTAATCCTAAATAAATAAATTACAATCTTAATTAAATACAAATTTCCCAAAATAAGCTCTTGTCTGGTTGGGCTATGTGGCTTTGTAGAGGTTAAGTTATAAAAAGACGCGTTCTGCTTTCCTGATTTCCCTCTTTTTTTAGCTTGATCTCTTGCTGATCTTATCTTTATTTGTTGCTATCTTGTTACTCCATTTAAAACTTTCCTTTTTATCTGCAAAATCAACAGATTTCTTATCAAAATAGCATCAAATTCAAATTTGAATCAAATAATCACATAATCTGCATTTTAAACTAAAAAGAGATAAATTGGGGTATAAATCTAACATTTTACCCTTGATAAGCGTTGTAATTATATAGAAATTTATCATTAATTTAGCACTTATCAAATTCCCCCCAACTTAGCTTCTTGCTTGTCCTCAAGTAAGAAAACCTTTTGCAATCAAATGAATTCAATCTCCAATCATGGTTATCACTAAGTAAGGAAATAATTTCATCACCTCTTGCTAGGCAGCTGTCACTTTCCAAATATCAAATTGAAAATCATAATTAAGTGGTGTTTCCAAGACTCAATCAGAACAGGATAACAACACATCCAAGCTTTTTCAAAAGTAGTAACCAAAACAATAAGTGATAAATCAAGGAATTCTCTCATGCTTACGGGTAAGTGTTTCCCTCAATTTTTCACAGCAGTTGAACAACTAAAATTGATAGTCGTTTCTGGTTAATAAACATGCACATGGTAAATCATGAATCAAAAGGTCTTTCTTGCCTGTAATGAGGCTGGGTTATCATGATTTCATGGTTTTTCTAGATATGCAAAGAAACACTGGAATAGAGAGCATTTTTTATTTTTCTTTTTCTTGAACTTTCTCTCTCTTCTCCATTTCATTCTTGATTTGCATCATTCAGCTGGCCTCTTTTTCTTTGTTTGGTTATTCACTCCCTTTTTCATTCACTTTTTGCACTCTTTGTTTTTCTTTTATATTCTTGAGGGAGTGATTCACTTTGCTTGCTAGTGCCTGGTTTTTGTATTTCTTCAAGTAACCATCCAATTCACTTTCAAGTAACCAACCAATTCACCCATTTTATCACATTGCACCTTTGCTCTCTATCCCAAGTGTGTAAGGGACAGGATATAGACATTATTTTGGCTGGGGTGCATAAGAAAAGAATCATTAAAGCTCAAATGGGTTACAAAAATCGAAAAAAAAAATTCTTGGGTTGGCTTTTTGGCACTGAGCAAATAATTCATAATCACAAGTTTGCCTTTATCACTTCCATATTTTCCATGTGCAGAATAAAATTCAAAAACTCAGGCAATATCAGTTGACAAGCAACAGTGAAAACTCTCATATTAAGTGTTTGGTCTCACAACTCACCGGCTTTTTGGCTAAATTTCCTTGATGAATTCACTTATTGAAATTAATTAACTACCCTCATGTATTTTCCTGCATAATATCCTAATCCTAACTGATTATGGATTCAATCACAAAATTCCTTTTTGTTTTCTAATTCAGTTAGTTAGACCGCCTAGTGTTGAGATTTTAAATTTATTTCCTTAAATCCCTATTTCCTAATTCCTAAAAAATGAAATACAAAAATCCTAATTAAAAAAAATTAATCCTATAAAAGAAAATAGAAAATAAAAGAACGAAAAGAAAGAAAAACACCGGTATCAATCTTTGTCCTCTGTGTCTTGTAAATCCTTGTCCTGCTCTCCAGTTGCTGCTGCTCCACCTCCGCCTGGATGAATAGGCCTGTCCCCAAGCCACTGCAAGAATGTCCGGAACTCATCAGGCAACATGCCTGGGTATGGGTCTGGAAAGATTCTTCCAAAGGTAGGAAATCCCTCTGTGGAGGGCAGAGTTCTGCCTGCAGATGTGCTCCATGTAAGCTCAGAGTGGGATGTCAGCTGGTGATGGCGGATGTGGCTGTTGTGGCTAATGATCTCCTCTCTCCTCTATCACCAGGATCTATGACTGCGTTGGCATAGGATTCCCAGACCAGCTCCGGGTCAAATAATCTATCTGGAGTAGCTATCCTACGCCATCCGCGTCTAGTAATCTCCATGTTGAACTGCTTTTACTCCCCTGGTTTGAGGTCAACTACTTTTCAGCACAAAGTTGCATGGTTTGAGAGCTTCATATTTTGCAGCAACCTTTGCACTCTTGAATCTCACAGGATCATAGTGGGGTTCATCTCTGACCTTCTTCCCCATGCCTTTTCTTCGTGAGCTAGAGCCACGAGAAAGGCCAGCAGTTTATTTGATCCTAGGCATCTGAAAAGTCAAATAATAACAATTAAATGAAAGAAACATATTCACTTCAGTGATGCCTTATTACACACAATAATTCATGAAGAACATGGAAACTTATCATTAACCAACTTGCATGCACAATTCAAAATGCTTTCAAAAGAAACAATCTCTTCACAACAAATTTTCAGTTTCACTTTGTAATGGCTTCCTAAAAACAGAACATACCCATTTGTTTTGCAAGCATTCAATCAATCCATGGAAAGTGAAAGTTTAAAATTTTGCAAGAAATAGAGCATAACACTTTCAAATTCAATAACTCACAAAACAAAGAGCATTTCAATAGAAAAATTGTTCTTCATATTCCACACAGCCATAATTACATCCAAGATAACAATAATCAACAATATATACAATCACAGTCCTAAGGTTGCTATCCTAAAGTTCAAAAAACAGAGGAAATGAAAATTTCAATCGGTTAAAACTATTCAAAAACACGAAAACATACCTTAAAACTTGAAAGATTCAAGATTGATGGAAGTTTGTGAGTGGAAAAAGTGAAAAGAAGAGCTTAGGAAGTAGAAAAATAGTACAGGAAACAGGGGAGGAAGAACGAATGACTCCCCTATGTTTTTAGTTCAATTTAAGCAACAACGCGTACCTGCGCTCAGCGTGAGTGGAGCGTAGGTTTCAGTTTTGAAATTTCGTACCGTTGTGCTTCACCTGCGCTCAGCGCAAGTGAAGCGCAGAAAACAGTGACTAAAATTGCACTTCTGCGCTTTACCTGCGCTCAGCGCAAGTGAAGCGCAAAAAACAGAATGAAATTTTGCAATTTTCAGTCAAGTTTTCTGCTGCTTCCTATTGTTTAAAAAATTTTATTTTCCACAAACTTATTCCAATCAATTTTGAAAATTTCCTAAATCCTAAAAAAATGAAAAATCCTAATAAACAAACAAAAGAAAACAAAACTGAAAACAATTAAAAACTTAAAAATCTCTGGGTTGCCTCCCAGGAAGCGCACATTTAACGTCATATAGCTTGAGCCTGTTTTTCAAGGTGGTTGATATTGGAATCCTTTAGCGAGCCTTTGTGCTGCACCTTTGACTCCTTTGGGCAGTGACCCTACCCATATTCTTGCCTCGGACCAATTGTGAATGTGACTTGAATCTACCAATTTGGTCTTGTATCTGGAGTTAGACCGTGTTGCTGACTCATTTGGCCTGACTTTTCTCTTCTTTGGAGTCTTTTGCTGAGTTGCATGGGTCTTTTCCTCCTGAAACTTGGGAAATTCACAGTTGTCAGATTTTACTCTTTGTGCTTCACAAGGGTCCTTGGTATGGAATATGCCTGACCACTTTGTCCTCAATCTGATTTTTGGCCTTGAATTTGAATTTCTTGGCCTGATTTTTCTTCTCTTTGCTGTGATCAGGTCAGTGTGTTCGCAGGCCTTTCTTTTGTGATTCTTGGAAGGTTGAACATTTGTATGTTGTCTGTCTTTGCCTTCCTTCGGAGGGTTGTCAGGATCTGGTGAATTCTTTACTACTTCCCCTCCTCTCTCACTTCTTTGCTCGCTCTTCTCATTGTCATTATCTGTATGTACACTCTCACATAGGAATTCATAATTATAAATATTGAAGCCCAAATAAAATTCATTCATAAAGATCCCTCAAATATGAAATCCTTAGAACAACCCCCTAAACACCAATTCCTTGGCTGCTTAATCGAATTGCCTAGCTTTAAGATCAGTTGTTAATAGCTATCAATAGTTGAACCTTATTCCTAGGTATTCACCCTATTCCTAGGCTTCCAAGAACTCGCTCCTGATTTCATAAAACTGCTTCCCTGCGCGCCCCATAAAATCATATCATAACTCCGACACAAAGACGGAAGCTAAGCATTTAAAATAGAGTAAAAACACCAATATATTATAAAAATAGAGATCCTTAGATAACAAAGAAAATTTCAAAATACCGTTGGGGATTGAATCGACTACATTCAATCCTAAAGAGAGATTTAGCTACTCGTGGTAGCCATCACTCTCTGGAGACTGTCACACTTTTCTCCTAACTCCCTAGCTGCTCAATGGCTCCATAACTCTCTGAATGACTAAAATTGATTCTCAATGCTTATATTTATAGCAAAGGATTTTCCTAAAATAAAATATCTAAAAGATACAATCCTAAATTAAATAGACTCAATTCTAGATATCATCCTAAAATATGTAAATATAATCCTAAGAGATTTAACATTAATTTCTAAAGATCTAATCCTAAATAAATAAATTACAATCTTAATTAAATACAAATTTCCCAAAATAAGCTCTTGTCAGGTTGGGCTATTTGGCTTTGTAGAGGTTAAGTTGTAAAAAGACGCATTCTGCTTTCCTGATTCCCTCTTTTTTTAGCTTCATCTCTTGTTGATCTTATCTTTATTTGCTGTTATCTTGTTACTCCATTTAAAACTTTTCTTTTGATCTGCAAAGTCAACACTTTTCTTATCAAAATAGCATCAAATTCAATTTGAATCAAATATTCACAAGATCTGCATTTTAAACTAAAAATAGATAAATTGGAGTATAAATCTAACATTTTACCCTTGATAATTGTTGTAATTATATAGAAATTTATTATTAATTTAGTACTTATCAGTACCCGGGGCGATTAGTACCTAGTGATGGTGAATAGTGCCCAAGGGAGATGTTCCTTGTAGTCTGAGTTCAGGTCTAACCACACATTAGTTAAGTGATAAGAACCCGCCGACTGGGTTATGTCGGTCATGCGCATTCATGTTTATGTTTAAAATCATGATGATTTATTAAATGTTGAAATTGCCTTTGTTATTCTTGTTGCATCATTTGCATGTTTATTCCCACACTGCATGCTGCAAAGTTATATTCCCTGAGACTCTTGTTTCACCACACATTTCGTGGACTATATTTTAGATGCACAGGTACCTCCGCGCACAGGCCCATGAGCTAGGAACTTGGAGTAGTTCTTATATTTTGATATGGATTGAAGGATTAGTGTTGGGGAATGTTAGGTCTTGTTTCATTATATTACGATGTATTGTTTGTATATTTTGAGAGGATATGACTGTACATGTGTATTCCTTCACTCTCTTTTGTCAGGACACATGTATGGGGGTATCCTCAACCTGATATTATGTATTAACTGATTGTAGCCACTTTGGCAACATTATATACAATGTTTTAGTGAGCGCTGGTAGCTTGAATGGTGTATGATTGTGTTATCCGATATCCAAATGGCGCGAAATAATTTCATAAATTCGAGATTTGGTTTCCAACAGACCAAATCTTCGGATTAGAGGTTAGGACATTTATACATTGATCACTCAGATTTATTTAATCTAACAATTACACTCATTCTAAAACGGGAGCGAGATGAACTATATTTGTTGAAAGAATCAAACCATCTTGAACATGGTTTGTACGATGCTAAATATGAGTGAGATAGTAGATATCAAGAAATTTTTTGCCATATGTTGTAAATTGGAGCATTCACTTGTTGAAGAGAAGCCTCGTTGTTGCTATCAAGAATATGACATATGAAGAAGCGCAGAATCGACACAAGCCAATTTTTTTAGCATTTCAAATTATTTTTAGTTGCATTGGATACACACGTCACAGGCCAAAAAATAAATAAAAAAAGAATAACGATAACGGATAAAAATGCATATTTCTTGGTGTCAGCGAGTGACCAAAATCCTATAAGCTATACAATCTATCCACTATGAAAACTATCATTAGTCGAGATGTGAATTTTGATGAAGGAAAGTTCTAGTCATGGAGTGATAACAATGTTGAGCAACAAATCCAAGGTGACTTTGACGGAGAAGGAGGAAGAAAAAGTTAACAGCTCATAGTTAGCCAAAGACTCCAAATGCTACTCTAATCACAAATGTTGAAAAGCGGCCTTAACGTAATAAGAGAAGGCTTGCGTTGGTGTCCGACTTTGAGGTAATTGGTATTATTGTGCATCCACTAACTCATTTTTCACTTTTCAAATTGTGACCTTGTAGCCTTTGAAGATGTTAAAGTTTCTAAGAGTGGTGAAAAGTTATGAATGTTGAAATTGAATTTAGTGAAAGAATAACACTCGGGAGCTGATAGAAACTTTAAAAGGACAAAGAACCATTGGTGTAGAGTGGATTTTCAAGATAAAGCTAAATGAATGAAGTGAAGTTGACAAATACAAGGCACAACTGGTGGCAAAAGGTTAGAAGCAAGAGTATGGTGTTGATTAAAAAGTGGGTTTCACTCTCTTTGCAAGACATGATACAATCAGGTTAATGATTGCTTTAGTAGCTCAACATTGATGGCCTATTTTCTAGTTGGATGTAAAATCAACATTTTGCCATATTACTGTAGTTGGAAAAGTCTCAAGAAGAGGGGATGAATTGAGACGCGTCTAAGCCTGTAAAATTTAAAAACTCGTTTCTGACTTTTACTTCTCAAGTGTTGCGCATTTGGATGTCAGAAGGATCAGTCACGGACTGAAGCAATGTATGAAACTGAGTTTTGATTTAAGTGAACGTAAACAGATTGCTTCTGACCAGTTCGTGAATAACGTAAATTTATCTTTTTTGTGAATCTAAGTTCAGAAATAGTTTTACTGTTTTAGAAGAAACTCAAACGCACCCTTTTTTCAAAACAATCTAATAGCAACGTAAAGAAGTGAGGGTCATAAGAGAGATACATGGCAGATTTATACTGGTTCACTCTTATCAACCAAGAGCTACGTCCAGTCCCCAACTCAGTGAGATTTTTCACTAACTTCTTCAAAGTTACAAGTATTCTCCTTCACGGGCCTCTTCAGGCTCCTAAGTATTCTCCTTCACGGGCCTCTTCAGGATCCTCAGTATTTTCCTTACAAGGCCTCTTCAGGCTCCTAAGTAGTCTTGCCCAAGCCTCTCCAAGCTTCTCCACTCAACACCACAGCTCAAAAACACCTCCTGACTTGGTGGAGGAGCAACAACGAGTTACAGAGAAAAATGAAGTTTTCTTAACTTGAGATTTCTAACACACAAAGTGTGAATAAACTCTAAGATTCTCAAGCTAAGTTACAGAAATGTATTACAAACAAAGAACCCACAAGTATAACTCAAAGAGTTGATTAACAGTAAGGAGTGTATGGGATTTAAGCAAGAGATGATCAGAGAAAGAAGCGTAAAAACTTTTCTGCAGAGTGTTAATGCTTTTGCATGTAGTCTCTCACTTTGCTTCAGAGTTTCTGGCATATATATAGAGTTGTACTGGGGAACTAGTTGTTTATAGTCATTTGAGACTTCCAGTCATTTTGTCCTTTAATGTCAGGCACTTTTGACATGTCATCAAGTTGTACTTGCTTCTGATTTGATACTGCATGCTTTTGTCTCTGTGAGTGCTTTTGTGTCTGACTTGCATCTGAGTTTGTGTGCATCTGTGTCTGACTTGAGTTTGTGCTTTCTGACCTTGTCTTCTGTCTTTCATTTTGTGTCACAGTGTGCAGATGTATTCTTTTAGGATCATAAGGCTTTAACTCTTGAATCTGAGTTGTTGGTTGAACTTTAATCAAACAAGTCACTTGTTGCATTTTGATTCATCTGACTTGGGTCATGCTTTGCTACATGCACTTGAAGTTGTTTTCTTAGCCTTCTTATATCTGCAATGGGGTCAGATTCTAAAGCTGAACACTCAAGTAATGTGGTTAGATGCAGATTGTAACTCAGAATGAAACTTTAATTTTTGCTAAGTTAGAGGGGTTGCCAATCATTAAAACATTATGCATCTGAGGGTTTGACTTAACAAGCGCCTTAGAAGAATAGGTATTTATTGATTAAGTTTGATTAAGTTTATAGTCATCCATTAAGATTAAATTTAAAGAAAAGAAAGCAAAAGGGCTAGAGCCATCCTCCACATCCAAGGGATGCTAGGAGTCCCTAATCTCCCATGGAAGACAATATCCCCCTACCTTGATGAAGTTGGCGTGAAGATGGGGAAGAAGAGCACAGAGGGTTTGTGGTTTCTCTTGGTCCCTTAGCAAGCTCCAAGCCTTGGAAGTGATCATGCAACCAAAGAATCAAACAAGAAACAAATTAGAAAATGAATCAATGGAGGTGGGGACGAGGAAGAGGCCTCACGACCATGGAGAGAAAAGGAAGAAGGGAGAAGAGAAATGACTGTTGTGTGTAATTTCCTACTTCTCCAATTAGCCTATATAAATTGTTTTCTTTTTACCTATGCTTATAATATTATTTCTTAGCCTAATTTTTAAGTCATAGTCTATTTTATAATTTCTTATGTTGACACATAAAGTCAATAATATTTTATTCTGGTCAATAGATTGTCGTTAGAGCAGTGGAAGCAGTGGGAGTAGGTTACTGGAAGTATAAGGGTTTTTAGGAAGCTTGATCAGATTGCCTAAGTTTCTATACCTCAAAATAATTTTTCCTTAATAATAATAGGTTCCAATCCCAAAATATTTTATAGTAATTTTTTCTTAATTTGTTTGTGCACTAATGATACAGGTAAAAAATTCAGTTTAAGTTTCCTAGGCATTCCTCAACTATGGTGCCTGTATGCCTCTCTTGGGGAAGAAATCATTGTTTAATCCTGAGAACATTCACTATTCATACGTCTCTGTGTTATTTTATTAGTTTTTAACCCTAGTTCGGCCTCGATAATATTATTTTATTCAGTTATAGGGACGAAGAATCGTGGGATTTCGACTAACGTGATAGATAGTCACCATCACCATAACATCACTTACTATTCCACTCATGATATTTCATTCCTAGTCACTATTGAATACCACTATTTAACACCATTGGTCACTATAGGGTATTATTGAGCACCATTGAGTAGTATTCGCTACTAGGGGTGTTCATATCCAATCCAATTCAATGCAAACCGCAAAAGCCGAACCGAAAAATTGAAAATCGAATCAAACCAAAAAACAAAAAACCGCAAATCGCAAAAACCAAATTTTTTTATTGGATTGGATTGGTTTTCGTATCCTATATTGAAAACCAATCCAATCTAATCCAAACCGAACTTATATATACATATATTATTACTTATAAAATAATCATATATTTATTATTGTATACATATATATTTATAAAAAAACTTATACTAATATATATTTTTTATTTTATTATCTAATATCATGCTAATATTTCTATAAATATATCAATATAAAACTAGTTTTAATTTAGTTTTCATGTCTCATGTCATTCTTTATAAATAATTTTATATTAATTTTAATGAATATAAGTTCCAATAAAAAAAGGTTTACTATTATTCATTATTTTATCAATTTTATCAAATATTTATTATCGCTTTAAAAAACCGAAAACTGATCCAATTCAATCCAATCCAATTTAAATTGGATCGGATTTGAAAAAATATCAAAACCAATCGGATGATGAAATGATAAAATCACAATGATCGGATCGGATGGTTTTTTGCTTCAAAACCGATCCAAATCGAATCACGAACACCTCTATTTGCTACCATTAGACACTATTGGGGTGCTATTGATACTATTCATCACTATTCAACCTATTATGTCTTATTCCACTATGTACGTCTCTGGGGCGACTTTACTCTGGCCCCGGGCCTGGGCTGGGTCCCGGTTCCGATTCTTTCTTTTGTTCCCACTTCTTATTATTTTATCGCGTTTCTCATTATAATCCTCCATTTATCTAATTGAAGGTTATTTTTTCTTAAAATGCTACCCTATTATCTTTCCTAACTACTTTTTCTAATCTCTTTACTATTTAGGTCAGACGGAAAAAAAACTGTTACAATTAAAATATCATGATATAGATGTTTTCAACTTGAGTGAGATTACCTTACCTATAATGGAGTATCCATGACTTATAAAAAAAACTAATTTTTTGAATAATTGTAAACTAATTTCTTTTATAAATCCTCCTCTAATTACTAAATAAAATTAAATATTAAATGATTTTTATATTTTTATCGTGTTAAGTATATTTAATTTTTCATTTAATATCTTTTTGAATTAGCATGTAAAAGATACTGCTCCTAGTTAAAAATAACTTTTTTATTTTATTTTTATTATCCAAATAATATTTTGAAAAAAGTATGCGAAAGAACCAAACATAAAATACAAACCAAACACAACAAGCTTGTTTGGAAAAGTAGATAAGGACATCAACTTCATATTTGGGGGGAAAATAACATAATTTTTATAAAAAAGTAATATTTAATTAGAGTATTTAAATAACAATAAAAAATATAATTCTCAAGTTGGATTAAAAATTTTATATTTAATTATTATAAAATCATATTTAAAATAAAAAAATCATACATAAATTTACTTGGTTTAAAAATATTTGTACTTCAAATTTATTTCACAATATCAAATTATCAACGTAATCCAAAAAGTTAGCCAAAGTCGCCTGAAAAGTGAAAACATATCTATAATGCTATCTATATTGTGAGTTCTCACTCTGCCCACATAGGAAACAAACAAGGATTCCAAATGCTTGGTTGAGGAGCATTGTCTAATTTTTGTGTCAAAAATAAACACTCCATATTTTTTTTTCCTCTGGTTTGAGTAATGGGAACATAGCAGATGGTATTCCCAATCCATGGCATCCCTCTGTCTAAACTCACTGCCAGTCCCACCATCTTCTCATCCTCGCAAGCTCTCTGAAACCTCTCTTTCTTCTTCTTTGCTTCTTGATAACAACAATAATCATAGCACAACAAGTGCCTTGAAACCTATTGTTGTCAGTGGAGACCCCCCAACTTTTGTTTCTGCTCCTGGTCGGAGAATTCTTGCTGGTTTGTCTTTCTTACTCCGATTTCATTGCTTTTGTATCTACTTTTATGTTTTCAAGTTTTCATTTTGAATGTGTTCAGCATAGCCCAATTTTTTGTTGTTTTTTTTTAAAAAAAATGTGAAGCTTCAAGCGATTGTTATGTAATGTTTTTGGTTTTATCATACTCAGTAGTCATACTTAATTTTTTGTTTTTTGGCTGAATGCTTGAAATAAGATTACGCATGATCAAAAGGTGGATCATATGGACTCTGGTTGAGTGACTTATATATGTGTGTGTATGCTGCTTAATGATTCTCTAGGTTGAAGTTGAACTGGAGTGTTGTTGATCTCTTAGGGCCTGTTTGGTTTGCATTTTCATTTCCTGTTTCTATTTCCTATTTTCTGTTTTCTGAAATTTTACAAAGGAAAAACTGGAAATCCTGGAAATAAAAATTTGCTGTTTGAAACAAAATGAAAACCGGAAATGGAAACAAAAAAGTTCCAGTTTTTGGTGTTGGAATCTGAGTCTCAGCTTTGTTTTCAGAATCTATATTGTGCAATCTCTCTTCTGAATCTAGTATTTCACAATGGAACCTATATACATTCACAAATGCACTTATTAAAAACCTCTTTTTGTGGTTTTGAAAACGTTGATTTTGAAAACCACAAAAATGAGTTTTTATTTTTTAGTTTTGAATTGTAAAACTTGATTGAACTTTTTTTATAAAATTAAAAACTGAAAACTTACAACCACCCCAAATTAGTAATTACCACATGTTTTTGTTGACTTTTGTAGCCCATAAAAGTAATTATTTTCATTCTTTATATTATAGCCTTAGATTGTGGAACTTTAATATAAATTCTCAAAGTGATGAAGAGGTTCTGAGGACAGGATGGTGTCCTGTGATTCAACTCACTATCTGTGATGGTGTTCTATCTAATCATTTTCTGACATGGTTTTAATATTGCATGTTGTCTGTCTTTCACATATATATATATATATATATATATATATATATCTTATTGAAGCTAATTTTCTTGAATAGTTGGAGATTTACATGGAGATCTTAAGCAAGCTAGATCTGCACTTGAAATGGCTGGTGTATTGAGCTCTGATGGTCAAGACTTATGGACTGGTGGAGAAACTGTATGCTTACTGTTTTTCAAAATGGGTTTCTGTTATTAGTTTTAATTGGAATCAGTAGCCTCTATAGTATACTATTTAATGCAGTAAAATTGAAAAGACTCCGTTTATGGAATGGTTAAACTTTGTACAAATGAAATCAAGGAAGTTTTATTGTCATCTCCTATATACACTTGGGGCAAAAGTAAAAATAAATAAATAAATAAAATAAAAAGGATTATCAGTAAAGCTGAGAGATTTTTAACATAAAACAATTTATGTTTTGACCATGTACTAGGTGTTGATTCAAGTTGGAGATATACTAGATAGAGGTGAAGATGAAATTGCTATCTTGTCCTTGCTGCGATCATTGGATAAACAGGCAAAAGCAAAAGGTGGAGCTGTGTTTCAGGTTTGTAGTTTGTGACTTTGAAACTTAAAACAGTTTCATCACTGTTATACAGACATATAAAGCACTAAAGTTACTATCTCTAATTACCGAATGTTAAAGACAATACCACCAAGTTGATGACAATTCCCTATGAATTA
The DNA here is from genome assembly GCA_026901365.1 of Sesbania bispinosa. Lineage (NCBI taxonomy): Eukaryota > Viridiplantae > Streptophyta > Magnoliopsida > Fabales > Fabaceae > Sesbania > Sesbania bispinosa. Next base: position 1,326,138 of record QLOH01000021.1, on the reverse strand, counting down.
TAGTATTAGTATGCTTTCCCTTGTCATTATCATAAAGTTTCTTTCTTCATCTAAATCTAGAGGTTAAGTAGAAATTATTTGTAGAATGTGAATAATCTAGTTTATTATTTTATTATTTTTTGAAGTAATTTTCCATACCTGAATCTGCTTCATCTAGGTAAATGGAAACCATGAGACCATGAATGTGGAAGGGGATTTCAGATATGTTGACTCTGGGGGATTTGATGAATGTAATGATTTCTTGGAATATATCAATGGTTCTGAAGATGACTGGGAAGAAACTTTTACTGGTTGGGTTGATGTTTCTGAAAGGTGGAAAGAAGATCAAGCAATGTCAAGAAGTTATTGGGGACCTTGGAATTTAGTGAAGGTATTATAAATTTCTGTCCCATTTGTCGTTAACATGCACTTCTTGTTTAGGCCACTATGTATTTTCATTGTCACACTAAGCATAAATTCCTGCTCAAACTACTTTGGTTGAATTGCAGAATTAAAATTGTATCGCAACTCCCAGATCAAAATACTAGAAAAGAATTGCAAAACTTCCATAGCATACAACTATACTAAATGAGATCATTCAAACTCACTTCAAGAGATTTAGATAATTTGGATTCATTAAAACTGTTCTCTTGATCAAATGCTAAAAAGGGAAACTTCTAATGATCCATATGATTATATCCTTGTATCTGAATCATGTAGACATGATCTGTCTCTTTATGAGTAGAATATAAGTTCTGTTATTTCAAAACGTAGCTCTATGTTATTCTAAATGTGATATTTTATTGTTGTTTTTTGATGAAGTTTTGCAATTATTAGGACAGAGGCAAAAGGGAGTCATTGCCAGATCAATCCTCTTTAGGCCTGGTGGGCCACTGGCATGCGAGCTTGCCAGGCATGCTGTTGTACTTAAAGTCAATGACTGGGTCTTCTGTCATGGTGGCCTTCTTCCTCACCATGGTAAATATTTTATGGGCGCTTTGGTTATGTTTAACTTAAGCTTGAATTTATAGTTGGGTAGTATCTACTACTATAATGCTATGGTTGTTGTTTCAAATTTGTTCTCTAATCCCAAAAGCCTTATAATATATATTCTCTTCATCGTTTTCTCCCCATCATTTTCTGTAGTTGAATATGGCATAGAGAGGATGAATAAAGAGGTGTCTGAGTGGATGAAAGGTCTAGGCGAGAATGACAATACTCTTCAAATCCCATTCATTGCCACTAGGGGTTATGACAGTGTTGTTTGGAATCGTTTATACTCAAGAGACACACCAGATTTGGTGGACTATCAGGCTAAACAGGTAGGATACTGAGGAGATTGTAATATTATTCTATAATTAATATGAAGATCTTTCATGGAGTTACTAGAAACGTGATAACTATGCCTCCTCTATTGAATGTTGAAACTATAATATAGAGTTTGGTTAGAGGGAAATGGAGGGGAGGGGAAATAATGGGTTAAAAATCCCTCCCCTCCAAGTTTTGCCTCTCATCCAAAAGTGGGGGGGTTTGGAGAGGAGGGGAAATGATTTATAATTTATTGACTGTGCTGACTAAAATATCCCTCATTAATATTTTTTTTTAATTTCAAAACCATCCCCACACATTATTTTTGACATACTATGTTACAAATGCTGCTTTATGTTTCTTCACTTTCCCGTTGTATAAGCCTTAGTTCTAGAGCTTCTTTGCATCAATCTAAGTTATATTAGTCAATGTTTCTTCTATTTCCTTTCTTCCACCTTCTAGAAGGAAATAGTAGTAAACTTTTATTTTCCCTCCCCTCCCCTTGCACACCAAACATTGTGAGGATTATTTTCCTTCCCCTCCCCTCCGCTTGAAACCAAACAAGGGGTTTTTATTTTTTTACTCCCTTCCCTTCCCTTCCCCTCCCCTCCTCTTTCCTTCACTAATATCTCTCTCCTCCCAACATAGAGCTACATTTTGAAATAACAGATCATGTCTACATGATTCAGATGCAAGGATATAATCATATGCTCAAATTAATGAATTCTCCAGAAAAAGAATAAGCCTATAAAATGTATTCCTCGTGAGAGTTAAAAATAAAAGTACAAAACACCATTATAAATATGAAAAATCTACTAAACAAATGGCTTAGTGTGACAAAACAGAGATAATGCAACAAAGGATCTACCAGGAAGGAAAAATAATGACTGATGAGCATTATTATTGGACTATTACTTAGAGTAGAGAAACGTTAATCTTTACAATGTCCATCTGATATCTCTTAAAAATGCTGAGTAGTCTATTCCCTGAGAAAACTAGCTTCTTGACTCCAACTTTCGCAATTTTTTTTATTTATTTATGTCCACAAAAAAATTTAAAACAGATTGAACTTGGGAGGGCAACTTTTTGCTGTTCCATCAAATGTTTCTTAATTTACATCCAATAACATTCTTTAATTTATTTTGTGAGATCCTTAGTAGATTAATGGATTTTTTTCTCAAGCTTACCTGGATTGCCATTTTTTAAACTAAACAATATGATCTTCAGGTATGTTCCATTCTTGAGGAGACACTGCAAGCAATTGGTGCTAAGGGAATGGTGGTTGGCCATACTCCTCAAACTATAGGTGTAAACTGGTAAGGGAAGATAACACTTCAAGCATGCTTAAAATAACCTGTCAACTTGTCTCAATCTTTAGATTGAGTGATAATTTGTATATTGCTATACTACTAAAATTTTAACATAAATGGCAAATACTATATCTTGGTCTGTCAGAGCATTGTGGATGGAATACTTCTATTCATTGAAATCAGTTCTTTGCTTCCTGCAGTAAATACAATTGTAGCATATGGCGTGTAGATGTCGGAATGTCTAGTGGAGTTCTTAATTCACAGCCAGAGGTAAAACACATCCGTCAGCCTAGACATAATGACCTTATTTATAACTCACAGTTCAGCATTTCTGTGGATTACTCAATAGATGTTTAATACTATTTACTAAATATTATAAGAGATAATCATGTGCTTATGAACCTTTCTCCAAAACTATGGCCAGTGCTTGCCATAGAAAATGCCTTAAACTATGTAAACAAGTAAATTCAATTTATCATGTGCTCAGTACCTGTTTCTTTAAAATCCTGATTAAATTAAAGTAGTCATTGAGATTTACAGTTGACTTATTCTCCAGGTTCTAGAAATTATAGACAATAAAGCAAGAGTTATAAAGAGCAAAAGGGACAGACGCAGTGAACTTGAGGCTGCTGCATATACTTGAGAGACAAACAAATGATATAACAGGTAAATTGAATTACAAGTTGCTTGTCTATTGATTGGTATGTTACCAATTGCATTGAAATTTTGAAAGTAATTTTTATTTAATGACAATACACATTGGTGCTGAACCATTTGCAAGTTGAAACAGTCCACTTAATAAGATTGCCCCCAATCCCCTTAAATGTATTTATTCATTTTTCGACCTCTTATACTTGGCTAAAAGCAAAATGATGTAAAAATGATTGCTTCACTGTCAAGGTATGCAGTATTCTATAAAACCAATCAGGAAAAAAAGGAGAAAAAAGAAGAAATAAAAGAACTGAATCATGAAGATTTTTATCACTCTTCAGAAATTTATTGATTTTTTCTTTTATAAATCAAATGGAAGATGGTCCAATTAAAAAAATACTGCTCTAAATGGATCATTGAAAGTTTGGTTTTCATAGGCTCCAATTCATTTGAGATTCATATAGCCGACATTATCTAGTGGGATTAGGATGGATTTGTGTAGTGTTTGGTAGCAATTGTCAATCTCCTGTTCTTATGAAAATAAGATGGGGGAGCAGAAGCACAATAGAATGAAGTTGAGTAGTGTGAGGATAAGTATCATGGGTTCTCCCATGGATTATCCTAATAGCAACCAGAGAGAGTTTAGAAAACTCATTGATAATATTGAAGAAGATACATAATGAAGAGGGTACAACAATTATTTATAGAACTATTCTACTCAAATATTTAACTAACTACTAACTAATTGGTAAAACTAAATTAACAAATTGACTAACAGAATTGTATTCCTAATACATGTCTTAGTATTATGGATGGGCCTCCTGTTTTGCATTGTGGTAATTCCATATTTCCATGTCATAGAGATACCAACTTTTGAGGCTTGCTTCTCTCAGCCTATATTAAAAATATTTAAAAATAATTAATGTTATTGTTTAAACAAGCCTGTATTAGTTTTAATCCCATGTCCATCATGACTAGGAGAAATTGGCTACAGAAATACAAGGGTCATTTTCTTTTTGCTCCTATATGTTTCTTAATATTTGACTATCTCAAAGCAACTTTGAACTGTGTTAGAATTCCCAACATGTTTTGAACATGTCATGTCTTGGTCCTTGATAACCCCCCAGATGATATAGTATTAAAAGTCTTGCAAATTTAAGTATTTCGCAGATTAGTGATTTAGTAGGAACTAAAAGAAAAATCTCCATATAAATTTTTACTGTGTTTTTGCAGAGTGTGGGCATCCAGCTAAGTGAACTCCAACATTGGCAAATTTATTTGACATTGACCTATTCTTGTCACTTATTAATTGTTTGCTTCACATATAACTTGTGAAGACTCGAGCAGTGCACCGATTTTGGCAATTCAAAGGATTTTGTATCATATCATTTTAGTGATCCAATTTGGGGGCCTATATACTGAAAACAAGAAATCCTTTGGAAGAAATTCAAAGCCCGATGTGTTTGCAGTGAAATGTAACCTGCTATTGGCTTGAAAATAGGATGTACAACAAGAAAGGAAAATGGAAAAAGGAGTTAGGTAAATTGCTTGTACCACAATAATCAAAACATTGTACTTCTGAATCAATTATATTATTTTCAATTACATTGACTAGTCCCAGCCTAAATTGCTAGATTGTTTATGCTGATCAACTTCTTTTGACTGCATCAAATCTGGCTTCCATTTGTCACTCTCTAACTAATGAATTTGTTCGCATGTCACACATGAAGTGAGTAGTCTCTTGCAGCATTTTGTGCCTATAAACTAAACTAAATTAAATTGAGATCAAAGTGACTGCTATTTGATTAATAAATAGGCTTAATAGCACTTTTAATCCCATGGTAATTACACGGAAGCAGCCCCCCCTAATTTTTTTTTTTTTGGGCTATTTTAATCCTCTCAGTTTTCCACATTACTTATTACTTTATTGTATTTGAAATAACGAAAACAAAATTAAAAGCGTTAAAATAACATGGCCTCCTCATCGTCAATACTAACACATTCCCATTTTTTCCAAATTGCAAATCTTACGATTTCCTGTGGATGAAGATAGAGCTGACAAATCAGGCTATCCAGCCCGATGCGAGTAGAAGACTTTATTGGACGGGGCTAAAAAGGCCTAGTGTTATTCGAGCTTCTAAGATCAGTGTCCGAGCCCTATATTTTGGTCGGTTTTTTGCAGATAGCCCATTTTTTATGGGTTTTACGGGCTACCCAACTTTTTGTGGGTTTTGCGGATAACGGGTTTTATCAGGCTGGGCTAAAAAACACGGGAGTTATTCATGCTTCTAAAATAAATGTCCTAAGCCCTACATTTTTATAGATTTTTAGGGGAGTTATTCATGCTTCTAAAATAAATACCCATTTTACCGACTCTAGATGGAGAGAGTGAAAATAACAATATACCAATAGAAACCCTATTTTCTATCAACGAAGGTCGCGTCGTTTGCCAAGGAAAGCATGGCTTCTCTCCATGAGGGACTCCTCCCTCCATGTGAGGGTTTTCTACGCAATCTAAGTGGGTTAATCTCTCTCTATAGTGAGAGTTTTTATTTTATGTTTTTTTTTTCCTATTTCCTTCTCCCCATCTCTTTCTACCTTCTCTTTTCTCATCACCTCCTCCTTGCAAAATGTGTTCCCACTTGAGAAGGTAGGGAAAAAAATGTTACCTCTAACACCTTCTCTTTTCTCATCACGTACATAGCTATCTCATTCGTCTTTGGACCGAATCCCTACCTAGATCATAATGTGTTCCCACTTGTACTGTTGTCGTGATCTCCTCACTATATTTGAGGCTTTCAGCTTGCTATGCAATCCTAAGTAGTTCCATTAGTTGCCGATAGTCATCAAATTACTATATAATCCCATGCCTCTTCTTCATTATAACATTCCAAATATAAAATCCTTCCACTGAGAATTACCAGTATGATACAGAACATGCTATCTACAACGAACAAAAACAACAAAATCAAATACAAAATGAGCATATGTGAGTGTAGACGGACACATGCATCAACTAACAGTAACAACTAACAATCATCGTAGGATAGGACCCCCCCAGTTATATAAAACCAAAACAAATACACATAATATCAATTCAGTGGTAGATACAAAGTAAAACGAGCAACGGGACCACAGCATATTCTAGGGTTTCAAAAAAAATGTTACAAAATTCAAAGGAACATTTGCTGAAACAAAAAATGCTTGCCTGATGTCTCCAAAAACGGTGTTTAGCATGGAAACTGTCGTTGTGTGATTGATTAACACAATTTCTCCCTGGCCTGCGACAAATTATTCTCATAGAAAAATATTCTAATACTATGACAAGGTAAGATTCTCATGTCCTTTATAAAGTTGGGCAAAAACCATTCCATTAAATCAATTTTACAAAGGAATAAAATTTAAGAACCTTATTTTTAAATTTCAAGAATAAAAAATATTCAATCCACTAAATATCAGTTGTACACCTGCATATTGTAATTAACTTGAGAATGCGAAATGAGATTAAAGTATTCAATTCCCACTACATACACCCTTAAAAAGTGATAAAGAGCTTTAATTGTGATTAACATTCGCTATAATGGTAAACTTTCACACCTAAAATTAATTTTACTCAGTAAAAAATTTAAAAAGCTTCGTTTATTGTAAAATATTTTACTTACTGCAGAATTGGTTTTATGTTCAAATGTTTTGCCAATGGCAAAACATCCCGTTTGGATATCCAAATAGACACTGAATGGAAGGGCTAAATAGTTAAATACTACTCAAATAGTTTATGACAGGAAACGAAATCCCTTAAATTTCGGAATGTCAAATAGTCTCTCACATAATTAAAACATACAGTGTCCAAAAATAAGGAAAAAGTTTCATGTAGCATAACTGTTTTCACGGAATCATGTTCTGTCTAAAAAAAAATGACTATGATAACTGGCGATGTGTACAATAAAGCAAGTTTTAAATTCTTCAGTTAATCCGATGCCTCTGCATATTATTTAGAGTTAAAAACTTGGGACTTGAAATGGCTTGCTTGCTCACGCTGCTGTTTGAAGCAATTTATCAATGTTGACAGACAGAATTATCTAATCTGTAGTGGAACCGAAGAATGATGAATATTCTAACTCGAGTGCTATTTAGGTGACAGTGCCAGTATCTTTCTGCTGATTGAAATCTTGGAAAAAGGACTTTCCAGCTTCATATGTAGACCAACAAATAGCAGCTGCAGGAGCATGAAAGAGCATCCTTGGAATCCATCCTCGCATGAGCCCTCTGTATCCATCCTTTTTTACTATTGTTTTAACAACATCCCCAATTGAACCGCTTTTGAACCTATCACATCCACAGACGCCCTGCACCATCAACCAATTTCAATAAACTCTCCAAGGACAAGGAAAGATAGGTTTAAAACAGGTGCCAAACATTCAGATAAAAAAAGTTGCTGCACAATCAATTTACAGAATACAACAATAACAACCAACTGTTTTTCCCTACTAGGTGGAGTTGATTACATGGATCGAACAATATCATAATACCCTAATAAGTTAATTCTGATTTATCATATGGTCTTGTAAACCTAAAATAATCCCACTATAAGCAATGGGAAGATGATATAAATTTATAGAGATGCTGATCTACACAAGAGGATCTTATGCTAATAACAAAGATGCAACAAGAGTTGAAAGGAATATTTGAAACAACTCAAATCTGAATACTATCATCAGTAACTAGTACAATCATCTTCAGCATCACTCCAATTCAACACCATTTTGTCTGATTAAAGCTCTAAATTTCATAGGCTTAAGTGATCAGGTGGATGGGAATTTTCATAGAGGTCCAATCTTCATTTTCCTAAGTTTACAGTTTATGGTAGAATAGAAGCCCTGCACCTTTCTTTTAACTGGTATGCACTTACAAGTTTAATTTCATGCATGTAATGAAAATTAAATAAGGGGTATGTCATATTATATCAAAGGGGACATGCTTTTGGATTGGATGGACATTACACCAAATACCTAAGTGTATGATCTGTTATGTAAAGCGTTTTGCATGGTAATAATAAATCTGTCCCTTACAGCTTCATTTTTCTTTTAAATGTAGATAGAAGAAGAAAATTCATTAGTGAGGAAAGAGGTAAAGTGCAACTAAGAGGAGGATATGAAATCCTACACAACAGAAGACTTAAGCAAAAATAAGGGGGAAAATAACTAAGAATGCAGCAAGGCTGCCTAAACTCTCTGCAATCCAACATAACAGAACAACACCTTGAAGCAGCCCTGACCCAAGAGAACATTTTGGAGCACCTAAGGTTGGTTTATGATCCCCAGTAAGTCTCATTACTCGCACTCAGGCCACCTTTGAGCTTTAACCATCACCTCAACATGTCTTATGACCTCCAAACCAAGCCTGATCCTAATAGGAATTAGGAAGGGTTGGCCACAAGAATCAAATGATTCCATTAGACTATCAAAAGCCAAAATTACAGTGAAACTACTTAGAGCAAATTGTTCCCCTAAAAGTTTTCTAAAGCCATCCCCTGCCCATTTTAATCAGATTATTTCCCACTGGCTTCAATTTTTTCTCAGAACCTCTATATTCAGTTCCACACAGAAACCCCAGTACCCCACAGAAGCACAAAGAACTTGTCCATGGAACTAAAATTACCAAAACATAAGCTGAAAAGATTAGTGATAGTGATATCTAGGCTCCAATCAAGTACAACTATTACACCCTCAAGTTAGAAAAAACATTGTAATCCATTCCTTTTTCCACACCACTTAATTCATAACAAGACATTATCATGCCGTTTGATCAATGTAGCTAACCACTACTACTGCTAAAAGACTTTGGTTGTTGTTAATCTCTTTTTCCACACCACACCACACCATAGGACACAAATTCCAGAAGGAGCACTAAGCAATTCAAACTCTAGTAAACTAGTTACACTAATTTTCAAATTTGAGAAGTAATAGTAATAATAATAAGAATTATTGTAATTATACCTGACACTGCAATTGAGTTTTAACCACATCAAGTGGAGTTGTAACCACAGCAGCCAAAGCACCAGCAACAGCTCCAGCCGTGGCATGAACAACCAACCGTTCATCGTCAACGCTATCCGGCGACACCTCCATGAGTCCCCGCTTCGCCGCCTCATAGGTGGCGAAATGCACCGCCGTGAACGGCGCATTCATCAAAACCGTTGTCCTATACGACGCGTAGAACGCTCCAAACCCTTCCTCACTCATAACTCTCCTCACACAATCCCATACACCCTTATACCCGCTGTTACTCAGCTGCAGCCTCTGCTTAACCATATCCATCGGCGTGAAAACGGCGTCGCTCGCGACGGTTGCGCAGACGCCAGAAGCGGCGTGAGCAACGGCGTTATTCGGGTTCCCATCTGAGAATCGCTTCTTGCAGGTCTCATAGACGGAGAAATAAACGGCGTGAGCAGGTCCAGCACCGAGACCCATGGCTCCGATGCCGCGGTAGAAAGCGGAGGGACCCTCCGATTGAAGAATGGAACGGAAGGCTTGACGGACCGTAACGGATTTGATAGGGCAAGAACCGAGGGCTTGCATGTGGGTCTTAACGGTGTCAACGGGGAACATTGCCATGTGTTCAATGCAACCGGCGATAGATCCGGCGATCATGAACTGCCAGAAGTGGAGGCCGTCGTGAGTTGACACCGTTAAGTCCGGATGGAAATCGGGTCGGAAATCCGGGTTCTGGAATTTGGCCCTCGCGTCTGTGGCCATGACTTTACAAAAAAAAAAATTAAATTAGGTGATTAGGGTGTGAAGCTGCAAGGGTGTGTGGAAAATTGGGAGTTTCTTCGAATGGGGATTTATGTTGGGGATTGGGATTTTGCGAGTTTGTTGTTGTGCCATAAACGATAGTGATTATCGCATGGAGAGAAGAGAGGAAGGGTTTCTTTCTTTCTGACTTGGGATTGAGATATGAGGAATCGGGGAAGTCCAAGTTGGAGGCTGAATTGAACAAGAGGAGGATTGCTTCGTGGACTTTGTCTCTGTTTCTCAGGTTAATTATGTTAGGGTTCCAAATATTTGGGAATTGGAGTTTTTTTACTCTTTTATTTTCTACTGTTTGTTTCTTTATTATTATTTTTCACAAAAAGGATGAATTCGTTTTGGAATCCAGATGGGTAAGGTTAAACTGACTAATGGATGAGGATCAGGTGAAAGTGGGAAAACGGAAGGTTATTAACTTTTGATTCGAGTAAAATTTAAAACTTCAACATAATTTGTTTGTTTGAAAATATGAACCTAGTTTTGTTGATTTAGGTCGTTTATATTTTGATTATTTTTTTATTAACTTTATTTTTAACATATTTTTAAATTTAATAATTTGATATTTTATTGATACTTTTTAAATTAAAAGATGAATAGAAAATCAAATATAATTTTGTATTTATAAAAATCACAAAAAAGAAAAAACTAAAAAAATTTATGACAAAAATATAGAATTTATCAACAAAAGGTTTATGATTACTCATTTAAAATATAAATAGTATTTTAACCACATGTGTGTAATGTATGGATAATATTTTTATTTTGTTAATATTTCTAAGATAATTTAATAAAATATTAAAGTATGAAGATAATATTTGGTGTAAGCAAGCTTTAAGAGGATGGTGAAAAAAAAAACTTGTAATTATTTTGATATAGTGGTTAAAATCCTAACTTGGTAAAGAACTGGATGTAACACTCTATGGTTTGAGTGTGATTCGTTATAAATCACCCGTGAATTTCTCTTGATCATTTTCTCTTTCAATTTAAGTTATTTTCTTAATTGTTTTAACATGGGGTTAAGTGTGTTAATCTAAAAGGTGTCTAAGAAAATTATTGTGTATAAAACATTTGTGAAATTCATCTTCTACCCTCCTTTCGAAATTTTTAGACCAATAAAAATGAAACTCTTCAAGCACAAGTATGAAGCTTTCGTGAAATGAATTTTTTCCTTTGCTTGAGTTATTTTGAAAAAAAAAATTAGACAACTCAATTCAACTCCCCTTTTGTATTTTCCTTATGATTTCTACAAGTTGTGTATTGTTATGGCAAGAACTTGTTTTTTAGTCAACCTTAGAACTTTTAAGACATGTTACATCTTTTGGAACAAGGAACGTAATTTGTTTGTTAATGATATCCAATGTTTTATGATTCAACTGAAAAATTTGCATTTATCAAACAATTACATCATGGCAACACTTATTGCCTAGGCTCGAGTTGTAGTGGAGTTAAAAATGTTTTTGCAAGCAAATAGTCTTCAAAAGGACTATTGAATAAATTAGAAAACTTATATGTGGTTCTTGTTTTATGTGTTATGCATTCTGAGTTTAATCATATCGATGGTCAAATTTTGACTAATGAGGAAGTCCCTACTATTGGAGAGTCTCATTTCTTATCTTCTAAAAATTCTTTAATCAAAAGCTTTAGTTTCTTGGTCCAACACAATTGAAACATCTACCATGATCATTACCTCAAGAATTCGTGGTGGACATGGAGATCATAACGTAGAGGAGGTGAAGGGGGTTATGGAGGTCATGGAAGAAGACATCTTCAGTGCACCTATTGCAGATGATTAGGCCATATTCATGAGACATGTTATTCACTTCATAAGTTTCTTGAGAAATGTGTTAATATTACTTAGTCTACACCTCGTTAGGAGGAAGAGGAGAGATATGAAATTGTAGCAGAAAAACAACCCTTTCCCTCTCTATATAGTTAAATGTTAGAAGTATTTTCAATTGAAGGTATCTAAATAGGATTAGTTTGCCACTATTATAAGTTCCCATAATGGTACTCCTACAATTTGTATATCACATACTGATAAAAAATCTAATTTCTTAGATTCTTGAGTTTGGTGCTTCTAACCATTTATCTAATAACCAATCACTTTTCCTTCTTTTTTTTCCACATATTTTTCTCATTTCGTGACTCTCATTGATGGCTCTAAGGTGAAAAATACGAGAGAACACAAGAAAGGGTGTTGAATTGTATTTCTAAAAATGTTTGAAAGATGAAAATAGTTTTCTCAAACACAAGTTAGCATACTTATAACTTAAGACAAGTTTACAGAAATTGTCTTAGGTTAACAACTACTCCCTCCGGTCCTTTTTATAAGACACTATTATCCGAATTACATATACCAATGAATGTGGTTAAAGTTAGTTAATTTTATTGGGATTTTAAAAAAATAGTTTAACTTTCTAATTTACCCTTATTTAATATCATCCACTACTATTTGATAGTTGCAAAGACCCATAGGGTGCAAGTGGGTTTTCAAAGAGGAAAACTGACATGGATGGTAATGTAAGTACCTTTAAAGCACGATTGGTGGCTAAAGGGTTTCACGCAAATTCATAGTATAGACTATGATGAAACCTTTTTCCCTAGTTGCCATGCTTAAATCTGCTCGGATTTTGCTTGCTGTTGCAGTTTACCATGATTATGGAATCTGGCAAATGGGTATCAAGACATCTTTCCTAAATAGGAGCCTTCTTGAAGATGTGTATATGACACAACCTGAAGTTTTTGTTATACCTGAAATACTGGAAAGGTATGCAAGTTGCAACGATCCATTTATGGATTAAAGCAAGCCTTTAGAAGCTGGAATCTTCATTTTGATGAAGTTGTAAAGCAGTTTGGTTTCATTAAAAATTAGGATGAACCTTGTGTCTACAAAATGGTTAGTGACAATATAGTTGTTTTCTGGTTTTGTATGTAGATGACATACTTCTCATAGGAAATGACATTTCTACCCTTCAGTCTGTAAAGACTTGATTAGGAGATTGTTTTTCCTATGAAAGATTTGGGCAAAGCGACCTATGTGTTAGGTATCAGGATCTATAGAGATAGATCTCGAAGATTACTTGGCCTAAGTCAAAGTACATATATAGACAAAGTGTTAAAAACGGTTTAACATGCAAGATTCTGAGAAGGGATCTTTGCCTATGTCACATGGTATAAGCCTATCTAAGGCTCATTCTCCTTCCAGTGAAGAAGAGAGAGGTCGCATGAATAAGATTCCTTATGCATTCACTATAGGATCTATCATGTTTGCCATGTTATGTACTAAACCAAAAATATCATATGCTTTAAGCATGACTAGCAGATACCAGTCTAATCTTGGTGAAGGTCACTAGACAACAGTCAAGAACATCCTTAAGTACTTGAGAAGAACTAAGGATTCATTCTTGAAATATGGAGGAGAGGAAGAGCTGCTTGTAAAGGGTTACACTGATGCTAGCTTCCAAACCGACAAAGATAATTGAAGATCGCAATCAGGTTATATGTTTTGTTAGTATGGTGGTGCTATGAGCTAGAAAAATTCAAAGCAAGAAACAATCGCTGTTACAAACCCATTAAACCCCTTGTGCAGCAGAAGCATGAAGGGCACACTAGATCATTGGGCATAAGAGTTATGTCTGAATGTCTCTAGTGCAAGTGGGAGATTGTTAGGAACATGCACTAGAGACTTGTATATTTATGAACATCCATCACTTGTATCATGTTATTTTATAAAGGCAAACTTATTCTTTTAGAATATAATTATTGTCCTTAGAATAGTAAGCTCAAACTTCATAAGAAATCAAGTAGATGACTTGATCGTGAGATCTTATGAAGAACTATTTTTAAATAGTCCCTAGTCAAGTATCATCTTAGGACAAAGATGCATTTAGATTAGTATGTGAGTTCATTGATGATCACATCTCACAGATCATGGATATGAGATATCATGTGCTCACATAGGTACACATTAAGAGTAATGGTGTACTGGACAAACCCACCTTAAGAACGTTGCATGGATTGTTACATAAGTGTCATGAACGTTTCTTAAATTGATAAATGTTATATATAAAGTCCTTTGACCTGAAATCACTACGATTCCTACATAAGGAATTATGTGTTTTGAATATCATCAAACGTTACCTGTAATAGGGTGATCATAAAGTTGGTATTTGGACATATAATAAATTATGTGGAGGAATGTGAGTTCCCTAGATGGGATTTGTCCCTCCTATGTAACAGGAGTTATATCTGTAGGCCTCTTGATAAAGTGAGACTGCAAAATGCATGACCATGCTCAGGAGGATAAATATGAGATATTTATTTTCTGTACAGTCTACTTGGGGATCAAGAAAATATAAATTGAACTATACAAGGTTGACACAATCCATGCCCTTGTGTTCAATTAGATATTTGGACAAAGGGACAGATCATATAAATTATTATCATAAAATAGGATTTATCAAAGTTATTGATAATATCAATATTTGGACAGTGATGTGTTGCTAGATACCGCTCACTATTTATGATATTAAATATAAAATGGTTTTATTTTAATATTATAACCAAATATTAAAAGTCTATTGGGTCACATGCATACAACAAGCCACTAGGAAAGGATAATAATTCTAATTTAATTTAATTAGAATTATAACATAATGGGCCAGACCCATAAGTGTGAGGGTTAAGTGAGTGAGGGGGTAAAACCCTAACCACCACTCTATAAATAGAGCATAAGATGCACTACCCCAGACACATATGAGCAATCACTTCTTACTTTCTAAGGCTACTAGCAGAGTTGAGGAGGGTTTCCTAGTCCGGCTGTTGGCGTGGATACCAATAGAGACGTGGCTACTCTTGCCTCGTTTGTAATCCTAATAAGGTACGACCTTTCGTTTTAATACCTTTTATGCCTTGATTCGTGTTTTCGCAAAACGATTATAACAAGGGAGGGAATCCATTTATTTCCGCTGCACCCTGACCACATGCTTGATTCCCTTCAGATACTTTTTGTCAAAGTTAAATTCAGTTTGTTTGAGCCTTGCATACGAACTTCAAACATTGTCGCTCTTCAAATAGAAACTTGAGGATGGATAATCATATAGGTGGCTTGATTGAGAAGGTTTTACTTAAACTTGTCTTAAGATGGTATAGGGGCCAAAATTCTTTTGGTGAATCTGCACAAATGAACATTTAGACAAAATTCACTTCACTCAATTTTTAATGATACAAGTTATTACCAAAACTTAGGGAGTATTTAAGGTCTTAAAGAATAATTTTTTATTTAAGATTATTTCTTCCTTTGGTCAATGCATTTTTGTTTATTTATAATCAAATTGAATTTCATACATGTGATTTTGAAGTCCTTATATCTTGAGCTTTTAGATACCTTGTCAAAATTGAGTTGGAGTTTATATTTAGATGTTGTGGTATAGTTTTCCATGTAATTTTCTTTATCCTTACGCTAAGAATGACACCTGGATACTAATACGACCAGTAATGCATTTTGTTTTCACAGCCAACCACTGGTCGCGCGCTTGTTGTTAAAGCAGTTATCACAACAGTTGTTCACAAATTAGGTTCTTCTATAATATCTTTATGTCACTTTTTCTCTCACTTTATATGTTTTAGCTAATATCTTTAGGTATCATTGAAAGCAAGTAGAAAAATTTAATATTAAAAAGTTTTTTATTTGAGGAACCCTACTTATTCTTCTCACAAATTTTAAATTATAAACCATAACTCAATTTTTCTCAATGCCTTATTGTGACCAATATTGATTAACTTTGTTAGATGAATAATAATAATAGTCATTTTGGTTAGTTATTATTTGTAACTCAATTTTGACAAGGTATTTAAAAGCTCAAGATATAAGGACTTCAAAATCACATGTATGAAATTCAATTTGATTGTAAATAAATAAAAATGCATTAACCAAAGGAAGAAATAATCTTAAATAAAAAATTATTCTTTAAGACCTTAAATACTTCCTAAGTTTTGGTAATAACTTGTATCTTTAAAAATTGAGTGAAGTGAATTTTGTCTAAATATTCATTTGTGCAGATTCACCAAAAGAATTTTGGCCCCTATATCATCTTAAGACAAGTTTAAGTCAAACCTTCTCAATCAAGCCACCTATATGATTAAGTATGTTTCAAATTTGAATTTAATTGTTTTAAATTTTCATTTTGGTTTTACTTGAGCCACCTATATGATTAAGTATGTTTCAAATTTGAATTTAATTGTTTTAAATTTTCATTTTGGTTTTACTTGAGCTCTTTGCTTAGATTCTCAGGGCTTAGTTTATATCATATCTATAACATAGAAGTAGCTAAGCTAGGTGACAAGTTTAGTTCTTTCCCTTTCTCTATAACATGACTTATCTTGTGTTGTAATTCATAGAAAAATTTAATCATTTTAGAAAGATAACATTAATTTTTTAAACCATTCTCACATTTTTTTTTTCGAATTCATCATTCTTTCTTTGACTTGTGCCCCTCTTCTATTTTACACAAAAGTAGAGGTGAAGATGAAATTGGTGAGTAGTGGGTAGAATTGATTAATATCATGGGAGGCTAGAGGTCTTATGTATATTAATTGTTTAATTAGTTTGGATCTTTCCTTTGCATTTCTTTATTTTTTTCTATTACTTTTTCTTAAGATTATTAAACCAAAAGATAAGAAAAGAACAAAATCTGGCTTGTGACATGAAATGAATTGTTAGTGATCTTAAATTGTGATTGCTTCTCCTTTAAAACTACAAATTGGAATTACTTTTATGATTAAATTTGTACTTGATTAAGACATTTGATTGGTTATCCCACATGTAGCTAGAATGTTGCCTAAATATATGTTGAATATTGAGATTAAGATTTTGTGTTATTCCTATATGATGAAGTGTTATAAATTGCTTCTATAATAAATCAAAAGTAAAAAAGTTCAGTGTAAATCTGTCTAACATGAAAAGTGTGTTGATACCTAGGACCAGTTCAGGGTGGTTGTAAGTTTTTAATTTTTTTATTTTTAAAAATTTTGAATTAAGTTTTTATAACTCAAAACCAAAATCTAAAAATTTATTTTCGTGGTTTTCAAAACAAATATTTTGAAAACAAAAAAAGTGATTTTTCAGTTTTTAGTTTTAAATTGTAAAAACTTAATTAAAAATTTTAAAAAACAAAAACTGAAAACTCACAACATCCTTTAGATTTCAAGCCAAATACTTTGGTTTAATCAATTTTAATGTGTTGTACAACAATTGCATAAAACTAGACTTGTCGAGGTTGTTGTGAACCACTTTTTGCCCATGTGTTGATCACTACCTGAACTTTAAATTTTTTTTTTTTCACATCTTCACCTACCTTTTTCATCAATCTGTTATCTACTTTTATTTCTCTAATATTAAAGTTCTACGATAACTATATTATTTTTATAACATTGGTCTATCAGGTAGGATACAAATTGATTTTTTTTTTATTTTCTACCCAATATTTCTTTTTATTTAAGTTTTAATTAAGTTGATTTAACTAAAGTTTAATCAAAATTTTAATTTTTTAAATTAAATTTGAACCAATATTTTTAAATTTTGATTATACTCAATTCTTTTCATAAAGACGATCTAATGGGAATCCAACTGTTTTCTTTAATTTTTTTTCCTCTTAATTGAACTTTTACGTAGTTCCCACAACCAGAATTCTTATTATATGAAAATACTTTGAAAATATGCATATGCTAATATCATTAAGAGGAGTCTAAATACTTTCTTCCACTAATAAGTGGTCCATGGTTCAAGTTTGAGTGGTTGTTCTTTATTTTTAATGTTATTCCCACAAGAAAGATGTCAAATGTTAACAAAATTTCTTCCCCGTTGGAAAACAATCTACACACACGCGTGCGAACAGGTACATGTAATGATCAACCCATAAAGGCAAAACCCAATTTTTCAATTAGATTACTTTTGTTGTTCTTTCACCTACATCTTGTTTTTACACTATTCCACTTTTGCACCAGACTTGTATTTGTTACAAATATGAAATTAATATAAGCCTTTTCATTATAATAGGTTTGATACAAGTATTATTTTCCCACCTACCCTCTTTATATTAGACTCTAATCTCACAGGTTACAGTAAATTAAAAAAAAAGGTTGAGTTACTCTCAACAATAACCCTCTAAAAAAAGATGATAATAAATGAAGTATAGAGAATAACTCAAGATACAATGATGATTATCCGCCCATGATCCATCAAATGTGTGTTTTTGGGCCTAGCTTTTCATACCCCATTTTGCTTTTTCGCACCCCTTACTCTATGTAATAGGCCTTTTTTTTTTTTAAAATTACCCTCCAACAATCTGCGGAAATTAACTTCTAGAAAATTCCAGAAACTAATTTTCGGAAGTTAAATGATAAATTTTCAGTTCTTGTTAGAGACAAATTAGAGATGAAAAATTTTGTCTCTAAAAATTAACTTAAACTTTATAATTCACTTCCGAAAATTATTAGAGAAAGAACTTTTCTGTCCCTATAATTTAAATCTTCATAAAAAAATTTCTAACTAAAGTGGCAAATTTTAGAGATGGATCCATTTTGTGTCTAACAAGTTTAGAGATGAAATTTAGAAATAAAATATTTTCATCTAAAAAAAATTGAAACTTCATTAAAAAAAATTCACTTCCTTTTTTCGGAAAATTTATTTACAAAACGAGAAAAAGAAATAGAAAAAAGGGTGGAGTGAAGTGGCGATGGGGTTGCACGAGGTGAAGGTAGTTTTGGGGAGATAGAGTGGGGGTAATTTGGGAAAGATATTTTTCGAGGGAAGGGGTGTAAACAGAAAAAAGTGATTGCTAAAAGTAACTCCCTATGTTTTCATTTCATGCTCTCAAGTTCAGTTTCGCCTTAGATCCCCATGAAAACTTTTGTTTTTTATTCTTAACTATAATTTAAGGGTTTTTCTTTTCCTACCCCCACTCCTTTTTTATATATTTTTTTTAAAAAGCCTCTCCACCCTCAATATTTTTTTCTCATGTTGATAACCATACCCTCACAAATTGCTTTCCATAAACACCCCCACCGCCTTCGTCGACTACTCCACCGTCTAAGCCAACCAATTAGGTCTGTGTCTGTGGCGTCGGATGTCGCATGATAAGGAGGGATGCTAGGCTCTGGTTCGACGACGACAATGCTCGCTTCAGACCATGCAATGGGAATGGGGGCTGGCCGAATGGTGGCACGATGGCGCCGCAATTACTACACTTGATGTGTGTGTTTACCTGTGACGAGTTTGCACGACAGGGAAATTAAACAATGGTTGTGACTCCAACAGGGAGTGTCGTGGATGGAAGCGTAGCTGCCAGCAGAAATGTGATAGAGGCATTAGTTTTCAATGATAGTGAGTGGTCAAACTCCTCATTTTCTGTATCTTTTCCTTTGGTTTCCATTTGTTGTAGGAAATGAAATATGAATGGTGGATAAGTTTGGAATTAAATTTTCAATGGAAAAGAAGATTGTAGGTTGGAGACAACATTTCCATATCTAATGACTAAATTTTTTTATGACAAATCGAAAGCTTTCGAAAATTAGTTTCAGGAATTTATGAGAGTTTAGAGACGAAATTTAGGGATGAATTTTTTCCGTCTCTAGTAACTAAAAAAATTCATGACAAAATTTTGGAATTAGTTTTTCTAAAAACTAATTGTTAAATATAATTACAGAAACTAATTTCTGAAAGTTAATTTCCAAATGTATTTTTAACATATGCACTTATAGAAATTAGTTTCCAAAAGATAATTTCTTTTTATTAAATTTACTTCCAGAAAGTAATTTTTGAAAAAAAAAAATTAAAAAGGGAAGGGTGGAATAGAAAAAAGGGGGGTGAGAAAAGAAATACCCTGATTCAAGCATCTTGACTTGACCCATGGACCTGTTGTTTTAGTTATCCAAATTAAAGGCTCCATTTATATAACTTTATTTGTGAGGACGAGAATAAAACTATATTTTGTTAGATAACTATATCTTTTTTCGAAGGATTAAATAGTTATATCTAAATATTCAACTTTAAAATGTTTATATTTTCACTTGTACTAAACAGTAAACACACGATTATAGTCGTATAACCGGGGGAAGAAATGGAATTAATCAAAGATGTCTTGGTCCCAACATATATTCCTACAATCATATCCTCCAACTTCAAAGGACGGGTATATTCAACCAACCAAACCACTATATATCCCATCACATTTGAGTCACTCAACCAATAATTTTGGTTCATTATCTCTATTATCCCACGGCTTTATTTATTTTTCACTTTATCTTAACTTTCAAATCCCAATTGAAATACTAAAAGCAACAAGCCAGTCACATAGTCCATAATACCTCATAGAACTGTAGTCTCGTTCGTGATAATAATATTGTGTACAATTATAAAGCACACATGTACCCACAGGGTCCTCAATAATACATTGCATGCTATAAAACCACACCATTAAACAACACTAGCTAGCACATTTCATTGTTAAAAGACTAGCTATATATTATAGCCAAGATATATGACATGGTCCTCAACTCCTCATAGGACAAGAAGAAGAGGAAATTAAGAAAGATTCGTACATATAATTCAATCATCAGATACGGACAAAGGGAAAAGTACTTATGGCAATGAAAGAAGCACTTGAATTGCCAAAGAAGGGGTGGCACATGGAAGCGCAAAAGAGGGCTACTAGAATGGGGCTACCGCGCGCAATGCTTTTATTTTCCAAACATGGATATTGACATAAGCCCAGGGAAGTAACATGGTGACTTTCTAAGCCCTTTAACTCCTTTTGGTTTGGAACACGTAAATCTCGTCCTTGTACGTGGTTGGCTCCATCATCATAATATATCAAAACTATCCTGTGTGAAATGATCATTCAAGTAGCTCGACCAAAAAATTAAAAAACTACTCCAAGTAGCCAACAGATGTGGTCTAATTGCTAGGTTTTAGGACAGGACTAATTGTGAGGTTATTTTCCCCTTTTTTGGCTTTTTTTTTTCCTTTGATTTCCATACTCACCTCTTTCTCCACCTTTTTTGTCACTTCTCTCTCATTCTCCGAATCACCACCTCTATAACCTCTTATCCATCATTCTTCTTAAGATTTTTTGTTTTTATTTCACCATTGTTCTCCTATTTAATAGATATGTTAGAATTGTCTCTCAATATTTTGCAGCAATGTGCGAGCTCGATTTTTGTAGCACTAATTTACTCAGTTTGACTGTTGTTGATGTTGTGGATGATTTTGCTTTGAGTTGTTGGGAATGTGTTGATTCGGAAAGAATAAAAACGAAAAAGGGAGAAATGTCCAAGGCTTTCTCAAGACCGCTTTGTAATAGTAGATAGAGATTTTGTGTGTTAGGATTACTAAATTATTTAGATCTATGAATAAACGTGTTTATTTTGTTGTTTTCTTTTATCAATAATGCATTGTTGTAATAATCTTTATTTAGCATCTTACAAAATTTATAAGTGTCGTTAGACATTTTTTTTCAATGAATGTGTTAGAACTGTTGAGTCTCAGAATTAATTTAAGTATTTAAATTAAGCTTAAGACTCATTATCCTTAGGTTTTAATGAATAACAAATTAGACTAGAACATAAGAAATATCAGACTAGACTATAAGAAAACAGGTTCTATTGAGAAATGTATTCTTCTGCATTGTGTTTCAGATAATATGTTGAACCAAAGAAAAAGACTTATTTGAAGAGAAGAAGACAACAAAGGAAGAAGATAGTTAAGGAAGACTTACTAAAAGAAAGACGAAGCATATCTGGGCAAGAGGAAATGAAGAAAGGAATCGCGCAGAACCAACCTACTGAAGAACTGCAAGAAGAATTAAGAAGAAGAAGAACAGTTGAAGCTAAGGTACAACATACTGTAAAGAAGAAAAGCATTGAAGAAACTATCTGAAAACGACCAACCTACTGAACCGAAGAAGAAGTCAAGAAGCAGAAGAAGAAGCAACAGGCTAGAAAGAAAAGCATTACATCAAACTATCTGAAGAATCAAGCTATCTGAAAACATCAAGAACAAAGAACATTCAACACGATGAAGTGTCCAAATCTGATGAAATGATCAAACATGCTGAATTGTTCAACCTACGAAAGTCAGACACAATGCTCATAGGAAGATCACCAAGAACAAGGGAGAACAACGTAGCAACCATATGAAGAATGAAGATTAAAAGAAGAATCAATTTATGCTGGAGCAACTCAACCTTCTGAAAGTACGTGAACGTAGTAACGTGGCATTTCAAACTCTCTGAAGAAGAAGAAGAAGCCAGACACGTCATATAACATTCTGAAGATATGAAGACTCTCAACTCTCTGACTACGTGGACAAATCTCAAACATCGAGAAGTCTCAACAAAGGCAAAGACCATTTGATCAACAACTAGAAAATTGTCTAAATGTCTTATGCCTTCATCCAGAAAGGAAATAGTAGCAAAAGCTATTTTCCTTATTTCAAGAAGCTTTGTTCAAGAAAGAAAAAGGAGAAAAAGGTAGAAAAACAAATAGAGGTCAGAGATAGGTCAGCGTTGCTGTACACCTACGTCTGCACAAACTCTGCAATACGCTATCAGAGGCGTGTACCTCAAGTAAGAAGAAAAGCAGAAAGCACAATAGGACAAAAATGAAGTCTAACGTTATCATTTCTAAAGACTTCCTGTTGTAAAGGGATAAGAAGAAGAAGATGAAGAAAAGGAGAAAGAAGCAAAGCCAACTTGCTGAAGAGGCAATTTCACTCTCGGAGAAAATATGTGAGTAAAATAGCTAGGTGTCAGAATAATATCTATATCTATACACCTAATATGCCCTATTTCACAAAAGTTATGAAGCTAACTCACAACGGGTAAAAGGAGAAGTCTAACGGGTCTTAATATCCTACCTCGTTACACTCACAAGAAGAGAAATGAAGAAAGAAGAAGAGAGAGAAATATAAACTTGTTGAAGACGAAGAATATCTCTCAGGATAAAAGAGCTTATCTACAGGGTGTTAGAACCAAGTCATTTGCACACCTTATTTGCTTAAGAAAGAAGCTACCGAATGAGAAGTTATTTCACAACGTTTCTATGAGCTTAATCATTTCTTCTCAACGGTAAAAGCAAGCAGTCTTCAAACGCTATAATTCCAAAACATATAAATAGCCTCAAGAAAGTCTTTGAAGATGTTGACACGTTGGCCAAAAATTCCCAATGATGCATCCATAAGGTGTCAACCAAAATGGGCAGCCATGAATTCCCAAACATCTATCTTTTAACCATGGCATTTTATCAAGCCCACAGAAGAAATTGGCCAAGCTCAATACAGATCATATCAAGCCAACCTTCTGATCATACAGAGATGAATTAGAGCTTAGAATTATACACTTGTATCTCTGTTATTCCTTGTACTTAGAACTTCATCTTTGTATCCTGAGTGTCATATTCAGTTATCTCTTTGTACAAGTCTCTAAGGTTTAAGTTTCTCAGAAACTTAAACAAACTTTCATTGTAAACACAATAAGTGTTTGAGATCCTGGAGAGGCTTGGTGGAAGAAAGAATACTCTGGTAGAGCCCGGAGAGGCTTGATAGAAAAGAATACTTGAGTAGAGCCTGGAGAGGCTTGATAGAAAAGAATACTTGAGTAGATCCTGGAGAGGCTTGATAGAAAAGAATACTTGAGTAGAGCCTGGAGAGGTTTGACAGAAAAGAATACTTGGTTTAGAGCCTGGAGAGGCTTGGTTGATAAAGAATACTTGTGTTAGATCCTGGAGAGGCTTGACTGTAAAAGAATACTGCATGAGTTTCCTGGAGAGGCAGTTGAAAACAAAGAATACTTGGTACATCCTGGAGAGGCTGGGTGAACAAAGAATACTGCATGAGTTGCCTGGAGAGGCAGTTGAAAACAAAGAATACTTGTTGTTAAGCCTGGAGAGGCTGGTATAAAGAATACTTGTAATCTTGCAGGATTAGTGAAAATCTAGTGGTGGTTTACCCTGGGACTGGATGTAACTCACTGGGTTAGTGGGTGAACCAGAATAAATTCTTTGTGTAAATTTCTCTCTACCCTTAACTCTTTACATTCTGCTATTATCTGTTTATTTCTAACCAAGGAAGGGTTTGAAAAGTGAATTTACAATTAACATAATAAAACTTTTTTCATTAACCAAATAAACTTTTAAAAGGAGTACTTACTGAACCTTCAGAAGTGGGTTCAGCAGGTTACCTAATAACTCAGTTTTTCAGCAAGTTACTAAATCATTTGGATATTAGTGTAAAACATTTTTGAACAACTTGTTTTATGTTTTGAAGTTATTATTTATCAAAATCAGTTTTAATCAAGTTTCTGAAAAAGATTTTATTGAACCCTCTGAAGTGATTTCAGAAAGCTCATCTATTTTCATTAAAGTTCAGCAAGTCTCAAAAAAACTTATTTTCATAAGCTTCGGCATAACTCAGATAATCTTTATTATCTGCCAAATGAGTTTTTCACAATAACCTGCAATATTGTATTTGATGTTTCAAAAAGGGTTTCTGAAAATTATCTTAAACTTTTAAAACACTATTCAACCCCCCTTTTAGTGTTTCCTGTGGCTCCAACAAACAAGATACACTAGAAGGGGGGTTGAATAGTGTTTTATAATTCTTTACAGATTTTATGAAAACCTTTTCACAAGCAAAGTTATTATCAAAAGTTTTGAGTAACTTGCTGAAATTGGGTTTTTCAAAGACTTGCCGAAGTGCTTCAGCGGGTCCAATAAAATAGTTCTTGAAATAGTTTTACGTGAAAAACCAGAGTTGTTTTGCTACGCAGATTTATAATATCACTTTTCTAAACCCTCCTTGGTTAGTTATAAAATAAAAGTAAAGAGATAAGGATTGAGAGAACTTAGCCAAGAAATTTATCCTGGTTCACCCACTAACACAGTGAGCTACGTCCAGTCCCAGGGCAAACACACCACTGGATTTTCCACTATCTGATCAGATACAAGTATTGTCTGACCCCAGCCTCTTCAAGCTAAACACCCAAGTATTATCTGAACACGCAGCCTCTCCAGGCTAAAAACCCAAGTATTGTTTGGACACAGCCTCTTCAGGCTAATACAGAAAGTTGTTTGAAGGATAAAGCTTAAACTCTCAAACTACACAAGTTTTGAGTTTAAACTGAGTAAGATGTACAACTAACTGAGTATAACTCAGGATAAGAAATTGTTGTACAAATGAAATAATGGATTATATAAATCTCAGAGAATTTGTGCAGCGTTTCAGCAAGTTCGTTCTCTCTTCTTCTTATTCTTCTACATGAGACTTCATATTTAAAGGGTTGGGAAAAAGATCCGTTTAGCTTCAATATGATTCCCGTTGAGAGATAGCATTTAATGTAAAAGCTCCCGTTGTGATACATAGCCTTGGTAGTGATAAGTGAAATTAGTTGATAAATTAGAGCACTTTCTAGTTCACTTATCAAGGATAAAATGGTATTTTTGTCCCAGTTTAATCCCTTTTTATTAAATATTAGATAAATTGTATTTATTAATCTTGGATTTGAATTTGATGATATTTTAATAGAAATATTGCTGATTTTTGCAGGATATTGCAAAGATTTGATTTGAAGGAAAGATAGCATTAAATGAGGGAGATATCTGCAAGATTTGAGTTTGATTGAAGATATTTAATAAATATTTGAGGCAATCAATGAGGAGATCACTGCCAATCAAACAAGGATTCTGCAGATAACATTCCCAATTAAATCCAAGATGCTCAATAAATGCAAGATTTCATCAAGAAAAGGGAAAAAGGAAAGAAAAATAAACCAAAATCAGTCTCAGGGAGAGATCAAGTTAAAAAGAGAAAGATTGAAGCTGCAGGACGCATTCTGCGCTTCAACCTGCGCTGTAGCACAGGGTGAAGCGCAACTCTCTGGAACCTGCGCTGTAGTGCAGCTTGAAGTGCAAGTCACACTGATTCTTGCCCTGTTGCCTTTTTTAGATATATTTCTCCCCAATTTCCTTTGTCTTTCCTTAGCCTATAAATAGGACCTCATTGCACCAGATCAAAGTGTGCACGATTGTTGTAAATCATTCATATTTCAATGATAATGCACCAAAGCTAATTTTAGAGTAGGAGAGGAGGAGCTTTTCATAAGGATTGAAGATGATGACAACATCTTCGGTGGTTTGTATGGCTACCATGTGTAGTTAACTCTCCATTAGGATTGAATGTAATCGATTCCATTTCCAAGTGTATGTTGAACTCTATCTATTTATTTATACAGTTCCTTAACTATAATATTGGTAATCTTGTTCTGTGCTTAATTCCTAACTTCCGCGCTTGCGCCGGAGTTATAGGCTAGTTTGTAATTAAAGTTACGACTAGGATTGAGTTTGGGGGAGCCTAGACATAGGAAACTCAACCTCTAAGTGAATAAGAATACTCGGTAGCCAGTGAACCGACACATGAGCGTTGCTAGTGATTGATGGGTAGTGTGAGTACTCTAATTAAGGACGTCTATAGGATAGGCATGGTTATTAAATTACCGATAGCAAATGATTAGTTGATTGTCAGTCTAGGAAGCGAACCGTGGATGTATTCTAATGAGTGATGAGTAGTGACAGTACTCTAGCGAAGGTGCGTCCAGAATAGTAGGCCTCGTTTATCAATTAATTCTTTTACAAACGGAATAACAAAAGCAAAATAAGCCGAGGGTAAGTCTGTCGCTTGGGAGAACCCGCATGGATTACTTTTGAGTGTGAGTGGTGCCTGATAACTCGGGGTCTTAGCAATATAGTTTGTCTACAGTGTTATAGTTCAAAGCCTATAAATTTGGGTAGTCTCGACATACATGAGGGGTGTGATGAGATGAAGTTCAATCCTAATCCAAGTAAAGTGTCTCTAACCCTTCCTTTCTATTTCTATTAATTATTGAATTTCAGTTTATAATTTTCGCAACAATATTCTCAAAAACCGTTGTTTTCCCTTGATAAATAGATCACGAGTATACGTGAATTGACCGTTTCCTATGGATACGATATCTTTCTTACTATTATACTACTGGATTTTTGGTTCGCTTGCCAGAAACCATCAAGTGTTTTTGGAGGTCTAATTGTCAAAGATATCTATCTTAGGATTTCTTTTATTTATTACTCTTATTATTTTAGGAAATTTTTATTTAGGAAATTTATACTTTATTTTTATTTTTAATTATTATACTTTATTATTTTATAAAAAATTTAATTAATTATTTAAAATAAATAAATAAAAATAAAAAAAATTTTATTATTTTGTTCCTCTTTCCTGAGCTAACATTTGTTTGAGCTTCTTGAATAATGTTCTTGTGAAAGACAAGTGTCTCAAAATTAATTGAGAGAAGGGACCAAATAGAGAGTGAGAAAAAGGGCACGAGAGACAAATTCAAGACTCTACATATTTTAGGAAAATTTTATTATTTTTAGGAAATTTATAGTTTTTCTATTATTATTAAAATTCTCTTCCACACTTACCCTTTTCAAGTTTTCTTGTTTATTCTTTTGAGAGGTCAGGTGTCCCCAAATCAACTACAATTTGATCCAGAAATAGAAAGGACATCAAGGAAGAACAAGAGCAGAAACAAGAAAAGGAGACAAGGGAGAAGTCGAGAAGAAAACAAAAATATTTTATTATTTTATTATTTTTATTTTAATTCTTTTCTTTTAATTTTAGGATTTTGAAAAAAAAATTATATATATATATATTGATTATTATTATTTTTTTTAAAATAATAATAATAATAATAATAAAATATGTTTTTTTTTTGTTCTTCTCAATATTTGAGCTCCTTGATTATTTCTCTTAAGAAGACAGGTAACAGAAAAAGGGGCAGAGCTCAAGGAGACAATCTCAACACTCTCTGTTCAACCAACCCAAGTGAAGTAAATGAAAAATATGGAGGACACTCAACCAAAAAGAGTCTTGGGGGACTACATGAGGCATCAAGGGCTACGTATTGTCCTCCCAACTTACCCAAATTCCTTGAATTAAAAGCATCCATATCCAGCTTGTTCAAGCTCATCAGTTTGCAGGATTAGAACACGAAGATCCAAATGACCACCTGTCTACATTTTTTGCTTTAGTTGAAACTATGGGTTTCGAGGAAAAAGACAAAGAGGTTGCTCACTTACGTTTATTTTCCTTTTCTCTTACAGGGAAAGCTAAGGAGTGGTTGAAGTCACAACCTAGTCAAGGTTTGAATAATTGGAACATGGTAGAAGAGAAATTATTGGGAAAATTCTTTCCTCTACCACGTCACTTTCAAGCCCAAACCAACATCTCCTCATTCAAGCAAGAAGCAAACGAACCCTTATATGAAGCTTGGGAGAGATACAAATCCTTGTTGCATAAGTGCCCTAATCATGGTTTTGATGATGCTATACAAATCAACATTTTTGAAATGGACTCAAGCCAAAGTACAAATCCTTCATAGATGCCGCAAGTAGGAGGAAAAATTCTATCAGTAAATGTAGAAAAGGCATTTACAGTCATTGACAACTGTGCTCTGTGCAGTCAACAGGATCTATGTTGGGGACAAGATATTCAAAAAGAAGAGCTTCTTCAAGATAATGTCAAATTCCTTGAACAACAAATGAAGAAATTAAGCCAACAAGTGCAAATGATCCTCCAACAATAGCAAGTGATGCAAACTGCCACAGAAATGACTTCAAGCTTGGTATGCAACTTTTGTAAAGAAAATCACTCCAATGTGCATTGTGCTTACCCCGAATCCCGGATGGAACAAGTTTGTTTCTTAGACAACATAATGAGCCATGACCAAAATCAGAATCAAGGGAGCAGCACCACAATGCCTGATATCACTTCCAGGATTGAAGAAAAGCTCAAAAGGCTCACACAAGATGTGATAGCCAATCAGAAAGCAATACAAGAACCACTCATGCATCTGGCAAAGCAAGTGGAGTAGATCAGAAGGGAGTTCGATGAACAACAAGTAGTCTGCAAATCAATATCTACTAGAAGCGGCAAAGAAATAGGAAAGGGTATTGGTGACAACTTGACAACAGAAAAGGAGGTCCTAGAAAGAAAGGAACAAGAGGTTGAAAAAGAGAGAGATGAACCAGAGCACCAGGTTAAATCAAGAAATAAAGAAAAAGAACCTTCACCAGAGCCTCATCACCGAGAGCTACCTTACCCTAAGATTCCCACCAAAAGAGTCGTGACAGGGAATTTTTCAGCTTTTTGGATGTCATGAAGAAACTGCAGATCAATATCCCTCTACTGGAAGCCATGGAACAAATGCCAACTTATGCAAAATTCATGAAAGAAGTGCTGACCAAGAAGAGGAAGATCCTTGAAGAGACTGTAGAACTGGAAGCAGGATGTAGTGCAATCATCTATGAAGAACAACCGCCCCAGGACGACACATCCAAGGAGATTGTTCAGCAAGATGAAGAAAAAGCAGCACAAGAGGAAGAATATCATGAAGAAAAGGTCTATATCACAAGTAAGTCACTTGACCCAGGTAAATTTACTATACCTATCTCTATTAGTAATCTACCTCCTACTCAAGCTCTATTGGATCTTGGAGCGAGCATCAATTTGATGCCGCTATCGTATTTTAACAAGTTGAGTAATGTGAAGGTCAAGCCTGCAAGGGTGAAGTTGCTTCTTGCAAATAAATCCGCTCAACGCCTCCATGGGATAATAGAAGATATTCAAATCAAAGTGGATAAATTTGCATATGTTGTAGACTTCTACATTGCAGAGACAGAGGAGGAGGATACTGATGTCCCCCTAATTTTAGGAAGACCTTTCATGAAAGCTGCTAAGATGATTATTGATGTTGATCGAGGAAAATATGAACTGAGCTCAAAAGATGAAAGTATTGTGTTTCATATTGATAGAGGTATTCCCAAATTACAACAAACTGATGCCATTTTAAAAAATCAAACAAAGCTGCCAGTCTTCGAATTTCTGAGGAAGCCTAGGATGAGGGTAAAAAAGCCAGAGTCAATATGGGAATTCAAATTCAAGAAAAGGAAAGGATCAACATTTGATACTGAGGAAGACAGTGACAGTGATGGAAGAATCAAGAATTGGCATGGAGGATGGGATGTTAAAGGAAGAACTGGAATGGAGCCAGACATCATCCTCCACTTGAGGCCACCATAAAAGGGTTTATTAACCAGGCGTCGAGCTAAAAGACGTTAAACAAGCGCTTTCTGGGAGGCAACCCAAAGATTTTTAAAGTTTTTAATTAATTTTAGTTTTGTTTTATTTATTTTGTTTTTGTTAGGATTTTTCATTTTTTTAGGATTTAGGAAATTTTCAAAATTAATTGGAATAAGTTTGTGGATTTTTAAATAATAGGAAGTAGCAGAAAGCGTGACTGAAAATTACAAAATTACATTCTGTTTTCTGCACTTCAACCTGCGCTGTAGCGCAGGTAAAGCGCAGAAATGCAATTTTACTCACTGTATCCTGCGTTTCACTTGCGCTGTAGCGCAGGGTGAAGCGCAAGATACGAAATTTTAAAAATCTTCTATTTTCTCATGTATTGTTTCTCTACTTCCTAAGCTCTTCTTTCCACTCACAAACTTCCATCAATTTGGAAACTTTCAGTTATGTTTTCTTTAATTTTTACCAATTGAAATCTTCATTTACTTTATTTTTATGATTTACACTTTAGGATAGCAACCTTAGGAATGTGTATACTATTGATTATTGCTATCTTGAATGTGATTTTGGCTGTGTGGAACATGAAGAACAATTTGCTGAATTAAAATGCTCTTTGTTTTGTGAGTTATTAAATTTGAAAGTGTTATGCTCTGTTTCTTTCAAAAATCTTGAACTTTCACTTTCCATGGATTGATTGAATGCTTGTAAAATAAATGAGTATAATTTTTTTTAGGAAGTCACTACCAAGTGCATTGAACTTTTGTTGTGGAAATATTAATTCTTTGAATTATGCATGTAAATTGGTTAATGATCGACTTCCATGTTTTTCATGAATTGCACAGACTGCTGCAAAGTATAAAGACCAGTTGACTCAAACCAATCAGGAGTACTAGACCCATACCCAAGCATGCTGCTTGAAGAGTTCCAAATATTCTTGCCTTGCAGTGGCATGGGGACAGACCTATTCATCCAGGGGGAGGTGGAGCAGCAGCAGGACAACGATTTACAGGATACAGAGGACGGAGATTGATACTGGTGTTTTCTTTCTTTAGTTTTTCTTTTATTTTCTATTATTTTATAGAATTTTATTTTTAGTTAATTAGAATTTTGTTTTGTATTTATTTTTTTTAATTTTTAGAATTTTTAATATTTTTAGGACCTTAGGAATTAGGATTTAAGGTAACTTTTTCAAAATTCTTTATAATTAAGTAGTTTAACTAACCAAACTAGAAAAGATGATAGGGTTTTGTGATTAATTCTATAATCAGCTAGGATTAGGATACTTCTCAGAAGGACCTATCAGGATAGTTAATTAAAACAAGTAAGTGCTTTATCAAGGAATTTTAGCCAATAACTGGTGATCTGAGAGCCCAAACACTGAAATTGAGAGTTTTTCACCGCTGCTTGTCAACTGCTATTGCTTGAGTTTCTGAATTTTGTCTTTCTAGTAGAAGATATGGAAGTGACAAAGGCATATTTTGTGATTATAATATGTTGCTCAGTGCCAAATAGCCAACCTTGATTAAATTTTTCCAATTTTTGATTGCCCATTTGATTGCCAAATAGCATTAATCATTGCACCCCAGCCATGATTAATGATCATACCATGTCCCTTCACACTTGGGATAGAGAGCAAGGTGCACCACAACAAAATGGGACAAGAGGTTGTTGAATTAAAAGGTCAAAGAGATTCAAAGAGCAGGCACAAGAAATCACAAAGAAGAATACTCCCCCATAAATAAATTCTCTATATTATTGTATATTATTAAAAAAAAAGAATTCTGCACAAAGTGTGGAAATTGAATAAGTTGGGGGGAGTACTTCTTCAAACAAAGAGGCCAGCTGAAAAAGGTGACAATTCAAGAATGACAAGGTAGATTGAGAGAAGTTTCCAAGCACAATCACAAGATGCTCTCTATTCAAAGTGTTCTTTGCATATCTAGAAAAACCATGATTTCTTGATAGCCCAGCCTCATTACAACCAAAGAAAAGACCTTTTGATCCATGTTAACTACTTGCAGGTTCAGATGTTGGAAACGACTATCAATTCTAGTTGTTCAACGGTGGTGAAAAAGATTGAGGGAAACACTTACCCGTGAGAATGAGAGATTTCCTTGGTTTATCACTTACTGCTTTAATTGCTATTTTTGAGAAGTTTGACTGATGTTTGTGTTCTATCTTGATTGAGGATTGGTAACATCTCTTAATCCTGATTTTTTCTTATGTTTGGAAAGTGACTGCTGCTTAACAAGGAGATGATGAAGAGTTCCTTGAATTTGTTTTTGAATTGTTTTTGGATTACACAGGGAATAGAATTTGATGTTTTGATTGCAAAGAGGTCTCTTGCTTGAGGACAAGAAAGAAGTTAAGTTGGGGGGTATTTTGATAAGTGAAAATTAGTTGATAAATTAGAGCACTTTCTAGTTCACTTATCAAGGATAAAATGGTATTTTTGCCCCAGTTTAATCTCTTTTTATTAAATATTAGATAAATTGTATTTATTAATCTTGGATTTGGATTTGATGCTATTTTAATAGAAATATTGCTGATTTTTGCAGGATATTGCAAAGATTTGATTTGAAGGAAAGATAACATTAAATGAGGGAGATATCTGCAAGATTTGAGTTTGATTGAAGACATTTAATAAAGATTTGTAGAAGATTTGAGGCAATCAATGAGGAGATCACTGCCAATCAAACAAGGATTCTGCAGACAACCTTCCCAATTAAATCCAAGATGCTCAATAAATGCAAGATTTCATCAAGAAAAGGGAAATAAGGAAAGACAAATAAACCAAAACCAGTCTAGGGGAGAGATCAAGTTAAAAAGAGAAAGATTGAAGCTGCAGGACGCATTCTGCGCTTCAACTTGTGCTGTAGCGCAGGGTGAAGCGCAACTCTCTGGAACCTGCGCTGCAGCCTGCGCTGTAGCGCAGCTTGAAGCGCAAGTCACGCTGATTCTTGCCCTGTTGCCTTTTTTAGATAGATTTCTCCCCAATTTCCTTTGTCTTTCCTTAGCCTATAAATAGGACCTCATTGCACCAGATCAAAGTGTGCACAATTATTGTAAATCATTCATATTTCAGTGATAATGCACCAAAGCTAATTTTAGAGTAGGAGAGGAGCGCTTCACAAGGATTGAAGATGGTGACAGCATCTTCGGTGGTTTGTATGGCTACCATGTGTAGTTAACTCTCCATTAGGATTGAATGTAATCGATTCCATTTCCAAGTGTATGTTGAATTCTATCTATTTATTTATGCAGTTCCCTAACTATAATATTGGTAATCTTGTTCTGTGCTTAATTCCTAACTTCCGCCCTTGCGCCGGAGTTATAAGCTAGTTTGTAATTAATGTTACGACTAGGATTGAGTTTGGGGGAGCCTAGACATAGGAAACTCAACCTCTGAGTGAATAAGAATACTCGGTAGCCAGTGAACCGACATATGGGCATTGCCAGTGATTGATGGGTAGTGTGAATACTCTAATGAAGGGCGTCTACAGGATAGGCATGATTATTAAATTACCGATAGCAAAGGATTAGTTGATTGTCAATCTAGGAAGCGAACCGTGGATGTATTCTAATGAGTGATGGGTAGTGACAGTACTTTAGCGAAGGTGCGTCCAGAGTACTAGGCCTCGTTTATCAATTAATTCTTTTACAAACGGAATAACAAAAGCAAAATAAGCCGAGGGTAAGTCTGTCGCTTGGGACAACCCGCATGGATTACTTTTGAGTGTGAGTGGCGCCTGGTAACTTGGGGTCTTAGCAATATAGTTTGTCTACAGTGTTATAGTTCAAAGCCTATAAATATTGGGTAGTCTCGACATACATGAGGGGTGTGATGAGATGAAGTTCAATCCTAATCCAAGTAAAGTGTCTCTAACTCTTCCTTTCTATTTCTATTAATTATTGAATTTCAGTTTATAATTTCCGCAACAATATTCTCAAAAACCATTGTTTTCCCTTGATAAATAGATCACGAGTATACGTGAATTGACCGTTCCCTGTGGATACAATATCTTTCTTACTATTATACTACTGGATTTTTGGTTCGCTTGCCAGAAACCCATCAGGTAGCTTGTAGTAGCAGGTGCAACAGGTAGTAGGTGTCAGCAGCGCAGACTCCACTTTTTCTGAGCACAGTGTACTTCACAGCAGACTTGCCTTTTTGGTGACTAGAAATTTGAAATATGCCAAAAGACACAAGTGTTCTGACTTTCCAGAAAAACAGGAAGCACATGAAACTGGGAAAGACTACCAATGACTTGAGTCTTCAAAGGGAATTATCAGAGAAGCATTTTCCCAAAAAGGTACAAGCTTCAGTACGAAGTCTCTCTTCTTCAGAAGGTTCTCTGGCTTCAGTAGGTCTTGATCATTCAGCAGGTTCCTCTTCTTCAGCAGGTTGCACCACATCAGAGGGTTGCACATTTTCAGAGGGTTGCTGTATCAGATACCTTCTGAAACACAGAAGCTACCTTTAGCAAAAAACTGTTATTTCTCATAAGATTTTTAACCAAATTTGTTATCCATTAAAACTCAGGGTTGTGAGACTTAAACATTATTAACCATTTAATAATATTTTGAGACTCAACAGAATATTCTTTGGATAAAAAAACAAAGCATAGGACACAATATACACCAGACTCGACAAAATTAAATCTCTATATATGACCTCACTTTGAAGAGTGGGACACTTGTCTCAATTAGAATGTCATGTGTCATTTTTTGTATTTTCGTACTATTTTCCTTGAAGTGTGTCTTTCACAAACACCCCCTTCAAAAGATTTTTGAACATTCCCTATTTTGTCAATTACTTAAAAATCTATTTTTTGGTTTAAATCGCAGGTAACTTCCACGAGAGACAATCATACTCACTCACCCGGGAACATTCACATCTTGTTTAAGGAAAATCAAGCAAATACCACTTGAATCAACCTCCGTTGGTAATTACTTAAAAAGCTTATATAATAAAATCTAAACATTCATGAATTTAATTTTTAACCTTTTTTATATCGCATCTATTTTCAATTTAAATTTAAATTCTTATCATTATCATTTACTAATATATATTCCTCAATTAATAATTATAAATAAAAATAATCAAACATAAAAATTGGAATAATATAATAATTAATTTCTATCTCAAAAATTAAACTATATAATAATTTTAAAATGATATAAAATTGTTGCTGGTTAAATAATATGGTTGAAATAATTGATTTTTTAATTAATAATTCAAATTTAAAATAATTATAATTATTTTTAATATACATATTATTTATATTATAATATTTATATATTAAATTTAAATTATTTATTTTAAATTCAACATATGTTTTTATATTCTTAATAAATTTATTTTTTTAGAAAAATATATTTTAAGACATATATTTACATACGTTATTTATATATATATATATATTCATACATGAGATAAAATACTAGCTATTTAAATTTCTGAAAAGTGGGAACAAAACAACTTGCTAACCCAAATATGATTTCACAACAAACAACTCCTTAATTTTTAGACATTTACTCCTTTTGATAATGCTTATAAAATATAATTTCAACAAATTTAACCTAAATAATCAGATATTATTTTGATATTCATACAAAGTATAATTTAGATATTATCCACATACATATATAATTTTATAGTTGGAATTGATATATTTAAAAAATATATTGCATATTAAAATAAAGTAATTTGATAAATTATTTATTAGTTTTAAATTTCATAAAATTTTATAAATTATATGTATTCAATAAAAACTTTCAATTCAATGATTAAACTAGTG
Organism: Sesbania bispinosa; assembly: GCA_026901365.1. Classification (NCBI taxonomy): domain Eukaryota; kingdom Viridiplantae; phylum Streptophyta; class Magnoliopsida; order Fabales; family Fabaceae; genus Sesbania; species Sesbania bispinosa. The sequence goes on along the minus strand of QLOH01000021.1, from coordinate 1,290,107 downwards.
AAATTTTAACATGTGTAAAGTCTTATAAAATGGAGTAAGTTTGACAATAAAGTAAGTGAACTCATATATATGTGTATATGTATGTATGTGTGTGTGTATACTTGTATATTAAAACCTCTTTTTGTTTTATCGTTACAACAGTGCAAAATCATGGTTTCACAGAATTAATTTTAAGGACTCGTCTAGGGTGCTCCATAAAAAGTTTAGTTCACGTGCACCAAACTAGCTATGACCGGTTCGTGGAGGTTTCTAGCATATTTAGTAAAGTGCCACAAAGATTGTTAATAATTGATTTGTTGCCCAATAGTAATTTTTCAACTTTAACTTCAGTCCCTTTAAAAAAATTAGATCACCTCTTTACCAAAAGAAAAAACCAGATCACCTTCCATCTTGGTGGGCACATGCTCCATCATCCTAGGCATATCCGGAGATGGCGTTCAACAACCTCTTGAAAAACACAAGAATCCCATCCTCGTCACACAGCTCCTCAAATTACTTTCATCCACTTCAAATCATTGTCGGCATCAATGTCGCTTGGACCTGTCGCCTTCGCTCAAGTCATCATCGCTGATGTCGGCTTCTTTGTCCTCGGTGATGCCATTGTCAGCGTTCTAGCGCTTCCTTTCACTCAAGATCTCGCTCTTCAGGTGCTTCCTCAACTCGGTGATGTCGCGCAAGAAATCGTTGGTCTGTCCCTATGTCATATCGCTATCCACTTCGAACAATCGTCCAGGGATTGAACTGTTTTGGAGTGGCACAGTTGTTGCAGGAGGTCGTGCATGCGCGGTGGCGCAACTCTCCGGCGCAGACAGGGGTCACGGCAACCAAAGGCATGAGGTGGTGATCGGTTTCTGATGGCGAAGGGGTGTCGGAATCGCACCGACGAGGAGGTGGCTGTCGTGAATGATGGCGGTGAAGAACGTCCAAGAGGGCACTCTTTCTTTCTATTTCCTCGTTCCGATTCCCTGTCTTTCTCTCTAGATCTGTGGTGTGATCGGTTCTAACGACAGAGGGGTGTAGGAATCGCGCTGGCGACGAGGTAGTTGCCGTGAGTGATGTAACATCCTAATTTCTAATCCGAAGATTTGATTCGTTGGAAATCAAATCCCGAATTTCTGAAATTATTTCGCGCCATTTAGATATCGGATAACACAATCATACACTATTCAAGTTACCAACGTTCACTTAAACAATATATGATATCAATAACTAAAACATGGTATATAATATCTTCAAAGTGGTTACAACCAGCCAATACATTGTATCTAGCTGAGGATACCCTCATACTTGTGTCCTAACAGAAGAGGACGAAGGAATACACAGGTACAATCATATCCTCTCAAAATATACAGACCATGCATCAAAATATAATCAAATAGGACCTAACATGTCCCGACATAAGTCCTTCAATCCACAACAAAATATAAGAACTACTCCAAGCTCCTAACTTAAGGGCCTGTGCGCGGAGGTACCTGTGCATCTAAAATATAGTCCACGAAACGTGTGGTGAGACAGAAGTTCTAGTGAATATAACTATGTAGCATGCAGTGTGGGAATAAACAGGTAAATGATGCAACAAGAATAACGAAGGTAGTTTCAACATGTAATAACTCGTCATGAACTTGAACGAAAACATGAATGCACATGATATGCATAACCCAGCCGGTGGGTTCTTATCGTTTAAATAACTGTGTGGCTAGACCTGAGCTCAGACTACAAGGAACGTCTCCCTTGGGCACTAATCACCACCACTAGGTACTAATCATCCTGGGTACTAATCACCCTTATTAATTGGGCACTAATCCCCCAAGTCTTAAATCATCAACTAAAAATACATCATTGTTTTCATTAAACTTATCAGAGACCAAAAGCCATGAGTAAAATGTTCAATCAAATACAAATCTCATGAATGAGTCAATAGAAATGGCATATTTCTAGCAAGAATAAAACCCTAGTTTAGGGGAAACCCCTTCATACATCTCTAAACCATAACACCAAAAATACTCAAGAGTCTTTCGCGTTGTCCTCACTTGCATATTTTCCAGGAAACTTCCCAGAAGGTCACCCATCCCAGAATTGCTCGAAGCCAAGCACGCTTAACTATGGAGTTCTTATGTTATGGGCTTCCGAAAAGAAGATGCACCTTGTTGGTATAGTTCTCCGCAACAATTTCCTTTAACCTATCCTCAACTGTACAGTCCCATACCTGCACAGCCTCTGGATCCCTCTCATTCGAGTGTGGGTTCGGTTCATCCATGTGTCCCTTTTTGCTTAGAAGCCTGCCAGGAGCCGCTCCTTGTCCGTGCCTCTTTGCACCGACGATCACTCCCCGCCCTCATCAGCCTCCGGCTCTCACATGGCCACCAGCTTTCGCCTGGTTCGTCCCCGAACCACACCGTACTGGGAGAGGCTCGGCTCTGATACCATTTGTAACTCCCTCGAGCCGCTTGCAGGAGTGATGAGGGTCCCCACAAACCAACACGAGTATTTCCAGTATGCGTTGTCCTCACTTGCACACTTTCCAAGAAACTTCCCAGAAGGTCACCTATCCCAAAATTGCTCCAAGCCAAGCACGCTTAACTATGGAGTTTTTATGTTATGGGCTTCCGAAAAGAAGATGCACCTTGTTGGTATAGTTCTCCACAACAATTTCCTTTAACCTATCCTCAACTGTACAGTCCCATACCTGCACAACCTTTGGATCCCTCTCATCCAGGTGTGGGTTTGGTTCATCCATGTGTCCCTTTTTGCTTAGAAGCCTGCCAGGAGCCGCTCCTTGTCCGTGCCTTTTTGCACCGGAGATCACTCCCAGCCCTCATCAGCCTCCGACTCTCACATGGAATAATGCATGTTGGGAGCACTATTTCCAAATTCAGAAATAATGCCTGTTTGTAACATCCTCATTTCTAAATTCAGAAATAATGCCCGTTGCGAGCACTATTTCCAAATTCGTGAAATAATTTCGTTCATTTCGCGTATCAATATGCAACACAATGGCTTGAGTAACCCAACAATTACTAAAGCTCCAAACATTACATATATAAATCAAAGAATACCAATATAAGTTTGCCATCAAGGCTCCAATTCAATGCATTAAGTAACTTCATAAATTCCTAAGAACATCCTAATTAATATCAGTAATGGTTCTAATCAACGTTAAATACATCAAACATAACCAAACATCAAGCTATTATCATCAATGAGTCTTCTACTGATCGTCACTATCTTGTGGAGTATCCTGCACATCTGAAATATATTCCCACCGAGTGGGGTGAGACCAACGTCCCAGTGAGCATGACAAGTGTGTGCAGTGTAGGGAGACAACCAAGAACCACCACAAAGATACATATTTATTCAAAGCATCATAAATAAAGGCAATTAAACATGATTCATCATCTTTAAATTAATGCTTATGATGCAATGCATGACTGTGAGGTGTTATTACCCGTCACCCGGGGTCTTTTCTCTGTAACGTGACTGTGACTGTGATGAGCGCTCGACCATGTAACCAAGGACCGTCGACCAGGGCTACCTATGATTAAGTCTTAAATAATATTTCAATCATAATTCATTATGTGATTGGGGACCCCATATCCCTCTTGGCCAGGAGTTCGATGTGGTTACCCCGTCTTTCTTAAATAGATTGCTCGAAGGCCTATGACGGTCAATGACCCTGTGATAGCCCGGAGGCTCTGTGATGGCTATAAGCCCTGTGATATCTTAACTCATAATTCATGACTGTGATGGCCAAAGGTCCATGATTCCATAATAACATATTCAAGGTTCATAATACATAATGATTCAAGTCATCTACCCTATGGTTTTGCAATTCAATACATCCAATAATCAATGCATTCATATTTCCTAAGTTTATCTCATACGTACATCATTATTCCATGAAGGAAAGGGAAGAAGAATGGGAGTCATGCTCTGATAGCAATAATAACAAACAAGTGAGAGTCAGACCCACCTGAGAGTCGAAAATACGAAGAACGAACGGAAGAAAGGGAGCGTTGGAGGTGAGTAGGTTGATGGGGGATTTGATCTTGGAGGTGAAAAACCTTCCTTGTTCTTCAAAGGGACTTCCTTTCACTAAAAACCTTTCTTTCTCTCTCTGGAATATCGAAAACAAGAAGATAGAACTGAGTGGGAACCATCTGCATTCGTATTTTAAATTCTGTAACTGTCATCCTCGCTTGAGCGAGAAATCTCGCTCAAGCGAGATGGTCATTTTCGCTCAAGCGAACCATTTTAGCTTGAGCGAGAATGGTCACGAAAATGCATCCTCTCTGGAATATTCTCGCTTGAGCGAGAATTCTCGCTCAAGCGAGATATGCAGAATCTCAAATCCCTCATTTTACTGCATAATTTGCCCAAGCGAGACCTTTCTCGCTTGATCGAGAAACACTTATTTTGAAGGTGCAAATCAGATCGGGACCCTATCATATAGCATATCAAACTGAAGCCCCGGATCTTAGCTTTCTATTCCAAGTGGAATCACCTCAATTGGACATCTACAACTCTAGATATTTGCAACTTAGTGCACCAAGGTCAATAGGCTTAAAACCCGAAATCAAGTATCAACCTTGGTTCTTGCCCCTCTTTGATTCCAAGCCAATTCTCTCATTCTTAAAGCTAATTCCTCTCCATGAAAACCTTCTTCTAACTTAGTTATTCTCATCCAAACCTTCCCCCACTCTAATTCTTAACGAATCCATTCCCTTGACCACAAAGCTTATTCTTCCACATTTAATGGCTAAGATCTCGGGTCTAGCTCCTCTCCTTAACTTTTTCTCCTAATCCTTCCTTTCAACTTAATTCTTGTTTAACCAAACTAATTTCCTCATTCTCGAACCTTTATACTCCTCTCTGATACAGGGTGCAGTTCCCTCTAGGTTCGACCTATAGTCAATTGGCTTAACTCCCGTTTCCTCTTCTAAACTCTTTTAAAACTCATGATTCCTAATGGATTCCCTAACACTTAACCTCTGAATTCTTACCCTACTTCTAACTTCCCTCTCTTGGCTAAGTTCACCACCTAAGGCTTCTCTTAGGTTTTCGAGGTTCCAGTTTCCGGGATGTTACAATTCTACCCCCCTTAAATAAATTTTGTCCTCAAAATTTGCTCCGAGTGCCTCAACACAAGGTCACCCTCCTATTCTTAACTGTATTTGTATACTTGGAATCCTTCCGCAATGCCGCTTGATAACCAATAACTCTATTTCTCAAGGAAGAAAAAGGAAATCAAAAGTAAGTTGTACCTCCTAATTCATCTTATTGGTTTTACTCTAATAGGTTACGTCTCTAATATTATTATCCTCAAACAATCCTATGCCCAACTTCCGCTAACATCATTCAATTCTATCCAGTGTACTTATTCTGAAGTGTTTCACTTTCCCCAGCTATGTTTGAGTACTAGAATCTTTCCCGAACCATTGCCTAGTAACTAATACTTCTATTCCTCAAGGTCTCTACATGGGATTAAGGGTCGAGTTCACTACTAAACTTGTCTCCTAGGCTCTTACCCCATGGGTTACTCATAGGATGACATCCCTTCCTTGTTGGTTCTATTCCTAGCTTACATTGAAATCTAACAATCTTTCGTTTCTCTCCTCAAGACTCTATCATGGATTCCTAGGGTCACAAGTTGGCTTCCCTCACCCTCAGAGGGTCTAACTACCCAGTATCATCATCCTTCCTAATCAAGTCGAAACGTTATACTCATGATTCCTAATAGGAATGAAAATGGTGGTTGTCTCTGCTCTAACCTATCTTGTATGCAATTTCCCACACTACCGACAAGGTCGTAGCATAGGAAAATACAAAAACTTTTTATTATAACTTCTAACTTGATTCCTAACACATCCCCTATTACTAGGGCTATCTAGAGGTCACACAATGTGTGGGGAAAAACTAAAATTTGGGTGCTGCTAATAACCTAGCTGTGCTCCAAATATTTCTGATTGGTCTTTTAAGTTATACTATGGGTACTTATATCTCCCCTACCAGGATACCCCTTTTAAGGATTCGGTCCCTTCCTAACAACCCTTTAGGCTTTAAGTCCACCTCATGAAACTACTTTGCGTTCCCAAGGGCTGGCTAGCCTGAAACATAATCATCTAATAGCATCATGTTATCACTAGTTTCTAGGACAACACACAAGTCTCGAGAAAAGAATAAAGATTGCAACTAAGTGAACACATCACATCAGAGTAACAAAAAAAAAGTTGTGGAGTTTCTCTGATACATATATGATAAAGAATGGACAAGCTTCTGTAGCTCATCCTAAGGAAACGTAAATCTAATCTGACGGAACATGGTAGTGTATGCCTTCTTGTACTTGTCACTCTATCACGTGCACATAAGTGGAAATCATGATTTTGGGGATGACAAATTTTATTATCAATCATGGTTCTAGGGAAAGACATTGTCAGGAGATCTAGATTGGAAAAGGTTTACATAACGGTCTTTAAACAACAATCACCACAAATTTGGGGCTCTATGTTTCCTCAAGAAACTATGCCACGCATTCACACCTCTAACAAACTACGTTACGAGTAACTTGGCAATAACTTTCCTATGCAACAACAAGTCGATGGGGTTAAATTTACCCTTAACCACTAAGGTTCAAGTCCCATTCATGTTAGAGTCCTGGGTTCTAATTGCTCTTAAATCACTAGACCATTCCAATGAAGCTAAGGAAAACATTAACAATCCATCCAAACATTCTTTTTATCAAGCTCTAGCACGAAATAAATGATTTCAAAGATTAAATTGATCTAAGGCAACCAACTCACCCATACCAAATTGAAGGGATAAGGGAAGGTTACAACCTCAATTCCTTTGCAAAACCTACTACTCCCATGAGATAAAATTTCCAGATAATCCCTTGAAAGGGTATACTAAGCACCATTTGATCAATAATTTGAGTCATAGGTTAACGAGGTGCAATGGATCCCAACTTGGTCCCTAAACAAGGAAACCCTCCCTTAGTTCATGTTGTACGAATACACTAAATAACTAGATGACTAACATGTATCTATGAGAAACCGGAATTACATCTAATGACCCATTAGGGGCCCTAGGAGTATTAGTCTAATATCTTAGGGGGTGAAGGATTGCACTTGCTTCTGGCATAATAAAAACCAAATCACCGACCATAAGACTTAAATAATCTAATCACCATCAAATTAAAATCACTGACCACCTAATTAAATATCTAATTGGATCCATAGAATGACTATGCAACTAATAATGAGATAAAAAAATCGAAACAGCAACAACCATCAACACTAGCATACACCAGTAGGGAAATAAGGAAAAAGGAAAGAACATGAGATTAAGGCTCTAATTCAATTCCTCGAATTATCCTTAAGAGTACACCTTCCCCATGGTAAACATCTTAAGCAAAGAACTAGGGTTACTCCCTCTCATTAATGACGTTAGGTTTCTCTAACCTCCCACGAGTCCCACACTTCTCTTCTAACCTCTACCTATCATGGAAAAACCCAAATCCTAGAAATGTACCATCACCTCCATATGCAAGACATTCCAAAAATGCAAACAAACAGGCATATCAATCAATTATTCGAGCAGAAACAAGCATCATGATTAATCAAACAAATCACACACTCAAGGTGTAAACACAAGCAACCAGTACTATCCTCCCTTATTAGGGAGCCTACTCCTCATGTTCTCTCTAAACCTCTCTCAAAAACCTCTACTTTACCTTTCCTTCTAAGGGTGCCTCATAACCACTGAGAATTAAGGGTGACATTCTATAAGGTTCCTAAGGTGTAGGTCTTATTCTTGGAAGTGAACCTATGTCATTTTGTCTCTATCTACATGTGGGTGGCTTTATCCTTGCAAGGGAAGTTTCTCCAATCCCCTTAACAAGGTATCCTGTTCATGTCACTAACTATAATCCTGTGTACAACGCACCCAGTAGAGGGGTGATCAGTCCCTATACTGGTTACAGGGTACAATGGGATCATAGTGAGCCACGGGCATCTAACTTGACCACAGTCCAACTGGATTGAACTGCTCTGATACCAAAATGTAACGTCCTCATTTCTAAATTCAGAAATAATGCCTGTTGGGAGCACTATTTCCAAATTCATGAAATCATTTCGTTCATTTCGCATATCAATATGCAACACAATGGCTTGAGTAACCCAACAATTACTAAAGCTCCAAACATTACATACATAAATCAAAGAATACCAATACAAGTTTGCCATCAAGGCTCCAATTCAATGCATTAAGTAACTTCATAAATTCCTAAGAACATCCTAATTAAGATCAGTAATGGTTCTAATCAACGTTAAATACATCAAACATAACCAAACATCAAGCTATTATCATCAATGAGTCTTCTACTGCTCGCCACTATCTTGTGGAGTATCCTGCACATCTGAAATATATTCCCACGGAGTGGGGTGAGACCAACGTCCCAGTGAGCGTGACAAGTGTGTGCGGTATAGGGAGACAACCAAGAACCACCATAAAGATACATATTTATTCAAAGAATCATAAATAAAGGCAATTAAACATGATTCATCATCTTTAAATAAATGCTTATGATGCAATGCATGACTGTGAGGTGTTATTACTCGAAACCCGGGGTCTTTTCTCTGTAACGTGACTGTGACTGTGATGAGCGCTCGACCATGTAACCAAGGACCGTTGTCCAAGGCTACCTATGATTAAGTCTTAAATAATATTTCAATCAAAATTCATTCTGTGATTGGGGACCCCATCTCCCTATTGGCCAGGAGGTCGATGTGGTTACCCCGTCTTTCTTAAATAGATTGCCCGAAGGCCTGTGGCGGTCAATGACCCTGTGATAGCCCGAAGGCTCTGTGAGGGCTATAAGCCCTGTGATATCTTAACTCATAATTCATGACTGTGATGGCCAAAGGCCCATGATTCCATAATAACATATTCAAGGTTCATAATACATAATCATTCAAGTATCTACCCTATGGTTTTGCAATTCAATACATCCAATCATCAATGCATTCATATTTCCTATGTTTATCTCATACATACATCATTATTCCATGAAGGAAAGGGAAGAAGAATGGGGGTCATGCTCTGACAGCAATAATAACAAACAAGTGAGAGTCACACCCACCTGAGAGTAGAAAATACGAAGAACGAACGGAAGAAAGGGAGCGTTAGAAATGAGTAGGTTGATGGGGGATTTGATCTTGGAGGTGAAAACCTTCCTTGTTCTTCAATGGGACTTCCTCTCACTAAAAACCTTTCTTTCTCTCCCTGGAATATCGAAAATGAGATAGAACTGATTGGGAACCGTCTGCATTCGTATTTTAAATTCTGTAACTGTCATCCTCGCTTGAGTGAGAAATCTCGCTCAAGCGAGATGGTCATTTTCGCTCAAGCGAACCATTTTAGCTTGAGCGAGAATGGTCACGAAAATGCATCCTCTTTGGAATATTCTTGCTTGAGCGAGAATTCTCGCTCAAGCGATATATGCAGAATCTCAAATCCCTCATTTTACTGCATAATTAGCTCAAGCGAGACCTTTCTCGCTTGAACGAGAAAACTCTTGTTTTGAAGGTGCAAATCAGATCGGAACCCTATCATATAGCATATCAAACTGAAACCCCAGATCTTAGCTTTCTATTCCAAGTGGAATCACCTCAATTTGACAACTATAACTCTAGATATTTGCAATTTAGTGCACCAAGGTCATTAGGCTTAAAACCCGAAATCAAGTATCAACCTTGGTTCTTGCCCCTCTTTGATTCCAATCCAATTCTCTCATTCTTAAACCTAATTCCTCTCCACGAAAACCTTCTTCTAACATTGTTCTTCTCATCCAAATCTTCCCCCACTCTAATTCTTAACGAATTCATTCCCTTGACCACAAAGCTTATTCTTCCACATTTAATGGCTAAGATCTCGGGTGTAGCTCCTCTCCTTAACTCTTTCTCCTATTCCTTCCTTTCAACCTAATTCTTCTTTAACCAAACTAATTTCCTCATTCTCAAACCTTTATACTCCTCTCTGATACAGGGTGCAGTTCCCTCTAGGTTCGACCTACAGTCAATTGGCTTAACTCCCGTTTCCTCTTCTAAACTCTTTTAAAACTCATGATTCCTAATGGATTCCCTAACACTTAACCTCTGAATTCTTACCCTACTTCTAACTTCCCTCTCTTGGCTAAGTTCACCACCTAAGGCTTCTCTTAGGTTTCCGAGGTTCCAGTTTCTGGGATGTTACAGTCTTCGAGCTCATCTGCGTGAGTGGAAGACCTGTGTCTTCGTCTTCGAGCTACATCTTTCTCTTTGAGTTGCGTCTTTGTCTTCGAGTTGTGTATTCGTTTTGGTAAGTGCGATTTTCTGAGTCTTCTAGGGATTTCATTTTGTGCGTGACAGTGGGTCTTCTGAATATAACATTCCTGTTAGAAAAATCGATGTATTTTTTGGTGCATTTCTGGATATAGCATTCTTCCTTTTGGATATAGCATGCTTCGTTCAATTAAATAGGTGTATTTTTTATTGTTAATTTGTTGTGTTCTTGGTTAGTGAATTTCCAAACGTACGTGGATTTTGTGGCCTTGGTGAAACTAAGGGTTATAGAGAGTAGGGGTGTCCACGTGTCGGTCTGGTTCAGTTTTGATGAAAAAACTAAATTTGAACCAAACAAAAGTGTTCGAATCGGTTTTGATTTCCTCATTCTTTTGGAAATGAACTGAACCAAACCAAACTAATCAAAATCAGATTGGTTCGGTTCGGTTCAATAGGATCAGAAACTTAATAATGCTACACATTTTCCTTTTCTCAACCTCATCACTTCACAAGTACTGCATTTTCTTCTCTGCTCATTAATTTCTTAATAATAATTACTAATAATAAACTTAACATAACTATATGTTATGTATAGAATCAGATAGCAAAAACGCATAACAATTAAGAAAAATAACAGAGTATAAAAAACACATAACAATTAACAAATATGGAACCGGAAGATAAAAAACAGAGTTCAAGAACCCTTACCTTACATAGTACAAACAGACACAGTGGCCGGTGCTGGTGGTCGTAGAAAAAAAAGCGGTGATTGCGCTCTGAGGTGCTGGTGCTGCTAGTGCGGCGGTCACAGACTCGAGGTGGTGTTGGTGCTGCGCTCGGCGATGGTCGCCTGGTCGCAAACAGTGCGAATGGTCGTGCTTTGCGTCTGCGGACTTGAACGGTGCTGGTGGTCAATTTTTGCGGTCTCAACTGGTGCTGGTGTTGCTGGTGGCTGGTGATTGGTGCTACTGGTGCGGTGTTGGTGCTGCGTGCGATTGCTGTCAGTGACCAAACAAGAAAGACGACACAAAGAAAATGAGGATGAAGAGGAATGTTGAAACCCTAACTGATGTCTTAGGCTTAGGAAATACAAAACGCAAAATTTGTTTACTCAGTTTTTAATTTTTTTATTTAGTTTTTTATATATATGTGTTCGGTTCAGTTTGAGTAATAGTCATCGATTCTAATTGGTTTGGTTCGGGTCCAACCCGAATGAGTAAAAAAATTCGAACCAATTAGAATGGTTTGGTTTAGTTTGTCAGGTTCGTTGGGTCGATCTGAACCAATGAACATCCCTAAAAGAGAGTGTCAAATTGAATCACTAAGGATTTCACAGCGCCTTTTTCCAGCAATTACCTTGTTGGTGGTTGAATTTTTAGGGTCTTCATGGAAAAGGGCGCGGTTAGAAAAATGATAAGAAAACAAGTTTGAAGTGTTTGTTTTTCTCTAATATCTATTTTTGATTTTGTAATTTGTCGTTCCTGTCAGGGTGGAAATTCCATCCATGTGTTGTTGGCTTTTGTTTTGGTCATGGAACTCGTCCAATTTAAGCATCTTTGGATACTCTAACCAACTTTCCTACTAGATAGAAACTAGGAAGTAGAAGGTTAATTTAGTATTATCTTTTATGACTTTGAGGTGAAACACATCTTAGTTTTAATGGATTTGTGAGCTCCTTCATGTGTTAAATTATTTTTAATTATGCTTTCAACATGAAATGTGTTTTAATCATTAAAAAAGTCATGCACACTTCAGATGATGATATTTATAATGATGGTGATTTCTTAATTATTTTCTAAAGCCTTGGTTTGCAATTTTCTTGATTTGGGACAAGGTATGTCCGTATGTGGCCTTTGTCAATCCAAATTAGCTAAGAAACACATAGGCCTGCAAACATCGATTTGGATTAGGTACCAAACAACTTTGCTATGTCTAGTTACGTTTTTTTAGTTGTTGTTGCTTGCTCAACCGGGTTCAACAGTAGCCGATACAATTGCATGTGTTTATATTGTACCTAAGTATAGAAATTTTTTATTAGTTAATTTGTGCCTTATTACATATATTTGTTTTATAAGAAATATTTCTATGAGATAATAAATTTATACAATCAAAACATACAACACGCTTTTTTATATCTCATTATCGTATTAACTATCATATCTCGTATATATATATATATATATATATATATATATATATATATATATATATATTTAAGTGTTTGTTTAGGAAACCTTGTTTAGAAAAATGAAAAAACCCGTGTAGAGGAAATTTCTAGAGAGGATTAGGAAAAAAACCAAAAGCATATACTTTAATCAATACTCTTGAGTTTGATCCCTAAGTACATAATTGCAATCAATATAAGAGGGGTGTTTTATATAGTGATCCTACCTTGTTTGGATTGGATTGCCTTTTATTTAGGGTGTATGTGATGAATTTTATTACTGTAATTCAAATAAAACCAAAATGGGTGAAATTAATCATATTACAAACAAACTTGTGAGTTATTTCTCCTTGCAACCTTAATTATTTCAAAACAAAATAAAGTCACATTCTTTACTTTTAGTATTTATTGATGTCAAAGAGAACATATAATATTTTCTTTCTCTATTTTTCTTCCATTCTATTATATAAAGACTTTGGATGTGGACTTTTCTCTCTTGCAGCTACTGTCATGAGTGACTTAATACAAGATGATCCTACTTATTTTCCTGCCTTAGATGTTGTTGGTCTTCCATTTGCTGCCGGACAATCTTTGTAGTCTATTTTTTGTTTTGTGTTTTGTTTATTTTCCTTGTAACAAATAAAAAGATATTGAACCTATTTTCTGCCTCAATACTTGTGCATTGCATTCATTTAGTTATTTATTTTTGAACCAACGTGAGTAATGCACAATTAGTTTATGCCGAATTTTATCGAATGAAAGAACAATTACAGATTGTTTGTTTGTTTGATCATTCACAAAGTATGTTTGTTCCATAAATCCTAGGTAGCTATTTACTACTTTGGTTCTTCTTTCTTAGAGTGTAAGACACTTTGGCACCTTGGAAGGGACCAAGAAGACGAACATATAGCTGCAAAAATTATTGTAGCTGAGTTGAGCATGGTCTTGCTATATTGAACAGGTGATATAAATTATTCAATGCTTTTAATACAGCTGTAGATTCGGGACAAATTCCAAAAGCCAACTTCGGTTATTGTGTTTGGAAGCTGAAGTACTGTCTTGGTCTTCCCACAATTTTTTATTGTCTCATATTCAACTTTTTAATTAATTAATTTTCTCTGTATCTGAGCTATAAACTGAATGCTTGTAGTCCCTCAAGTATGAAACAAAGCTGCTTTGGGCCTATTTCTGTTTCTATTTCAAAAAACATTTCCTCTTGGCTTGCCAATTTCCTCCTCTTTTTTACTATTGGGATCATCAATAGGTCTTGTGGAGCAGCCTTTCCCTATTTATCTTCCTTTTATGTTTGTATAATATGATGAGTTGCAATGGAAAAGTTTGTATAATATTTCTCAAAATTTGATTTTTCAGGGAAATTAATTGAATTGAATAACTCATTTTATTTTTGTGCATAAGCATTCTTTGGCTCTCTAGTTAGTGACTCAATGTGTACAATCATTCTCCTACTTCTGGTTCGTGCTTGTAGTTCACTCTTCTAGTTTGTGCCTAGCCTTTCTTTGTAACATCCCAACTATTATAAAATGATTTCATAACTCAAATAGGGTTAGAAAGATATTTTTTATAAAAAGGAACTAGGAAAAGAGGGTAAGGATTGGTAAAAATGGCTAGGAATGGAAACTGGAATTTCCATTCTGAAGCAATTTCACTCAAGCGAGAATACCCTCTCTTGAGCGAATATATCAATAAAAATATGAAAACTGAGTTCTTGTTTTCTCGCTTAAGCGAGAACAGCTTCGCTCGAGCGAGAATGGCCTCCCTCAATCGAGCAAACGACAACACTAGGGGTGCTCTCTGGAGTAATTTCGCTTAGGCGAAATTATCCCATAATTAGGGGTGTTCTCTCTAGATCATTCTCGTTCAAGCGAGGGAATCCTCATTTGAGCGAGCGCATGCGAAAAAAGTTTTTCTAACTCATTCTCGCTCAAGCGAGAAATCATCGCTTGAGCGAGCAAATGCTAACCCAGTTTTTTTAAAACATAGTAATTAGGGCTTAGCCCTCATTCATTGTGCATTTATTACATTTTAGAGAGAGAGAGGCTAGAGAGAGACATGGAGCTTGAGGAAGAAGAAGAACAAGGGAGCTTGCTCACCCACAACCCTCATCACCTCATTTCACCTTCCTCTTGAGCTACCTTAGGTGAGTATAACTCACACACTCCACCCCATATTGTATGAGAACTCTTCCATGAACCCTAATATCTACTTTCCCTCTTCTCTTACTTGTGATGGTAATGTTTGTGTATATTGGCTTATGATTTCCTACTTGATTGGTTGGACATTGTTAAGGGTTACCTTAGGGTTGTTGTAGTTAGGGTTTTGCTCATAGTCTTATACTAGCTTATTTACCACATGAGTCATGATGTATCCATGTTTTGATTATGTGATGCACTTGGGCTTTGGCCCCTAGTTAATAAGGAAATGTATTTCGAGCTTTGGCTCCCAGTTGAAAAGAATTTGGCTTCGGCCCCAGTCAACACTTAACCAAGATTGGACTTCGGTCCCCAGTATTAGTGGACTTTGGTTCCTAGTTAAAATGTGGGTTTCGGCCCCCGGTTAATGGCAGGTATTAGTCCCCAAGGGAGACGTTCCTTGTAGTTTAAGCTTATGTCTAGCCTCAGTTAAGTGATAAGACCCCGTCTGCTAGGCAATGCACATTATGAATTGTTATTGAATGACACTTAGTATGTGTGTATGTGTATATATATATATCTTCTATTGCATAACATCTTCTTGTCCTCCCACATTGCTTTCTTCATGGTTATGCTCACTGAGACACCAATTTCACCATATGTTTTGTGGCTATTATTTAGATTCACAAGGTCCCCCTCGGGTTGGGCAATGAGAGCGTTGGAGCTTGGGAGTTTAAATTCCATTTGATGTGTATAGCACTTTATGTATTGAGATATTTACTACTTTAACTGTTATTCTTTTGTGGGATATAGTTGTATATGTGTAGCCTTCGACCCTTCTATTTTGCTGAGAGCACATGTATAATGTATCCCAGTTATGATGATGTATTTCTGACATTGTTTTTTGAGCCACTGTTGGCATTTATACATATGTAAACTCAGTTTATGTTTATGTGTGAAGCTTAAGTAACGTTGGATTGCCTAAGCGTTGATTGAGATGTGTATTGGCGATATCGATAATGGCGCGAAATAATTTCATAAATTTGGGAATTTTGCTTCCAACGAGTATATTCTTGAATTTAGGAATTATGACGTTACATTATGGTATTAGAGCAGTTCAATCCAATTGGACCGTGGATAGTTAGAATTGTCTGAAGTTAACTGTAATCTTACATGCATTGCCGAAAAATATGGAGACGGATCACCTCAATGTTTTGCTAATGATATGGCTAGTGGACAAAGAGGCAGACCCTGAGGTTCTCAACCACACGTGCAAAACCCCGATCCCATAGCTGCAGCCCTTCAGATGCTCACAATTGCTATTGGAGCCCAGACTGCCACCAATGCGGCTATTCTTTAGGAGCTCCATGCGCGTCTGAGGGAGACACCTCTACTCCCACTAGTTGTGGCCACAAACCCTTTTGTCCAAGGCTTAGCCAAGTTCTGGAAACGCAACCCTCTAGTCTTTTCCGGAGTGTACAATCCTGAGGCAGTTGATTCATGGCTCAATGCCATGGAGAAGATCTTTGAGGTTATGGGATGTGTGGACGAGTTCAGAGTTAGGTTTGCGGCCTACATGTTACAGGGAGACGCCGAGTATTGGTGAAAGAGAGCTAAGGCCCGCATGGCTTCTCTAGGGACCCCGCTCACTTGGGTGGGTTTCCAAGCGATATTCCTAGAGAAGTACTTCCCCGCCACCATTCGTAGAAAGAAGGAAGCTGAGTTCCTGCAGCTGAAGCAGGGGAACCTGTCTGTTGGTCACTTCATTGCCAAGTTCGAGCGGTTGGCTAAGTACTCCACTTTCCTCCACACAAACCCCAATGAGAGTTGGAAGTGTACTCATTTTGAGGCGGGCCTGAAGCCCGAGCTGAAGAAGATTGTTGCTGTCTTCGAGCTAAGGGACGTCACGGCCATGGTCAGCAAATGCCATATAGTGGAGTAGAGCCTCACTGAGGAGGTACCCACGCAGGCAGAGCAGAAGGGTAAGAGGAAGATGGAGGAGCCCGACCCGGGTAAGGGCTCACGTCCCAAATGGCAAGGCAGTGCAACCTTGACCATCTGTCCTCGCTTCAGGGCGATAGGGTATTGCTCTCGTGCCCCATGTGTGGGAAGGGTCATCGGGGCGAGTGCTTGCCCGGGCAACTCCTATGCTACTACTGTAAGGAGCCGGTATATATGAAGAACGAATTTCCGAAGAGGAGGGAGCCCCCCAAACCCCAGACTACCGGGGGAGTCTTCACCCTCAGCGGTGAAGTGGCAACTTCAACTGATAATCTGATGCGGGGTATGTGTACTTTAGGAGGTAGTACCTTAATTATATTGTATGATTTGGGGACAACCCACTCGTTTGTTGCATACAATTGTGTGAAGAAACTAAAGTTGCATGTTATCCCTTTACCTTACAACCTAAATGTGATAACCCCAGCCAAAAAGGCAATCCCTACCTCCCTCGTGTGTTTTAAATGCCCAATTTCTATATAAGGGAAGGCCTTTGAGGTTGATTTGATTTGTTTGTCATTGAGGGGCATTGATGTGATCCTTGGCATGAACTGGTTATCCCAAAACTAGGTCATGCTCGATTATTTCAATAAGGAAGTTGTTTTTCCAGCTCTCCCTCCTCCTCCTCCAAGGGAGAAGCCACATGTGTTGTTGTCTAGTGTCACCCAAATCTCTGAATTCCTGTCTAATGAGAGTAGTTGTTTTATTTTAATGTTTTCCTCTACGCTAGGTACTAGTCTTGACCCGAACAATGTAGCCACAATTAGGGAGTTTCAAGATGTTTTCCCTCGTGAGGTAACCACCCTACCTCGACCGGGAGATTGAGTTTGCCATAGACATGGTACCCGGGCACCGGGCCCATATCTAAGGCACCTTACATGATATCCCCACTAAAGCTTAGTGAACTTAAATTTCAATTAGAGGACCTCATAGCAAAGAAATTCATTAGGCCTAGTGTGTCACCTTGGGGAGCGTCTGTGCTCTTGGTAAAGAAGAAGAATGGGAGTATGAGGTTGTGTGTAGACTATAGGCAGCTGAACAAAGTCACCATTCAGAACATGTATCTATTGCCTAGGATAGATGACCTTCTTGATCAACTTATAGGAGCTTCGGTCTTCTCTAAGATAAATTTGAGGTTTAGTTATCATCGGATTATGATTAAGGGTGAGGATATACCTAAGACTGCCTTTAGAATTAGATACAGACAATATGAGTACTTGGTGATGTCGTTTGGCTTAATTAATGCTCCGGTTGTGTTCATGGACCACATGAACCAGATTTTCAGGACCTACCTAGATAAGTTTGTCGTCGTATTCATTGATGACATCCTTATCTACTCCTAGACCTTAGAGGAGCAGGAGTGACACCATAGGGTTGTCCCGAGGATTCTGAGAGAGAAGAAGTTATTGCTAATCCCGAGAAGTGTGAGTTTGGGATGGACAGGGTCCATTTCTTAAGCCATGTGATTTCCAAGGAGTGTATGTTAGTTGACCCTAGTAAGATAGAAGTTAATAAATTGGCATTGGGTAATATAATAATCAAGGTTTTACATGCAAAAGTGCTTGCTAAATGATTGCTCTGATTTTTGAATTAAATTGGCCACTTAATGCATTAATCACGAGTTGATCTTTTATTTGCATGGAAATCATCTTGGTTTTCCTTTGCAGATGGCTTCGCATGAAGGAAGTTCACACTGCCAGCACCTCTAGGAGAGGAAAAGCAGGCAAAGGTGGTACCAAGAGGACTAGAGAAGTATCATCAGAGTTTGACCCATCCAGGTTCAAGAGCCCTGCTGCTGCTGAGGCCTACAGTTCACTGATGAACTATAATTTCATTCTGGAGAGGCCAGTTGCTTTGCAGCCTGGTGAGTTTGAAGACTTCCGTACTGAGATCATCAGGAGAAGGATGAGCACGAGCAGCCATAGGCACCAGAGCAACCACCACCATAGCAGCAGCCACCACCAGTAGACACCTATATTCCCTTCTGGGCACAACACATCATTGCCCAGAACTCTTCCTTCATCAAGCTATAGTCCATCTTCAGGACTACCACTGCCAGACTAGGCCTGACCCTTACCCAGGCATGCACCCTGAGCAGTTCAGAGATTTCTTACAGTGGCCTGGGGACAGGCCTATTCCATCAGGAGAGGGAGGAGCAGCTGTAGGTGGAGCTGATACTGATATGAAGGACGAGGACTGAGGATTCTACTTGGTGTTTTTTTCCTTTCTTTTTTTTTCCTTTTATTTTCTTTTCTTTTATTACCTGTTGGATCTGTATTGTACATATAACTCTACTGACACATCATTTTATGCAGTGCATTTTTAGGGTCAATTTTTTTCATTTTTCTTTCTTTTGTTTAGGATAATTGATTTTTTTTTTCATTTTTTAGGATTTTAGGAATTAGGGATTTAAGGAATTAATTTTAAAATCTCAAAGCTAGGCAGTCTAATTAACCAATTTAGGAAAGAAATAGGAATTTTGTGATCAAATCCATAATTAGTTAGAATTAGGATATTATGCAGGAAAATATATCAGAGTAGTTAATTAATTTCAATAAGTGATTTCATCAAGGAAATTAGCCAAAAGTCGGTGAGTTGTGAGACCAAACACTGAACTAAGAGTTTTCACCGCTGCTTGTCAACTGATATTACTTGAGTTTTTGGATTTTATTCTGCACATGAAAAATATGGAAGTGATAAAGGCAACTTTTTGATTATTAATTGTTTCCTCAGTGCCAAAAAGCCAACCTTTGAAAAATTTTCCAAATTTTTTTGTAACCCATTTGAGCTTCAATGTTTCTTCCTATGCACCCCAGCCAAAATTAATGTATATATCATGTCCCTTACACACTTGGGATAGAGAGCAAAGGTGCAATTTGATGAAATGGGAGAAGTGGTTAGTTACTTAAAGCTGAAAGAAATACAAAGAGCAGGCACAAGAAAGCAAAAAAAGATCACTCCCTCAAAAATCAAAAAGAAAAGGTGAATAAAAATGAATAAAAAGGGGAGTGAATCATCAAACAAAGAAAGAGGTCAGCTGAATGATACAAATGAAGATTGAAGTGTAGAATGGAGAGAAATTTCAAGTTCAAGAAAAAAAATTCAAAGATGCTCTCTATTCCGGTGTTCTCTTTGCTTATCTAGAAAAACCATGATTTCTTGATAGCCCAGCCTCATTACAACCAAGAAAGACCTTTTGATCCATGTTGACCATGTGCATGTCTAATAACCAGAAACGACTATCAATTTTAGTTGTTCAACTGCTGTGAAAAATTGAGGGAACACTTACCCGTGAGCATGAGAGAATTCCTTGATTTTTTCTTCACTTATTGTTTTGGTTGCTATTTCTGAAAAAATTTGAATGTATTTTTATCCTGTTCTAATTGAGTCTTGGAAATATCACTTGATTCTGATTTTCAATCTGATATTTGGAAAGTGGCAGCTGCTTAGTAAAGAGGTGATGAAATTATTTCCTTAAATTTGAGAATCTTGACAAGGGGATTGAATCCATTTGATGGCAAAAGGTTTTCTTGCTTGAGGACAAGCAAGAAGCTAAGTTGGGGGGAATTTGATAAGTGCAAAATATATGATAAATTCTTGTATAATTACTGCACTTATCAAAGGTAAAATAGTAAATTTATTCCCCAAATTACCTCTGTTTAGTATTAAATGCATATTTTGTGATTATTTAATTCAAATTTGAATTTAATGTTATTTTGATAGAATATCTGTTGATTTTGCAGATAAAAGGGAAGGTTTTAAATGGAGAAACAATATAGCATCTATTTGAAAAGAGAATCTGCAAGATAAGGATTTAAATGGTAGTTGATCAAGATAAAATCAGCAATTATTTGGATAAAGATTCTGCAGATAAAATTCTCAATTTGAATTTAAAGATCAAATCAGCACAAGATCAAGCTAAAAAAAGGGAAATAAGGAAAGCAAAGCAAATAAGGATAAGATCAGGAAGAGATCAAGCTGAAAAAGGAGGAAATCAGGAAAGTTGGAACGAGAAATACGCTCCACCTGCGCTGAGCTCAAGTGGAGCGCAGAATTTAATTAGCTCTCTATTTCCTGCGCTTCATCTGCGCCGAGCGCAGGTTGAAGCGGAGGAATACGGGATCAGTTTTTCAAAGGATTTCAAATTAGATTCCTTCCAGATTTCAGATAGGCTTTCCAACTTCTATTTAAAGAACCTTTTTGCTTAGATCAAAAGAGGCTTTTAGAGAGAGACGGCAGAGCAGAGCTAGGGCTGGAGAAAAGTGTGACAGTTTCTCTGTTGGTTTGTAATGGCTACCATGCGTAGCTAAACACTCCAATAGGATTGAATGTAGTCGATTCAATTCCCGATTGTATGTGAATTCTCTTTACTATTTATGAATCCTTGTTTTTATGATATCGGTATTTTTATTCTGTGCTTAATGCTTAGCTTCCGCCTGTGTGCCGGAGTTATAGGTTGGTTTTATGGGGCGCATTGGAAAAATGGTTTTATAAAATCAATAGCGAATTTGGGGGAGCCTAGGAATAGAAAACTTGAACTTTGATTGGTAAAAATACTCATAGTAGTCACTATAGAATACAGGGCGAATTGATAGTTTTAACAAACGGAAAGACAGATCTTTAAAGTCGGGGTAATTTGTCGCCTGGGAGAACCTGCATGAATTAATTCTGAGTATTTCGCGATCCGGGGAAACCTACGTGGAATAACTTAGTTTGGCTAAGGTATCATAATTACATATTCATAAATAATATTGGGGTTCACATACGAAAGGGGTGCGATGGACGAAATTCAATCCTAGTCCAAGTAACTGTCTCTTTCTATCTCAATCTATTTGCTGTTTTATTTACTTCGCAATTCAACAACCAACAACCGTATTCTCTACTTGATAGTTGTGACCACCCTTCTTTATAAATTGAACCGTTCCCTGTGGATACGATACTCTTACTTACAATTATACTGCAAGGATTTGGTACGCTTGCCAGATTTCCAACAGGTCCCCACTCTGTTGGTATGAGGTGGGTGAAGGGAACCTTTTAGGTCCAGAGTTAGTACGGGAAACCACAGATAAGATCAAGACCATTAGGGAAAAGTTTGTTATTTCCCAGAGTCGGTAGAAGAGCTACGCTGACAAGAAAAGGAAGAACCTAGAGTTTGAGGAAGGGGATCATGTGTTTTTAATGGTAACTCCCATCACAGTTATTGGAAGAGCCATCAAAGCTAGAAAACTCAACCCAGATTCATTGGCCTATTCCAAATCCTATAGAGGATTGGTCCTCTAGCCAACGGGATAGTCCTACCACCCCATTTATCCCGAGTCCATGATGTTTTCCATTTTTCTCAGCTTAGAAAATATGTTTATGACTGTTCACACATCATAAGGTCTGAATCAGTACAATTGATAGAAGACCTCACAGTTCCCACTAGGCCTACACGGATTATTGACCCGATTGTCAAAACCCTGAGGAACAAGGCAATTCTGTTGGTGAAGGTGTTTTGGAAGGGTCAGACTGAAGGGAATCAAGCATGTGGTCAGGGTGCAGCGGAATAAATGGATTCCCTCCCTTGTTATGATCGTTAATGCGAAAAACACGAATTAAGACATAAAAGGCATAAAACATAATGGCATAACTTATGAGGATTGTAAACGAGGCAGTAGCAGCCATGTCTCTAGTGGTGTCCACGCTAACAGCTGAACTAAGAAACCCTCCTCAACTCTGCTAGTAGCCTTAGAGAGTAAGAGCGATTGCTCATGTGTTTAGGGTAATTCATCTCATGCTCTATTTATAGAGTGGTGGCTAGGGTTTTACCCCTCACTCACTTATCCCTAACACATATGGGTCTGGCCCATTAGGTTATAATTATAATCAAATTAGAATCACTATCTTTTCCTAGCGGCTTGTTTGTATGCGTGTGACCCAATAGGCTTTTAATATTTGGTTATGATATTAAAATAAAACCCTTTTATATTTAATATCATAAATAGTGAGCGGCATCTAGCAATGCATCACTACCCAAATATTGAGATTATCAACAACTTTGACGAATGCTATTTTATGATAATAATTTATATGATATGTCCCTTTGTCCAAATATCTAATTGAACACAAGGACATGGAATGTGTCAACCTTGTATAGTTCAATTTATGTTTTTCTTGATCCCAAGTAGACTGTACAGAAAATAAACATCTCATGTTTATCCTCCTGAGCATGGCCATGCATTTTGCAGTCTCACTTTATCAAGAGGCCTACAGATATAACTCTCGTTACATAGGAGGGACAAATCCCATCTAGGTCACTCACATCCACCATATAATTTATTATATGTCCAAATACCAACTTTATGATTACCTTGTTACAGGAAACGTTTAATGATATTTAAAACATATAATTCCTTATGTAGGAATCGTAGTGATTTCAGGTCAAAGGACTTGATATAACATTTATCAATTTAAGAAACATTCATGACACTTATGTAACAATCCATGCAACGTTCTTAAGGTGGGTCTGTCCAGTACACTATTACTCTTAATATGTACCTATGTGAGCACATGATATCTCATATCCATGATCCGTGAAATGTGATCATCAATGAACTCACACACTAGTCTAAATGCATTTTTTTCCTAAGATGATACTTGACCAGGGACTATTTTAAGAATAGTTCTTCATAAGATCTCACGATCAAGTCATCTACTTGATTCTTATGAAGTTTGAGCTTACTATTCTAAGGACATTAATTGTATTCTTAAAAGAATGAATTGCCTTTATAAAATAATATGATACATGTGATGGATGTTTAAAAAATATATAAGTCTCTAGTGCATATATATACCTAACACAGACACCTGACGAGGCGGCTTGGAAAAGGAAGATGATATCCGCTCTCAGTTTCCAGAGTTATTTTCTTGAGGTAATTTAAGTTTCATTACATAACCAATTTTCAGGACAAAATGTTTTAAAGGGGGTAGAGTTGTAACATCCCAAATATTATAAAATGATTTCATAATTCAAATAGGGTTAGAAAGGTATTTTAAAAAAGGAACTAGGGAAAGAGGGCAAAATTGGTAAAATGGCTAGGAATGAAAATCTAGAATTACATTCTGAAGCAATTTCGCTCAAGCGAGAATACCCTCACTTGAGCGAATATATCGTTATAAATGTGAAAAATGAGTTTTAGTTTTTCGCTTAAGTGAGAACTGTAGGAAACATAGGAAAACACTAGAAGGGGGGTTGAATAGTGTTTTTATAAACTCTAAACGAGTTTTGGAAGCTTTTCGTGAAGAAGTGTTTTTCAGCAAGTTCGTAAAGAATTCTCTGAAGTTCCTTCAGAGAGATGTTTTATACAACTAAAACTTTCAAAAGAAAACACTTAGAGTTATATAACTTCACAAATTCAAATCCCCTTAGTTAGCAATAATTGAATTTACGAGAGATAAGGGTTAAGAAGACTTAGCCACAGATTTATACTAGTTCACTCACAACCACTGTGAGTTATGTCCAGTCCCGATGCAACAACGGCAAAGGAGTTCCACTATCTGATCAATAGTACAAGTATTCTTTGTCAACCAAGCCTCTTCAGGCTCTATTACAAGTATTCTTTGTCCTACCAAGCCACTCCTGGCTCTAACAAGTATTCTTTGTCCTACCAAGCCATTCCTTGCTCTTCAGGCTCTAACAAGTATTCTTTGTCCTACCAAGCCACTCCTGGCTCTAACAAGTATTCTTTTCTGTCAAGCCTCTTCAGGTTCTACAATAAGTATTGTCTTATCAACCAAGCCTCTTCAGGCTCTAACACAAATCAATGTTAAAAGTGAAAGTCTAAGCTTATAACTACACAAGTTTAAAGCTCAAACTCAGGGAAATGTACAGGATAACTGAGGTAGACTCAGGATATGAAAGTTTTTGTACAATGAAAATATACAGATAATATTTCAGCGGTTCAACGTTTTAGCAAGTTGGCTTATTCGTCTCTCCTTTTCATGAGCTCTCCATGGGTATTTATAGAGTTGGATTTGAAATCCGTTAGACTCAATTTAATTCCCGTTGAAATAGTATTAAGATGCATTCTCTCCCGTTGTGACACAAAGCTCTGATAGCTTGTTCTACAGTACGCAGTAGGTGTGCAGAGCTGACTTGCTTTTCTGAACAATTGTACTTGCAGCAGACAAGACTTCCTCTTTAAGGTATCCTTTTTAAAACAACTTGAGGAGGCTTCTGCGTTCACAGCTGAAAATGGAGAATGTGCAGAGATATCTGAGCAGCTTCAAATCTTGACAAGTTCTTCAGAGGTCTCTAAGAATAAAGAATTTGGTACAAGGGACCAAGCCACGTCAGATGGTATCAGAGAGTTCCTTTCAGAAAGTTCGTCTTTTCAGATGGTTGGTTACTTCAGAAAGATTGCACAATTCAGAATGTTGACCTTTCCAGAATTCATTTCTCTTCGTGCTGAAACCATCCTTGCTGAAAACATATAAAACACTTTACGCATAAATGTATAAATGACTTAGTCAAATTTGTTTTTCATTAAAACTCAGGATATGAGAGACTTAAAAACATTATTAAATGCTTAATATATTTTTTAGACTCAACATTCTCCCCCTTTTAATGATGACAAATTTGATTATGTCTATCAAATATCTGAAGGGAAAATTTGGAATAATTGAAGAGATACTCCCCCTTAACCAGATACTTATTAAAACACAATGCTCCCCCCTGAGATGAATCTGTTTCTGTAAGACTTCAAAACTGCTTCAGAGATTTGTTTGTCAAAAATATAACTCCCCCTTTTGTCATCAGTCAAAAGGGTACAGTAGCATGAAATACTTAACAGAATTGATCAGCAGGTAGGGATAGAGCATATAATCAGAGTAATAAATGGTAATAAATATGCGCGAAATAGGAACGATCATGGTAATAATGTATCAATCACCATGCAGAATGTTTGAAACGACATAAGATAAAATGGCATCCACATCACAAACTTCTCCTTTCCACTCTGGAGGGGGAAGATCGTTCAGCAGAATGCACAATCTGAATCGCTGTCAGCTTTTTCTTAGTCTCATCCAGTTCTTTCATCAGGAATAGTACCCTAATGAAGGTGATGGAGAGCAGCCGTCCAGTGAACTTGAAGGGTTCAAGAACCAAATTACAGACCAACTCCTCAGGATGGAATACTAAAAAGTGTATTCAGGGAAACCTGTCCACATCCCGCAACTTCCAATTGGTAGGGTCATCAAAAGATTCCCTCACTGAGTTAGGAAAACGTCCTCGAAAGAAGGTATCCCATTCTTGATAGTGCAGAGAGTGATCAGTGGCACAGTCAATGAAGTCAAATCTAGTTCCTGAAGAGGAACCTTCCTTTTCACGTTCAATGGCCAGTAGGATTCCCAAACCCAGTCTCTGTAGGTATGACTCAAACCACCATATTTTCTGACATAAGCAGGTAGCTCTTCCTATTCAGCAGGAGTCATTGGGTTTGAACTTGGCATCACCCGGAGGTATAGAACTTGTCAGCTTTTCCCTTTTCATCATCACCGGGAGTGAGAGGTAGCCGAGGAATGATCCTATTCGGTTGCCATAGAATCCTGGTAGAGGAGCTTCATTGAGAGAGGTTTCGGAGCTTTGAAGTATCTGCAACCCGAGGCTTTGTGAATGTGCCTTTCAAACAAACTCAGTTTCAGCATTCAGCTTGCGTACCAGCAACCATTCATCCTCATACATTCTTATTTGTTCTTCAGAGAAGACATCAAGCAACAGGCTCCAGAAATGTTGAGAGGGTTGCACTTCATTCTGATCCTCTCTCCGGTTGATTAGTGAGCAAAGATATTCCTTTTCTTCTTGCCCTGGCTGCATCATGAGAATCCACATGCAAACCAACAAAGCCAGGCAAAGGAGGGTAGGACTTGAAGTATTCCAGCTCTTCAAACAGATTTGGAAACTTGGGAACTCTGGGCCTTTCAGCAAATGGAATATTGTAAGGCTTGTGAGGCTCTTCCTGACTCAGCCTAATTTCTATTTTATACATGGGAAAGGGACATAGATCATATGATTTTTGTCGAAAACCAATCCCTTGTTTTTGGCTTCAGCAAAATTTCTCTGGGCAGGTTGCTACCCTTCCAGATTCATCGCCCCTTCAGTTTCTTTAGACTCCTCTTCAGATTCTTCAGAAGCTTCAGAGATGATGAATGAGATGGAGGAGGACTTGTGGATCTACAGCAAACTGCTGTTGAGGAGGTGGTGGTGAAAGATTATTCAAATCTTCCTTATCTGAAGGATTTAGATTTGAAATACCACCTGGATTTTCTTGTATGGGGGTTCTTCTTCAGCAGGAACCTTTCCCTTCTTCCTTTTGAGCTCTTCCAGCTTCTTTTTCCTCTCCTCTTCAGCAACTTACTGAAATCTTAACAACATCAGCTTGTTGAATCAATCTGCCTCTTGTAACCATTTGAGGTGCCTCTGTAATAGGAGAAAGCAATCTCCTTTTCACTTTCTTTTCTGTGCACTAACCCTTCTTCTCTTGGTCCTAGAAGCTTGTTCTAACCCCTCATCTGCAAGCAGTGCTTGCTGTGTTGCAACAGCAATAACATGATCCAGTTCTTCTTGCTCTTTTGCTCTAATAACTGATTTGCTTTCTGTCAAGCCTCTTCAGGCTCTACAACAAGTATTATTTTATAAACCAAGCCTCTTCAGGCTCTAACACAAATCAATGTTTAAAAGTGAAAGTCTAAGCTTATAAACTACACAAGTTAAAGCTCAAAACTCAGGGAATGTACAGGATAACTGAGGTAGACTCAAGATATGAAAGTTTTGTACAATGAAAATATACAAATATTATTTCAGCGTTTCAGCAAGTTGGCTTATTCGTCTCTCTTTTTCATGAGCTCTCCATGGGTATTTATAGAGTTGGATTTCAAATCCGTTAGACTTAATTTAATTCCCGTTGTGACACAAAGCTCTGATAGCTTGTTCTACAGTACGCAGTAGGTGTGCAAAGCTGACTTGCTTTTCTGAACAATTGTACTTGCAGCAGACAAGACTTCCTCTTTAAGGTATCCTTTTTGAAAACAACTTGAGGAGGCTTTCTGCGTTCACAGCTGAGAATGGAGAATGTACAGAGATATCTGAGCAGCTTCAATTCTTGACAAGTTCTTCAAGAGGTCTCTAAGAATAAAGAATTTGGTGGCAGGGACCAAGCACGTCAGATAGTATCAGAGAGTTCCTTTCAGAAAGTTCGTCTTTTCAACATGTTGGTTACTTCAGAAAGGTTGCACAATTCAGAATGTTGACCATTCCAGAATTCATTTCTTCGTGCTGAATCCATCCTTGCTGAAAACATATAAAACACTTTAGGCATAAAATGTATAATGACTTAGTCAAATTTGTTTTCATTAAAACTCAGGATAGAGAGACTTAAAACATAATTAAATGTTTGATAATATTTTTAAGACTCAACAAGATCAGTCTCGCTTGTGCGAGAATGGCCTCGCTCAAGCGAGCAAGGGTAGTACCAGGGGGTGCTCTCTAGAGCATTCTCGCTCAGCGCGTGCGAAATGATTTTTCTAACTCGCTCTCACTCAAGTGAGAAATCCTCGCTTGAGTGAGCAAACACGAACCCAATTTTTTAAAACTTAGTTATTAGGGCTTAGCCCTCATTCATTATGCATTTATTACATTTTAGAGAGGGAGACGTGGAGCTTTAGGAAGAAGAAAAACAAGGGAGCATGCTCATCCACAACTCTCATCACCCTCATTTCACCTTCCTCTTGAGCTACCTTAGGTGAGTATAAACTCACACCACTCCACCCCATATTGTGTGAGAACTCTTCCATGAACCCTAATCTCTACTTTCCCTC
The DNA here is from genome assembly GCA_026901365.1 of Sesbania bispinosa. Lineage (NCBI taxonomy): Eukaryota > Viridiplantae > Streptophyta > Magnoliopsida > Fabales > Fabaceae > Sesbania > Sesbania bispinosa. The sequence continues at coordinate 1,261,626 of QLOH01000021.1, read as the reverse complement.
TTCTCTTACTTGTGATGGTAATGTTTGTGTATATTGGCTTGTGATTTCCTACTTGATTGGTTGGACACTATTGAGGGTTACCTTAGGGTTGTTGTACTTAGGGTTTTGCTCATAGTTTTATACTAGCTTATTTACCACATGAGTCATGACGTATTCATGTTATGATTGTAAAATCCCAAAATTTAGAAATCTAAAATTATAATTAAAATATGCATAATTATATTCCAATGACGTTAGTTGTAGAAATAGAAGTTTATAATAATAATAGTAAATATTAATAAAACAGTATTTATGATATAATAATATAATATTTTAAATATTAGGAGAGACGTCAGATTATTAAGATCTTAATGAAATTTGATTATATTGAATATAATATATCAAGATTAATAATAACAATCTTACGAGAGAGATATGGTTTAGTATTTTAAATTAGGATCAAATTTTAAAATAGGAATAATGATATCACAGGATTAAAGATAAGAATCAATACAAATTTAGGATAAGATTTAATTATAAGATTTGAAGCTGAGTATAGATGGATAAGGATTCCGTAATATCCTAATAATTTCTAAAATAAATGAATAAATAAAAAAAAAATAAGATTTATGTAGAAATATAATATTATTATATTATTATGTTCCAGAAAAAGGTATTATTTAATTAAAAAGGGTAACGAGTGGGTTGGAGTAGGCCCAACTCAGTTAGATATTTAAATAGGGGAGGGTTATCTATTTCACCCTAATAGTTTTCAAACATCAGATAACCAAACCCTGGGGAGGAGAGAAACGACTCCACAAGGAGAAGGTGCCGCAGAGTAGATAATTAAGAGAGTTCTGCCAACCGTTCTTGATCGTCATCTCTAAGGTACGGGGGGAAGGGTGCTGCTTGTAAGTGTGTGTGGGAGGGCTTGGATAGTGAGGGCAACCATAAGACCCTCTAAGAATTCTAAATTTGAGAACCTATCTGTGAATCAGGTGTTGTGTGTTTGGAATGTGTTTGATTTGATGTATGTACGTGATAATCTTGATGAATTGGGTGATGGTAGCGAGAATAGCAAAAAGGGGTTCATTAAGGGTTTAGAGATGAGGAACCATAATTGATTAGATGTTAAATTTATTGTAATTCGTAGGAATGATTGAGGATTTCAGTGTTTTTAATCGGTGAAAACGAGTATAAAAACGAGTTAGAACTTTAAGAATTGAGTAGGGATTGAAGAAGAGGGTTGAAAAGGGCAAAATCGTATGAACAGTCGCGTTCTGCGACACTTGCGCTTCAACTGCACTGAAGTGCAGGCTGGAGCGTAGCTCTCTGGAATCTGCGCTCCACTTGCGCTGAGCGAGAGTGGAGCGTAGCTCTCTGGAACCCCGCGCTGCATGTGCGCTGAGTGTAGGGCGAGCGCAACACGCAGATTAACTTATTTAAAAATGTGAAATTGAGTTGGATGTTTATTTAATATGAGAATTGTTTTGTGGAATTGATAGATTAATTGGATGTGTAAAGTGTATTGATTGTGGCATGAGTATTGTGGCCTGAGTATCCTATGTGATGTTCTATGTTTATAATATTGTGATGTGATGTGAAGTGATAGAGTAAAAGAGATTGTATGAGATATATGTGAATTGATGATGATGCATTGAGCATAGAGATTGTGTGAAAGATATGAGATATGATGTTGATTGCATTGAGCATAACATTTGAGATATGGGATGTGTGCGATGTATGAGTAGCCAAACGTGGCTTAAATACCCTAGCCCAAGAGAGGGGCGGCGAGCAGGGTTCGGTGACCATGATGGGGGACATTCTAACGCACGGACCCATCGAGGGGGTGCAACCTATCGACCAAGAGAGGGCATTTAACGGTAGGACCATCATTGCTGGGCTGATGTCTCTGCACGAGCCCAAGAGAGGGGTGTTTAACTGTGCAACCTATCGGCCAAGAGAGGACATTTAACGGTAGGGAGCGATCATTGGTAACAACTAAGGGGATTGATGAGGTGCTCCCATTGTGCGGAGTTCCGAATCATGACTCTTAGGAAGAGTTATTGTGCATGAGCATAGAGTGAGCATTCATGGAATTTTATGATTGTGTTAGAAGTGTGAGTTATATATTTTTGTGAAATTAATGTGTTGTATGTAACGAGTGTGGAATAAGATGAGAGATAATATGTATGGTGATGAGTAATGTGTTGAATATAAAGAGTGTGAGTTGATATGAATGATGATGATCATGTGATGATATTAATGATGATGATTATGTGTTGGGTGAGGACAGGGTAGCCTTCTACATTGCATGTATGGGTATGTGTTCTTTTCCTCACCATACTCTTTGTGGTTATTTTATAGGTGATGAAGAGGGGCAGTCAATGTGTCGAGTATTGAAAGAAGGGGTCTCACTATGATACTTGTGACATTCAGGGCTTAGTATTAGGAGTTTACTTTTATTCATGTTATTGAGTGGAGATTAAGGAAAACTGTTTTAAGTGCCTTACATGGCCAAGAGAGATTTGTATGATTTTGATCCTTTAATTTTAGTTTTTGATAACCATTGATTTTACTTTTTACATGGAGTTGACTTGGAATTAAATAAGATGTTTAAAGTGAGAATTGTGAACCTTTTTACCCGATGTGGTCTATAAACTTTCCTTATATACCAATTTGATGATTGAATTAGAGATTGAGGTACAAGGGTGTCACATTAGTGGTATCAGAGCTGGTCGGTTCACCGGCCTTGAGTTATGTGTTTGCTATGTTTCCGTGGTGATAATTTGTGATGTTGATTGAGTGAGATGCATTATTGAATTTCTCTAGTTTTCAGTGTCCTGCAAGGTTGATATATTTTGATTACCATGCTTCAAATGATTGGGACTGGCCACCCTAATGATTCGAACATGATAAGAGAAGATGTAACAACTTGCAGAGAGAGTGTTTTGTCAATATCACTGCCATGAAAAAAAAAATCTTTAAGAGAAAGTTTTAAGAAAGAAAATTTTAATTTAGATGTGAAAAAGGTTTGTATAATAGAGATTGCATACATGCATGCATCATACTGGCATTGAGACCTGCATTAGAAGTTTGTGTGTGACTTGGATGAATAATATGATTATTAAATTATATAATTGTGATGATTTTATCATATTATGTGATGTGGATGATGATAAAATAATATTTTGGAGATTTTGAGATTTGGATTGATTTAGATTTAAGTGAGAGGTGGGAGAAGAATAAATAAATAATAATTTGTTGAATATCTAAGATTGAGGTTCTTTTGTCAAGTAATATGACTAACAGTATATGTAGATATATATATGTGTGTGTGTGTGTGTGTGTGTGTGTGTGTTTGAATTTGAATTTATTGGATAAGGATTTATCTAAATTAGATTTGAATAATGTGCATAATTTTTAGAATCTCATTAGGTTATGAGATAAGAAAAAAATGTGTCTTCTTGATTTTGAAATTTTGTTAAGATTTAGTTTGATTTGGATTAAATGATCAATATAATTTGGATTTAAATTAGTTTAGATTCTATCTGTAATATAAGATGAGTTAAAAGAATGAAAAAATTTGATTGATGGTGAATTTAAATTTTTGAAAATTGATATTGTCTATGTTGAATTTAAATTAGGATATATATATATATATATATATAAAATTCTTTAATTTGAATCTAGATTCCAAGATAAGTTCTTATTTAAATTTGAATTAAAATGTTTCTAAGGATAGAATTTGTTATATATATATATATATATATATATATATATATATTTTTGGATCATGTTAATTTCGGTGACTAGTTTTAATTGTTAATAGTAGACTATCTGTGACTAGAATTGATATTTACATGGGATTGTAATAATGCTTTCATAAGAAAATATTTAAAAATTTACACTTGAAGACATAGAGCTTAAGTTTAGGAAGGAAACTTTATTTGTAGGTTATGATAAATGGTGGCTAAGGATTTAAGGGGTTCAGTTTAGGAAGATGATTTAATTTGGACTTTGAATATTTAATTTACAATTAATATTATTAGAAACATGATATCCAACCCAAAGCTATAGGTTACCAATACATAGTGTCATAGACTTAAGTCTAAGAGAATAGTAAGACAAATTTTGAGGACAAAATTTATTTAAGAGGGGTAGAATTGTAACATCCCAAAATTTAGAAATCTAGAATTATAATTAAAATACGCATAATTATATTCCAATGACGTTAGATGTAAACATAGAAGTTTATAATAATAATAGTAGTAAATATTAATATAACAGTATTTATGATATAATAATATAGTATTATAAATATTAGGAGAGACGTCAGATTATTAAGATCTTAATCAAATTTGATTATATTGGATATAATAATATCAAGATTAAGAATAATAATCTTACGAGAGAGATATGGTTTAGTATTTTAAATTAGGATCAGATTTTAAAATAGGAATAATGAGATCCCAAGGATTAAAAATAAGAATCAATACGAATTTAGGATAAGATTTAATTATAAGATTTGAAGCTGAGTATAGATGGATAAGGATTCCGTAATATCCTATGATTTCTAAAATAAATGAATAAATAAAATAAAATAAGATTTATGTAGAAATAATAATAATATTATTATATTATTATGTTCCAGAAAAAGGTAGTATTTAATTAAAAAGGGTAACGGGTGGGTTGGAGTAGGCCCAACTCAGTTAGATATTTAAATAGGGGGTGGGTTATCTATTTCACCCTAATAGTTTTAAAAACGTCAGATAGCCAAACCCTAGGGAGGAGAGAAGCGACTCCACAAGGAGAAGGTGCCGCAGAGTAGATAATCAAGAGAGTTCTGCCAACCGTTCTTGATTGTCATCTCTAAGGTACGGGGGGAGGGTGTTGCTTGTATGTGTATGTGCGAGTGTTTGGATAGTGAGAGCAACCATAAGACCCTCTACGAATTCTAAATTTAAGAACCTATCTTTGAATCAGGTGTTGTGTGTTTGGAATGTGTTTGATTTGATGTATGCACGTGATAATCTTGATGAATTGGGTGATGGTAGCGAGAATAGCAAAAATGGGTTAATTAAGGGTTTAGAGACGAGGAACCATAATTGATTACATGTTAAATTTATTGTAATTCGTAGGAATGATTGAGGATTTCAGTGTTTTAATAGGTGAAAACGAGTATAAACGAGTTAGAATTTCAAGAATTGAGTAGGGATTGAAGAAGAGGGTTGAAAAGGGGCAAAATCATATGAACAGTCGCGTTCTGCGACACTTGCGCTTCAGTTGCGTTGAAGCGCAGGCTGGAGCGTAGCTCTCTGGAATCTGCGCTCCACTTGCGCTGAGCGAGAGTGGAGCGTAGCTCTCTGGAACCCGTGCTGCTTGTGCGTTGAGCGCAGGGTGAGCGCAACATGCAGATTAACTTATTTAAAAATGTGAAATTGAGTTGGATGTTTATTTAATATGAGAATTATTTTGTGGAATTGATAGATTAATTGGATGTATAAAGTGTATTGATTGTGGCATGAGTATTGTGGCGTGAGTATCCTATGTGATGTTCTATGTTTATAATATTGTGATGTGATGTGAAGTGATAGAGTAAAAGAGATTGTATGAGATATATGTGAATTGATGATGATGCATTGAGCATAGAGTTTGTGTGAAAGATATGAGATATGATGTTGATTGCATTGAGCATAACATTTGAGAAACGAGATGTGTGCGATGTATGAGTAGCCAAACGTGGCTTAAATACCCTAGCCCAAGAGAGTGGCAGCGAGCAGGGTTCGGTGACCATGATGTGGGACATTCTATGCACGGACCCATAGAGGGGGTGCAACCTATCGGCCAAGAGAGGGCATTTAACGGTAGGGCCATCATTGCGGGGTGGATGTCTCTACACGAGCCCAAGAGAGGGGTGTTTAACTGTGCAACCTATCAGCCAAGAGAGGGCATTTAACGGTAGGGCCACCATTGGTAACAACTAAGGGGATTGATGAGGTGCGCCCATTGTGCGGAGTTCCAAATCATGACTCTTAGGAAGAGTTATTGTGCATGAGCATAGAGTGAGCATTCATGGCATTTTATGATTGTGTTAGAAGTGTGAATTATATATTTGTGTGAAATTAATGTGTTGTATGTAACGAGTGTGGAATAAGATGAGAGATAATATGTATGGTGATGAGTAATGTGTTGAATATAAAGAGTGTGAGTTGATATGAATGATGATGATCATGTGATGATATTAATGATGATGATTGTGTGTTGGGTGAGGACAGGGTAGCCTTCTACATTGCATGTATGAGTATGTGTTCTTTTCCTCATCGTATTCTCTGTGGTTATTTTATAGGTGATGAAGAGGGCACTCAATGTGCCGAGTATTGAAAGGAAGAGGTCTCACTCTGTTACTTGTGACATTCAGGGCTTAGTATTAGGAGTTTACTTTTATTCATGTTATTGAGTTGAGATTGAGGAAAACTGTTTTAAGTGCCTTACATGGCCAAGAGAGATTTGTATGATTTTGATCCTTTAATTTAGTTTTTGAAAACCATTGATTTTACTTTTACATGGAGTTTGACTTTGAATTAAATAAGATGTTTAAAGTGAGAATTGTGAACCTTTTACCCGATGTGGTCTATAAACTTTCCTTATATACCAATTTGATGATTGAATTAGAGATTGGGGGTAAAAGGGTGTCACAATGATTGTGTGATGCACTTAGGCTTTTGCCCCTCCAGTTAATAAGAAACTGTATTTCAAGCTTCGGCTCCAAGTTAAAAATGAATTTGGCTTCGGCCCCAGTTAACACTTAACCAAGATTGGACTTCGGTGCCCAGTTAAAACGTGGGTTTCAACCCCCAGTTAATTGGCAGGTATCAGTGCCTAAGGGAGACGTTTCTTGTAGTCTGAGCTTAGGTCTAGCCCCAGTTAAGTGATAAGACCCCGTCTGCCGGGCAATGCAGGTCATGCATATCATGAATTGTTATTGAATTAGACTTAGTATGCATGTGTGTGTGTATCATGTTGCATAACATTTGCTTGTCTCCTCATACTGCTTGCTGCATGGTTATGCTCACTGAGACACCAGTCTCACCACATGTTTTGTGGCTATTATTTAGATGCACACTGGTCCCCCAAGGGCTGATTAGTGAGAGCGCTGGAGCTTGGGAGTTTAAAATTCCATTTGATGTGTTTGGAACTTTATGTATTGAGATATTGACTACTTTAATTGTTATTCTTGTGTGGGATATAGTTGTACATGTGTAGCCTTCGGACCCATCTATTTTGCTGAGAGCACATGTATGGTGGTATCCTAGTTATAATGATGTACTTCTAACATTGTTATTTTGAGCCAATGCTAGCATTTATACATATGTAAACTCAATTTATGTTTATGTGTAAAGCTTAAGCAACGTTGGATTTCCTAAACGTTGATTGAGATGTGTATTGACGACATCGATAATGGCATGAAATAATTTTTGAAATTCGGGAGTTTTGCTTCCAATGAGCATTATTCTTGAATTTAGGAATTGGGGACGTTATATTCTATACTTTTGCTTTGCCCATATTTGAATGTTTTTTATGTCTAGTAAACTAGTATTAGGTCACTAAGAACCATGATGTATGAAAGTTGTTCAAAACAAGTTATGCTTGTGTGTTATGAGGCACATATTTATGGTTTTGTAAACTCTGTATTATGATGCATCTCATGTTAATATATTCTTATTGTATTATATGATTTTATTGTCGATTACAAACACTGCTAAAGATCAATTGCTTCTCATTTTGTTGAGTCTCAAAAATATCATAAGAGTGTTTATGATGTTTTAAGACAACTAGATTCCCAGTTTTACAAATTTGACTTAAAGTATTTATCATAGATACACATATGCTTTAATGTTTTATCTATGATTTCAACAAGAGTCACTATGAGCCTACATAAAAAGACTAAGTGTTGAAGCTATCTGAAGCAGCAGAACTCGTCTGAAGAGTTGAAGCTGTCTGAAGTAGTTCAACCCGTCTGAAGTATCAGTGCCGTCTGAAGTCTTTAATGACGTGCACCTCTAGTCTGAAGTATTGAAGTCGTCTGAAGTCTCATTTATGACGTGGCAAACCTTCTGCTGAAGTTTGTGAAGACTTTTCTGAACCTCTGCTGCACGTACCTTTTCAAACACATTTATAGCAAGGAACACAGAGACCTTTCCTGGTGTTTTTGGAATTTCATACACCACTGAGAAAATCTCTGCAACGCAGCCTTGCAGGCAACATTTGTAGCAGCTTTATGGCAGGAGCAACCTTGTAATCGTGTCAGAAATATCAGAGCTCTCAGAAACATGTCTCACAACGGAGTAAATAGCATGTAATGCTATCTCTTAACGGTGGTATTTCAACGGATTAAAGATTGGGTATAAATACCCCTCCTTTGAAGTCCATCAGAAAAAGAGAAGAGAATTTTTTTAACAAGAACAAAAAGCTTGGCAAGTTTTCGATGCAACAACTCTGATAATCTTTATCTTTGTACACATATTGTATTATCCTGAGCATACCTCAGTTTTTCTGTACATTTGTAATTGTTTAAGCTTCAAGACTGATATAGTTTGTAAGCTTAAGCATTTTACCTTCTCTGTATTTATTTGTTGAGCCTGGAGAGGCTTGTCTGAAAAAGAATACTTGTTGGTTTGAGCCTGGAGAGGCTTGACTGTAAAAGAATACTTGGTTGTAGAGCCTGAAGAGGCTTGACTGTAAAAGAATACTTGTAATCTTGAAAGATTAAGAGAAAATCCAATTGCTAGTTGGCATTGGGACTGGACGTAGCTCACAGTGGTAGTGAGTGAACCAGGATAAATTCCTTGGCTAAGTTTTCTCACCCTTATCTCTTATCAATTCTTTTTATACTAATCAAGGGGTCAGAATAATTAATCTGATATTTTATAAAGGCACAAAACATCTTTTAAAATTTGTTTTTACAAGTCGTCTGAAAACTTCAGACAGCCCCTTAAAAAGCCTGTCTGAAATCGTGTTTTTATTACCTGTTTGCGAAAAGCTTTCTAAACTATTTAGAAACACTATTCAACCCCCTTCTAGTGTTCCCTGTGGTCCTACAGTTGGTACCCAGAGCTCTACTCAGGGTTGAAGCACCTAACAAGTGTTTGAGGACTGAAAGATCCAAATGGAAGCTTCTAACAGCAACAAGCAATACATCACAGAAGGAGCCTCTATCACAAGACCCCAAGCATTCAATGGAGTGGATTACCACTACTGGAGAGATCGTATGAAGTTGTTCATTGAGAGCAACAACATTGATGTTTGGGATGTGGTCACTGATGGAGACTATGTGCCTATGCAAAATGGTGTGCCTATACCTAAGACTGAATGGACCTTGGAGCAGAAGACTAGAGTCCAGATGAACGCTAAAGCCAAACTCTATCTGATATGTTCCTTGAATAAATCAGAATATGAGAAGGTCCATGGATGCACTTCTGCCAAGGAGATTTGGGATACTCTTGCAGCAGCCCATGAAGGGACTGAAACTGTCAAGCAATCCAAAATCAGCATGCTTATACATCAGTATGAGATGTTTAAGATGGAAGAAACTGAAACCATTGACCAAATGTTTGGGAGGTTTCAAACCATAACTAATGGACTCAGGTCCTTAGGAAGAACCTATGAATCTGGAGACAACAACAGAAAGATTCTAAGCAGTCTACCTAAGTCCTGGAGACCCAAAGTCACTGCCATTCAAGAGGCAAGAGATTTGAACTCTCTGAGAATGGAAGAACTGTTGGGATCTCTCAAAGTCCATGAGCTTGAGCTTGGAGAAGATGACAACAAGAAGAAGTCTCTAGCTCTAAACTCCAAGGCCAAACAGTCTAGGCATGGCAGCATGAAGGTTATGCAAGCTGAGGAAACTTCAGAAGCAGATGAAGACACTTCAGAAGAGGCAAATCTGTGTCTCATGGCTAGTCTACCATCTTCAGACAGCTCTGAAGCTGAGGTATTTCCTCTTACTCTACAAGAAATGTATGATGATCTGGTGGAAAGTTCCCAGGAACTTTTCCAAGAGTATAAGAATCTATCCAAAGCCCACACAGAAATGTGTAACAAATATGAGGCACTTGAGATAGAACATATTATGCTCAAGGAAAAAATTATTGAGACTAAAAACTGCAGTTCACAAGCTATGTCTGAAGAGAATGAGAAACTTCAGAAGCAGGTTGTGGAACTGAATAAAGATCTGGCCAAATTTGTCAAAGGAACTAAAAATCTGAATATAATGCTTGGAAATCAAAGGCATTCCCTTGACAAAAGTGGACTAGGCTTTTGTGATCATAACATGTCTGAACCTCCTACTGTCTTAAATTTTTATAAAGGCAAAAAGAAGGTTACTGGGTGTTCTCACTGTGGTAAGCCTGGACACAATATGGCTCAGTGCAAACACAAGAGAAAAACAAGGCCCAAAGATAACAAGAAAGGACCCCAAAGAATATGGGTACCTAAAAACTTAATTATTCCTGTTGTAGATGTGTTTAACAGGACAAAGGAGACCCCACAAATGGTACCTGGACAGTGGGTGCTCGCGACACATGACACGAGAAAGGTCTTTGTTCCAAAACCTTAGACCTAGAGCTGGTGGAGTGGTCACCTTTGGTGGAAATCAGCAAGGGAAGATCATTGGAATAGGGACTGTAGGTATATCTCCTTCATCCCTTATTAAAAATGTACTCCTAGTGGAGGGACTACAGCATAATTTACTGAGCATAAGTCAATTATGTGACAGTGGTTATGTGGTATCCTTTACTAAGGAAGGATGCATAGTCAAAGACTCCTCTGAGCAAACCCTCTTTACTGCTAAGAGACACAACAATGTGTACAAAATTGATCTAGAGGATCTAGCAAGTCAAAATGTAAAATGTTTCATTTCTGTTGAAGATGAAAAACAGATTTGGCATCAAAGACTTGGGCATGCCAGCTTGAGATTAATCTCAAGATTAGCAAAACACAATCTTGTTAAAGGATTGCCCAAGCTTTCATACAAATCTGACATTTTATGTGAAAGCTGTCTGAAAGGGAAACAAACAAGACACTCTTTTAAGAGTAAGGATGTTGTTTCAACTAGCAGACCACTAGAACTTTTACACATTGACTTGTTTGGTCCTATTAGAATAGAAAGTCTTAGTGGTAAGAAATATGGTTTGGTCATTGTTGATGACTATTCTAGATTTACATGGGTGTTATTCCTAAGAAGCAAGGATGAGACTTTTAGGAATTTCACAGTATTCTGCAAGAAGGTACAGAATGAGAAAGGATTCTGTATTTCTGTTATCAGAAGTGATCATGGTGGAGAGTTTGAGAATGCAAACTTTCAAATGTTCTGTGATGAGAATGAGATCTCACACAATTTCTCTGTGGCTAGAACACCTCAACAGAATGGGGTTGTTGAGAGAAAGAACAGAAGTTTGCAAGAGATGGCAAGGACCATGCTCAACTCATGCAGCTTACCAAGATCCTTCTGGGCAGAAGCTGTTAGCACAGGCATGTTACCTTCAAAACAGAATATTGGTAAGACCAATTCTGAAAAAGACTCCCTATGAACTGTGGAAAGGAAGAAAACCCAACATATCATATTTCCACACCTTTGGCTATGAATGTTTTATACTCAACACCAAGGATGATCTTGGAAAATTTGATGCAAAGTCTGATAAAGGATTTTTCATTGGATATTCAGAAACATCTAAAGCCTATAGAGTGTATAACTCTAGAACTTTAACTGTTGAAGAAACTATTCATGTTAAATTCAATGATAACAAAGAGACTGATAGGGAACTATCAGATCTAGAGGATGATTTTGAAGGAATGGAGCTGAATGACCACAGCAGCTTGAAGGATGAGCAGCTGTCTGAAGTACCTACTGTTACTAAACCTCTTCAGACAAATGTTGAGTCTCAGACAGAACAAACATATTTGATACCTCCTCAGAAACCTGATTGGAAATACAAATCACATCATCCTAAAGAGCAAATCATTGGCAGCACTTCAGAAGGAGTTAAGACAAGATCAAAATTCAAGAATATGAATTCTCTTGCTCTCATGTCTGAAATAGAGCCAAAGAACATTGATGAAGCTCTGCATGATGAAGGGTGGATCCTAGCCATGCAAGAAGAGCTGAATCAGTTTGCTTGGAGTGATGTCTGGACCCTTGTTCCTAAACCCCATGGGAAAACTATTATTGGAACCAAATGGGTGTTCAGAAACAAGCTGTCTGAAGAAGGCAAGGTAGTCAGAAACAAGGCAAGATTAGTTGCTCAAGGATACAACCAGCAAGAAGGTATTGATTTCACTGAAACCTTTGCCCCAGTGGCCAGGATAGAAGCAATTAGAATTCTTTTATCTTATGCTGTAAATAATGACATCAAGCTATATCAAATGGATGTTAAAAGTGCCTTCCTCAATGGTCTCATTGAAGAAGAAGTCTTTGTTAGACAACCCCCTGGTTTTGAAGATATTGCTTTTCCTGAACATGTTTTCAAACTCAAAAAGGCTCTCTATGGTCTGAAACAAGCCCCAAGAGCTTGGTATGACAGATTGAGCAGTTTTCTAATCTCAAATGGTTTTGAAAGAGGAAAAGTGGATACAACTCTTTTTAGAAAACAGTCTAACAAAGATCTTATACTTGTTCAGATATATGTTGATGACATTATCTTTGGTTCAACTGACTCTTCATTATGCAAGGATTTTTTAGAGTTAATGTAATCAGAGTTTGAAATGAGTTTAATGGGTGTACTAAAATTTTTCTTAGGACTTCAGATTAAGCAAGATTCTGACTGCATATGGATCCATCAAGAAAAATATACAAAGGAAATGCTTAAGAAGTTTAACTTACATGATTGCAAACCCATGTCAACTCCAATGCATCCCTCTACATCTTTAAATAAAGATGAGAAGGAAGAACCAGTGAATCAAACTTTGTATAGAGGAATGATTGGATCATTATTATATCTAACAGCAAGCAGACCTGACATAATGTTCAGTGTATGTCTGTGTGCTAGATTTCAATCTGATCCAAGGAGTACTCACTACAAAGCTGTAAAAAAATTTTCAGATATCTTAAAGGTACTACTAATCTTGGTCTGTGCTATAAGAAAAGTAAGGATTGCAGGTTAATAGGTTACTGTGATGCTGATTTTGCTGGAGACAGAATTGAAAGAAAAAGCACTAGTGGTGGATGTCATTTCTTTGGAGAAAATATGATTAGCTGGTCAAGCAAAAGGCAAAGCACAATTGCCTTATCAACAGCTGAAGCAGAATACATCTCAGCAGCCAGTTGTTGCTCACAACTGTTATGGGTGAAGTATCAGTTAGAAGATTTTAATATTACTATATCTGCTATACCTGTTTTATGTGATGATACAAGTGCTATTAATTTGTCTAAAAATCCCATTCAACATTCTAGGGCTAAACATATAGAAATAAAACATCATTTCATTAGAGACTATATTCAGAAAGGTGTTTTTGATATTCAGTTTATTGATACAGAGCATCAATGGGCTGATATATTGACAAAACCTCTGACTGAAGATAGATTTAAGTTCATTAGAAATAATCTGAACATGCATGCCTTTTGATTGTGTGTGATTTGATCTGTTGAAAATGATGTGTCTGAAATTTCAGCTTGTCTGAAACAAGTGACTTGTCTGAAATTTTGGGTTGTCTGAAATCTAAATGGGTGTCTGAAATCTGTCACTTGTCTGAAGTAAACAAATGACGTGGCTATCTGAGACGGTTTAATTCCATTTATTTTGTCTCTTCAACTTCGCACGTTTTCCTATGTTTGCGCAGCCAGTACATGTCATCATTACTTCATGGGTCTATAAATACAGAAGCTAGCGAGACAGAGAACTTCACCGTTCACTATTCGGTATTCACCTCTTGAGATCCTTCTTCTACAAGCAATTTATTTCTCTCTCAAAGTCCTGAGAAAACTCTTCAATGGCTCCTAAGAAATCTGCTGGAAGCAATATCGTGAAGACTAAGGGTGTAGTCCTGGAGGATCTTCAATTTCTGGGAATGAACTTATTTGCTGAGTTCGATGCAGCTGGGTGGACTCCGTACTTCAATCACAACTTGACACAATGGCATGAGCAGAGTGTGCTGGATTTCTGGGCTACTGCCAGAGGAATACCCAATCCTCAGGGTATCTACACTAGCATCAAGGCCACAGTACTAGGTGTCCCTGTCTTTGTTGATGAAGATATCCTTGCTCACATCTGTGAGGTCAGGACTGAAGGAGCTGTATTCACTCCTGGTAGGGAAGCAAGAAATGGTGGACAGAAGCAGTTCATAGAGTTTCTGTATGGCACCTCTGAACCAGTAAGTTTGGATGCAAAGCATATGTCAGACAAGGCTAGGGTTTTGCATGCCATCTTAGGGTGCTCTGTAATCCCTAAGAGTGGAAGCAGAAACCATGTTTCTGAGTTGGAGAGATTTTGTCTGATTCACCTACTGCAGAAGAAGAAGGTGAACCTCCCCAACATCATAATGTACCACATGCAGAAGCGTCTCAGAGACTCTGCTGGGAGCTTCCCTCACAATACCATCATCACAAAGATCTTGCTGCATTTCAAAGTCCCCATTGAGAGGCTTTTTGATCGCTTTTCACAACCTGTGTTTGGTGAATCAAACCTCAAGAGCATGGGAGTGAAGCTGACTCCAAGACCTCCCTCTCTGTCCATGAAGGAGAGCCTTCTTCTTGAGAAAGCTGCAAGAAGGAAAACAACAATGGAGGTTCTTGAGAATGAACTCAGAGGAGACATAAGGAGGCATGAGTTCAAGCCATCAAAACCCTCTCCTCAAGCAAAATTGAAGAAGCTACCTGTAAGGAGTGCTGCTAAGGTAGCATCTGCATCTGTGCAGAGTCAGGTGTCTGAACTTGTTTAGAAGGAATCACAAAGGCCATCTGAAATTGTGGGTTAGTTGTCTGAACCTGTACAGACTCCACAGCCTACTTCTGAAATGGAAGGACAGGCTCAAGAGACAGATGAAACTGATGCAGTTGTAGCTGAGCCATTGGCTGCTTGCCCATCTGATCCTGAACTCATTCAGGTGGCAGCATTGGCTACTGCTTTGGAGCAGGAGGAGCTGGAGAAGAAAGCAGAGCAAGGGAAGACTGATAGAGCTCTTGCTATTGCTTCACAATTGGCCTATGCTGAAGATGATAGGCAAGCAACCATAGCTGAGGGAGCAAAGAAAAGGAAGAGGTCAAGTGCACCTCAGAGAAGGAGGACCAAAAGCAAGCTACTTCAGACTGCACCTGAATCTAGGGTGACTAGAAGCATTGCCTCTCAGCTGGAAGCAAAGGATATGGCTGGGAAATACCAAAATAATGTCAAGGCACATGAGTTTTTTAAGAGAAAAAGGGAAGAAAAACAAGCACAAAGGGAGAAGGAAGAGAAGGAAGCAAAGGCAAAAGAATCTAAGGTAACCAAGCCTCCCTACAAAAGAATTAAGGTGAGATTTGATAATGTAACTCCTTCACCACCCTCCTCACCAGAACAACAAACACCTCAGCAACCCTCTCAATCATCCCCTCAACCAACATCTCAACCTTCACCAAAACCCCCATCACCTGTAAAACAACCATCTTCACCTCTATCACAACCATCACCACCTCCACAAACAGAAAATCAACCTTTTGAACCCTCTGAACCTACCTCACCACAACCCTTAGAAAATCAACCATCTGATCCCCCATCACCTCAAGCAATCCAAGCTTCTGAACCTTCACCTCCTCAATCTCAACTACCATCACCATCTTCACCACCACCACCACCACCTATACCCTCACCACATTTATCTCTTCCACCTTCACAACAAGAAGAGATCCTTGCTGAAGAAGAGCAAGTGCTTGCTGATGCTCTACAATTATCTCTCCTTCTTTCTGATCCCTGCTCATTGCCCAAGTTTGGCAACCTGTCTGAAGAGCTACAGTATTTCAGACCAGCACCTGCTGTATCCTTGCATCATGGCTTAATCAGAAAAACTGTTGCTGAAGTCAGAAACCAATACAGTGCTCTTTCAGGAGGATTAGAAAAGATCAGGAAGGGTGTTGTCCCTCCTGCACATACTTGGGCTCCCATCAATCCATTCTCAGATGATTCCCTCAGGCTGAATAATGATGAATGGAGTTTTGTGAGGCAGCTGAACACTGAGTCTGAGCTGTTTCAGAGGGATCTGCACAAGGGAGTTGGGATGAGAGGCTACAGGCCTCCTATAACTTGTTCAATCAGGCCAACCACTAAAATCTTGGTGAAACCTGATAGAATAGTTCCTAGGTATCCCTTAAAGGAAGGTCAGGGTGAGAAATTCAAAGAAGCTAAAGTTTATTCTGCATCTGCACCTTTGTCTGAAATGATGAGGCCATCAGAGTGGGAATCTTTACCAGAGTTCATCAGTAACCAAGGAGGAGGCCTGGATCAGCTACTTCTAGATTGGATGTGGTCCTCTTACTGGAAGATCAGAGAAGATGTTGGATCTTCTTCGGGAACAACTGGTCCTGATGCTGATTGTGAAGTTGGACTTGGAAAGACAACCAATGTCACCTATCACTATCTGAGAGATCACTTTCCCCCACCTGTTGACTCTTTTAATGAAGACTGGGTAGTATTGAACCCCATTGGCACCTTATTTTGCCCTGTGTTCAAACCTTCTAAATACAGTTTGGAGCCAGGCTTTGGAGTGCTTAGATTTGTTTGCCCCTACATCCAATTGATTTTGTATGAATCTAAGCAAGACTTGTCTGAGGAAAATTTGAAGCTGAAGACCAAAGTTAAGAAACTTGAAAAGAAGTATGTTGATCAAGAGAAGAAGACTAAGCATCTAATTGCTAAACAAGAGCAGATTCTTCAAGAACAGCAGCTTATCATATCTGGTCAGCAGGATTTGAAAACCTCAGTGGAAGCAGCAATAGACAAGGCCAAGGAAGACTTGATTTCCTTTCTCACTGAGGCCTTGCTGAAGAAGAAGGATTAAACTGTTAATTTAGCCATTGTCTTTGCTTATTTTCATGTTTATAACAAGTGTCTGATTGTCTCTTTCTTTATCTAAACATTCATTAAATACAATCAGTGGATTATCTCATATTTTGAGTTGATTATTTGTGCTATGATATATATGTTTTATCTGAATATATTGCTCTGTTACTGTTTTGCTCTGATATTCCCTTTTGATTGATGACAAAAGGGGGAGTATTAAACTAACCAAATCTGAAATCTGAAGTGGTTACAGGACTCAGGGGGAGTACATATGTTTTTCTGAGAAATTTGAGAAAATGAGTAAAATGTACCTTAAACAGAACCTGTTAAAGGATATTTTTATCTCAGGGGGAGCTTTCTTATTCTCAAAAACTGATTACAGATTTTTATATTTTAACCAAATTTGTCATCATTAAAAAGGGGGAGAATGTTGAGTCTCAAAAATATCATAAGATTGTTTATGATGTTTTAAGACAACTAGATTCCCAAGTTTTAATGGTTGACAAATTTGACTTAAAGTATTTATCATAGATACACATATGCTTTAATGTTTTATCTATGATTTCAGCAAGAGTCACTATGAGCCTACATAAAAGACTAAGTGTTGAAGCTATCTGAAGAAGCAGAACTCGTCTGAAGAGTTGAAGCTGTCTGAAGTAGTTCAACCCGTCTGAAGTATCAGTGCCGTCTGAAGTCTTTTAATGACGTGGCACCTCTAGTCTGAAGTATTGAAGTCGTCTGAAGTCTCATTTATGACGTGGCACCTTCTGCTGAAGTTTGTGAAGACTTTTCTGAACCTCTGCTGCACATACCTTTTCAAACACGTTTATAGCAAGGAACACAGAGACCTTTCCTGGTGTTTTTGAATTTCATACACCACTGAGGAAATCTCTGCAATGCAGCCTCTGCAGCAACATGTGTAGCAACTTTATGGCAGGAGCAACCTTGTACCGTGTCAGAAATATCAGAGCTCTCAGAAGCATGTCTCACAATGGATTAAATAGAATTTAATGCTATCTCTTAACGGTGGTATTTCAACGGATTAAAGATTGGGTATAAATACCCCTCCTCTGAAGTCCATCAGAAAAAGAGAAGAGAATTTTTTTTTTTAACAAGAACAAAAAGCTTGGCAAGTTTTTCGATGCAACAACTCTGATAATCTTTATCTTTGTACACATATTGTATTATCCTGAGCATACCTCAGTTTTTCTGTACATTTGTAATTGTTTAAGCTTCAAGATTGATATAGTTTGTAAGCTTAAGCATTTTACCTTCTCTGTATTTATTTGTTGAGCCTGGAGAGACTTGTCAGAAAAAGAATACTTGTTGGTTTGAGCCTGGAGAGGCATGACTGTAAAAGAATACTTGGTTGTAGAGCCTGAAAAGGCTTGACTGTAAAAGAATACTTGTAATCTTGAAAGATTAAGAGAAAATCCAATTGCTAGTTGGCATTGGGACTGGACGTAGCTCACAGTGGTAGTGAGTGAACCAGGATAAATTCATTGGCTAAGTTTTCTCACCCTTATCTCTTATCAATTCTTTTTATACTAATCAAGGGGTCAGAATAATTAATCTGATATTTTATAAAGGCACAAAACATCTTTTAAAATTAGTTTTTACAAGCCGTCTGAAAACTTCAGACAGCTCCTTAAAAGCCTGTCTGAAATCGTGTTTTTAGTACCTGTTTGCGAAAAGCTTTCTAAAATATTTAGAAACACTATTCAACCCCCCTTCTAGTGTTTCCCTGTGTTCCTACAATTTCAAATGGTGAATTCCGGTGATGGTTTTGTAAATAGTTTAAGGATAATATATGTTTGATGATTTTCTTTATATAATTGTGACAAGTAAGCGATAAACCCATATGCGTGAGATATGCTTGTGATGATTTAAGTATATAATTGAATTTTTAGTCATATGTCCTTAAATTAACTTCTGCCATTATTTTCTCTCCTTTGTGGATGAGCAAATTTTCGGTGTTGTATGAACCAATATGATAATTTATTGAATTGGTAATGAATTGTTGTGCTAATGGTGCCCCAGAAATGGAAGTGCCTGAAAATAGAAAGTGGATGGATAACAGATTGGATTCTAGTAAGAATATCACCGAAGAATTTGTTGTTGGAATTCATGAATTTGTGAAGTTTGCGTGTGAGCAAGATGAAAATGATCTCAGAAGAGGAAAAATTAGGTGTCCGTGTAAGAAATGCAAGTGTATGAAAAATGAAGAGCCAGACACAGGAAGGTGCATTTACGTATGAAGAGATTCCTGAGTAATTATTATCATTGGACAAATCATGGAGAACCAATTCCCCCAAGTCCGCCGGTGGTTGTTGGTCACCCATACTATGGTAGTAATGGACAGAGGGGAATGTTTGATAATTATGAGCGGTTGGTAATGGATATTGCCAGACCATAAATTGGCAACTACCTTGAGCAAGAAGAATGGGATAATGAAGAGACAATGATTGAAGATCCTAACCCAGAAGCACAACGATTCTTTGAAATGTTAAATGTTGCACAATCTCCTTTATGGGATGGTTGTGAGAACTACTCTATGTTGTTAGCTTCTTTAACTGCCCTAAGTTTGAAAACATATTATGGTTTATCTGAGGAGTACTTTAATGGATGGGTAAAGTTCATGAGAGATGCAATTCTACTTAGTAATTGTATGCCTAGAAATTTTTACCAAGTAAAGAAATCAGTTGCTGAACTAGGGCTTGGAAGTATAAATATTGAATGTTGCCCAAATGGATGCATGTTGTATTATAAGGAAGATGAGATACTCCAAACTTGTAAATTTAGTGGAGAGCAACACCATAAACAGGTTAGGAGACGGGGTAAGGTTAAGTTGGTGACACTAAAAAATATGTGGTATTTCCCACTTGTTCCAAGGCTACAACGTTTGTATTCCTCTATACAAACAGCTAATGAAATGAGATGGCATCGTGAGCTTGAAAGGGAACCTGGTTCCTTGTCTCATCCTTCATATGCAGAAGCTTGGAAACACTTTGAAACATGGCCTGATTTTGCTTAAGATCCTCGAAATATTAGATTAGACTTATGCTCTGATGGTTTTACTCCATTTGACATAACTGGAAAGGTTTATTCTTGTTGGCCTATAATAATTACTCCTTATAGTTTGCCACCATGGATGTGTATGAGAAGAGAGTTCATGTTCTTAATCATCATAATTTCCGGCCCGTCCAACCCAAAGAGGAAATTTGATGTGTATTTGTGCCCCCTTATAGATGAATTGAAAATATTATGGGAGGATGAAGTTATGACTTATGATGTATCTTTAAAGAAAAACTTCTTGATGAAAAGCCGCTTTAATGTGGACAATCAATGACTTTCAAGCTTATGGGATGTTAAGTGGTTGGATGACAATGGGTAAACTTGCTTGCCTAATATGTATTGAGCATTCTAAGGCATTTAGTCTTGCATATAATCGAAAGACCTCATGGTTTGATTGTCATCGTCAATTCTTACCACAAAATCATCCATATAGGAGGAATAAGACAACATTTACAAAAGGTAAAGTTGAGACCTTAACTCCCCCGCAAAGGTTAAGTGGTCAACAAGTTTGGGAAAGGGTAAGACATTTACCAAGAGTGGAGGAATCCTTTGAACAACATCCATTGAGTTATGGGGTATAGCACAATTGGATGAAGTAGAGCATATTTTGGGAATAGCCATATTGGAAAACTCATCTTCTCCCACACAACCTTGATGTAATGCACATTGAGAGAAATGTATTTCTTAATATTCTCTTCACATCGATGGATGCCAAAGGGAAGACAAAGGATACTTACAAATCTAGAAGGGACTTGGAAGAGCATTGTAAAAGTAAAGGTTTAGAAATACAAGCCAGTATGAGTCGCAACAACCTTGTAAAATCGAAGGCACAATATACATAAACCAAGCAACAAAGATTGCCTGTTTGTGAATGGGTTAAAAATCTTAAGCTTCCATATGGTTATGTTTCTAATCTAGCTAGATGTGTTGGCATGGGGGAAGCAAAGTTGTTTGGCATGAAGAGTCATGATTGCCATGTATTCATGCAATGTTTGCTTCCAATAACATTCAAAGCTTTACCAAGACCTATATTGAACACACTGAATTTAGCCAATGTTTTAAAGAAATTAGTTCATTAGTGTTAATGGAAGATAAATTACGCATGATGGAGGAAAACATCCAATAATTATGTGCAAATTAGAACAAATATTTTCTCCAAGCTTCTTTGACTCAATGGAACATCTTCCAATTCAATTGCCATATGAAACAAGAGTTGGTGGACCCGTTCAATATAGATGGATGTATTCGTTCGAAAGGTTAACTCCTTATGATATTTGTAATTTCTTGATAATCATTTCTTTTGCTCTAAGATTAATCTTGATTTCCTCAATAGGTTTATACGATCCTTAAAACAAAAGATAACAAACCAAGCTCGTGTGGAAGACTATTTGTAAAGTATATTTGTTGGAGGAGATGTCCACATTTGCCTCATACTATTACCCCCCTGATATTCCATCAAGGAGAATGAGAGTGCCACGAATAATGATGGAGGAGAAGGTTCTTCTTTGAATCCTCCATTATCACTTTTTAATTACACAGGTCATCCTTCCGAAAAAGGTATCAATATTTCTACTTGGACAATAGGGACATGAAGATAAGCAATGTTTTAAAAATAGAACCGGTGATTAAACCAATTGAGCCATTGGTTCACGGTTCATTGGTTCAACCATGGTTGAATCGTGGTCGAACTGGTAACAATTAAAACTATTTTTTAAATATTATATACAACTATAAAATAAAAAAATTAATAATAAATATCATATTATAAATTTTTAAATATAATTTATGGTCATTTAAATATCTTTTTATATATTATTTAAATGGTTTCCTTTATGAAATGGATTTCTATTCATTTAATTTAACTTTAAAGTGTCTTTATATATATTATTATGTATATACATACCAAAGGATGTTTTTGGCATAGTGGTTAAAGTGCATTTGCAGTATACTGTTAGTCATGGATTCAAATGTTAACTCAACTCACTTTTCTATTTTTTAGTAACAATGCATTTATATTTATATTGTTAGTCATGGGTCCGGTCGGATTCTGAAAACACAAAAGATAAGACAATGTTATTTTTTTAAAAAATTTAAGCAAACACATAAGATAAGATTCCGAAATAGATAAAATAAAATTATTTTTCTTGTTTTATAAATAACAACAAACAATCAAGAGGTCGTCTTTGTTTAAGAAAGTACTACAATTGATGAAATTAAAACATCAATCTTAACATGAGTAAAATATGTTTTTTGTTCATGTACTTTTTTGTTAACTTTATTTTCGTCCCAAACTTTTAAAACTTTTGTTTTATATTCTTATACTTTTATAACACTCTAATTAATTATAGTCATTAATGCTAATTAACTCTGTTACTAATGATTTTCAATTGCTTGATAAATGGATTCAGTATACACATGGATTAGGTGAGACCGAACACTAATGATAAGGTGAAAGTCTACTAAACATGTTAGTAATTTAATAGAGCTAATTAATATTAGAGACTAAGATTAAAGTGTTTTTAAAGGACTATACTAGCAAATTAGTCCTTGAGAGATTCCTGATCGTGTAGTTAGTCCCTGAGAGATTCAAAATCCCAAAATGGTCCTTGAGAGATTGTTCTGTCATGCAAAACGGTCCCTATAATCCAAAATGGTCCCTGTAAAACAAGCAAATTAGTCCCTCATACATTAAAAATCATGCAAATTAGTCCTTAAAAAATAACGTTGCGGACCATTTTGCATGACGAAGCAATATATCTCTCAGGGACCATTTTGGGATTTTGAATCTCTTAGGGACTAAACTGCACGATCAAGAATCTCTCAGGGACTAGTTTGCTAGTTTAGTCATTTTTAAAGTATGGGGATATAAAATTACAAAGGTTGTAATAGTCAGGAATGAAAATCAAAGTTAACCAAAAATATATGGATGAAAAATATATTCTACCCGTATATATATATATATATATATATATATATATATATATATATTAAATATAAATCCTATTAATTATTCATATTCAACAAAGATATAACTGGACCCCCTTTAAATTTGTCCATTGGATTGATTTTTTATCACTGCCCTAGGGAGTGGAATCATCCTACCTCTTCCTACTAGTTTTGTTATTGCAACTATTCTCTAATATAATGATTAATGAATCTTCGGGATTTTTTAATTTTGAATCACATCGTTGACATCGTTCGTACATGTTCAAGAGTGCGGCTCAGCCCTTTTGTATTTGGCATTGAATTCGACGATGATCTAACGTCTAATGATCTATAGTAACTTAATTTTTTTTCTTCAACTAATAGAAAAAGCACTTTAACTTTTCATGACAATCATATATACGGTGCCGAATTCTTTCAATTTTAAAGTGTAACTTAAAGTTATTATTCTATTTATATTATATATTATTATGTAATATGAGTATAATTTTAAATATTTTTTACTAAGCATTATATAGGAAAATTGGAAATTCTAAAGGTTAATTTTAATTATGTTGTCCAAAAGTTCAAACAGATCTAAGGTCAACTTGGTAGAAGAGAAGTTATATAAAATTTATAAAAATAAAAGATTATAACATTAAGTTTATACTAATTTATTATTTTAATTCTTTAATGTTAAAAAATTACTATTAAATTAGAGAATATTAAACTAATATGATATTATATATAAAAGGAAAACCTTGTTTTAACGGAGTCATATATATATGGAGTTTGATTTTGACATGTGAAAAATGAATTTGCCATTTAAAATTTTATTTTGACATTTAGTAAAAACTTCACTAATTAAAAATCATCACGCAATTAGTTGAAAATGAAGACAACGTACATTATTGTTATGGAAGCTATCATTTCATTGTTAAATTAGCACCATGTTCTATATTATTTTTTTAAAATATTTATTAGTTTAGTTTTTGTAATATTAAATTTTAAATTATTTTATTTTTTAGTTATTATTATAAAATAACTATTAATAGAATGGTCATATAATGTTGAATAAGGAATTTAAATACGCGAAAGATATCAAATCATTCAATAAAAATATATTAATATAAAATATATGGAAATTTGTTCATTTTAACTTATTGTCAATCAAAGAGCTTATGATTTCAATATATTTGTGAAACAATGCTATATAAAACCTGAAAAAAAAAATTAGGTTGAGTTATGTGACTGAATTGGTTACAACTATTACTATTATTGTAAAAACAAAAAACAAAGAATTAAAATCTATAATTGAATTATTACTAATCAAAATAGAGAGGGAAAATTCGCCAAATTAAAGTATGTTTGATAACAAAGTTAAAGTTGAAGTAAATTTTGTATATATTGAAGTCTTTGAAGTGTTATAGACATCACGTTTCTTTTATTCAAAGACATGTGTTAAATTCCAATTATATATGAAGTACTTTAGATGAAATGCTTTGATTTTATATACCTTAATTAAAGATGTGATCAATAAGTAACTTTAATGAATTAAGACTTTAGTAAAATTGTGATTTCATCCTTAAAATATATATTTAATATTAGATTATATTTTAAAATCATAATATTAGTTTTATTTTTAGGTTTTGATAACTAAGTATTAAAATATAAAAAATGAGAAGTTTTATTAACTATTATATAAGTACATCAGACTATAAATAAATTAATGATAAATACTTTTCATTTTAATAAAAAATTCTATTCTTTTATTCTTAAGAATGATGTAGTGATGTTACCAAAACTATTATTTACTTAATACTAAATTCTTAATAATTTATATCTTTTATTTTTTTAATATAACACTATTAATAGAGCATATATGTAATTTTATTATATGTCAATATTTAAATATTTGGATATAAGCTTTAAATTTGAAATATAATTTTTTAGATATAATAAATAATTCCCATATTTTATATTAATTATGTTTTATAATATTAATACTCTTATACTTACCTTAAAATAATTTATATCCATTTATGAATAAATAATTTTTCATTTGAATTATATTTTTATATCATATGTTTCATTAAATTCATTTTATAATAATATTTTTTAAATAATTTTCAAACTATTATAACTAAACAAATTTTATATGTTAAATATATTTTAATTTTTCATATATAAGACCACATGCATCATCTATGAAAAATAATCTTTTTCGAGTTGGGTAAAACTACTATAAATGTCAAAGCTCTCGCTTCCACTATGTAATTTTGTCGTGCAATACATGGGGACTATGCTAATTAAAATTAAAATTTTACATCCAAGTGCAATGAAAATAGTTTTAATTAGTGAAATTCCACCTGAAAGGAAATAAGAGCATCCACAATAGAACAATTATATTTGGGTGCTTTTAATGGGACCCACTTGTATTTATCATTCATTTTTACTCTTACTAATACAAACACCTCCAAACACTTTATCTCTACAATGAAACAACTCTCTTTGGGTGCTTCTCAATATAAAGTAATATATATTTTATTATATTTTTGTTACTTTTTGGCGTTGCTTTAGCAAGCAATGAACGCCCATATATGAAGCAACCAAGTCAAATTGACTGCAACGCCAGTAATTGAAGCATCGATACTTCCTTAACGTGTTGCTTCCCGGACAGTCGTTAATGAATGCTTTAATGCTTTGTTTGGTGATATTGTAGAAATGGTGAGAAGAGAAATGGGTAGAAGAGAAGTGGGAGGAAAGAGAAATAGAGGTGAAATAGAGGAGAAATAAGGGTTGTTTGGTGTGAGTGAAATGAGTGAGAAATAGAAGAGAAATGTGAAAGTAGGTTGTTTGGTGTGGTTGAAATAGGTGAGAAATAGAAGAGAAATGTGAATTTTGTTTTGTATTCCAGAACAAAAAAAATCCATTTTTGAGAGCCAGAAATCGATTTTTACATGTTCCTTGGACCAAAATAATCGATTATATATACAAAATAATCGACTATTGTATCACACGACACAAAATAATCGATTATTGATACACAATAATCGATTATTGCAACACAGCACTCCATTTTTCTGTATTTCTCTGCAGTTTTGAAGAGAAATAAAACTCTGGTGGGACCCACCATTAAAGTGCATTCTCCACATTTCCACTGTGACACCAAACAGGGTAAATAGCTCTATTTCCCTCCACTTTCACCCATCTCATTTCTCTTTCACCCTATTTCTACGCCACCAAACAGGGCTTAAGAGTTTTAGTCCACCTATTAGGAACACAACCAAGCAATTAAGTTCCACTTGATGGTATGATATATGAGTCTATTGAATTATATCAGTTAAGGTTTATATCACTAATATTTTTTCTTAAGCACTCCGCTGATAATCAAAGACTAATCCTAATTTTAGATAAAGAGATTATTGAAATAGATACAAGTTCACCGAAATTACTTACACATGGTTAAGGATAATTGTAAACATGATTAAAGAATTAATCCAGCTATCTACCAATTATGCTGGATTTTGTGGATATATCATCAACATTAATGCAATTGTAAAGCCATGGTGTTGTTTCATCTCATAAAATATTCTTTATGATTACAATAATTAATACCGGAGAAAAATCTTAGTTACCACTAATTAATTCTTTTATATATTTAATTATATAACATACTATAATATGGATTTCAGTGCTCTGAAATGACCTAAAATAAAGAAAAGAATATTGTTGGCCCCTCTGGGTTTTCAAAGGACAATGATGCTTGAAGAAGAATATCTGTCTATCAAGGCAGAAACTTATCTACTAGATTTAGTCATATTCTCCTATTGAGAAAGCAACTGCCTCCATAACAACATTATTTAACGTTCGGTCACCATATAGAAGGAAAAAAAAAAGGGCGCTTAATTTGAACACCATAACATCAAGCACTATGGTTTGAGGTGATATTGCGAGAAGAATATTGCAAATCAGACATATCATAATGATGCCATTCAATTCCTTATAGAGGGATGAGGATTAATTTTGAAGAGAAAATTAAGAAAGTGGGGTCAAATTTTTACTTTTGAATTAAGAGATCATATTGTTTGGTGGACAATGGTAGAGAATTATATATAAGAGGTATAAATCAACATAAATGATAGAACATTAAGTTTTTTTTAGTAATGTATCATTTATTTTCTTTTTAATTTGTCCAAAATCTTATTGAATTAGAGAACATCTATTTGAAATGAAAATTTTATGAGCTGTTTGGCTTTAAAATTTTTATTTTACTTTCTATCTCACTTATAATTACAAAAATATCATATTATTTTCATTTTATTTCATATTTTCAATATTTATATAAAAAATAATGAAAACAATTATCGCCTTATTTATTTTGAAAAAAAAAATCTATTATATTTTTGTTTCCTATTTTTGTTTTTAATTAAAAATATCATCCAATTTCATTTTATTTCCTAATTTTAAAATGTATTCATTTCATTATTTCCTTTATACATTTTTAAATAAAAAATAAAGTGAAAATAATGTGACATTTTTATAATTACATGTAAAATAATAAATAAAATAAATATTTTTTAAAACTAAACAACTGATATTTTCACCGTTTCTTACACATTTTTTAAAAACAAAAAAAATAAAATAAATGTAAAATAATATTTTTATAATTAAAAACAAAAATAAATATTTTTAGAATTAAACATATCTTTATTCTATTTTTTCTTTCAAATCCTTTCATCCGAACATAATAAACATATGTGAAAAAACTGAAATGATTTTTCTGACTGTTAATCGAGATTATTAACTAATGATGATTACTTTTGAACCAGTGCAGGTCCCAAAAGTAAAGCCACAGGAAATGTTGGGATAGTGAGGGTATTCCCTTGACCATTGATGTAACTACAGCCGGCCCACCTCTCTATTTCTTATTAAATGACTGATTTTTAAATATTTCACATTAATTTTCATGCTATTTTATTACAGAGAGATCTAGTGCATGCACATGACCCATACATATGATAAGTCTGTTGTGTACACATTGAAACCAATCTAAACTAATTAATATTGTACCCTGGAAAACTGCTGACGTATATCAATCATATATTTATACTATATGATACACACTCACTCTGGGTTTTTCTCTACAGAAAGTGTATTTAATTAGTCATGCTTCTCGGAAGCACTCTCAAATGGTAAGAATTTATTGGCTGACATCAACCATCCCATAGATAACTAACACAAAGCTTTAATTGTTATATTTAATTTGTTTGATGGGGTTTTGAAATAATGGGTGTTGTTTTAGAAAGATAAGTTTTCTTTCAAGTATGCTAATTATTGAGTTATATTGCATCAAACATTAATTTAATTTAAATTGTCTTATGATTTTAAATAACTAAAATTTAAAACGGGGTATAGCTAGCAAAAATGCTTTAACTGTTATACTGTGTTGATGGGGGGTTGAAATATTGGATGTTGTTTTAGGAGGACAAGTTTCCTTTAAAGTGTGCTAAGTGGGTTATAAGAATTATTAATAATATTACCCAAAAAAAATATTAATAATGTATATCAAATAATTTATTTAATTAAATTGTCTTATGATCTTAGCTAGTTAACTAAAATTTAAAAATGGGTATACACTATACACTTGATTATTTTTTAAACATTTTTTTTTTTTTTGAAAAAAATTCAGATTTAGGAATGACATCAAAAGGAAACAGAGATAGATATAGCATTGCATTTAAATGATTTAGTGTTATATGAGAAAATGATTGTTCACAATGGCTTTAAGGAGAAATGCAAATACTCTGAGGAAATGTTAAAACACAGTTCCATACATTAATAAAAATAATTTTCGGCCTATATATTTTCATAATATAGAATTGGGTAAAATATGTTTTTAATTTTTGTAAATGGACTAAATTTTGTTTTTATTCGTCGCAAATGTTTCTTTGTCTTTTCTTTTTGCGTCCTCATAAATGTAAAATTTTTTAAAATTGCTCATTGTCATTAAAACTCCTATTAACTTTAATGATTTTTCTTCTTTCGCTTCTCCTCATCTCCTCCTCCTATGTATCATGCCTCTTCTTTTGTATCATTTTTTTTAAATAACAAATTTTACATAAGTATACAGTTAGGAGAATTAAACAAGATCAGCTTCACATACAAGCATAACTCTAAAAATGAGCTAAAATTAAATCACACCTAAAATAAGAAAAGGAGAAATAGCAGCAATAGGAGGAGGAGGAGGAGCAGAAGGACCAACATAAGGGAGAAGGAAAACGAGAAGGAGAAGGAGAAGCAACAACTGTCATGACAGGAATGCATTTAAAAAAAATCATTTGTAAGGATATAAAAATAAGAATTCATTTGCGAGAACTAAAAGTAAAACTCAAATCTTTAGTTATTAACAAAGTTTTAACGATATATATGTATTTAAAAAAAATTACATTTGTAATAACTCAAAAGAAATAAAACATTTACAATGATTAAAAACAAAACTCATCCATTTATAAAAACTAAAACTATATTTTATGATATACAATTTTTCAAGAACTTTATGGGGTATACGTTGGCACTTGGTAAGATTTATGATATAAAAGTTGGGAATTATTTAATTTTCTTCATATTGGAACATTGCTTGTATATTTTTATTATTATAGCACTTTGTACTATTTTTTAGAAATAAGATAAGATAAATGTGCATGTGCACTTCAAGACCGTCTTTACCCCCCACAAATAGGTATAAAAAAAAAAGGAAAATGATATGGTGTCATGTTATTTGAGGTGTATTGGAAACTGGAAAATATAGATAGGAAATAAAAAGAAAGAGATAGAAAATAAGAGTTGTGATAGTTAATATGATAGAAAGAAGTGAGAGGTAAAAAAATATATAAAAAAGATTCAAAGAGAGAAATGAGAGAAAACCATAATTAAAAAATAATCTATGTAAACAGTTTCCTAGTTTATTTACTCATTTGAGATTGATGTTATAGATATGCACAATTTTTTTTTATCTAAGACCACATATTTTTCATAGGAGACACTCCTATTTAAGTTGAATAAGACCTCTATAGACTACAGAATTCTCCCTTTAATAAGGATTATTCAATGGAGTTCCATACCTATAGAATTTTAATTCAAAATCACTTATTAAGTTGAATAAATCATCTATCTATTAATCCACACACTCAATTATGGGTGTAAGAAAAGGTTCAGGTCGACCCACCAACCAGGTCGACCCGAGCTGAACCAAACAATAAAACACGAGTTGAGTTGGATCTCGAGTCAGGTCGGGTTGATTTGAAGGAGGGTCAACCTCCACTGGTTCAGGTATCGGGTTTACTTTCTGCAAAACTGAGCTACTCGACCCGGGGGTAGCTATTGCAACTTGCAAGCGTGAGTGGTAGCAGGGGTTACTTTCATTTCACTTTTTTTTCTAAGTCATTTCACCTTTCTCCCTTTCTCATGCCTTAGCCCTATCTTCTCTTGTCTTCCCTTATCCACTCACTTCACCCTTGTGCGTTGTCGCCGTTTCCCTTCAATCGTTGTCCCCGCTCATGGCCGTCACCGTCGCCGGCGTCGTTGTCTTCCCCAAGGTCATCGTTTCTGCACGCGATTATGTCTTCTCTGCTTAGATCTGTTTCTCTGCATGTGAGATTCTCTCTTCTTTGATTTGCTTCTCTATGCTCTTTCTCCCCCTTCTTAGATCTGCTTCTCCCTCGCTGGTCCGATTTCATCTTCTCTGCGCAATTCTCAGATCAGTTTCTCCCTCTCTGGTTCGAATCCCTCTGTTTACACAATTCTTTGATTTGCGTGAATCCCTCTATTTGTTTGCGTTCATTGCAACTATTTGTGGTAAGCTTGGTTGGGGCTAGTTGAGGGTGTGATAGGCTTGGGTGGGGTTGGTGGTGGTGCTGGAGGAATAAGAGGTTTAGTTGGTGTTGGTGGTGTAGGGGAGGCATGGGTGGGGCTGGTGGTGCGGTGGGTGGCTGTTTTTTGTACTCTGTTTGTGGGGGAGGCTTGGGGTGGTGCAGTGGGTGGTGTGGGGGAGGCTTGGGAGGTGCTGGTGGTGTGGTGGGTGGTTGGTTTTTTTTTGTGTTTTTTGTACTCTGTTTTTTTACAGATTTAAAAATCTGTAAATATTTATTCCGAACTCAAGACGTCCCTATCCGACCCAACCCGTTGAAGGTCGGGTTGGTTCAGTTTGAGTTTAACAGCGAAATAGGGGTGAACCCGATCGACCCAACCCAAATCAAGGTATTTTGATTGGTTTAGGCTCTTAACCACATCAAACCCGACGCGACCCGATTACATCCCTACACTCAATGTATAATTCGCCAATATTTTTAGTTGTGTTTATTTTAGATTATAATAAAATTAAATTTAAAAGAATCAAATCTAAACAAAATTAATTTATGTTTGAGAATAATTAATATTTTGAAATTAATAATCAATTTGGAAATTAAAATATAAATATATATTCTACATCTTATACCTAAAATAAATTCTTATCAAGAATTTTTTTAAAAAAATATTTACTTCTCTTTTTGTTTTTGACAATTACTTCTTTTAATTTTTTTAATCATAATTTGATACAAATAGTACATCGGAATAAACAAATTTAGTATATGCAAATAAAATATCATCCTTAAATAGAATTGTGAATGTAATGTAACTTGGCCTCCGTGTCAATTTATGTATTTGGTTAGAAGTAACTTTCGGTGTAGGGAATCCTAAGTTACCATTAATTTACAACAGTAGATGAATATATATATGTTGAAAATTTTGCCAAATTGTGTGGCAGGCCAGTTATTAGGTAACTTCCCGGCAAAGTTACCACAGCCGAGAAATTTAAGGTATTGTGCCTTCGTGATTTCAACTCTCAAGTCTACTCCACTCCCTAATCTCCGTCACCGTATTCTAAGTTTTGAGAAGAAAAGAAATATCGTAGTCGGCAGCGTACAAGGTAAGAAACCATACCATGTATTATAATAATCCAAAATTCATTAAAATATTGTATTTTTGGAAACATATTTAAACACAAATAATAAAAGTTGTCCCTACCCTAAATTTTAACAAACACACACACTATTTTATTTTCTTTTAATTATAAAAAAATAAGTAGTGTTAATTAGTCTTCTTCTTCTTCTCAATTCTCACGTACCTTTTCTCCTATAAATAGGCTTGTAACCCCTCCCCTCTATTTCCTCACCAAAGTGATCTGTTCTCTCTCTCTCTCCCTCTCTTGGGATTATTTCTTTCTTAAATTAACCTTTTTAGCATGTGTTTTTCTGCAGGGTGTTAACTGGTTCATAGCATATGGTGGTTGGAGAGAGTAAGGGAGAATCTGTAAAGCTCAGGAGGGATAGCGCCATATGATATATTGATGGTCACAATGATAATTTATATGTAGTTGGCGCTATCTATCCTGAGTTTCACGGCTTCTTCTTACTGTTTATAACATCGTAGCTGCAGCAATATATATATATATATAAACCCTTGCTTATTATATATCTTAATTTCCCTTTTTTTTCTTCTTTTTTTGGAAGATTCTCTCTCTGAAACAGAAAACCAAGATCTTGACAATGATGATCTGGAGTTTTACTCAGTTTAAATTCACCGGCTAGCTAAAACATTTCTTTATTAGTGTTTTGGTTGCTAGTTATTATGGATTTTTTTAGCCCTATGCGTGGTATATATCTCTTTCTTGGCGATTATTTTGGTATGATTTATGTCAAATTAGGCAAAATATGGCGAAAACCCGGTTTGTACTTTGAAGTTTTCTTCTTTCAATTTGCTGGTTTTGTGCTTTTTCTCAGTTCTCTTAGTTTAATTTGATCTGTGGATGGTTGCTTTAGCGTTTTCAATTTCTCATCGTACGTCACACAAACAAGCACACGAGAATATCTCTAGATAAATATTGATGATGTTCGAGATTCAAGTTCATGGTATCTTAATTAGGGATTATAGGTTGAGTCTTATGATCTATATTCAATTCTCATCTAATTAAGGAATTTTTCTTTTGTTTTCTTTACTGGTAAATAAAGAATTTTACTATGTAAATTCTTCATGTGTGTATTTGAGATAATTATTATTTATATTTTCATATAGACTGGTTCTATCTTCTCCTCACATTAGTTAGGGGTTCAGAAGTGTAAAAAATATTTTATAAAATATTTATTATTCTAAAATCAATTTTAGTCGACTTTGTATAAATTTCTTTCATTTTCCAGTTTCTTATTTTGTATATATCCTCTGAATCCCATTTTTTCAGGTCAATTTCTGTAGCAGGTTCAGCAGGAGGAGAGGACCTACTACAAAGTTCGTGAAGGATATTTTGAAATCAGTTACTGTTTGATGCTTTGACCTGTTGACTAAGATTGTACACAAAAAGAGAAGATACGAGTTTTCCAAGTATATATATATATATTTATTTATAATTGATGATGACAGACAGAGCATAGAGCTAGCTAAGCTAGGTCCGAATTATTGCTGTGGTTGTAGTATTATTTTATTTAAATTGTTTTTTGTTAATTTTTCTCTGCAAAAGCAATTGATGAGTTAGTTCAGTTTTTAATTAATGTTGAGTTCTGAGAGAGTAGCAGTCTTTACTTTAATTTCTCTTCTGGGAAGGCTTCTGAATCTGATGATCTGGCCAAAAGCGAAACCCTAGCTAGTCTTTCTGGAGCTAGCTAGAAAAGCTATGTATCTATTTGAGTTTATATATTAGGGTTTCCATAGTATTTGACTGCAACTTTTGCAGAGAGACCCTTTTATCATCAATTATTATAAATGGTGTGTTAGTTACTGTGGATGTTGACTCCTTTCCAACTTGATTCATCTCATAGGTCTCGTCGCTTTCTTTTCCTCTGCTATAATTATTAACATCTTCATAATCTCCATCATTAAATTCCCATTAAAAGCAAAGTTAATGTGAACAACAGTCCCCCCTCTCATCATCATCACTACTCTCAAACTTTTTGTATTGCTCTTTTCATAATCATAATCATCTCATGCTAATTAATTAATTAATTTACTGTGGCCATCAAAATTAGGCAAATTCTATTCACCCTTTTCCCCTTTTCTCTTTCCATCTTACTAATTCCATGATAGTATTACATTTTATGCGGTTGGGATGCAATGTTGTTTCAAAGATTTTAATTTGAGGTTTGAATCAACTTTAGGGTACAAGAGGTGTCCAGTTGTACGGGGACAAAGCAACCAACTTTCAAGCAATGGATCTCCAAGCTTATTGTTATTAATTATTGCATATCTATATAGATAGATAGATCATATCATATATATATATATATATCTTCCTTCTTCTTCAGTGGACTAGTGGGTAATATAATGTGGTTAAACAGGAATCTCCACCTACCTCTACAGTTAGTATGATTTTATTTTTATTTTTTCTTGACATTTGAAGATTTATTATGTCGTACAAAAAAGATGCTACTGTTAGTTCCTTGAACTCAAGCTTCAATGGTGTTGTTGAGTAAATGTAAAGGCATGCATGTATGTATAATTATGGATAGATGCATTATTCTTGTTTTTGGTGAGTAATTGAGACTGGAAAGAGGGTAGCTAGCTAGCTGCAATATAATGGAATGATAATAATATATATTTATTCGTATCTCATAAGAATAGGCAGCAGGAATTAATTTGTTCAATGTTGGTGTCAGTGGGAGTGGTGGGGAGTGGCAGACCAAAATGATTATGCTGGTGGAGAGGATGATAATATCGATTGACCCTAACTTTGAAGAGAAAATATAATCTTGAGCTAATTTATTTGTTTCAAGAACCTTGGTCTTGATGAGATTATAAAATAAATTATTCTTTGGTTTTGATGAATTATAATTCAAGTCATAATTCGTAATCAATGCTTTTATGTCTTTAAATAAATCTTATTAACAGTTATTTAAATTATTTAAATAATAAAATAAATTGAGATAAAATAAAACATATTATGAATCTAAGAGAAATTTTTTTATTTTTTTAGCTTGGTAAATTTGCTCACTACCAAAATACTCCCATTACACCATCACCTCATTGTTGTAGCCATTTTAATTTCCACATTGCATTAATCCCATTATTATATGTTTAAGAGTATTATTGCTACAAGGCTTTTATCATCTCCATTTCACCTTAATTACGATTGCAAAACACTTCACTGCTAAGACTGAGTAGCCATGCACCTCCCATTGTTAATGACAACAATCTTACCACCAATTCTCCACTATATCACCATGACATTGCCCCCATGCCACCACCATGCAGTCCCATAATCTCATCACCCCCTCCCCCAGGGCCCAGGGGGTGGGCTCCTGATCACTCCAATTGCAAGAGAGTAAAACACATGTTTCTGAGTCTATTTCTCTCTTTTTAGTTACTGAAGAGAGTTTTATAACCCCTACTTTGAGACTCATTTCAACCTTAATCATGGTAGCTGTAGCCAAAATTTTCAATTTTTTTATTAATTAGGTGAATTTAACACAAAATATTATATTAACTC
Organism: Sesbania bispinosa; assembly: GCA_026901365.1. Classification (NCBI taxonomy): domain Eukaryota; kingdom Viridiplantae; phylum Streptophyta; class Magnoliopsida; order Fabales; family Fabaceae; genus Sesbania; species Sesbania bispinosa. The sequence goes on along the minus strand of QLOH01000021.1, from coordinate 1,226,109 downwards.
TCAATTTGATCCCTTCAAGTATTTTGCAGGTGTTTAAATTTCATCTCTTTATGCTTTTTCATTTACTATATATATCTTTATATTTTTTTTAAAAAAATTGATTTTCCTTATTTTTTTCTTTTTATTCTTTTTTATATTAATCATTCTTTTATTTAAAGGGAATGATGTTATATTCAAAATTAAAAATAAGATTTGGTGAGGAGTATAAATCTATAAAAAAAATAGAGAGACCAGGGGGAGTATGAGGGAAGCAAAGAGAATAAGAGAGAGAAAAAAACAAAGCTTCAAAGGAAGATTAGAGGAGATAGAGAGATCATAGTAGATTAGAAAATTTTATAAAAAGCAAGAAATTAAAACAGATCAGAAAAGAAGGAAATATTTTTCAGGGATAAAAGCTTTCACGGGTATAAGGTCTTTCATTGTAAATTTTTAATTACAACATATTTTATAATAATATTTAAATATTGTTATTAATTTGTGATTTAATTTGATTATGAAATCCTTCTTTGATTACTCTTAAATGTTTAGGCTTAATTCGATATAAAATTTTAAATAAGATTAAGATATTAAAAAAAATAAAATTATTTCATTTGTTAGGTATATTGTTGAAAATTTCAATATTCTTTTTATCAGTAATATACAATGGATTTGATAACCAATTGAAAAAAGAAAAATAAACTCCTTTAAATTAGAATGATCCTAAGTTTGAACAAACAAAATTTGGTCCATCAGAAGTGTACATTTAATTGATTAATAAAGTCAATAAATAATTTTATTTTTTATTAAATAGTCTTATATAACTATTTGAGTTTAATTTAATTAGGGGAGAATATGGATTTATAATACAACTTATGCTAATTTCGTTGAGATCTGTTAGTTTAAAGTTGAAGGGAAAACTTCTACATTACACGGGGACGATTCTACGGTGGACCAAATAAAATTTGGTCCACCTAGTCCAACTTCTATTTTTTTCCTTATAAAAGGTGAATGAATAATTTTATTTTTTATTAAATAATCTTTATATGACTATTTGAGTTTAATTTAAGGAAAAATATGAATTTACAATACAATCTATGCTAATTTCGTTGAGGATATATCAATTTAAAGTTAAAAGGGCAAAATTTTACATTACACGGTAATATCGAATTGAGTTTTTATTATTTTCAAATGATATTTCATAAAAGTAACTTGAAAACTATTTTAATATCAATCATTAATAAAAATGAACATTGAATTTAGTGATTAGGGATTTAAATTACTATATTTTTACATTTTGGACCATGTGAACCATGGTCCACCGTAGACAAACCCCATTACACGGTACTATCGATTTGAGTTTTTATTTTTAAAACCAATATTTCCTAAAATTAACTGAAAACCAATTTAAATTACTATATTTTTCTTTTATATTTTAGATAATGTGAACCATATAGTGTACCTTACACAAACACTTCAAACTTAACTCTAGCCACAACTAAGCTTTAACTTGAGCCAACAACAAAATCTTATTAGAATCAAATTAATTCAACATTATTAAAAGTGATATCATTACGATGGAGCCAAAACAATCATATAAGTGTAAATTAGATAGCCATCCGAAAAGTTGGATTCTTCTTCTTTCTACACAATAATCCAGCATGTGCTGTTTGTCCAAATTAAACGTAAGTAGTGTAGTGGTGAAAATCAAGCCAATTGTAATAGTTCATCCAATTATAGCATAAGATTGATTACAGGAATAAAAAAATGAGAAGAAGACTCTCCAATATTAAAGCATATATAATACACATTGCAAATTTTATCATTTGAGCAAAGTATACCCCCACTCACTTTTTCTAACTCCTCCCACCAAATTGATCCCCTCCCAAAAACACTTTCATATATATATATATCATAAATTTTTTTATCTCACTCCCGTATATAGAAAGTCAGTAATAACCTGCCTTGCTCACATAGAAGTTTCCATCTCCACTTTCGTCAATTCCTCAATAATGCTAAATTAAACATATCTTTGATGCCTATAATCACCCCCTTCTTTGGTTTACGAACCACATCCCATTTAACCCACACCAATCCTCCTCTCTTCTCCACCACAACTCCACAAAAAAATCTTTGGATTGAAGTGACAGATCACGCAAGTAGGCATTTAAAAAAAGAAACAATAAACAAATCTATAGACTATAGTGTTATATATATATATGAAAGAAGGAAGAGTTGAATTTAATATATATTTTTTTTAAAATATGTCTAATATGTTTATAATTTGTAATAATTTATAGGGTTAATATATATATTTTTAGTCCCCGAAATATAGTTAAAGTTTGATTTTAGTCCCTATAATTTAAAGCCGGTGGATTTTGCCCCTCGAAAAGTGAAAACCCTTTTTTAGTTATTATCAAGAAAAATATATAGTTAATCCGTAACAAAATATGTAGCAAAATTATATAACAAAACCTAAATTGATGTATTTTTAATTTTTGGAGGACTAAAATTACCAATTTTAAATTGTATAAACTAAAATCAAATCTCAAATATATTTCAGGACTAAAAACATATTTAATCCTATTTTATTCTATCCCCCAATAACAAATCTTGGCTCCCATGTTCATCATTATCTTGTTCAAGAATGGCTTTTTTTTTTTTTTTTTAAGTTCTTTATGTAATGGTTCTTATATTAAAATCATACTTTGGTCTTGGTTGTCCGTAAAATTAGGTAGTTTAATTGGTGTTATCTTTCTAATTGGTGTATTCATGCATTTGAATGTATTAGGAAATGGTGCCCGCGCGCCTTAGTTCAAATTAAGCCTTAAATACCCTAAAAAAGCTATACCTTAAATATTTATGAATTGAAGTAGCTTTTATATTCCCTTTAATATAAAAAATTTCTTTACTTATAAAAAAAAAGATAAATTCCTCAATATCTTACCCCTGCCAAAATAGGTGTTATATTGTTATTCGATTAAAATTATTTGTATGCCCTAGCTGGGTCTAGTAACTAGCGCGAATCTCAATTATTGGGATTCTATTTCTTTTCTTCACGTTTTAGGCTTTCTTTAGCAAGGTTTTAGGTGTTTAGATATATGAAAAACATGTATTGTTATGCAATAATTTAAGCTTTTTTTTAAAAGAATTTTAGGGCAGGGATAGTAGTCTCTAAGTCTAAGGCAGAAAAAATAGTCAGATTCAGAGAGCCCGTACAGAGGAACATTATATAATTTTTTTTATATATGATTTTGCTATCTAAGATTATTTAATCCTTATTCTTTTAAGTTCTATTAAATGAAAACTAATCTTTTACACAAAGTAAGATAAACATATATCCACCCAGTGGCGGATCTTAATGTTGACAGGGGATGGCTTCCCCAAACTTTTTTTTAAAACTTTTTTTAAATATATACATATTATATAATTATTAAAAATATTTTTATTTTTATTTGTCAATATAAGATTTCATAAAATAGATTTAATAGATATATATTGGCTGTGTAAAAAAGTTTTACATTATCATTCAAAGATATATTGTTACATCATTTATTGAGTTTAGTAGCAGATATATATCACATTCATTAAATAATGTGGTAACACATTATTAAACGACGGTGTAAGAATTTCTTACACTGACAATATATACTAATTAAATTCTCTAATAATATCTCAAGTATTTTTTTAAGTTGTTCTGTAATATTTGTTTAACTAGGGATAATTTTATTATTTAGCTAAATATTATTTTTTAACGATCAATTTTATGTTAACACTACACTATGAGGTTTAATTGGACTTTGATTTCTTTAGTGTTTTTTTGGTAAAAAAGATTAGGGTGAGGGGATGGTGCCCCAGTCCAAGGCAGGGAATGCATCCGGGCTCAAAGAGTACTTACGGAGACGAGTGGGGGTTTGAACCTGCGACCTGTCAGATACGATATCTTGTCTTGCTCCACTCGACCAACCCCTTGGGGTTTGATTTCTTTAATTTTGATTATATGTAATTTTTGTTCTTGTATATTTAAAATTAAGCTAATTTAGACCTTTGTCAATTGTATTTTATCTAAAACCCTCAAATTATCACTTTCTACTTAATATCTCTACCAATTGAATTAATTAAATCATTTTAAATCTTATTAAGTTCAAAACCTCACTAACCAAAATATCAAAATCACCTACAATTGAAAAAATCACATTTTATTTTGCCTTATCTAAACCCCAAACCCTACAAAATCCTTCAAATTTTATTAAATTATTTCTGTTAAAATTTTTAGTTATGAACCTTTCAATTATTTCATATTTCAAATTTATCATAAACTACAAAATATTTAGATTGAAAATAAGAATTTGAGGGTTTTAGGTGAAAAATAATAAAAAGTGAGACTAAATTTACTTAATTTTAAAAATTGGGAGGACTTAATTTGGAGGATCAAAATATATATGATAAAAAATGAGGGACCAAAAATAAAATTAAGCATATAATATTATATATTTATTTATGAATTAAAATTTTATTCGGCTACCCCAAATATTTCGGTCAAGTTTCGCCACTGTATCCACCCATTTACGGGGACGAAACTAGGTTGATGAAAAAAAGGCGGTCGCTCCCCTCACCCCCACCCCCTTCCAAAAGTCCAAATATATATATATATATATATATATATATAAATAAATAATGTTATATTAATAAAAACTCTTCTACAATTACAAGTTTTTCTCATATTTTATAATCATCTGTAAAAAATTATTTTTTATTAATTAAAAGTTAATAAGTGTTAATTTTATTAAACATGTATTCAATTTTTGCCCCCTACATATTTTTTCCGGTTCCGTCCATGCCCATTTAGATAGACCAAAACTTATTTAGATAGATCTAGTCAAACTAAGATAACACATTAGTCTAAAATTTTACCATTGAACAATTCATTATAATTTTTAATTTAAGTACATCTTAATAAATTAAAATTCTAAAATAAATATATTCATTGATTTTAAAAATAAATTCACTCTTAAAAACTTTTCCAGTCCCACATTATCGTTTGAAAAGTAAAACAGTTCTTTCTCACGATTATGAACTCCAGTAATAAGTGCTCCTAAAAATTTGTCTCACTTTTTAAGAAATCCAATAAAAATAAGATAAATTTTTTGTAACAAAAAAATAATTTTAATAAGAGTTTAATTGATATACGTTGTTAGCATAAAATATTTTATACAAACATCTAACTATATTTATTTTTAATTACAAAAATATCATTTTACTTTTACCTTATTTTTTATTTTTAAATATTGAGTGTAATTATTATAAAATAAATTTTTTTTACATTGGATGACCAATGATATATTGTCATATCATTCAATGAATATGAAACTTCATTAAACTCATTAAATGATAATATACATCCAACACATCAGTATATTTTCGTGTAAATTTTTTTTACATTGTCAGATTATAGTTATTAAATTCTTAAATATTTATATAAAAATAATAAAACAACTTAAAATATAAAATAAATTAAAAAAACTTTTTTTTTAAATTCCTGCATTACGAAAACGGAGTCATTTAATTCTGTCCCTGGCACTTGGCGGCTAAAGTTAAGCTGTATCATCTTGAATTCCCCTGAGCCTCTGATCGTTCCCTGCAATCTGCATCAAAATTTAATCAAAGCAAAGCATACTTGTTTAAATTCATTCGTCATGGGCCTCATGCAAAACAGTTTGTTGGGTTTGATTGTGATATATGGGCCCCACTACTGGCAGATAATTTATATTATGGGCCCTCATGTTTGTGGGCTCTCATGGGCTTTACTGTTTACACCATATGCTTTCAACAAATATAAAATAATAATAAATAGAATGCTCGGCAGAGGGTATCTACATGCTTGATTATCTATTACGAGCAGGGAAGGATTCAAGGGGGCAAGTATGACTCTTGGCCCCCTCCCCCATTCTACTATACTAGATATTACATATAAAAAATAAAATATTATTAATATATATGTAATAAATAAAAAATAAATAAATAAAATGAGTGTGATACGTTTAATTTTTATAACATAAATGTATTATATATATAACTTAAATAAAAGATGTGATGAATTTGATTAATATTTAATATCTATTATTTAAAAAAAAAATCCAACCCCCCTTCGTATCAATCATGGATCCGTCCCTGATTAGGAGAGCATTTGTTTGCTGTCTTTATAGAAAATTCTTTTTAATAGTTGTTTGCTATAGCTGATTTTTAATAGTTTTGAATTTAGACATTAGAAATCCAACTATTTGAGTAATCTTGGCTGCCATTCTAGTTAGCCTATGTCATTATTAGCTAGTATACATTTTTTGGGGTAAAATAATTTAGTATTTACTTTTAAATTAATGTAACTAGTCGGCTTAAATTTCAATCAGTTTATTAATCACAGAAATTTCCTCAAATTAGGAACCATGTACATGGATTATAAAAATCTTAAACAATACATTTATATGTAGATGTTTAGTATCGGATGAAATTAATTAAACTTTATAATAAATGAGTTAGACACTCAAAATTTGAAAACATAATCTGACTGATCAAGTCAAGTGACCATGAACATTCCTTGTCTTCTGGTGAGACTGACTGACACAAAACACCCTTCATCTCATCTCTCTCCAACTACTTCTACTGAAATCAATGCCTCACATGTAATCCTTGTGACGTCTCTTACACAAATTATTACTGTTCAGCCATTACACAACCATATTCAAAGTTAAGTAATGATTCATAGGTATCACTCATTTCACTGCTTTCTTTATCACTCTTTCTCTTTATTGAATTACATAGTTCATCATATCTATCATTTTTTCTCTTTATATTTCTCTTTAGGATATCTTTTGTATACGACTCAACATTTTCAATAATAGAGTTTCATTGTGAGAGAAAATCTATTATAATGACATTAACACCTCACCTCCAAAATTGCCACACATGTCTAATTTTACCACATCAAAAATAATATGAGGTGATACCTCTAGATTTTGTTTTTGCTTGCAATACAGATATAGGAATCCACAGACAATACCCACAAGAGTCTACTCCAAAATTGATAGATCCATTTTCTTTGACTTCACAACCCTCCATCTCCAAGTACACTAACTTGAGGCAAAATCTAGAGGCGCCACCTCATATTATTCTTGATGTGGCAAAATTAGAACTCTATATTGTAAGCAAATGCAAAATCTAGAGGTACCACCTCATATTATTCTTGATGTGGTAAAATTATATATATGTGGCAATTTTAAAGGTGAGATGTCAATATGATAGCTTACAATTCAGTTTTTATATATTATAATAAATAGATGGGTGTTACACTCTAAAATTGGAGTGTCAACAAATTAAATTTATTTCCCTCTTGGATAATGTTAGGGTGCGAGGGGAGCCTACGAATTTGATTCTTCGTGTTCTTTGATTCTCTTATTTTTCTTAAACTTTCAATTATCTGTGTTTACCCAACAGATAACATTCGGACGGTGCATGGAGCTTACGAATTTGTTCCTTAGGAAATTTGATATTCTGAAATATGGAAACTTGGTACCACATGAACTTGTAAAAGAAAAAGATAAACTCTCAATGGTCAAATAGTACTGACAAGAAGTCATGCATCTTTTATTTTTCTTTTAAAAGCTTTGAAACTTACACACAATCAAGAAAGACACTACTAGTCTACTACAACTACTCAATTGACCTTTCATACAATTCTGGACCTTGAAACAACATAAAACAAATACTATTTGTCAAACATTTAAAGACCTCGTAAAACAGCAAGCAAATAATTGAGGAGCATAAAATTTAGGACTAATGATGCTTTCTTGATCTTAACATTGAGGCAGATCAGGTGGTGGAGGTATCACTGACTGTGATGGGCCAACTCCATTTTCTACCAAAAGTGCCGTTGCCAGACCCCAATTCAGATGTGAGTCTATGTGACAGTGCAAGAACCAAATTCCTGATTTGCATCAATCAACAAAAAATCATGTAATTGTTAGTAACTTATAGCATGTTTGGTTTTCATTAAAATCACGTTTATCAAGTCTAACGCTACTAGTGAGAGTAGTTTTTGGACCAGATACATGTTTAACGTGATTTTGACATAATCCAAATATATAATTAGTATGTAATGTTAGGCCTAAAAAGACTAAAATACAATATAAACACTGTAATAGCATGTTTAGTTTACACTGAAACGTGGATCCGAGATAACACTATTTTTAAAATTCATGACGTTTAAAATGTGATTTTAAAGAAAATGAAAGACACGTTGAGACAAAGAACATTTATATGAATACTATGTTTGTTACCTGGATTATCAGCCTTAAAACGAATGGCCACCCATCCTCCAGGGGGTGTTCCAATTGTGTTCCTCACAGGTGGGTCTACAAGGTTAAACCTTGCAGGATCAGTTGCTGGGTTAAAGTTTCCAAAACCTGCACCAACTACAAAGAAATGGAATCCATGAACATGCATAGGGTGGTCCTCTGTTGTTACTATGCTTGTATCCTGCAAAACAATTTGCACATTGGAACCATATCTCAACTTGATGAGCCTAGTTCCTCGTGTAGGTGTCCAAAGACCCCTTGGCACATTCCCTGTGTAATTGAATTGTAGAGGAGGAACTGGAGGAAGGTCTGTGGTGAAGACACCAGGGATACCATTATAGTAGGCTTGCATTAAGGAAGTTGTTCTAGGGAGCACAAAAGAATTGTTGTTTATGCTTGCTGTGAAACGGGTTCCATTTGGTCCTTGACACCTTGGACTATTAGGATTTGTGCAGTTGATTAATCCTAACCCCACTGTGAAGAATAGGTTCACATCAGCATTTCTAAAGACTTTAATTTTTGAAAGACCCCTGATCCCAGATGTGAATGCAGTTGCAGTGGCTGTGTCATTGAAAGCTGGCAAAATTGGCAATATGGGTCTTGAAGACTGTCCCTTTTTGTTACTGCAGCTTGCAGATTTGTATTCAAGAATTGCTGTTGTTGTGGTGTTGTCAAATGCAGCATTCATTGCTGTTTGATATGCTCGTGCTGCCATGTAGTACCTTCCTGGGGTTTGATCAGCAGTGACCAGAACATTTATTGTTTGGCCAGGTCCTATCATGAGGACTCTAGTGGTGAATGGTTTGGTATAAGCAGCATCAGTAGCAACAACAGTCATTCTGTGGTTGGCAATTGTAAAGAAGAGCTCTTGATTGAGTGCACTGTTGATGATTCTCAAGAGAATTGTCTCTCCAGCATCTACTGGAACACGTACAGTTTCTGCATTGTAAATTTGTTATATCTTTTTAGTTTTAGCTATTTTTTATATCATTTTCAATCATTGGAACCTATGAATTTAGGACAATTCCAAACCTTGACTTGAACATCTGTAGAGGTCTCCAGGTTGACCATTCATGGTGTATGCAACTGATACATTTGGAGGTGCTCCTGTGAATTGTGTTTGTCTTAAGAGAACCATTGGATCCCTATCAAACCATTCCCCTGTTTATTATCATAATATAATCTGTTATGGTTCGGTCCTGAAGTGATTAGTATCTAGGAAGCACAGACACTTCAAAACAATAGTTGTGTCAGTGTGAGACACGTATTTATGTTGGACATTCATAAACGCTTCTACTTAATTTTTTGAACTTTTATGCTAATAAAAATGAAAATATTATAGTAACTAGATATCTGATAACATTTTATTGTGTCTAAAATGACTCAAATGATATTGAGGAAATGTTTGATTAAACTGAAAGTGCAAAGGAAATTATAAGTGATGATTTTAGAGATTTACCAAGAAGGATGGGGAATTCTCTCTTAGGCATAGAGAAAGGATAAGGAGAACCCATTTTTGGATAAATGATGAAAGCTCCATAGACAGTGGCTCTTAGGAAGCCAGTGTGAGCATGCCACCATAGTGTCCCTTCTTGATTTTGGATTGTGAAACGGTATGTGTAACTTCCACCTGGTTGGATGGGACACTGAGTCACATAACTAGGCCCATCTGCCCATGGATTTCTCAACATCCTTAACCCATGCCTGATACAAAGGACACATAAGATTATAAGGAATTAACACAGTGAATGATGATAAAATGTTTTACAGCATAGAGAATAGTAACTGTTCTGACTAAAGGTTAAAATGTTTTAGCATGAAATTCATGTGAGGATGAATGATGATTGATGCTTCTTACCAGTGGATGGAGATGTTGTATGGTCCAGCATTTACTACTTTAATTACAAGAGAATCTCCATCTCTCACTTCAACTGTTGGGCCTGGAAACTGGCCATTTACAGTGAGTATGTTTTGGGTTCTGCACAGCCTCTTCACTGGCACAGTTTGAACCTATTTCCATCAATAATTGAAGTTATTACAATTGGGATTTGTTACAAACCATATACTTGGAAACTGATAGAAAATATTGTGTGATTATTAAACAAACACTTACAACAAACTGATGGTAATGAGTCTCAGCAGCTGAAGCAAAGGAAACAATAATAGTAAGTAGGCCAAGTAAGAGCCATAAGAAGCATGACTTGCCAGAGAGGTAGATAGTCTTCATTGTTGTCTCAGGATTGGTTGAATTGAGTTACCTGAGTTATGTGGCATTTGGTCTAAAGTGTAGCTATTTATAGATTGATAATGGCTAGATTACACCTATATTTTATCTTTGAAATAGAAGTTTTTTGGCCATTATTTAATAACAGGGTATTTGATAATTTAGGACTGTTAGTCTAACCATTCAGAGGATTTGGTGCACCCACTAGCGCAATCAACTGTGGAACTAAAGCTAGATTCTGTGGTTTAGATGTGTAGCAGTGCACAGTGTCTACTAAAAATACTAGTGAATTAACAAATGTGCAGAAAGTGCTTGTTAAGATACTAACCATTACTAACTCTCACTAAACTTTGTCTTGAGAAAATAATAAAAAGAATGAAATTCATTCAAAATGCAATAAAACTTAAGGGTGAAATATTTCCTTGTTTGGGGAGCTAAGAATGAGATAGTAAACATGAGTTAATATTTTTCTAAAGGTAAAAAGCCTTTTAATATTTCTGTATGAAATCAGTATCACTAATTAGTTCATAGTTATTTACTTTATTTCTGTTTTGGGGGAGTGGAGCATGATTTATAACCAATTTTATTAGCTTGGCGTTACACCTGTTATGCAAAATGGAAGAGAATAACTTCTCTCTGTTTTTTGTTTACTGAAAGAGAAAGTTGTAAAGTTTTGGTCTTTTTGATGCATGTTAAAAGGTTTGATAAATTCGTACCCAAAAAGAAAAAGTTTGTGAAATCAATAAACTGTTCAACAATTCAAGCGCCAATACGATCCCCAGGTGACAGGACCATGCAATTTTTTAAGCATATTATACTCTACTTTTCCTATGTTTGTCTGTTATGTTCTGACTCTGAAACATATGAGCATCTTCTCAACCTAGGATCGAACAATAACAGAAAAGAAAATTTTAAATAATTAATAGGGCAGTTAAGGTCAGATTGGATTTTGGTTTGGTTCGGTGGTGATAGGAGTAGTAGTTCCGCGTTTAGTTGACAACTCAAGTTATTAGCTGAAACAGTACCTTTCAAAAGCCTACTTTTGCATAATGTCAATAGGATTTAACTCTTCTCAAATGTGGAACTAAACCTTGGAAAACAAAGTGTAAACATAACAATTAATTAGATAATTAACTGTTATAATTGTATATATATAATCAAATATAAATTTATTATCACCGAGCACATGTATTCGTTGCTAAGGGGTTATAATTTAATAAGTGGTCTTTAATTTGAGCCGAGGGATCTTGTAAGAAAACTATAAATTTATTCAAATCTTAACCATTAATTTTTTGGTTAATGATTATAATTTCACATTTTATACTCTAATGTTGATCTTGAAGTTAAAGGAGTCAAATCCATATGAAAGTGGCATTTCTATCCAAAATAAAAAAGAAAAAAATATAGTGGAGACATGAACTCAATTAGTTGTAAATTAAAGTACAGAAGTTTGATACTGATATTGTCAAATATTCTTCTACGAACCAGTTCTTGTTTAATCATCAATCAAGGCACTGATTTATTTCACATAAGGTGTGTAATATTATTTCAAATGAAGCAGGTTTGATACGTTTACTTTCGATATTTCCTTTGTTGTAAACGATATTATATATAGTAATGTCATTAGCATATTGATTATTTAATTTGCTCACCTTGCTTTTCATGTATTAGGTAGGCTGCCCACCTGACTTTAGAGTGATGTATTAATTATTAATTTGTTAAGTTCTAACCATAACCATTTGCAAATACCACGTGTTTTGTCACTGTTATGTAGAGCTGAACATCTCAACTTGGTTTTGTTATGTTTAAGGCACAAATATCTAATAACATTCTATTAAGTGTAAAACTGCAGCGGCATAACATTGTCAACCTCTGAATTTCAAAAGAGAAGCAGCTTCTTGCCCAGCTGTTGATCTCATATTTATGATGATCCCGTTGAATATAAGACATAAGGACCAATCACAAGTTAAGCTGCGGTAAATCTGGATGGCTCTTACTTCGAAGGGTCAAATCCAATAAAAGTGAATACATGAAACTTAAACCAAATCTAATCCTCTGAGTTTGCAAAGAACTGTGGGAGATGCAGTTCGATCATAGACAAAAAGTACACATTAATTCATTGAAATAAATTTGTAATAAAATTTTGCCATAAATTAAAATAGCTTTTAAAAGTTGAGATGTTATGCAATTTTCTTAAAAGCTCATATGTATTTAACAATAGTTATGACTAAGTTAAACTCAAATTAATTAAAACAGTCTCAAACATGTTAGCTAAAAAGGGGGCGCGGGGAAGGACTATGATACACTACAACATTTGTTATTTGTTGTCTACGACAATAATAAAAGACCACCGTTGAAAGTCAAAAAATCATTCTTGAAAGCATGAATTTATCGATCATTATCTATTTTTATATGCAACGGTTGGAATGGGTTCAACTGGTATATACTTGATTTTTTTTAAATAAGGTCTTGGGTTTGAGTCTTGTGGATGGAAAAAATCGTCGCTGGGAAAGCTAGCTCCACCATGATGTGGTTGTTACCGGTTCGAACATCAATATTGTCTCCCGTGAAAGATACTTATGATTAAACCAAAAAAAAAGTAACGGATTTTTGACATGTGCCCACAATGTCAGAAAACTGTTTTCTAAATTTTCCAGTACGATTTTCATGATATTCAGTGGCAATAGCTTTTTTGTTTAAGGCAATGGTATAAATTTTTAAAGAACGGTTTTACAAAGGGTAGTCAATTGTAAAGGCAACACTTTTATGAACATTACAATTACTACAGACGACATTTTTTTTTAAAATGTTGTCTATGAGATAACATATGCAAGGATTAAGACTAAATTTAAGCTACAATTTTATAAGTTTGTCTAAATAAACGCATAACGGTTATTTAAATATTGACTTATAATATTGGCAATAACTAACAATTATTTAAGCAACAATCTTCACCATATACTATTGTTAAATGGAGTTATAAATATAATATATATTAAATTTTACTTTAACATGCACGTATAATTATAATCTATATCTATCTATCTATATATATTGTAAAATTAACTTGAACACTACTATTAATGTTGTATTTATGAAATATAACTTATGGAATATTAAACATTTCTTCCAATTCATTCATATTATATAATTAATATTATTAAATATTATAACTATTATATAAAATATATTAAATAGTATCTATCAATCTATCTATCTATATCTATCTATCTATCTATCTATATATATATATATATATATAGTAAAATTAATTAACTTGAGCATTATTATTAATGTTGTGTTAATGAAATGTAACATTTGGAATACTAAATATCTCTTATAACTGATTCATATTATATAATTATTATTAAATATTATAATTATTATATATAATACATTACATATTGTGATAAATCTTAAATTTTAAATTTCCAATACTTATAGTTCATTATATTAATTATAAGTTAAATGAATTATTTGATCTTATAATTTACTACAAATTTAATGTAATAGGCTTATGATTGTATTTCTAATTTAAAAAATATTTCTTATGATTTTTAAAACAAAATCATCAATATAATATTTTATAATTATACCAAAACAATAAATTCAATTAATTTTATATTATTTAAATGTTACAAGAATTATTTGGAATAAATTAAAATATATATTAATTGAATTTAAAAATAGAGCTTGAATATTATCTTGAAAATATTATTAAAATAAAATAAATAATTTAGTATTATACATAAAGTTATTATCTTAACAATTCTTTTAATATATTAAATCTATAAATAACTTTCCCACATTTATTTAAAAATTTACCTTATAAAATATTATAATTATAAAATATAAACAAACTCGTGCAACACACGGGTATTATGTCTAATAAAAATAGTATATTAAACAATTCATATTAATAGGAAGTATTCATACATTATCCTCTTATTCATCCTCTTCTTTACGAGGATATTTCTCATGTGATCAATAAAGAATTGATTTCGCAATAAAAAAAGTAAGACAAATTATAAAATGAAGTCCAAACACATGTACAATTTACTTGCATTAATTAGTTCCAAGTATATGAGAATTCAAAAGCATAAAACTCTAAATAAAATATCCAAAGATGTTAAAGTTTACATAAAATTTCTAAATTGAAAAATAAAGTGTCATTTAGAAATATTATACTACCTCCGGTCCTTTTTATAAGGCACCATATAGAATATTGATGGTCCTTTTTATAAGGCACTTGATAATCTCTATGAAGCATTTAACTTTTTTTCTGATTTACCCTTATTAAATTCTTCCATCATGTATTTTGCTAATTGTTCATTAACGAGGTATTATAAATATTGTTACATAGGTGACCAAGAGAGAGAGTTAAACCTTTGAACTTTTTCATATACATTTGTGTGTTCCAATACAATTGATACTGGGAACTAGTACTATATTTAGTGAAGAATTTAATCTCAATTATTTAGTGAGAGAATATACTAATAATATTAAATAGGGATAAAAATGGAATGTTGTATTTTTTTTATGAAACCAATAAAATTAACCACTTAAACTACTTTCCTTGGTATGTGTAATTCGGTTAGAGGTGTCTTATAAAAAGGACCGGAGGGAGTATATAGCTAGGCATCCATCCATGTTAGTGCTTGTCGTAACAGATTACACATCCTCTCTTGGACAACAAACACTAACTTCTCTACAACTTGAGTTCTAGACCTCCAAATAGCATGGGGTTAATTTGTTGAGTCTCAAAATGTTATTAAAAGGTTAATAATGTTTTAAGTCTCATAACCCCGAGTTTTAATGAATAACAAATTTGGTTAACGTTCTTATGAGAAAGAACAGTTTCTGCTGAAGGTAGTTTTCTGTATTTCAGAAGGTATCAACTGAAGAAATCCTATCCTCTGAAATAATGGAATCCTCCGAGGTGAAGAAACCTGCTGAGAGATCACGACCCGCTGAAGGTGTGAACCTCCTGAAGTTGTTAGACGTCGTACTGAAGCCTGTATGTCTTCAATATAGTATTCTCTGCTTATTCTTCCCGAAGACTCAAGTCAACCATAGTTGTCTCAGTTACTTGTGCTTCTCATACTTCTGGAAAGTCAGAAGACGTGCTTTCTGCCTTATTTCAAATTTCTCTCACCAAAAAGGCAAAGTATGCTATGAAGTATAAGCTGCTCAGAAAAAGTGAAGCCTGCGCTGCTGACTCTACTACCTGCTACAACTAAGGGTTCAGGCTATGTGTCACAACGGGAGCATTTGCATTAAATGCTATCTCTCAACGGGAAATCAAATGGAGCTCAACGGGCTGAAGTTTCTCACTCTATAAATACCAGACTCCATAAAGAAACATAGAGAGAAGAGAACTCAGAAAAAAAAACAACTTGCTGAAACGCTGCTTAAATTCAAACTCTTCTGTTTCATTATCTTTTATTGTACAACAACTTCTATATCCTGAGTCTTACTAAGTTATTTGTACATTTACCCAGTTCAAGCTCTAAAGTTGTGTAGTTTAAGAGTTTGAGCAATCTTACATTCAATCAGCTTTTCTGGTTTAGCCTGAAGAGGCTATTTTCAAAGAATACTTGGGTTTTTAGCCTGGAGAGGCTAGGTGTTCAAAGAATACTTGGGTTTTTAGCCTGGAGAGGCTAGGTGTGCAAACAATACTTGGGTGTTGAGCTTGGAGAGGCTAGGTGTGCAAAGAATACTTGAGTGTTGAGCCTGGAGAGGCTAGGTGTGCAAATAATACTTGTAATCTTGCGGGATTAGTGAAAATCCAGTGGTGGTTTGCCCTGGGACTGGACGTAGCTCACTGTGTTGGTGGGTGAGCCAGGATAAATCTTGTGGCTAAGTTCTCTCTACCCTTAACTCTTTATATTCTGTTTTAACTAACCAAGGAGGGTTAAGAAAAGTGATCTTATTAATCTGCGCTGCAATACAAACTCTTTATCACGCTAAAATATCTCAAAATCAAGTTTACTCAACCTGCTGAGTTACATCAGCAAGTTACTAAAAGTTACAGTTTCAGAAGGTTGAGTGAATATCTTTTCAAACTGCTTGCTTGTTTTAAAAGGTTTTCAAAAATCTGCAAAGGTTTATAAAACACTATTCAACCCCCCTTCTAGAGTTTCCTGTGGTCCTAACAGTTGGTATCAGAGCTCAACTTCGGGTTGAGCATCTCACAGTGCTGAAGGAGTAGATCCTAATGGAAACCTCTACAAGCAACTCTCACTACATCGCTGAAGGTGCCTCAGTCTTCAGGCCCCCTGCTTTCAATGGCTCTGATTACCATTACTGGAGAGATCACATGAAGCTCTTTATGGAAAGCAGCAATATAGATCTTTGGGATGTAGTCACTGATGGTGATTATATTCCTGCCAACAATGGTGTGCCCATTCCTAAGTCAGAATGGACTAGCGATCAGAAGGCACGTGTACAACTCAATGCCAAAGCGAAACTCTACCTGATTTGTTCCTTGAGCAAGTCAGAGTATGAGAAGGTGCATGGCTGCTCTTATGCCAAGGAAATCTGAGATACATTGGCTGCAGCCCATGAGGGGACAGACAATGTAAAACAATCTAAAATCAGCATGCTGGTGCATCAATATGAGATGTTCAAGATGCATGAATCTGAATCGATTGATCAAATGTTTGGAAGATTTCATACCATTACAAATGGACTCAAATTCTTGGGAAAGACCTATGATTCAGGCGATAACAATCGCAAAATCCTTAGAAGTCTACCAAAGATTTGGAGGCCCAAGGTGACTTCCATTCAAGAGGCAAAAGACCTCAATTCTCTGAGAATGGAGGAACTTCTGGGATCCCTCAAAGTCCATGAGTTGGAGTTTGGAGAAAAAGCCCCCAAGAAGAAGTCACTTGCCCTGAATGCCAAATCCAAGCTGGCTAGGTGTGGTGCGCAGAAGGCCTTGAGAGTGGAGGAGTCCTCAGCAGGTTATGAAGACTCAGAAAGTGGCTCTGATGATGAAGATGACCTTGCTCTTCTGAGCAGGAGGATAAAGAGGATGCTTCAAAAGAAAGCAAAATTCAGAAAGCCATCCCCATCTGACAACAAAATTGGTAAGTCAGGTAAAGAAACTTTTTCTTCTGACAAAATAATCTGCTATGAGTGTAAACAACCTGGCCACATGAAAGCTGAGTGCCCAAAATTGAAGAAGCTCCCTTCAAAGAAGAAGAGATTTCCAAGAAAGAAGAAAAGTTTCATGGCCACATGGGAGGACCTTGATGATTCAACCTCTCAAGAGGATGATGAAGCTGCTGAAGAAGCAAATCTGTGTTTGATGGCTAGCCTTCCTTCTTCAGATAGCTCTGAATCAGAGGTGATACCTCAAACCCTTCAAGATATGTATGATGATCTGGTGGAAAGTTCTAAGGAACTTTTTCATGAGTACAAAAAGTTATCAAGAGCCTGCACTGAAGTTTCAAATAAAAATGAAGCTCTTGAAACTGAAAATTTGTTACTCAAGGAAAAACTCCTTAGTTCTGAGCTTTGTGATTCAACAAGTTTGAAAACTGAAAATGAAATCCTTAAAAAACAAGTTGCTGAACTCACTAAGGACCTGGCAGCTTTTGTCAATGGAACCAAAAATCTAAACATGCTTCTGGGAGTTTAAATGAATCCCAAAGACAAAAGTGGGCTTGGTTGTTCAGAAACTTTCACCATGCCTGATGTTAAAGTTAAAAATGCTGAAAAGGCTAAGAAAGGTAGGGGATGCCTTCATTGTGGTAAGCCTGGACATGATGTGTCACAGTGCAGACACAAAAGGAAAGGCAAACCCTCTTCTAACAAGAAAAGACCCAAAAAGATGTGGGTACCTAAAGCTTTAATTGTTCTTGTTGCAGATGTGGTTAACGGGACAAAGGAGACGCCACAAATGGTATCTGGATAGTGGCTGCTCGCGACACATGACAGGAGAAAGGTCTTTGTTCCAAAACCTTAGACCTAAGGATGGTGGAGTGGTGACGTTTGGAGGAGATCAGAAAGGCAAAATCACTGGCGTTGGTTCAGTAGGTATATCTCCTTTATCTATTATCCACAATGTCCTCTTAGCTGAAGGTCTTCAACACAACTTGCTGAGCATAAGTCAATTATGTGACAGTGGTTTTGTTGTATCCTTCACAAGGGATGGTTGCATAGTCAGAGACTCCTCTGATCAAATCATTTTTACTGCCAAGAGACACAATAATGTGTATAAAGTTGATCTTGAGGACCTTGCATATCAAAATGTGACTTGTCTCATTTCTATGAAAGATGAAAAACAGATTTGGCATCAGAACTTTGAGCATGCCAGCCTGAGATTAATCTCAAAGCTTACAAAGCACAATCTTGTAAAAGGCTTACCCAAGCTTTCCTTCAAATCTGATATTTTATGAGAAAATTGTTTAAAGGGGAAGCAAACAAGAAGTTCTTTTAAAAGCATAAATGTTGTTTCAACTGCTAGACCCTTAGAACTACTTCACATTGATCTGTTTGGTCCTATAAGAACAGAAAGTCTTGCTGGTAAAAAGTATGGTTTGGTCATCGTTGATGACTTTTCTAGATTTACATGGGTGATATTCCACAAAAGCAAGGATGAGACTTTTGAGAACTTTGCCAAATTATGTAAAAGGGTGCAAAATGAAAAGGGATTTTGCATATCTGCCATCAGAAGTGATCATGGAGGTGAGTTTGAAAACTCAAGCTTCGGCATGTTCTATGATGAGAATGAGATCTCTCACAATTTATCAGTGGCTAGAACACCTCAGCAAAATGGGATTGTTGAGAGAAAGAACAGAAGCTTACAGGAGATGGGAAGAACCATGCTCATTTCAAGCAATCTTCCAAGGTCCTTCTGGGCAGAGGCTGTTCACATAGCCTGCTATATCCAAAACAGAATTTTGGTAAGGCCTATTCTCAATAAGACTCCCTATGAATTGTGGAAAGGAAGAAAACCCAACATTTCATACTTTCACATCTTTGGCTGTGAGTGTTTCATACTTAACACCAAGGATGATTTGGGTAAGTTTGATTAAAAATCTGACAAGGGATTCTTTATTGGTTATTCAGAAACCTCTAAGGCATATAGAGTTTGCAACTCTAGAACCCTAACTGTTGAAGAAACCATTCATGTTAGATTTAATGATGCTAAAGAGACTGATAGGGAACTGTCAGATCTAGAAGAGGATTTTACAGGAATGGAGCTGAACCCTACTTCAGAGAATTCAAAGACTAAGGATTAAGCACTTGCTAAAGGACCCTCTGAAGTACCTGCTGAAAAGTCAACTCTTTAACCTGCTAAAACTAATACTCATCAGAGAGTTGATGCTGAGTCTCAAAATAATCAAGTTTTCCCTCGCTGGCGTGAGTGGAGATACAAAACTCATCATCCTCGAGAGCAAATCATTGGTGACACTTCAGAAGGAGTAAGAACAAGATCAAGACTTAGAGAAGTCAACAATCTTTCCTTCCTTTCTGAAATCGAGCCTAAGAATATTGAGGAAGCTCTGCATGATGAAGGGTGGATCCTAGCCATGCAAGAAGAGCTTAATCAGTTTGCCAGGAGTGATGTTTGGACCCTTGTTCCTAAACCCCATGGGAAAACTATTATAGGAACCAAACGAGTGTTTAGAAATAAACTCTCTGAAGATGGTCAAGTTGTCAGAAACAAGGCCAGACTTGTTTCCCAAGGCTACAATCAACAAGAAGATATTGACTTCACTGAAACTTTTGCTCCAGTAGCAAGGCTTGAAGCGATTAGGATTTTACTTTCCTATGCAGCAAATAATGGCATCAAACTATATCAAATGGATGTTAAGAGTTCCTTCCTAAATGGTTTCATTGAGGAAGAGGTATTTGTTAGACAACCCCTTGGTTTCGAAAATTTGACTTTTCTTGATCATGTTTTTAAACTGAAAAAGACTTTGTATGGTTTGAAACAAGCTCCCAGAGCTTGGTATGAAAGAATGAGCAATTTCTTACTCAAAAATAATTTTGAAAGAGGAAAAGTTGATACAACTCTTTTCAGAAAAATGTCTAACAAAGACCTAATTCTAGTCCAGATATATGTTGATGATATTATTTTTGGATCAACAAATTCTTCTCTGTGCATTGAGTTCTCAAGGCTTATGCAATCTGAATTTGAAATGAGTTTAATGGGAGAACTAAAATTTTTCTTGGGAATTCAAATTAAGCAAGATTCTGACTGTATATGGATCCATCAAGAGAAATATACAAAGGAAATGCTTAAAAAGTTCAATATGCATGATTGAAAGCTTATGGCAACTTCTATGCACCCCTCATATATTTTAAATAAAGATGAAGGAGAAGAACCTGTTAACCCAACAATGTATCGAGGTATGATTGGATCCTTATTGTATCTTACAGCAAGTAGACCTGACATTATGTTCAGTGTATACTTGTGTGCAAGATTTCAGTCTGATCCAAGAGTAACTCATTACCAAGCTGTGAAAAGGAATTTCAGATAGTTGAAAGGTACTACTAATCTTGGTCTCTGCTATAAGAGGAGTAAGGATTGTAGGTTAGTAGGATTCCGTGATGCTGATTTTGCTGGGGACAGAGTTGAAAGAAAGTCAACCAGTGGAGGATGTCACTTCATTAGAGGAAATCTGATAAATTGGTCAAGCAAAAGACAGAGCACAATTGCTCTTTCCACTGCCGAAGCTGAATACATTGATGCTGCATGTTGTTGCTCACAGCTGCTATGGGTAAAATATCAGTTAGAAGACTTTAATATTCTTATCAAATCTATTCCAGTCTTCTGTGATAACACGGGCGCAATCAACCTTTCCAAAAATCCAATTCAGCACTCTAGAGCAAAACATATTGAAATCAAACACCATTTTATAAAGGACTATGTTCAGAAAGGAGTTATTGATATACAGTTCATTGACACAAAACATCAATGGGCTTATATATTCACTAAACCACTTGCTGAAGATAGATTCAAATTTATCAGAGGGAATTTGAACATTCTCACACTTTTTGAAACTTGATTTTCACTAAAATTGTTTTACATAGAAAGTGTTGATATGCACAAGTGGTATCCTGAATCTACTTCCTACTTATCTTTCACTTTTTCAGTATTCTCTGTTTTTCCTTTTGATTGATGAAAAAAGGGGGAGTATTAAGAAACTAACCAAAAATCTGAAGTTAAGTGTGTTTTAGAAGGTATCTCAGATTTAGGGGGAGCAAGCGAAGAAATGAAACAAATGAGGAACGAATGAAGCAAAGTTTTTAAGCAAGTTGCAAACAAGTTTTAGCAAAGAAGCTCTGCATCAGTATCTGAAATCGGGAGAGAAATACTCTAATTTCTTACTGTCTTTTTCCCTCCAGATATTTGATTTAGTTCTTAAGCAAATTTGTCATCATTAAAAAGGGGGAGAATGTTGAGTCTCAAAATGTTATTAAAAGGTTAATAATGATTTAAGTCTCATAACCCCGAGTTTTAATGAATAACAAATTTGGTTAACGTTCTTATGAGAAAGAACAGTTTCTGCTGAAGGTAGTTTTCTGTATTTCAGAAGGTATCAACTGAAGAAATCCTATCCTCTGAAATAATGGAATCCTCCGAGGTGAAGAAACCTGCTGAGAGATCACGACCC
This sequence comes from Sesbania bispinosa, assembly GCA_026901365.1. Classification (NCBI taxonomy): domain Eukaryota; kingdom Viridiplantae; phylum Streptophyta; class Magnoliopsida; order Fabales; family Fabaceae; genus Sesbania; species Sesbania bispinosa. The sequence goes on along the minus strand of QLOH01000021.1, from coordinate 1,203,925 downwards.
GCTGAAGGTGTGAACCTCCTGAAGTTGTTAGACGTCATACTGAAGCCTGTATGTCTTCAATATAGTATTCTCTGCTTATTCTTCCTGAAGACTCAAGTCAACCATAGTTGTCTCAGTTACTTGTGCTTCTCATACTTCTGGAAAGTCAGAGGACGTGCTTTCTGCCTTATTTCAAATTTCTCTCACCAAAAAGGCAAAGTCTGCTATGAAGTACAAGCTGCTCAGAAAAAGTGAAGCCTGCGCTGCTGACTCTTCTACCTGCTACAGCTAAGGGTTCAGGCTATGTGTCATAACGGGAGCTTTTGCATTAAATGCTATCTCTCAACGGGAAATCAAATGGAGCTCAATGGGCTGAAGTTTCTCACTCTATAAATACCAGACTCCATGAAGAAACATAGAGAGAAGAGAACTCAGAAAAAAAAACTTGCTGAAACGCTGCTTAAATTCAAACTCTTATGTTTCATTATCTTTTACTGTACAACAACTTCTATATCTTGAGTCTTACTCAGTTATTTGTACATTTACCCAGTTCTAGCTCTAAACTTGTGTAGTTTAAGAGTTTAAGCAATCTTACATTCAATCAGCTTTTCTGGTTTAGCCAGAAGAGGCTGTTTTCAAAGAATACTTGGGTTTTTTAGCCTGGAGAGGCTAGGTGTGCAAACAATACTTGGGTGTTGAGCCTGGAGAGTCTAGGTGTGCAGAGAATACTTGAGTGTTGAGCCCAGAGAGGCTAGGTGTGCAAATAATACTTGTAATCTTGCGGGATTAGTGAAAATCCAGTGGTGGTTTGCCCTGGGACTGGACGTAGCTCACTGTGTTGGTGAGTGAACTAGGATAAATCTTGTGGCTAAGTTCTCTCTACCCTTAACTCTTTATATTCTGTTTTAACTAACCAAGGAGGGTTAAGAAAAGTAATCTTATTAATCTGCGCTGCAATACAAACTCTTTATCACACTAAAATATCTCAAAATCAAGTTTACTCTCAGCAAGTTACTGAAAGTTCCAGTTTTAGAAGGTTGAGTGAATATCTTTTCAAACTGCATGCTTGTTTTAAAAGGTCTTCAAAAATCTGCAAAGGTTTATAAAACACTATTCAACCCCCTTCTAGTGTTTCCTGTGGTCTTAACATAATTTTGTTAGAAAGCTAAGACATGAATCTACTTCTGATTAGAATTTTAGAATTTGATATGTAGTACTAGTTTTTATTTTAAAACAGGTTAGTGCTTGCTGTAACAGATTTCATATTCTTTCTTGGACAACAAATACTAACTTTTTCACAACTTGAGCTATAGACCTCCAAATAACATGAGGTTAATTTTGTTAGCAAGCTAAGACATGAATCTACTTCTAATTACAATTTTAGAATTTGATATGCAGTACCAATTTTTATTTAAAATAGGCCAGTGCTTGCTGTAACAGATTTCACACCATCTCTTGGACAACAAACACTAACTTCTAGACAACTTGAGCTCTTGACCTCCAAATAACCTGGGGGGGTTAATTTTGTTAGAAATCTAAGACATGAATCTACTTATGATTAAAATTTTAAATTTTAGAATTTGATATGTAGTACCAGTTTTTATTTAAAAACAGGTTAGTGCTTCCTGCAACCGATTTCACATCCTCTAAAACAACGCAATAAGTTAAACTTACAAGGGCACTCCAACCCAATAAAAAACAAACTAGTTGGTGAAGATTTTAAAAGAATAGTAAGAATAGCAAAAGGAAAAAAGTAGTAGACCAGCACCTAAAAAGAACTAAACCATAAAGACCAAAAGACAACATGGTTCCTGCTGGAAATTATATGCCTCAACATAAGACAAGATACAAGTTTCAACACCAACCAAAAGCAAGGGACAAAGACAAAAATATGACTGTATCAGATTACCAAAGCAAGTTAGAGGAAGCTTGTAACATCCCAAAAATTGGACCTAAGAAGAATCTAGTGTAAGTCTTAGGTTGGGAATTCCGTCAAGAGAAGAAAGTTAGGAGTGGAGTGAGAACATGACGATGTGGGGATAAATCACGAGAAAGGATAGGAGGTTTAGTACGATATCATGAGTGTGAAAGGAAAATTAGAAGAGAAACCAAGTATCAAGTCCTGAGTGACCGTAGATTTACCTTAGAAGGAATCACACCCTAAGACAGAAAGGATTATAGGTACAAAGGTAAGACTGGAGATAAGGGCGTTGAGTGAGGAGATCAATTATAAAGGACAAGGAAAGGAGATTAGATGAAGAAGAACTAAGTTGAAAGGGTACATTATTGGAAGAAGTTAGGGAGAAGTGTATCATCCTAAGTTTAGTCATTAGGCGTGTTAAAATAGCAATGGAATAGGCTTTAGGGACAAAGGAATTGTTTTGGTGGTATTTGAATATGAGGGGAATGAATTAGGTAGCAAACATGACAATTTTACTCTAGTCTGTGCACTCAAGCGGGCCAGGTCACACTCAAGCGCGCAGAGGAGTGAATTTTTGAATTCAGATAGAAACTTTGGGCGCTCAAGCTCCCTAGTGCGTGCTCAAGCACGTGAGCCTTTTGCTATTTCTCTCCCAGACAGAAACTCTGGGCGCTCAAGCGCGCGGGCACCTTCTGTTTATTTTCCAAGACAAAAACCTTGCGCGCTCAAGCGTGCAGATGCGCGCCCAAGCGCGCGAGAATACTTGATGAAATTCTGGCAAACGTACCAAGAATCCAGCAGTATAATAGTAAGTATGAATTATCGTATTCACAGGGAACGGTTCAGTTCGTATATTTTTAGTGATCAAATTATCAAGTTAGAAAATATTTTTGGAATGATAATTGATATGCAGAATTTAAATTGCAGAAAGTAGATAAAGCAGTAAAATAGGGAGAGATAAATTTACTTGGATTAGGATTGAACTTCGTATCATTGCACCCCTTATATATGTGAATCCCTTCTTTAATTATGAATTTATTTTTTATAATACCTTAGCCAACTCTATTGTCTTACCCCGAGTTACCAGATGTAATCCACTTGACGGTAGCCTATGCGGGTTCTCCCAGGCAACAAACTACCATTTCTATTTGTCTGTTGTTAAAACTATCATTTAACCATATTTTCCTATAGATGCTCCTATGAAGGGGCTGTCACCTTCCAATCCTTCAATCATCAAACTCCATCTATATTCCCATATGACCAATGAGTACAATTAGCAATCGAAATTTGAGTTTCCTATGTCTAGGCTCCCCCAAACTCTAATACTAGCCGGAAATCTCTATCACGTTGTATCCTGACACTAGCCTATAACTCTGGTGCACCCGCGGAAGCTATGCATGAAGAAAAGCATAAAAGTACCGATTGTTGAGTCTCAGAACTAATTTGAGAATTCAAATTTAGCCTAAGACTCAGTACTCATAAGTTTTAATGAATAACAAATAAGATAATATTAAATCAGGTGCTACTGAGAAAGGTATTGTTTTGTTGATTGTGTTTTAGGTTGGAATATTCGTCTGAAGTATCAGAATCAGAAGAAGATGAATCAGTGAAGAATCAGAAGAAGAAGAATCAATGAAGAATCAGTGAAGAATCAGAAGAAGAAGAAGAAGAAGAAGAAGAAGAATCAATGAAGAATCAGAAGAAGAAGAAGAATCAGTGAAGAATCAGAAGAAGAAGAAGAACCAGTGAAGAATCAGAAGAAGAAGAACCAGTGAAGTATCAGAAGAAGAAGAACAAATCAAAAGAAGAACGAAGGAAAATCAGAAGATGAAGCAATACAGAATCTGAAGAGAAGAAAAGACTCAATCATCTGAAGCATATTCATCTGAAGCCCAGAAGACAGCAAAGGAAGAAGAGATCCACAATAAAAATGAAGCAACTAGAAGCAAAGGAAGCTACGGAAAAGAATCGAAAAGATTCAACTATCTGAAGACATGAAAGACTCAGACCGTCTCAAGACTCATC